>CM077160.1:44127875-44727875 GCA_039583875.1 Platanthera guangdongensis | reverse complement strand
CAAAGACAAATCCACACCATCTTAACCAAGTGGACAAAACATCTATCATATAACCATACACATCATTTCCTAACCAAAGATGCATATGTTCTCACACGAGTTTAAGGGTATCGCAACAGCGACTTTGTCATCTCTATTCTCCCCAACAATGCCTAATCTCCTAATGGATCAGATTTTAAATGCAAACTATGTTGGGGACTGACATAAACAGCCCAGTAGTTCCTTTTGAACCAAGGCGAACCAAACTATTGGGAAAAACCCTTATTATTTAACTTAGGAAATTATATTTAAAGTGATTTTACATCCTATGTTAATTACCCATATTGTATAGAGAGGTTAATAAGGTCATAGAAGTTTTAGGCAGTCAATGGAGTCAAGGACATGAGCTAGACACTCTGAATTGAAGAACAAAATCAAGAAAAAAATTTAGCGTCAACTAAAAGTCAACGCAACGTCGACCAGATATTAACGATACTTCGACAACAATTCAGAGTAACTACATATAATGAAATTGATGGTTAAAACTCGCGGGGACCCACGGGTTTATTTAAGAAAAGCGGTTGGTTTATTTATTTTGGAAGCACGGGGAGCGCAGATTTATTATCTATAAAAAAGTTGAAACCGAGTTTTAACGAAAGGACGCAAATGCACCTATCGCGTGTAGTATATGATATTCCAGTGTGGAATATTGGCTTGTATTGTTCTCGAGGACGGGTTGATTATTTCTACTCTTCCCTAGAGGGTACTATTATTTACCGAAAATAACTTGTCGAGTTATTATATATATATATATAAACAAAAAATAAACATTAAAAAGGACCGATGAAGAAATAGCACAACTGTATCAAATTGAATTTGAACTAAAATAAACTTCGAATAAATAGATATCCTAAATTTCAAATTAATTAAGACGGAGCCTTGGCCATGGAGGTTCCACCAAAATGATCCACCTATCTCTAGGACTATCTCTCACCTGAACATTAAGACTATTCGATCGGGTTCTCGTTCGACGATGGATTCATCTTAGTGCCTGCATTACTCTAAGAACCCCGATATTAGGTTGGGAACCGGATCCGGTATAAATGTGCGCCTCCTCTCTCGAGGGTTAGTGCAGAACTCCCTTTACCTAGGGGTGATCGGTCCATACGCACGGCCTCTCAGCTAGCTATAGTACGCATTGTGGAAATAGAGCCCACACATCGATATGTGGTTCTACGCGTCGATAACCCGAAGTAAACCTTAAGTAATTTAATTAACGAGATAAAGAGGGCCTTTAATTATTTAAAGCAATTTTATATGTCCTAATGCTCTTCGATACTGAGGGCTAAGAGCGGTTATTCACTCATCGGATTGGGGACGGCTTGCAATAAGAAAATTGTATAATTGAAAGCTGCGAGTCCTACTCAAACGAGTAAGTGGGAAATGAAAGCAGTAAATGAAAGCTGAAAATGAAAGCAGTAAAATGTGAGTCCTACTCAAACGAGTAAGCAAGAAATGAAAGTAATAAAATGACAAGTCCTACTCAAACGAGTAGGCGGGAAATTACAAGTCCTACTCAAATGAGTAGGCGGGAAATTAAAGCGAGTACTACTCAAACGAGTAGGAGAAAATAGATGCACACATGCACACACTCTACAGGAATAAAATGCACACACTTTATAGAAATAAAATGCACACACTCTATAGAAATAAAAACACACACACTCTACAGAAATAAATACACACACTCTACTTGAGTAAAACATAATAATATCTAACTACTACACTCACGCACACATATAAAAAAGAGAAAAACTAAGTGATTGAAAAATTAAAAGAACTATATTTCTACCGTTACAATACGATAGAAATGCATAAAAAGAAAAAATAAAAATTAAAAGAGCAAAAGTTTTGAAAATTAAAAACGAAATCAAAGTGCTCAAAAATTAAAGCAATTAGAAATCCATTCTTATAACCTCATAAAAGTGCGTAAAAAGTGAAATTAAAGTAAAAAGGAACAAAAAGGTTTTACAACCTAAAAGGGAAAATCTAAGTTAAAGAAAAATTAAAACAATTTGAATACACTTTTACGGATTTATAAGAATGAATAGAAGAACAAAAATGACATAAAAGCTATAAATTCCTAAATCTAAGCAAAGCTAAGTAAAAATAATGAAAACATAAAAGCATGAAATCAAATCTCATACACACACACACACCCATCTTAAAGAAGAGAAAAACAAAGATAAAATAAATTAAAAATAAGATTGCTTAAGGAGGGTTGCTTAGATGAAGTCCATAACCACATAAGGAGGAAAAAACTACAAATTTTATTAAGATGAAAAGTGGATTACAAAGCTAAAACAAAAATAAAAGAGAGGGGGAGAAAATTCCCTTAAATAGCCTTGAAGAGGCATCTAAGCAGCATCTACCCTAAGCAAAATGGTCCAAAAAAATAGAACAGGAGATAATACAGAAAGTTCCTATTTATAGGAAAAACATTTAGGTTACACGTCCTATGTCATGGGAGTGTAATGAGGGCGTGTCTGTACTATTGCTAAGTTGATGCTGAGCATTAATTGATTTTTGGACTTTTGGGGCTCTACACGTGGAAGTCACGGGCATAACTCTGCTGTCACGGGCATGTAGGGGGCGTGTCGGGGGGGGGGGGGGGGGGGGGGGGGGGGGGGGTTTATCTGGGGAAGGCATCGTGTCAATTAGTCGTCAGTGTTGTCTTGTATGTGACATGTGGAAGTCACGGGCGTGTCGAATCTTGACACGGGCATGTCAGGAAGCATTGAGTTGTTGGCTGGCATTGAGTGGAGATGGCGTTGAGTGGTTGGTGTTCAGTGGAGATGGCGTCGAGTGGTTGGCGTTGAGTGGAGATGGCGTTGAGTGGCGGCTGGATGAATCGGATTTGACAGGACCGTGTCAGGCGTGTCACGGGCGTGTTTAGCAGATCGTCGAGTTGAGATCGACGAACGCAGATCGTTGAGTTGAGATCAGCGAATGTCGAGGGCGTGACACGGGCGTGTCACGGGATGAACACATGCATGTCGGGCAGTTCGACAAACGTCGAACGTCGAGCTGGCGACAACTTCTTGTCGGGATCAAGTAACACGCCCAGGTCACGTACGTGACCGAGAAGTACACGGGCGTGTACTTTGAAATTTTTTGACTTTTTTTCTTAAAAATTCTAAAAAATAAAATAAAATTAAGTTAGAAAATATTTACGAAAAAGAAGCATTTTGTTAAAAAAATAACTAGAAATGACAAAAATAAACAAAAACGGCTTAAATAAACTATGTAAAAATACGTATATTTACAACTTATCAGATACCCTCATACTTAAGCTTTTGCTCCTTCCAGAGCAAAAGATGGAGATAAACTTATACGAAATTAAAGAAATCCTAAGTTTAGCTACCACTTCAATTAATCGAAAGAAAGATCAAAATAAACATCCGGGGTATAAGAGTTAAGTCCTAAATTATGAAAAAAATTTAAATAAAGGAAGAGTTTCAGTTAAAAACTTCTCGATATAATTAAATAGAAAGCAATAATTGTATTTGTTAGGTTGGAAAAAATAGATAGGAATTATAGAAACTTTAGCTTATAAAAATTAAAGGAAATAAATCAATTTAAGAATTATGCCCTCAAAAAGATTTTAAAATTAAATCTAGAATCATTTGAAGTTAGTGGAGGGGGATGTTGTGGTTTATGAAAAGGGCTTTGACTTAGAGGTGAGGTATATTTTCTCGCTCAAACCTTTAATGAAATTTTTGGTTTTAAAGTGAATGTTTAGGAAAATGAAATCTTATTTTTCATAACATATAAATTTTTAATAACTTCATAATCTCTCAATGTATACGTATAGGAGTAATGAATTTTATACTCTTACTCTGTAACATATAATCTTTTTAAAATATTGGAAGCCTATGTTTACAGAACGAAATCTTAATCCTATTGACATAAGATCTTTTAAGGATCAAAATCATGCCAAGTATGACCTGAAAAAAAAGGTGGGGAGATAGCTTTTTTTCAGAAAGAAAACTAGATTTTATAAAAAAAAATTGAGTGCAACCTTTATAAATTGAACGTTCCTATATTTCAAAAAAAACTTGGAATAAACATAATTGAATTCTAAGTTTATTATTTTCTAACAAAATAAATGCGCAACTATTTAGATTAGTTAGAAGTCGTGCAAAAACAATTCTCTTATCTAAATAAAAAAAGCATATGAAATTCTTTAAAACTTAACCCCAGATATCTAAATCTATCGATCTCCAATTAATAAACGAATAGTAAACATAGAATTAATAAAATTCGCTTATAAATAAACTCGCAACTAAATTTTTGGAGAGAGAGAAAAGGGGTTAAGAATGAGACATTTGATCTATTTATTTCATAATAAATAAATTGTTTGGGATTTTTTAGAGTTTTTATCTTCTTTTTGGTATTTTTTGATTATTATGTTTTTTTTGAATTTTTAGAGTTATTGCCTTTTTTGTATTTTTCTAAATTTTTTTTGTTTTTTAAGTTTTTAACAAATTATTTACAAGAAAAGAGAGAGAAAGATGTGTTATTTACGAAGAAGTGAGGAGGGAAAGAGATATTTTTTTACAAAGAGATTTATAAAGTAAAAACAAATTATTTTTTGAATTTTTGTTTTATAATGTTTTTGAAATTTTTTTTTTATGATTTTTTGGGGTTTTTGATTATAAAAACAGGAAAATTTTTTGAGTGTTTTTTTTTGAATTTTCTTTTTGCATTTTTCTAAGTTTTTTTTATTTGTGCTGAATAGAAAAGTGCAAAATACGAAAACACCCCTATACTTAAATCAACATTCTCTCCAATGTTGCAATTTAAGTATGAGGAACGGTACGAGATAAAATGCATTGTTTTAAAAAATAAAAAGGTTGGGTAGAAGCTTCCTTGAGACGATGTCGGGGAATCCCATTTGGAAACCTGCATTATTTAGAAAAAGGAAAGAAAAAAACTAATTCCGTTATATAGAATTTATTTGCTGGCGCGAGGTTTTTATTTCTAATATACGCCATATTTATAGATTTACTTACTCGACTTGGTCATAAGGTTTCGGGTGGTAGGGTTGGCAAGTGTGGGTGACTCGAAAGTAGCTAATGTCTTAACTATATGAGCACGATAAAAATGTGTTGCCATAGCGCCTAAAATAACGTGAGGCGTGCCGAAGCGAGAATATAAAAAGATAAGTCTTAAAAAAAATTTAGTTTGTTGTTTTAGTTTTGTCGGTTTTGGGTTTGTTAGTTTTTTTTTGTAAAAATCTTTTGTTTTTAATTTTTTTTAGATTTTTTTTTTGGGTTTTAGTTGTGAGTTTTTTTTGTTTTTTAGATTTTTTTAGTTTCTTTTTTTTTTAGTTTTTAGTTTTTGTGTTTTTTAAAAATTATTTGGAAACGACGCTATTTAATTTTTTTATATAGATAATGATATATGAAATAATAAGCATAAAATAAACTTTTTGTTCTTTAAGTGTTTTTTGTAAGTAGTTTTATTATTATTATTATTATTATTATTATTATTATTATTATTAGTTTTTTTTGGTTGGCCATTTTTTATTTTTGTTATATTTAAAAATATGTAAAAGTAATAGTTTTTCAGAGTTCGAAATAACAACACGAAAATCTCCCCAACAACGGCGCTAAAAACTTGATTGATTCACGAAGTCCCCGACAATGGCGCCAAAAACTTGGTGGTTACCAAGTCCCCGACAATGGCGCCAAAAACTTGATGGTTAAAACTCGCAGTGCCCCGCGAATTTATTTAAGTAAAGCGGTTCGTTTATTTCATTTGGAAGGACGAGGTGCGCAGATTTATTATCTATAAAAAGTTGAAACCATATTTTAATGAAAGGAGGCAAGTGTACCAATCTCCTGTAGTACAGGATATTCCGGTGAGGAATATCGGGGTCATATTGTTCTTGGGGACGGGATGATTGTTTCTAGTCTTCCATGGAGGGGACTATTATTTTACCGAAAATAACTTATCGGGTTATTATTTATATATATAAAAAACAGAAAATAGACATTAAAAAGGACCGATGATAAAATAGCGCAACTGTATCAAATTGAATTTGAACTAAAATAAACTTTGAATAAATAGAGATCCTAAATTTCAAATTAATTAAGGCGGAGACTTGGCTGTGGAGGTTCCATCAAAAAGAGCTCACCTATCTCTAGGACTATCGCTCCCCAGAACATTAAGACTATTCGACCGGGCTCTCGTCCGTCGAAGGATTCCTCTTAATGCCCGCATTATGCTAAGAACTTCATTATTGAGTGGGGAAACCAATCTGGTAGAATTGCGCGCCTCCTCTCTCGAGGGTTAGTGTGGAACTCCCTTTACCCAGGGGTGATCGGTCCATACGCACGGCCTCTTGGCTAGCTAGTGTATGCACTACGGTAATAGAGCCCGCACATCGATATATGGTTCTACACGTCGTAAACCCGGAGTGAACCTTAAGTAATTTAATTAATGAGAAAAAGAGGCCCTTTAATTATTCAAAGCGATTTTATCTATCCCAATGCTCTTCGATACTGAGGGCTAAGAGCACTTAGCCACTCATCAGAATGGTTACGGCTTGCGATAAAAAATTGCATAATTAAAAGGTGCGAGGCCTACTAAAATGAGTAGGCGGGAAATGAAAGCAGTAAATGAAAGCTTAAAATGAAATTAGTAAAGGAAAGTAGTAAAATGCGAGTCCTACTCAAACAACTAGGCGAGAAATGAAAGCAATAAAATGACAAGTCCTACTGAAACGAGAAGGCGGTAAATTACAAGTCTTACTCAAACGAGTAGGCGGGAAATTAAAGTGAGTTCTACTCAAACGAGTAGGAGAAAATAGATGCACACACGCATACACTCTATAGGATTAAAACACACATACTCTACAGAAATAAAATGCACACACTCTACAAAAATAAAAACACACAAACACACTACAAAAATAAACGCACACACGCTACTTGAATAAAACACAATAAAATCTAACTCCTACACTCACGCACATATATATAAAAAAGAAAAACTAGGTGGCTGAAAAATTAAAAGAACTATATTTCTACCGTTAGAATACGATAGAAATGCATAAAAAGAGAAAATAAAAATTAAAAGAGAAAAAGTTTTGAAAATTAAAAACGAAAATCAAATTGCTCAAAAATTAAAACGATTAGAAATCCATTATTATAACTTCGTAAAAGTGCGTAAAAAGTGGAATTAAAGTAAAAGGTAACAAAAAGGTTTTACAACCTAAAAAAGAAAATCTAAGTTAAAGAAAAATAAAAACACTTTGAATACAGTTTTATTGATTTATAAGAAAGAATAGAAGAACAAAAAAGACATAAAAGATATAAATTCCTAAACCTATGCAAAGCTATGTAAAAATAACGATAACATAAAAGCATGAAATCTGAACTCAGATCGTTGAGTTGAGATCGACGAATGTCGAGGGCATGATACGGGCGTGTCACATGATGAACACGGGCGTATCGGGTAGTTCGACGAATGTCGAACTCCGATCATCGAGCTGGCAGCAACTTCTTATCGTGATCAAGTAACAGGCCTAGGTCACGGGCGTGACCGAGACTTACATGGGCGTGTACTTTGGAATTTTTTGACTTATTTTTGAAAATTTCTGAAAAATAAAATAAAACTAGGTTCGAAAATATTTACGAAAAATAAGCATTTTATTAAAGAAAAATAATTAAAAATGACGAAAATAAACAAAAACGACTTAAATAAACTATATAAAAAACGTATATTTACAACTTATCAAAAATAGATGCTACTTCAAGGTAGAATTCGACATATACGTCAATAAGATTTCAACGCAACTTCGAATACAGATATGTTATATAAAGAAACAAGAAGTCGACGTTGCTCATATTTGAAGTCTACGTAGCCTCGAGTACAAGACATAATTTGTTTTCCAGATAATTGTTTCAGGCTTAATCCAAGGAAGTTTCATTGATTTTATTCAATCAATTCTAACCATTGGAAGACAGTCTAAGGGAATGATTTGTCTATCAGATACAAAGATGATTTTATAGAATGTTTTTGAAGAAGAAATCGAGATTGATAGAATTGTTTTTGGAAGATTATATCAACATTACTTATGAATATTTTATACTATGAAAGGGTCAATTCAAAATCTTATAGTAATGATAAAATCACAGATGGGAATGCAAAATAGAATGAACATGGAGAACTAATATGGAGAACCAGAATAGAGACAAATAGCT
Source organism: Platanthera guangdongensis (assembly GCA_039583875.1). Classification (NCBI taxonomy): domain Eukaryota; kingdom Viridiplantae; phylum Streptophyta; class Magnoliopsida; order Asparagales; family Orchidaceae; genus Platanthera; species Platanthera guangdongensis. The sequence continues at coordinate 44,719,623 of CM077160.1, read as the reverse complement.
GACTGTTCTTCATATTCTCAATATTCAATCATCTCTGATAGTTCTAAAACAAACAATCAACAAAAATATTTATAGAAGATTACCCGATCTATAGCCTATAAACCCAACAAATTTTCTATCAAAAGAAAAGGTTCAACATATTTAAGTATCGGGAACATTAAGTGCAAAATTATCCTCATTTTCGTTCTGAGAGGACTCATCTAGAAAAATTCTTCTTCTCAACCTTCTCTCTCTCACTCTCTCTCTCTCTTGTATTAACTAAGTAAATATTTTTTGAATCTCTCTTCAATGGATTTTGGTTGTGATTTTGAGAGTCTCCTTATCAAAATACTCAGTTAGTAGTGGTGCAAGATCTCCTTACCAAAAGATCTAGTTGTTGGTTCTGAGAGTCTCCTTATCAAAAGGCTCAAGCACTGGGATAGTGCTATCATACCAAGGTGGTAGATGAGTGGGTGTACTAATTTTGGGGAACCACTATAGTTTGGTGTCTTTTATTTTTCTATTTTTCTTTCTTACTTATTTATGTGTTGTGTTGTGATGTGCGGTGAATAACTTCAAGTCTTAATTCTCTGTGTGCCACAAATCATAAGCTAACTGAAATTTTTTAAGAAGATTTTTTAAATCTCTATTCACCCGCTCTCAAGATAATTCTCAGAGGATTTATATAACTGTTCGAACATTTAATTGGTATCAAATGAAGTTTGATTAAATAGAGGCTAACAACTTAATCATAAAGATCAAAATAGTTATAAAGTTACTCCTATAAATATAAATATTTTTTCAAAAATATCTTCAAATAATTTTAAAGGGTTTGCATCTAGAAATCTCTAGCATGTAACTTAGATAAGTTCATACTCTGGAAGGCTAGAATTAAGTTGTATATAAGTTCTATTTATGAGGGCATAATTGGATCTATTTTGATAGAACAACACTTGACATACAAGAAAGATGCAGAAGGTGACATTACATTAGAACCTGTTCCAATAATATAATGGATAGATAAAGAGAAGAAAGTGAAGGACATTTTCCATAAGGTTGCTAATTGTTAGTCAGCTAGGGAAATCTAATAGTCACTATCTAGGATTGTAGATGGAAGTTTATATGAAAGAAAGGATAACAGATCTCTTATTTTAAACTAATATGAGAACTTCACTAAGAAATTTGAAGAGACAGTAGCATAAATGTATGAAAGATTCAGCATCATAGTCTTTAATATGAAAGGACTAGATAAAGAGATCTCACTCACTAAGATCAATGAAAAGCTTCTCAAATACATTCCATGCACTTGCGATTTAAGACTCTGGGACATCAGAGAGTCCAGGTACCATGGGGAAATCACCACTGTTATGACGTTAAGAAAACTCAAGTCCTATGAACTTCTATTAAAAAGTAGGGCTGAGTCTAATATGAAGGACATACTCACTACCTTTAGAGAAAAGTCCATTACTCTGAAGGTTGTAGATGGAGAAACTTCAATGTCTAAAGTGATGTTTAATCTCCTAGCAAGTAGGTTCAGATGTAGGTAAATGCAGAAGTCTCAAGGGGAAGATATAGGGTATTCAACATGCCCAAGTTTGATAAAACATCATGCAAGGATGTCATTTTCTTTGCCTTCAAGAAACCAGGCCATATTTATCCAGAATGTTCTGAATAAATGAAGAACAAGACCAATAAAAGGAGCTCAAGAAGCATGCGTTCAATAAGAAGGATAAGAAGAAAGGAAATGATTTAATTTTAGTAACTTGGAGTGACTTTGCCTCAGTATCAAGCTCATCAACAGAGAGTGAAGATAAAGATGTTGCAGAAGAAGCATATTTATGGCTCTGGGATCATATTCCAATGATGATGAAGATTTGGTATATTTTTTTGATGTTATTGATTTTTCATCTAAAGAATTTAAATAACTTTTGAAGAATTCGGTAAATATGAGATAAAAGCAGAAAAACAAATAAAATTGAGAAAATAAATTGAACTAATTAAGAGCCATTCGTATGTTAATGAACAAATTCAATAACCTAATCTTCTAAAAATGAAAGTAGAAAAACTTAAGAACCAAGTAACAATTTTACGAGAAGAAAACACACTATTAAAGGAAGAGCTAACAAAGGAAAATTCTTTTGAAAACTCCTTAAATGGAAGGATTCAACAGCTCAGAAACATTATAGAAAACAACTACTGCCACATGATATCTGCCATCGTCATGCGGTAACTACCTGAGTGCTTTGCCGAATAAACCAGCCATGCTACCGCCGCCAAATATTAACCTGCTGTCATGCTGTACCTACCCGAAAGCTCTGCCAAATAAATTGGCCATGCTATATCCTGCGGTTGTCACAACCCGCATTTTCTCAACATTTAAGTTATATCAGAGTAAGGGAAAATACATGTCGTGATGCCACGGCGTGCAAGGGATAATTGCAGGCGCTCAGGCAAAACTCCAAAATCTACAGTTTATATGAAATTCATAAGTTACTAGGTATAAACCAGTTTAAATTGGATGGTCGTATCCCACGGCACAGTAGATCAACTAGTCCACGAGTAAAAGTATAGTTATACACTGCAGAAAATACGTTGGCTATGTTGATTAACACCCTACATAAGTATAAACATCCCCAAAGGACAACTCATGGCATGTATGACTCTAGATTTACTATAAGTATGGGAATAGTCTTTACGTTAGCTAGAAAATAATATTTTAGGTTTAGAAATACGAGATGTATGAAGTACTAGTAGTCAAGCTTTTATAAGTGAAAATACCTAACATGCAACCTATCATAAAACATTCCCGGAGGGTAAGTAAAAACAATGATAAAAGGCAAAACTAGCAACTTAGCAAAATATTCAGCAATTCAAAAGAAAACCACCAGTGGGAGTCAACAAACTAACATGAACCCATGGGTCAGTATGTGTGTCTGTACTAACAAGAAAACAACAAAGAACTACCTCTCAAGGTAGAGGAAACCTCTGCAATACTACAGTCCACTAGCAAACACCAAACCTAGCAGCTCAACCGGCTATTGCCCTAAACCTGAGCCATTCAAAGAAAGAACAACTCAACAAGTAAAATACAAGTGGCAAACAAAACTGTCAGTAAACAAGGGAGTAGCAAGATTACTAATCCAAACCTGAATAGCTGTCAAAAACACAGCAATCTAACTAGAGATTAAGAACAAAATAGTAAACTTATAAAGTTAAAAGGTAATGAAATTTGCACCAAGTGCGAATGGAGTTGTACTCCGAGAACATCTGCGAGAATAGGCAGAAATAGCATAAGTTTAATCCATAGGAAACAAAAATGAGACAAAGGCTCAATAAACACTTGAATAATTAACACTGTAACACAACCAGATTTGAGTCGGGGCCAACCGGTCAAACCCGAACTAACATACCCAAACGTCTCAAAAATGGGACTGCGGTGGTGGCCATCTCATCCAACACAGCCCAACAACCCAAAAATAAGACACAAACATTCCCGGGTGTAATGATTCATGAAACTAAGTCAACCAAACTAAACCCCATGTCTCAGATACCCATAATACCCAATCTCGACAAAATTCACCAGAAACCCGACGATTCTAACTTGGCAAAACTAAGACTTTAGTGATACACGTGAAATCGGTGAAAGGACACAAATCTAAGGAAAAAGCGTGGAGTACACTTGACTTCGCGTCGAGTGCAGTGAACGCACTCGACGCCATAACTCAACACACTCAATGCTTAAACATAGCATCAAGAACAGACGACGGCGTTGATTGAGTTCAGAAAACTTAGCGCTTTACCACTTAGCTGCCAAAATCAGATGACAGCATTGAGTTAGTTCAGCTCACTCAATGTTGTCAACGCTTTATCACTTATATTGCAGAGTTAAAGCGACAACGTTGAGTGAGTTCAGCTCACTCAACGCTGCAACACTTTTCTATAAAAGTGACGGCGTTGAGTTCGTTCAGCTCACTCAACGCTGTCAACACATTCTTACATTACTTTACAGAATTATGGGACGGCGTTGAGTGAGTTCTACTCACTCAACATTTTAAACGCTTTCTACTTGGATTTAACAAACTTAAGAGACGGCGTTGAGTGAATTCAGCTCACTCAACGCTGTCAACGCTTTATACGTATATTTATAGATTTAGGAGACGGCGTTGAGTGAGCTGTCGATGCTTTCATACTTAACATGTCGATTATAGTGATGGAGTTGAGTGAGTTAAGCTCACTCAACATTGTCGACGCTTTCAGACTTGGCTTATAAAATTTTATAGAATGGCGTTGAGTGTGCTAAGCTCACTCAACGTCGCGTTGAATGTATACCACTCACTCAGTGCTTTTTAACTTAGCTTCTCAGACCTCTCAGCAAGACGTTGATTGCATTCAACACACTCAACACATTTATACTTATGCGAAAAACTGAACTCCTCACTAAGGTTACACTCAAAGCTTTTTGACAGTAACCTACCAGAGGGGTGTCATCCCAAAAATCTTATACTAACAACTTCTAATTATATTTAACCTAGACAAAGGAGGATTTTACAGCCATTCTAAGAGAAATCTGACCTACCAGAACAGGAAACCGAAGGGGCAAAAGGCTCAGCAAGGGTGTAAACACAACCTGCCTTAAGATCTACAGAAAAAACATTTTTTAACATGGAGGGAATCCCACGCTAATCCAATCCCGCTGTACCGGGAGGACAATAAGAAAACAAAAGAGAAAAAAAACAAGAGGGAAATCACCACTTGCCTCCAATCAATGATGGGCACTTTTGGTAAGTGTACCGATCTTAGCCAAGTAATAGATTTGGGGAGTTGAATCCCGGAATATCGATCTCTCGTGGATTGCAAGTAGGGAGTGTGACTTCACTATTGAAAGAGGGATTGCAAGTGCCAACGTAACAAAGGGTTTTGATTTTTGGTTTCCTAATTTTAACACTAATAAAACTATTGCGGGTCTCCTTCACCGCGTCGCTTGGGTGGATTACTCAAGCGAGTAATGAGGAGGATGGACAAACTAGTGAGGGTCGCAGTCACCGCTTCGCCACGCACACTCCTAACAATTGTTAGGACAACGTTATCCCGTCAAGAACACAAAGGATGTAAGTGCATCAACACAATCAAGAACTAAAATATATCAACATGTAGACATGCTGAAATCTTTAAGTAAATCAAGTTCTTTCTCATCAAACAAATAACCAAGCAATCAAGAGAAAAGTTACTACAAGAGAAGGGGGAGAGATACAACCAAACACACAGACTTTTCGAGATTCGCGGCCGGAGTCAAGGGTTGTCGGGCCTTGTCCGTAATTGGTCTACGGATGACGTCCGGGGTTGAGAAGGGCTATCACTTCCTTATAATATCCCGTCTTCTTCTTGAGTAGCCGTCGGGTTAAACCTGACCGGAGAACTCGACGTATGCAGCACCTAAGAGCATGAAATGGAGATTTGAGGTTGGAGAAAACTATTGTGGCTGAAGATGAAGCTATTGATAGATTTTGGAGGGAGAATGGTGGCCAGACAAGCTCTCAAAGGAGGAGAGAGGAAAAAGCGGCTGGAGCAAGTTTTCCCGCTCAACGGAGCGTAAATGGCGGACTGGATCCTTTCGGCGAACGAGACCTGCGGCTAAAATAGAGAAGTCAGAAAGAATGGTCACTCAAGGTTTGGCGCACAACCGTGCGTTAACCGAGGGATATTAAATACCAGAACAAGCTTGCGGAAGAAGAAGCGTTGACCCATGAGTTCCATCATGCACGGATGCTTCCTCCCGTGCATGAAGGAAAATGCACGGGTAACAACAAAAAGAAGAATTTTCTGGCAAGCAGGTGGAACCGTGCGTTTTACTCACGCACGGGCACTTCTCCACGTGCGTGAGCAAATCGCACAATTAACCACATAGTATTGTAAATAAAACTAGTCATAAGAAAACCGTGTGTTTCATTCACGCACGATTCCGAAGAAACCGTGTGTTAACCGTGCGTGAAGATCGTCAAGCTCAGCTTGACGAAATTCGTCGAGCTCCACTCGACGCTTCTCCTGCTCAAAAAAACACATGATCGGGCACAAACCGTGCGCGAGTAAAATGCACGACCGTGCAATTTCCTCAAATCAGAATTCCTATCTTGGGAAAAGGCACCACATGCACAGCAAAACTAAAACTGGAGCACATCTCACAGCACCAATTGTAACGCCCCGAAACTCAAAGGAGCAAAGGGGGACGTTTTGGGCCAGTTTGGGTTTTGGCAGTAGGCACACGGCCTGGGACACGGGGGTGTCCCAGGGCGTGTCAAGCGTGTGTCGACACTTAGCCGCGAAGTCGTCGAGTTATACTCGACGATTCGTCGAGAATGGGCACACGGCCTGCGACACGGGCGTGTCGCAGGGCGTGTCGACCCGTGTCGACACTTAGTCATGAAGTCGTCGAGTTATACTCGACGATTCGTCGAGAATGGGCACACGGCCCGCGACACGGGCGTGTCGCCGGGCGTGTTGACCCGTGTCGACGATCGTCCTGGGGAATTCGTCGAGATTCGCTCGACGATCGTCGAGACAAGGCACACAGCCTAGGACACAGACGTGTCCAAGGCCGTGTCATCGAGTCGTCGATCTCCACTCGACGAAATGTCGAGACCTTGTACACAGCCTGGGGCCCAGGCGTGTCAAGGTGACACGGGAAAGGACACGGGCGTGTCCTAGGACCCGTGCAGTGCTCGGGTTGAAAATGGGGGAAAATCATGGGGTACACGGCCGGCTACACGGTCGTGTCAGCTGGAACACGGGCGTGTCAGCTCGAACACGGGCGTGTTCGATACCCGTGTGAGGGTCCAGGAGATTCGATTTTGACGGCGAATGCGGCACACGGCCCTGGACACGGGCGTGTGCCAGGCCGTGTTCGGTCCAGATTGGGCATTTCAGCCCCGAATCAAAGCCGTTCGTTTTCTTAGGTTGAGATCCAACGGCTGGGGGTTGTTCCTGAGAGGATATACCCGGGTTTTGAATTAGAAAATCCATCCCTTTCTTCACTTGTTCCCTTTCTAAACCCTTGGAGAGAGGAGAGCTAAGGCAAGAAGAAGAAGAGCTAGATCCGCCATTGGAGGAGCTTCGGAGCTCCGAATCGCAAGCCGACTCCGGATCCACGGAGGCAACGCAAGTGCGGTGATTTCTATCCGATTACTTTTCGATGGCGCCAAAGAGGAACTCAAGGGTAACGATCCTCATCTTGAGCATGAATCGCTCCTTTTCTTAGCATAGGAAGCCCACTCTCGCGAGTTTGCGGAGAGTTGGAGGCGTTCCTTCGGGTAGATATGTAAAGTCCCCGTTGTTTAGAGTCCGTATGCGAGAACGGACGTAGGCATTTTGTGCGAAGCCTACACGGACATGTTAGTCTGGATCGGTGATGTTGCATTGCATAAGGCCGGAGAAGACTCCGTGCTATTGGGTGTTTTTCGGGTTTTCTACGCGGTAGATTGCAGCAGGGAGCCTTGGGGACTAACCCAAAGGTGCACCCAGAAAACTGGGCGGATACGAGATCTTGCCAACTTGGTGGCCTGAGAGCCAACTCGAACATAACTGGGTTATGTGTCTTGCGGTAGAATGGGACTCGGTGGAAGTTTGACCCGCGCAAATGGCTTAAATTGTCGTTGCGAAGTGAGCACGGGTTAGATGGAGCCGTACCCGCTTTATGTCGTTCGGTTAGAGAGACCTAAGGTTACGTGGCACTCGCCGTTGGCATAGATGGGAGTCTTCGGCGGTCTATGGCTTTAATTGACGTGACCCATGCCAGGAAGACAAATTGCTCATAGGAATGGTCGTCTAAGTGGCGGTGGTGAGTCCAGAATGTTAATGGCTTTAATTGACGTGACATCGACCGGTTCACCGAGAATGTGCCCTGAGTGCACGGGACGTGTGGCCGTACGAGCCAACATCTGTGATGAAATGGCTATGGTTATATGAATTGCTCGCTTGTGCTAATGAAATGCAGGGAAGGAGCATCGCCGCCCCGAGTTGGGGGCGGGATCGTTATAATTTGGTCAGCATTGCTGACCGTTGCCTTGTTTGCCACCGTGCGGTGGTTTGTTGCTTGCAGGTGCAGCTGGACCAAGCGGTCAATAGCGGGCTAAAGCCCTTTTTGCGAAGCTGGCCCTCGAAGGCCCAAGTGGAAATGTTTTCTGTTTTATTCATGTATGACCAGCCTGCGTGCTGAGGTTTGTAAATCATGTATTATTCAAGTGAAACATTCTGTAAGGCCTTAAGGCCGATTTTGGGTATTTTGTATACATTCCTAATTATGTACTAGTGGACATTCGTGCTCTAATGCTGGGTTCTTGTTTACAACTTATATAAACTGCTTCCGCTTGAATGCTCTGTGTAGGACGTTGAGATTGGTTGGATGGTTTCCATACGTAACCACCCGGTCTGTCTGTGGTATATGGCGTCGGGCCCCGGCCGGACCTACTGCTATATGCTATGCGACGGATAGGGGGTGTTAAAGTGAATTCGTGGGCGAATTCTTTTTAAGGGGTGGTGAGCACATTGTGTGCGTCATCGTTATAATGGTAAAAGAACCCATGAATGTCCACTTAGGAATGAAAATACTCGTGTTTGAGGAACCTGCGTGTTCCTATAATTGCTGTTTGCAATGTTATGTGGTCGCTTAATGGTGTTTTGTACCACTATAGGTGACCAGAAGTGGTGTTGGGCCATCAGAATGCCGAGTTTCTGAGGCTAGCAGTGCACCGGATGTTGCTCCCGCAACACCTCTGTCGGCTGAGAATATTCGATTGGTGGCTGAAGCGGTGTTGGCCGTGATAAATGCGCAGCCTGGAAGGCAAGTGCAGCAGCCCGCTCCTGTGATGGAGCAAGTACCTCTGCAAGAGGCTGAGCCGAGGAGGGTGGAGCAAGTGGTTGTGGAACCGATAGTGCCAAGGAGGGCAACTGAGAGGCAGTTGAAGCATGTAATGAGCTTTAACCCTCCGTTATTCTCGGGGTTGGGAACCCCATCTCAGGCTGAAGACTGGCTCTCCAGGGAGAAGAGAGTCATGACAGCGACGGAGACGGAGGAGTGGCAAATGACCACCATCGCTACGTTCCTGCTGGACGGTGAAGCGAGGATGTGGTGGGAAGGTTTGGAGCTACACTTACTGAGAGGTATGCAACTTTGTGATGTCTCAATGGAGGAGTTCTCGAGATTATTCTTGGCAAGATACCTCCCTTCTACTCAGAGGATTTCAATGGAGAATGAGTTCTTGAGGTTGGTGCAGGGTGAGCGGAGCGTGGATGAATATCTCCACGAGTTTATGCGTTTGAGTCGTTATGCTAGCTCCACCATCATGGATGAGGAGCGCAAGACTAATCGTTTTTATGAAGGGTTGAGGGATGAGCTGAGACTATTACTGTCGGGGCCGATGACACAGGGTTTCTTAACCTTGGTCAATACTGCCCGGTTCTTGGAGAAGGACATGAAGAATGTACAAGCGAAGAAAGGCTTGGCTGATAAGAAAACTGAGTTCAGAGTGCCGACTACTTCAAAGTTCGGCTATCGGAGGGCTTTCAAGAAGCATAGGACTTCGGGTCCAGCTCCTTCTGGCGCTTCTGGGGCGACTACGGGTCGGACCCCGGGTGCGTGTTTTACATGTGGAAAGACGGGGCATTTCGCCCGTGATTGTTGGAGCGGACGTCCTAAGTCCGAGAGGAGGCCGAGAGCCACTTATGAAGAAAAGGGTAAGGCGGTGGAGTCGACCGCATCCCATTATGCTCCGGCCCAACCAAGGGTCTACAATCTTGGCCAACAGGAGGCCATTAAACAAGCTGATGTGGTGACAGGTACGGTTTAATTTATAGCAAGTCAATTTCCTTTATATGCTTGTTATGCACATGTTACCTTACCACTACTTGTTTAGGATTTGTATTGATTTGTGAAAATCTGGCACGAGCACTCTTCGATAAGGGAGCTTCACACTCCTTCTTGTCCGAAGGATTTATATCACGCATCGGAGTCTCTTCTTCGATGGCGAAGGATAAGTTGGATGTGTTGTTGCCCAATGGGTGTTCGATGCGAGCGGTTAGGATCTGCGATGTTAAGATTCGTATTGGGGAGCAGGAGTTCGACCTGCGGGCGTCTTTACTTCCGTTAGTGGAGTTCGACGTCATATTTGGCATGGACTGGCTCTCGGAGCAGCAGGCCCATATAGATTGCGGTAGCAAGGAAGTCAAGCTGGGAGTAAGTCGTGAGACGACTTTTACGGGCTTAAAGGGGTCGAGCAAGACGTTGATGTCTGCTCTTCAGGTGGTGAAGGCGGTTCGTGCCGGAGCAGAACTGTTCTTTACACTAGTGGAGGCTGCAAAGCCGAAGCCCGTTTTGGATTGTATTTCAGTGGTATCGGAATACCCTGATGTATTCCCCGCAGATCTTCCTGGAGCCCCGCCTCAGCGGGAGATAGATTTTACGATCGAGCTAGTGCCAGGTGCAAATCCTGTGTCACGATCTCCGTATCGGCTAGCGCCTAAGGAAATGGCGGAGCTGAAAGTTCAACTGCAAGAGTTGTTGGAGTAAGGGTATGTGCGCCCGAGTTCTTTGCCTTGGAGCGCACCGGTCCTCTTTGTTAAGAAGAAGGGCGGAAGCTTGAGGTTGTGTATTGATTATCGGGAGCTAAACAAGCTGACTGAGAAGAACAAGTACCCGATCCCTAGGATTGATGATCTCTTTGATCAGTTAGTCGGGTCGACAGTGTACTCGAAGTTAGATCTCAAGTCTGGGTACTATCAGCTGCGGATAAGGGAGAGTGATATCACGAAGACAACATTTAGTATGAGATACGCATTATGAGTTTACGGTCATGCCGTTTGGGCTGACTAATGCGCCGTCAGTATTCATGGATTTGATGAACAGGACGTTCAGAGAGTACTTGTACCATTTCGTGATCGTCTTCATCGACGATATTTTGGTGTACTCGCAAAGTGAAGAAGATCACTTCAAGCATCTTCATTTGGTGTTGGAGACGCTAAGGAGAAATCAGTTGTATGCCAAGTTCTCGAAGTGCGAGTTTTGGCTATCCTCAGTAGCGTTCCTCGGGCATATAGTGAGTGGAGAGGGTATTGTTGTGGATCCGGCGAAGATTGTTGTGATACGGGAGTAGCCTGAGCTTGCTACGGTAGCAGAAGTCCGGAGCTTTTTGGGGCTTGCCGGCTATTATAGGCGCTTCGTAGAGAACTTCTCGCGGATAGCGTTACCTCTCACTACTTTGACGAGGAAGGAGCATAAGTTCGCTTGGACGCCGGAGTGCGCGCGAGCTTTTGAGGAACTGAAGTGTCGGTTGACCACGGTGCCTGTGCTGAGTTCGCCGGTGGGGACCGAAGGTTATGAGATATATAGCGATGCTTCGGGCAGCGGTTTGGGTTGCGTGCTACTGCAGCACGGAAGCGTGATAGCTTATGGCTCGAGACAGCTAAAAGTGCACGAGAGGAATTATCCGGTCCATGACTTGGAGTTAGCGGCCGTGATTTTTGCCTTGAAGCTGTGGAGACACTATTTGTACGGTGTGAAGATTGATATCTACACCGATCACAAGAGCCTAAAGTACCTGATTGATCAGAAAGATCTGAATATGCGGCAGCGTAGATGGATGGAGTTCTTGGGGGACTATACATTCAAGATCCACTACGTGCCTGGCAAAGGGAATGCGGTTGCGGACGCGTTGAGTCGCCGAGCCCCAGCTCAAGCAAGTTGGCTATCAGTGCATCATGAGCGGTTGGTGCAGGAGTTGGAGGCGTTGGAGATTGTTTGTGTGGACAGACAATCAAGTGCTGAAGCAGTTCTGAATTGGACTGAAGTCCAATATGACCTGGCTGATCGTATTCGGCAGGCTTTGGATATGGATGCTCATATGAAGCAGTTCATGATAGAGGCTCTGGATGGGTCAAATTCCCAATTCGTCGTGGAGGACGGATTGTTGTGGAAAGACGGTCATTTGTGTGTCCCAAGTGTGGGCAATTTACGGGTGGAGTTGTTGTACGAGGCGCACCATACCAAGTACTCGATTCACCCGGGGAGCACAAAGATGTACCGTGATGTAAAGAAACTATTTTGGTGGCCGGGTTTGAAAAAGGATGTGGCGCTATATGTAGCGAAGTGCCAAACCTGCGCCTTGGTAAAGGCGGAGTGCCAAAAGCCGGGAGGATTTCTTAAGTCCTTGCCTATTCCGGAGTGGAAATTCGACGACATCTCTATGGACTTTGTGCACGGTTTGCCAAGGTCGCAGAAGGGAAACGACGCCATTTGGGTGGTTGTTGATCGATTAACGAAGGTGTCACATTTTATTCCCCATAGGAAGGATGATCCGGTGGAGAAGTTGGCAAAGCTCTATGTGGATAACATAGTACGGCTTCATGGTGTGCCCCGCAGCATCGTGAGTGACCGAGATGGGCGGTTCACGTCCAACGATTGGAGGCTTGTGCAGCAAATGTTGGGAACAAAGCTGAAGTTTAGCACAGCCTTCCACCCACAAACGGATGGGCAGACCGAGAGGGTGAATAGAACCATGGAAGACATGCTTCGCATGTGTGTCTTGGATTTTGGAAAGCAATGGGAAGACCACCTATATTTGGTGGAGTTCGCATACAACAACAGCTACCAAGCGAGTATTCAGATGGCGCCTTTCGAGGCCCTATATGGTAGGAAATGTCGCACGCCGTTGTCTTGGTTAGAAATGGGTGAGTCAAAGTTGTATAAGCAATCAGAAGTGGAGGATGCTACTTCTTTGGTGAGAACCATTCGGGAGAGGTTGCTTATCGCTCAGGACCGGCAAGCAAAGTACTATAATGCCAAGCACAGGAACGTGGAGTTCTCTGTGGGCGATTATGTATACTTGAAGATAAAGCCATTCAAGGGTGTCTCGCGGGTGCGGCGATTGAAAAAGCTAAGCCCGAGGTACCTTGGACCGTTCGAGGTTCTGGAGCGAGTTGGAGAAGCGGCCTATAGATTGAAGCTTTCAGTGGAGCTAAGTGGTTTACACGATGTATTCCATATTTCGGTGCTTCGGAAGGCGGTGCAAGAGCCTACGCAAGTGATCGCGGTCGATCAAGTGCCGGTGGAAAGTGGGCTAACGACAAAGGTTAAGCCCGTACGGATTGAGGACTCGGAGGTCAAGCGGCTACGCAATAAAGAGATCAGGATGGTCAAGGTCCGGTGGGACAATTGCGGTCGTGAGGAGCTCTCTTGGGAACGAGAGCAGACTATGCTTGACGAATTTCCGGAGTTGTTCCGCTCAGGTACAAATTTTAGTTTTGTACATGTCTTTCCTTTATTTAATTTCGTGGGCGAAATTCTTTTAAGAGGGGGAGAGTTGTAACGCCCCGAAACTCAAAGGAGCAAAGGGGGATGTTTTGGGCCAGTTTGGGTTCTGGCAGTAGGCACACGGCCTGGGACACGAGCGTGTCCCAGGGCATGTCAAGCGTGTGTCGACACTTAGCCGCGAAGTCATCGAGTTATACTCGACGATTCGTCGAGAATGGGCATACGGCCTGCGACACGGGCGTGTCGCAGGGCGTGTCGACCCGTGTCGACACTTAGTCGTGAAGTCGTCGAGTTATACTGGACGATTCGTCGAGAATGGGCACACGTCCCGCGACACGGGCGTGTCGCCGGGCGTGTCGACCCGTGTCGACGATCGTCCCGGGGAATTCGTCGAGATTCGCTCGACGATCGTCGAGACAAGGCACACGGCCTAGGACACGGGCGTGTCCAAGGCCGTGTCATCGAGTCGTCGATCTCCACTCGACGAAATGTCGAGACCTTGTACACGGCCTGGGGCTCAGGCGTGTCAAGGTGATACGGGCAAGGACACGGGCGTGTCCTAGGACCCGTGCAGTGCTCGGGTTGAAAACGGGGGAAAATCATGGGGTACACGGCCGGCTACACGGCCGTGTCAGCTGGAATACGGGCGTGTCAGCTCGAACACGGGCGTGTTCGATACCCGTGTGAGGGTCCAGGAGATTCGATTTTGACGGCGAATGCGGCACACGGCCCTGGACACGGGCGTGTGCCAGGCCGTGTTCGGTCCAGATTGGGCATTTCAGCCCCAAATCAAAGCCGTTCGTTTTCTTAGGTTGAGATCCAACGGCTGGGGGTTGTTCCTGAGAGGATATACCCGGGTTTTGACTTAGAAAATCCATCACTTTCTTCACTTATTCTCTTTCTAAACCCTTGGAGAGAGGAGAGCTAAGGCAAGAAGAAGAAGAGCTAGATCTGCCATTGGAGGAGCTTCGGAGTTCCGAATCGCAAGCCGACTCCGGATCCACGGAGGCAACGCAAGTGCGGTGATTTCTATCCGATTACTTTTCGATGGCGCCAAAGAGGAACTCAAGGGTAACGATCCTCATCTTGAGCATGAATCGCTCCTTTTCTTAGCATAGGAAGCCCGCTCTCGCGAGTTTGCGGAGAGTTGGAGGCGTTCCTTCGGGTAGATATGTAAAGTCCCCATTGTTTAGAGTCCGTATGCGAGAACGGACGTAGGCATTTTGTGTGAAGCCTACCCGGACATGTTAGTCTGGATCGGTGATGTTGCATTGCATAAGGCCGGAGAAGACTCCGTGCTATTGGGTGTTTTTCGGGTTTTTTACGCGGTAGATTGCAGCAGGGAGCCTTGGGGACTAACCCAAAGGTGCACCCGGAAAACTGGGCGGATACGAGATCTTGCCAACTTGGTGGCCTGAGAGCCAACTCGAACATAACTGGGTTATGTGTCTTGCGGTAGAATGGGACTCGGTGGAAGTTTAACCCGCGCAAATAGCTTAAATTGTCGTTGCGAAGTGAGCACGGGTTAGATGGAGCCGTACCCGCTTTATGTCGTTCGGTTAGAGAGACCTAAGGTTACGTGGCACTCGCCGTTGGCATAGATGGGAGTCTTCGGCAGTCTATGGCTTTAATTGACGTGACCCATGCCAGGAAGAAAAATTGCTCATAGGAATGGCCGTCTAAGTGGCGGTGGTGAGTCCGGAATGTTAATGGATTTAATTGACGTGACATCGACCGGTTCACCGAGAATGTGCCCTGAGTGCACGGGACGTGTGGCCGTACGAGCCAACGTCTGTGATGAAATGGCTATGGTTATATGCATTGCTCGCTTGTGCTAATGAAATGCAGGGAAGGAGCATCGCCGCCCCGAGTTGGGGGCGGGATCGTTATAATTTGGTCAGCATTGCTGACCGTTGCCTTGTTTGCCACCGTGTGGTGGTTTGTTGCTTGCAGGTGCAGCTGGACCAAGCGGTCAATAGCGGGCTAAAGCCCTTTTTGCAAAGCTGGCCCTCGAAGGCCCAAGTGGAAATGTTTTCTGTTTTATTCATGTATGACCGGCCTGCGTGCCGAGGTTTGTAAATCATGTATTATTCAAGTGAAACATTCTGTAAGGCCTTAAGGCCGATTTTGGGTATTTTGTATACATTCCTAATTATGTACTAGCGGACATTCGTGCTCTAATGCTGGGTTCTTGTTTACAACTTATATAAACTGCTTCCGCTAGAATGCTCTGTGTAGGACGTTGAGATTGGTTGGATGGTTTCCATACGTAACCACCCGGTCTGTCTGTGGTATATGGCGTCGGGCCCCGGCCGGACCTACTGCTATATGCTATGCGACGGATAGGGGGTGTTACACCAATACACAGCAAAAACAGCCGGAAAGATCCATGGGGAGCACCATGTGCTTAACCCTGACAACAGAATACGCAATTGCACACCCTCGGGCCAAGGAGGTGCATAGTGTGGTCATTAACCGATCGAAGCAAATACTGATTACCGGTTGAAACACAGTGCACGAGTGGGAAAACAGGCCCAATTGAGTCTGAAAAACCCTATAAAAATCGGACTCATCAATCACCCGAAATCCGGCCAAGCAACGGCCCACCTCACATATCTGGCTGCAAGAATGCTTAAGCAACAAAACCTGAAACTTGTGATGATGAAAGTGGGTCAAAACCACATACCTAAACCTCTAAAAATCCAAGAAACTGGAAAAACTTACTGTAGAAACATAGATCTAGGCGAGATCTACCCGGATACACACTCCAAAGATGAAATCGAGCACCAAAGCTCCAGAAATTGACTGTCGAAAGCTTACGAATGTCCGTCGCTCTCGTTATTTCACAACAGGCCGACGGTTTCACGAGGGAGACAATGATTAGGGTTTTGACGGGATGGCTTTCTATTTATACTTCTTTATCCGATTATTTTAATATAGGATATTATAATTAAATAAATAAAACGGCAAACGACCCGAAAACCCAACTTACCCGGAATTCTACAAAAATCGCACCGTAGGTAAATACCGATGCTACGAAACCAAAGACGCAGTCAAAATTAAGATTCGATGAAACAAACTTGGGTAAACACCTCCCGAAGCCAAAACACAAGCATTCTCAAAGAGGCTCCACTAAGTCACCAAAACAGGCCCGGCTCGCTAGGAAATCTTACAAACAGGCTAAACCCAACCACACAGAAAATCCAAGCGCTAAAACACATGCTCTAACAATGACACATGCCAATCATGCGTTAACGTAATACCCTGACATCATAAATACGCCAAATAAAAGAATTAACTAAACATCGAAAAATATCAGGGGCGTTACAGCCACTCCCCCTAAAAAGAAGTTTTGTCCCGAAACTTAATGCACCAAAAGATTCCACAAAAAGAATATAATCAAATATTATAGAAGGGGAAATACATACCGCAAGAAACTAGGAGAACAGATGAGGCTGAGCCTCCCTCATAGCTGACTCCAACTCCCAAGTGGTGCTTTCCACGTCTTGGTTTCGCCATAAAACTTTTACCATTGGTATGGTTTTCCTCCGCAACACTCGATCTTGAGTATCCAGAATGCGGTCAGGCATCTCAACATAGGAAAGATTAGGGTCCATCTGGGTCACAGCATCAAGAATTTGTCGGTCGCTGAGCCCACATTTCCACAACTAGTTCACGTGAAACACGTCGTGCACAACGGGAAAATTTGGGGGCAAATACAGCCTACAAGCTGATAGACCAATACGCTCAACAACATTAAAAGGTCTCACATACCTCGTATCCGACTTATGATTCTTACCAAACCTTTAAACTCCAGACATCAGGGAAACTTTGAGAAACACCAAGTCCCCTACAACAAACTCTAAATCAGGCCTACGCCGATTGGCATTCTTCTCATATCGTTCCCGCGCTATCTAAAGCTTTTCCAGAATAAGCTTCACAGAAATATCCATTTCTTAAAACGCTTCTGGACCCAGCAACGGTCTCTCACCGATCTCGGCTCAAAACAAGGGAGTTCTGCATCGCCTCCCATATAAGGCCTCAAACGGGGACATCTGCAAACTTTCTTGATAACTATTATTGTATGCAAACTCCATAAATCTGAGTCGCTCATCCCACGCACCTCCGTGTTCCAAAATGTGACATCTGATCATATCCCCCATTATCTGATTCACTCTTTCTGTTTGACCATTTGTCTGCGGATGATAGGTTGTGGAATACCTCAAATCGGTAATCAAACCCTCTTGTAAACTCTTCCAAAATCGAAACGTATAACTGGAGTCTCGATCTGATACAATACTAACTACCACTTCATGTAATTTGATGACTTCATCTAAATATAGCTCAACTATCTTCTTCATAAGGTAATCAATCTTAAAAAACACGAAGTGAGCACACTTCGTTAGTATATCAACAATAACCCAGACTGAATCATGTCCTCGGGGAGATCTCGGTAAACCAGTAATGAAATCCATTGAGATACTCTCCTACTTCGAACTCAAAATTTGCAAGTGCTTTAGTATGCCACCAGATGTTCCATGATCGGCCTTTACTCGCTTGCACGTAAAATATTCTGAAATGAACTTCGCAATATCACCTTTCATTCCGAACCACCAGTTGATCTGCTTCAAATCTTGGTACATCTTAGTTGAATCTGGGTGGTATGAAACTCTGGAACCATGAGCCTCATTGCACAACTTAACTCGAATCCCTTCTACATCGGGGATACAAAATCTGTCGTGGTACTTCAAGGTACCCGCGTCGTCAATAAAAAAATCTGGAAACTCCCCTTTCTCAGTTCTCTTATAAAGGTGCAACAAATCAGGATCTTCCATCTGATGCAGTCTTGTGAATGCAATACTGGCTCAGCTACCTCCAAACTACTTGACGAGCTACAACTCCCAATAGAAATGCCCATCAAGAGAAATTCTTCTACCAGAGAATCCAGAGAAAGATTAAAAATCCTAGTTGTCTTCCTACTCAAGGCATCAACTACAACATTGGCTTTGCCCGGATGGTACTGGATCTCAACATCATAATCAGCAACATACTCTAACCATCTTCGCTTGCACAGATTCAACTCCCTTTGAGTGAATACGTATTTTAAACTTTTATGATCGGTATAAATCTTGCATAATGTGTCATATAGCAAGTGCCTCCACAACTTTAGGGCATAAATCACTGCTGGGAACTCTAGATCAGGCATATGGTAGTTCCTTTCATGTACCTTTAACTGTCTAGACCCATACAAAATTACCTTGCCTTCTTGCATCAACACGCATCCAAGTCCAACATGCGATGCATCTACATATACAGTATATTCTATTTCTTCCTTAGGTAGGGTCAATGTCGGAGCATTGCACAATCTCCTCTTTAATTCCTGAAAAGCCTCATCACACTTATCGCTCCACACAAAGCTGTGTTCTTCTACGTCAGTTTAGTCAGTGATGCAGACAATGTAGAGAAACCCTGTATAAACCTTCTATAGTAGCCATCCAACACTAGGAATCTCCTTATCTCCTTGTGTGTGGTGGGCCTATTCCAATCCATAACAGTAGCTATCTTCTCAGGATCAACTAAAATTCCATCTTTATTAACAACATGACCTAAGAACGAAACCTGAGGCAACCAAAACTCACACTTGCTCAGCTTATCAAACAGCTTATGGTCCCTCAATGCAGACAAAACAAACGCAAGTACTGGGCATGGTCATCGGCACTGCGAGAATACACCAAAACGTCATCTATAAACACGACCACGAAATGGTCCAAAAAATCCTTGAACATGTGGTTCATCATATCCATAAAGGCAGAGGGAGCATTAGTCAAACCAAAGGACATTACCAAAAAGTCAAAATGTCCATGCCTAGAACGGAAAGCAGTCCGTGGGATATCCGTCTCATGAATCCTTAACTGATGCTAGCCCTAACTAAGGTTAATCTTTGAAAATACTGTGCTACCACATAGTGGATCAAACAAATCATCTATTCTCGGTAAACGATATCTGTTCTTAATGGTGACTTTATTCAGCTCTCTATATTCAATACAAAGCCTCATTGATCCATCCTTTTTTTCTTTACAAACAAGACGGGAGCACCCCAAGGCGAAGAACTCGACCTAATAAAATCATTCAGGAGCAACTCATCCAACTGAGTACTCAACTCCTCCAACTCATGCGGGGCCATCTAGTGAGGCGCCATAGCAATAGGACGGGTACCCGACACTAAATTTTTGACCAACTCCATATCCCTCTCAGGCGGAAGACCAATAAGATTAGCTGGAAAAACATCCGGAAACTAATGCACCACCAGAATCTCCTCAACACGCGGCAAGCTAACAATGGTTTCCAAAACTGAAACCAAACAAGCAAAACATCCAGAATTTAAAAGCTTCCGAGCACATACAGCAGAAATAATTGGAGAAACTTAGCGTGGATATCCATAGACACTCTTGGGTTGACCATTGTCCATCGTGAAGTCCAAGCTCTTAACCTTGCACTAGATAACAACATCGTATTTGGAGAACCAGTCTATGCCCAAGATCACATCAAAATCTTCCAAGTATACCACCTTCAAATCAACAACTATTAGAAAATCGCCTAACAGAATCGTACAACTCTGAATACCTTGGTTCGATATCACAAAATTACCAGAAGGAAACTTGACACAAACGTGTCACCAATCCAATCGAGAGCCAAGTGATAAGGATCTTTGGAAGCCCTAGCCACAAACGAGTGGGTAACTTCAGAATCAAAAATGACACGCACCAGCAGTTCTTTGTAATGTCCCATTTCGTACCATACCCCTCGCACATGTTCTTAGTGAAGAGGATTGACTCATGTTCGGGGGCGTCGAGTGCGTTGAGTGGACACAACGCAGTCGACACCATCTGACTTAAAACGTTTCTGGTGAGCTAAGGCGCTGAGAGTGTTGAGTGGACTCAACACTATTGATGCCTATTAACTTAGAAATTTTGGCAGGATAGGCGTCAAGAGCGTTGAGTGGACTCAATGAACTCGACGCCATTTGACTTTGAAATCCTTGCAGGTTAGGCGTCGAGTGCGTTGAGTGGACTCAACACACTCGACGCTATTTAACTTGGTTTATGTTCTGGTGGTTGAGGCGTGGAGAGCGTTGAGTAGACTCAACTCTCTCGACGCCATATAACTTAGAGTTTATTCTGGCCGGGTTAAGGCATTGAGAGCGATGAGTGGACTTAACGCTCTCGAAGGCATATAACTTAGAGTTTTTTCTGGCCGGGTTGAGGAATTGAGAGCATTGAGTGGACTCAACTCTATCGACGGCATATACCTTAGAGTTCATTCTGGCCGGGTTGAGGCGTTGAGAACATTGTGTGGACTCAACGCTGTCGACACCATATAACTTCGAGTTTATTCTGGCCGGGTTGATGCATTGAGAGTGTTGAGTGGACTCAACACTCTCGACGCCATATAATTTAGTTCATTCTGGCCGGGTTGACGCGTTGAGAGCAATGAGTGGACTCAATGTTGTGGACTCCACGCACTCGACGCCATATGACTTAGAATGTTTCCGGCTATAGCTGAGGTTATTTCATCAAACCCAGAGAAGGACACGGATAGTGATACGGGCGTGTCCCTACACGTGTGATAATCTTGTAAATTTTGCGCCTTCTTTGTGATTTTTCCAGAGAAGGACACGGGTAGTAACTCGGGCGTGTCCCTACCCACGTGTGCCAAATCTAAGACTACCCGTGACATGGGAAGTGACCGGATCTTGGCGAAAATCATCGAGCAGGCTCGACGAAACGTCGAGCAGAGCTCGATGAAAGTCGAGCAAAATTCGTCGAACGCCATAATTCTGCCTTGGCGAATTTTTGGCCCTGTTTTCCCGGATTTTTCCTGAATTGCGACAAATCGACATAAATTGGCTATGTCTTTTCAAAATGACTTATTTAAAGCAATATTTGGCGGTCCAATGTCAGGCCGACACGTGGTGAGGCAGTTACGCTAATGTTTCACTATAAAATTGGGATAAAACCCTAGCCTTCTTCGCTTTATCTCATTTGCCAAGCCGTCGCTGTAAGAAACCGTCGAAGAGGCATAGATTGTTGGAGCCGATCTTCTTTTCCGTGAAGAACAAACACCACCAAGGAGAAGAAGATGCCGCCAAGAAGGGTGACAAGATCCATGGCCGGAAACGGTGGAAACGCCAGAAATGAGGTGAGCATCCTACCCTCTTCGTTGGTGCTAGATCTCTAGTTATTCCTAGGAGAGATATCGACTCAAAAGAGTCTTGATTTGTGAGAAGATGGTTTATAGGAAGATGCCATGCTAGGAATTGTTTCCTAGGAATTAGAGTCTTCAACCTCTCCTCACTTCAAATGAAGTTTATGGACTGGTTTCGTGAATAGGAGTGTCCATATGAGGCTGAATAAGGGAGGAGAAACTCTGGATGTTATTTGGAAAGTTTCATTTGAGGAAGAAGACAAACCGATGACGTTCGATCTGCTTTAAGAGGCACGAAGAAATCTATTTTTTGCGCGCAGCAATATTCGAGGCTGTTTTCAGACATGATGCAGCAAGATCTGTGCTTTTGACTAAACACGAAAGTCGTTGCCCTTGGAAATACCTTTCCAACGAGGGTTACACGCCTTCACCGGATTCATGTAGCCTCGAGAATCCCCTATCAAAGTTGTTGTGCAGTAATCATTCATGCATATATAATTCTCATGTTTGTTTTGTATCGACTTGGGTTTGGTAAAAAGATTATAGTACAGTAACGTTAATGTTTTGTTGAATTTAGTCTATAGTAATTGAGATAAAATATGTTAATGAAATTTGTTGGATAGATCCCTAATGAACAAATGGTGTAGTAATGTGTACTTGATCGAGGCAATTTTGTGGAGGTTAGTGAACGAATGGATTGACGTGTTGTGATGG
Organism: Platanthera guangdongensis; assembly: GCA_039583875.1. Taxonomy (NCBI): domain Eukaryota; kingdom Viridiplantae; phylum Streptophyta; class Magnoliopsida; order Asparagales; family Orchidaceae; genus Platanthera; species Platanthera guangdongensis. Next base: position 44,697,428 of record CM077160.1, on the reverse strand, counting down.
TAGGAATGATTTAAATTTGTGAATCGATAGGGATGTACTTGATAATGGTAACACATTGAATACTGATGAAGTTGAATTAAAGTTTCCTGTACATAACTTTTATTAATTATAATAACCAGATGATAGGTGAAAATGTGTGGAGTACCATTTTGTTGATGGTGAAGCCTTGGTGTTCTTGGATGCACGAAAATATGGAAGGGTTGATAGTGTGTGAGTGTTGCTGCACTGGAATTATGTAATGGTAAGAGACTCGGTGTCGAGCTCTTGCGTGTTGTTGAGCACGAAATGTGAATAATGAAAAGGGGACTCAATGTGGAGCTCCATATGTGAAATGAATGTGGTGTGAGTTGGTACGTGGTATCATAATCCTGGGTTAAGGATAGTGTGGTAGGTCTATGGGCTCTTCATTCGTCACACCGACGAGAGTTGACAGATAGACTTTGGGCGGTTAGGCTTGGTCCTTAGTGTTCATTCCCGAGGCTCCTTCCATGCCAAGTGGATGGTTGGTCTTGGTCGTCGTGCTTTTTCCGAGTCTCCTTTCGGGTCACAACATAGGCTAGTACAGGGCTTGGTTCTCGGTACACATCTACCCGAGACTCCTGCTGAGCCGTAGTACCCATGTGAGCTCTGTTATTGTGTTCTTAACATTGAGTCCTATGGAGGCCTAGGCTTGGTTCTATGGATGCCCGCCTAGTAGTCGAGAAGCCCGCTCCACTATCACCGTCTGGCCACGATGGTTGACGCCTCAGAGGTTAGCTACCTGATTGAAAAGTGGGAACTTCAAGTCTGTGTCGACATAACTGTTGCATGTCAGTGATCATGGGTGAGTCATTACATTGTATTCATGGCATTACATTTCATTACATACACAAGATCCTCATCGTATAAGTTTGTATGGGTAATCTTATACGATAAGTTACATTACTGCTGAGCCGATCCTCAACTTATATGTCTGTATGGGCATTCATATAAGTTGAGTTACTTTCTGTTGTAGCTTTGCATTTTTATTATACTGCTGATATACTTGATATTGCTCATACAATACCAACTTTTTGTACTACTATTGTATTTATATATATTGTACCCTTGTTCTTTTCTCCACCGGTGCCGAGGAGTTGCCGGGAGAGCGGATGTGAAAGCCACTTAGTCTTATAACTAATGGTTGATACCTCTTCCTTTTTAGGAGGAAACCCCGCAGACAGAGCAGCAGCAGGTTATGCAGCAGGACAGCCAGGCCAGGACGACAGGGCCTGAATGGACGGTGTCGTCGCAATCGTCAGTGACTGATGTGAGTTTTGAGAGACTCGTTATGTAGCCCTTTTGGACAAGTTTTACACGTACTCTGATAATATAGAAGCTTGTTGATGTTTCTTTTATTTGATGTACTTTTGGAATATTTACTTATATGTGGATTTGACTTCTGTTATATAATCTTGGTTGGGTTGGCAATGCTTGATATCGATTATAGCTTACATGATAGACGTCTTGTGGTACATGTTAGCACGAGTGCTAATGTTACTGTAAGGCAACTATTTTGGGCATAAGAATCCCCTCGTGCCATGTTTTGTGTTCCGAGATGGGGGTATTACAAATGGTATCAGCTTGCTACTATCCTGAACTAAGGAAGTCATTCAACAATGGTCCCACCCCCATTCAATTAGTCAGCTTGGGGACAAAATGACTTAGCGGAAGCAGGGGTGTGCCCATATGTTATTCACACTAAGTTTGTCCAACTTTTACTTTAAGATTAGCCAACCTGACCTTAGGTTTGTACCTTATGTGTAGATCCCAGTGCACGTTGAGCTAGAGGGGGCACTCCCGCCCCGTCTGTACCCACACAGTTTCAGCAATAGGATCTAGGACAGACGCTCACAGCTATCTTGGATGCCTTTAGGTCCCAACAAGCCCCCATACAACTACACGAACTAGACTCTAATTGGTTGAGTACCTTCCAAGCTATCTCCCCACCTGCCTACCTTGGAATGGAGTCTGCAGGGCATACGAAGGAATGGATCGACACCGTGCAAGAATTGTTGGAAGGAATTAGATGTCCGAACAATATGGCTATGACCATGGTAGTGACACTTCTGGATCTGCATGTAAAAAGGTAGTGGAAGTCTCTCATGGGCTCCACCTTCTAAGGAAGAGTCTACACGGATATTTGTTAGAGCGATATTTCTAAAGCTTTCTTAGAGCACTTTATCCCTTCGACTGCTTGAGATGAACTTGAAGAAAGGTTCCTGCAGCTAAAGCAGGGATCCAAGTTAGTGACGGAGTACCAGCGGGAGTTTCAACATATGGATAGATTTGTTGAATCATATGAGTTGGACGACAGAGGATCTGTTAAAAGGTTCTACAAAGGCTTACTAGACCCCCTGAGGCAAGACATTTTGTTTATAGTAGATCTAGCTTTTCATAGATAATTGACATGGAGAAGAGGCTAGAGGCAGACCACTTGGAAAGTGGTAAGAGACCCGCTGAGGGTGTGATGGAGGCTGGCCCTAGTAACAGAAGGAGGCATGACAATAGAGGTGGAAGAGGATACCATAGTGGTGGAGGGCATTTCCACCGGAATTTTAGAATTGAGCGTCCGGTCCCACAGCCAGCAGCATTGCCTCCACCTCCACAGCTACAATAGTTCCAACAACCCGAAGGGCAGTATGAGCGAGTATGCATCTAATGCAACCAACCTGGCCATATTCGACGTTACTGCCCACATCTAGTTGGGAATACTCCTCCTTTTCTCCCTCCGGCAGTTCCACGAGGACGGGGACATATGCGTGGTCAAGGATGAGGACCATAATTAGGAAATCGTGGACCTTCTCGGAATCAGGTGTTCGCGGTGGTCATGGCATAGGAGCGAATTCCTTGGGAGTTGATTGCAGGTATGTTATAGTTAATTAACACATTTTCAGTAATCACCTTAAGTTTCTTAAGATGTACTAGAGGTCTAGATTTGAGTATATGTTATTGGTACTTAGGCAACATAATGGTTGGTGGTAAAACGACCTATACTTTATTCGATACCGGTGCATCGCACTCGTTTGTGTCGGCGGACTTTATTAAAGACCTAGAAGGATTGCAATACTTCACTGGTATTGCTCAGAGAGTACGCCTCCCAAATGGCTCTTAGATGACCGCAACCGCCAAGTGCGAACTAGAGATACTCCTTGGGGAAAAGATCTTTGATACCCCTGTCACAGTTTTGAGGATGCCAGAATTCGATCTCATTATGGGCATGGCATGGTTGGATTGGAATTACACAAGGATTGACTGTGCGGAGAAGCGGATGTACTTGTGACATGGAGACACTGAGGTAATTTCTAAGGTATAAACTTTGCTCCACGCTTGTCACTATCTTCAATTCAGGCCTTGAAAGCCCACATGTGAGGGGATGAAGTTTACATGACATGTTTCGAATTGAAAGAGAAGATAATTGATATGAAGGAAGTGCAAGTGGTGCAGGATTTTCCTGAGAAATTGCCAGGATTTCCCCCCCCCCCCCCTCATAGAGAGGTGGATTTTAAAATTAAGCTAGTACTGGGTGCCAAGCCCATCTCCAAGACCCCTTATCGTATGGCCCCGAAGGAACTCATAGAGTTTAGAGTTCAGTTGCAAGAACTGGTGGAATCAAGATTTGTTCGCCCCATCTAATCACCTTGGGGAGCCACTGTTCTGTTCGTTAAGAAGAAGGATTGGACCTTACAATTATGTATAGACTATCGGGAACTCAATCAATTGACGGTGCGGAAAACTTATTCGCTACCCCGGATCGACGAGTTGTTCGACCAATTGGGAGGAGCGCATTGGTTTTCCAAGTTTGATTTGTGCTCGGGGTATTATCAGTTGAGGATACAAGAGGAGGACATTCAGAAAACAGCTTTTAGCTTACGGTACAGCTTGTACGAGTTCACTGTGATTCCGTTTGGGCTTACAAATGCCCCTTCAGCCTTCATGATCTTGATGAACAAGGTGTTTGATCCTTATCTAGACATCTTCATCATCGTCTTCATCGATGACATTTTGGTGTACTCAAAGAAAGAGGAAGAGCATATCGAACATCAGACCTTGGTACTGAAAAAGCTAAAAGAGCACGCCTTGTTTGACAAGTTCAGCTAATGCGAATTCTAGCTCCAAGAAGTTCCCTTCTTGGTCCATGTGATCAGTGGGGCTGGACTTGCGGTGGATCCTGCAAAAGTGCGTGCTGTGAAGTAATTGTCATCCTTGAAGTCAGCGGCCGATGTACGGAGCTTCTTTGGACTTGCTGGGTATTATCACAAGTTTGTAAAAGGATTCTCAAAGATTGCCCCTCCTTTTACTACTATGAAAAAGAAAGGTATGCCATATGAGTGGACACCTCAGTATGAAGTTGCGCTCCAAGAACTGAAGGACAGACTTACTACTGTACCCATCCTGGCCCTTCCATCCTGAAAGGAAGGATATCAAGTTTATGTTGACACGTCGTATTAAGGGATGGGAGACGTATTGATGCAGCACGGGCATGTGATTGCATATATTTCAAGACAGATGAAGAAGCATGAAGTCAACTATCTAGTACATAATTTAGAATTGGGAGCAGTGGTGTTCGCCTTAAAGGTTTGGAAACACTATCCATACGACGTCGACTGCAAAATCTTTTCGACCACAAGAATTTAAAGTACGTTCATTGATAGTACTTTTTGTAGTTAAATTTATTAGTGTATTTTCGGGTTTTTATAGCACAAATCATGTCTTGAAAGTGCGTATGTTGACCCCCTTTTGTAAATATTATTGTCACTAATGTGTTTTCTGCTTTTCGCAGGTTTGCACATCTCTCAGCAAAATTTTGCTGTGACACGCCCCAAGGTCACGACCTACCAGGGCATGTACCTAGGGCGTGTATCCCAGAGGAATGAAGCAAGAGGTCCAATAATGCATTTCTTGGAAACTCAGTGAACACACCCTCTGTCACGCCCGTGTCACACCCGACATGGGCATGTTCTAGAGGCGTGTCCACAGGATCCAAGGAATCGCCACAGCAAGCCTTTTCCCCACTCCATCGTCACACCGAAATGGTCACGCCCCATGACACGCCCTAGTAGGGCGTGACACATGGGCGTGTACTTCAATTACAATGCCCGTCACCTCCAGCAGTAAATTGCAGCCAAAAAAGTCGCACCAAAATGGTCACTCCCCAGGGATACGCCCTGGGCGGGCGCGACATATGGGCGTGTAACTCAAATACGACGCCCGTCACCTCCAGCATATAATTTCAGCCCAAAAAGTCGCACCGAATGTGTCATACCCCAGGTACACGCCCGACCCGGGCGTGTCAGTGGGGCGTGACACAACCCGAAAAAATTCTTTAAATTGAGCCCTTCTCCTAGGCTTCAGAGGCATCTTTGGGTTGAGAGGGGAGGTGTTGCCCCTTTGTTTCTTGTTCTTTTTCATGTTTTTTCTCTCTCTTTCTCATGCTATTTTAGTTTAGTTTAATTCTAATTTAGTTTAAGCTTTTGTAATAGCTCTTGTAATTGTTGTAGTAGCTAATGATAGGGCCAGAATAGGATTTTCAATTCCATGCAGTTGTAATTTTCTTTCCAATTGTAGCTCTCTTTAATCTTAATAAATGTGTTGTCTTCTCTTCTCTTTAGCATTTTGTGTATTTATGCTTTACTACTCATCCCCCTTCTTCCACCTCACCATGATTAACTAATCCTCCTTGTTCTCGATCTTGATGATCCAAGGTTCGAGTGATTAAGTTATGATTCTTTGAATCTTACCTTTTCTTTTTAGGGTTTAGCCTTGAATTACTCTCGATTTATCCCAGGTTGGAGGTATATCATTCGATATATACTCTCCACCCTTGCTTTCATTCCTGCCTGGCCGAGAGGCCGATGGTTTGAAGTGAGTACACAAGAGTAAAGGGAGTTGTACGCACCCCTCGAGAGAGGCAGACGTCCAAATCTCCCAGATTGGAGTAAAATCCAATAGTGGGGTTCACCGCGTAAAGCGCGTTTTAGGCCTCCGATTTAGGCGAAAGTTGGTCGGACCTTCCTAAACTCAGGTGGGCACGTTTTCGAGAGAAGTGTGTTCATGTTTATGGAACCTCCACGGTCAAGGACCTTACCCTATTAAGCTTAGGTTTATTTATCGTGTTTTTAATCGACTCTTGCTGAGGTGATTCTCGATCGAGTGCTTCTCTTTTTCATAGTTTTAACCCCTTGTTTTAATCGCCTTTACTAGCTCTCTTTTTAACTGCAAGCATTTCTTTTTCTAGTGTAATATTTCTTTTCCTAATCGCGCTTAGCTTTCTTTTAAACCCTAAGATTTCCGTCGATAGAATAATAGCTGTCGCGTGAGTAGATTTACTCAATAGTTCCCGGATTTAAATACGACACTTGTGTCCCCCTACTACAGTTTGATAGGTATACTTGCCTAGTTGGATTGCTAGTTCGACTGCTCGCTTTTCGTAAGCATTGGCCGGGCCACCAAGTTTTTTGCACCATTGTCGGGGAGCAACGCTCGTTGATAAATTGAAAACACGAATCTGTTAGTTTTATCATTTCTCTTCCTCGCCCTCCTTTAAAAAATTTTAAAATAAAAAAAAATTTATTTAGCGCTCATAATAGAAACCCACTCCACAATTTGTCTACGCCACTTAAATCTCTTGGAAAGGGCAAAGAGGTTTTAGGTGTTGCTATCTTGTCTAGTACCTTGCGAACCCTTCACCGGGTAGCCCTTGGGAAGTTCAGGAGTTAAACTTTTAAATAAAAAATTTATTTCAAAAAAAAAATCAGTAAATCTTTTTTTCTAGTTTATTTTATTTCTCTTTCTTCTCTTCTCTTCTTTTAGTGCATGACCCACCGGAATCCGTCGGTTATTTTGGACCTGGACCACAAAATTGAGCGTACTCTTCGGAGAAGATCGCGATTTCAAGGTCCTACTATCCAAGTGTCGGTTGAGGATTTCGAGTCATTTTCCACTTTAAGAATGGAAGAACCCAACATGGAGGAAGCCTTGGAAAGGCCTATGTCTTATTATGCACGGCCGAATCTCGAGGGTATTGAATCTAGCATATTTTGCCCTGCGATATCAAATAATAACTTCGAACTGAAGCCTAGCATAGTTCAAATGGTGCAGCAGTATGTGCAATTTGACGGACTTCAAGATGAAGATCCGAACGCACATATTGCAAGCTTTCTTGAGATTTGTGACACGTTTAAGATTAATGGTGTCACAAATTATGCTATTAGGCTAAGATTATTTTCCTTCTCTCTTAGAACTAAGGCTAAGCAGTGGCTGACCACTCTACCTAAAAATAGCATCACAACTTGGACACAATTAACTGAAAAAGTTTTGGAGAAGTATTTTCCTCCTGCTAAAACTGCAAAACTTAGGAACGATATTTCTGCTTTTGGACAAATCGTCTCTGGAACCTTATATAAAACCTGGGAAAGATTAAAAAAATTATTAAGACCCATATAATGCACTGCCTGTATGGTTGCAGGTGCAAACGTTTTACAACGGGCTAAATCAAAGCACGAAGCAAATGATAGACGCAGCTTCTGGCAGTACTTTAAACCATAAGACCCCGAAAGCAGCTCTTGAGCTTTTTGATGACATGGCCATGAACACTTACACGTGGAATGTGCCTAGGTCCCGACCCAACAAACCTGCAGGTATCTTTGAAGTGGACAACGTCTCCCAACTCTCTTTGCAAGCTAAAATATTAAGCAAAAAAATTTATGGAGATGAATGCTGCCTTCGCCCCTCAGGTATGTGAATCTGCAACTCCTGCTCCAGAACATTTGGATTATGTCAATAATTTGCCTAAAAATCCTTTTAATAATTTTTCTGCTGCGAATTTTCATCCGCCTGGTTTTAATTTTGCGAATAGTTATAATCCTGCTTTAAGAAATCACCCTAATTTTTCGTGGAGTAATCCATCGAACGCAGTGCGCCCGCCACCACAAGTTGATTATTCTACACCACCACCACCTCCTCAAAGTTTTCCAAAACCTCCAAGTTTGGAGGAAATGTTTTCAAAATACATGAATCTTAATGACGCTACGATAAGAACATTAACTGGAAGCGTTAAAAATTTAGAAAATCAAGTAGGACAGCTCGCTAATATAATTTTTGAGCGACCAGCAGGGTCACTTCCTTCCAATACCAAGCACAACCCGAGAGAGCAAGCGAAAGCTATAACTCTTCGGGTTGGAAGCAAGATCCTGGTATGGTAAGTGAAGAGCCCGAGGCAAGCTCCGCTCCCGCTTTAAAATATCAAAGCTCCGCTCCCATTTTAAAAATTCCACCCTCTTCTGAAGAAGTTATCACCCCTGTTTTAGAAAAAGAACTCACTCCACCACCCACATTTAAAAATAATTCATCCCTGTCATACCCTTCCGAACTTAATAAACAACATCAGGACGATTAGTGCACCCATTTCTTAGAAATGTTCAAACAAATCTATTTAAATCTGCCTTTCCACAAATCCATATCCCAGATGTCGAAGTAAGCTAAGTACCTTAAGGACCTCCTGACCAACAAGAAGAAGTTAGAGAACCTTTCACATGTCATGTTAAATGTCGAGTGCTCGGTGGTCTTGACAAACGGTTTACTAAAGAAAATTAGTGACCCGGGTAGTTTCTCTATCCCATGTGTCTTTGGTGATCTTTTTGTCAAGCACGCATTAGCCTACCTAGGTGAGAGTATTAATCTGATGCCCCTCTCATTGTTTAAAAAGTTAGGAATTAGTAGTCTCAACCCCACACGCATGAGTATCCAGCTCGCCGACAGATCAGTCAAATACCCGTTAGGTATAGTGGAGGACGTCCTAGTCAAAGTGGACAAGTTCATCTTCCCGATGGACTTTATCATATTGGACATCGAAGAAGACGTAAACAATGGTAAGCTCTTCCTTCGAGTAGGCGATGACGAATTAACTTTCTCTATTACCCCCTCGATGAAGAACACCCTAGCCAATGAAGACTCTTATTTTTTCATAGATATCGTAAGTGAAGAATCCTCCTCTCACCTCTCTGATTTTGAAAAAGAATTTTCTGATTTCTATTCCTCTCCTACTCCTCCACCTGAATCACTACACCTAAGTGAAGAATACTCCTTTCGTCTTTCTGATTTTGAAAAAGAATTTTCTGATTTTTTTCCTCTTCTACTCTTCCAACTAAATCACTGCAAGAAGCCGCCTTGGCCGCTAGCCCCACCCCTTTTAATTTTACACATAAAAAAGTTTACGAGGACATAGTTTTTGAAAAAGAACGGATTTCTAAAACCTCGTATGATGACCCCCCTTCCCTGGAACTGAAAGAACTACCAGAGCATCTTAGATACGCTTTCTTAGAAAAGGACTCCAAGCTGCCTATCATAGTCTCAGCCTACCTCACGGATGCACAAAATGATAAACTTCTTTCAATTTTATGTAAATATCGCCGAGCTATTGCTTGGCAGATATCTGATATTAAGGGCATAAGCTTATCTTTCTGCACTCACAATATCTTAATGGAAGATAATTCACATAACTCTATACAACCTCAATGTCGTATAAACCCTAACATGAAAGAAGTAGTTAAGGGCGAGGTTATGAAATAGTTAGACGCAAGAATTATCTATCATATATCAGACAGTAAGTGGGTTAGCCCAGTCCAGGTAGTACCAAAGAAGGGAGGGATAACGGTAGTAAGTAATGAAAATAATGAATTAATCCTAACACGGACGGTGACCGGATGGCGAATATGCATAGATTACCGTAACTTAAATGACTCCACCCACAAGGATCATTTTCCCTTGCCGTTCATTGACCAGATTTTAAAATGACTTTCCGGCCATAGCTTTTATTGTTTTCTCGATGGCCTCTCGGGGTATTTTCAAATCCTCATCTCTCCCGAGGACCAGGAGAAAACTATGTTTAATTGTCCATTCGGCACCTTCGCCTACCAAAGAATGTCGTTTGTATTGTGCAATGCGCCAGCTACATTCCAGCGATTTATGCTCGCTATCTTTGACAAGTACGTAGAAGGCATTATGGAAGTTTTCTTGGATGATTTCTCCGTGTTCGGTGACGCATTCGATAGTTATTTAGAGGACCTCAAAAAAGTCTTAGAATGATGCGAATAAACTAACCTTGCCCTAAATTGAGAAAAATGTCATTTTATGGCGAGGGAAGGGTTAGTTTTGGGCCATAAAATATTTGCAAGAGGTATTGAAGTAGACGTTCCTAAGATAGAAGTTATCGAGAAGCTGCCGCCACCTACAAACATAAAAGCTATAAGAAGTTTCCTAGGTCACGCGAGTTGCTACCGCGCATTCATAAAGGACTTTTCCAATATCACCAAGCCCATTACCCATCTCTTAGAAAAAGACGCCCCAATCATCTTTGATTACCTTTGCCTAGCTGCCTTTAATTTAACAAAAGAAAAATTAATTAATGCCCCAATCATGATAGCTCCGGTGTGGGACTCTCCATTTGATATAATGTGCGATGCGAGTAGCTATGCGGTAGGAGCCGTATTAGGACAACGTATATCTAAAAACTTCCACCCCATCTATTACACTAAAAAAACACTCACATCTGCACAGGAAAATTACACCACAACTGAGAAGGAGCTCCTAGCTGTAGTATTCGCTTTTGATAAATTTCTCCCTTATATTACTCTTTCAAAAATTATTGTTTTTACGGACCACTCGGCCCTCAAATATCTTCTTTCTAAAATGGATGCCCAACCGCGCCTGATTCGCTGGGTCTTACTCCTTTAGCAGTTTGATTTAGAGATCCGTGATAAGCGAGGAGTCGAGAGCTTGGCTGCCGACCGCCTCTCGTGCCTAGATAATCCCTTTATAGAAAAATTAGATGAAAAATCTTTTAACGATTTTTTTCCCGATGAGAAGTTGTTTTCGATTAACACATCTACTTCTCCTTAGTTTGCACACATCATCAACTATCTACTGGCTCGGGTACTCCCAAAAGAGTTCTCATCTCAGCAAAAGAAGAAATTCTTTTCTGAGTTGAAGAACTACTTTTGGGAGGACCCGCATCTTTTTCGAGTCTGTGCAGACCAAGTGATAAGGAGGTGTGTTTCTTATGAAGAAGGTTTAGACATTATTAATCATTTGCATGAAGGACCGACAGGTGGGTACTATCAAGCTGCTCGCACTGCTCACAAAGTGCTAAGAGCGGGTTTTTACTGGCCTAGCATGTTTAAAGACGCGCAGGATTTTGTGAGTAGGTGTGATAGTTTCCAACGGTCGGGTAATATTTCTAATAAAAATGAAATGTTGCAAAATTACTTCCTAGAATACAAAGTTTTCGACGTCTGGGGAATTGATTTTGTTGGCCCTTTTCCTTCTAGCTTCGGGAATAAGTATATTTTAGTTGTTGTTGATAATGTTTCGCGATGGGCCGAGGCCAAAGCTCTTTCTATGAATGACGCCCGAGTCGTAGTTACTTTCTTAAAAAATTTATTTTCTCGATTCGGTATGCCGCGCGCCATCGTTAGTGATAGGGGTTCCCACTTCTGTAACGCACAGTTTTCTAAAATCCTTACTAAATATGGCGTTACTCATAAGCTTTCCACTGCCTACCACCCCCAAACTAACGGACAAGTCGAAGTAGTGAATAGAGAATTACAAAGAATTTTAGAAAAGACTGTTTCCAAATCTAAAAAAGACTGGTCAGCCAAGTTAGACAATGCTCTATGGGCCTACCGAACAGCTTACAAAATCGCCCTCGAATGTACGCCATATCGGTTGGTTTACGAAAAATCGTGCCATTTACCAGTAGAATTAGAACATCGCGCTTTTTGGGCCTTAAGATTTTTAAACCTCGATCTCCACTCTGTCGGCAATTTTAGAAAATTTCAACTTAACGAACTCGACGAGTGGCGCTCTTACGCGTATGACAATAACAAACTTTATAAAAAGCGGACGAAGCGTTAACAAGATAAAAACCCTAGGCACCCAAAAACCTTTAAGCCGAATGACCGAGTACTTTTATAAAACTCTCGTTTATGATTATTTCCAGGCAAGTTAAAATCGTGATGGTCTGGACAGTTTACCGTTAAAGAAGTTTATCTGTATGGCACGATTTAAATTTCACACCCTGATAAGGGTGAATTCAAAGTAAATGGGCAGCTTCTTAAACTTTATTTTTGTGGTGATGTCAGTCCAAACTGTATTAATTTTCTTCTGCACGAACTTTAAACTAACTGGACACCCTTTATTTACATGTTATTTTGGACAAATAAACTTTTGGACAATATTCTTTTGGTCGAGCTCAAACGATCTTTATAAACAAAGGGCGCTCTTGGGAGGCAACCCAAATCATTTTTTTTGTTTTCTTTATTTTACACTTTTTGCCCCGGACGGCTCCACAAGTGGAAGCTTCTGCAATCACCACCGCCAATGCTTCTAAATCCATCACAAAGTCCGAAGAAGACATGTCAATAAGATCCAGAGCGCAAACATGGGGGAGCGGCATCAATCAACATTTGTGGCGCATAAATCCGGGGAAGTACCTGTTTTTAAAAATCTGTACTTTATTTCTATTTTAATTTCTCTCTCTCTCATACCCCTTCTTTCTTCATTGCGGACAATGTCTATTTTAAGCTTGGGGGAGGATTTCCTCCTTCTCTTGTCTTTATTTTTGTTTCACGTTGTCCCCTTTAAAAATCAAAAGAAAACGAAAAGCATATTTCAAAATAAAAAATCTTGTTATATTGATATTTCAATAGTACCCCCTGCTTTTGTTTTGTTTTTTTCAAAATTCCATATAAATAACTTAGCCAATTATAATCTCTCTAATCGTTTTTTTAATTATGTTTCACAAGTAAAATGTTGGTCTTGCTGTGTTTCTAATTCACGATAGCATGTTAACGTGAAATGTCTTTCTAAAACTCGTATTTTTATTATAGTTCTCGTTTTTATTTTCTTTACTTTCTCGAAAATCTTTCATCCACTATTTTCCTTTTTATTTTTGGATAATTTTTGTAATATCAACTTTTGATTGGCATAGTAGATCTGAACGATCCAAGGCACATATTATTAGTATTTCCAAGATAATTTCATTAGTCTTCGTTTATTATCTAGGACTTGCTTTTTGAAATTTTTCAAAACTAATATTTTAAATAAATTTAGAAGCATGAAAATGATTTTTGTTGTCTTTGTTTTCGTTTGATCCTTCTTGCCAACCTAAATTTTTCTTTACCCTTAGTTATCCACTTTTGAGCCTTTTTCCTTCCTCAATTGATTAGCTCCACTTATCATTTCATTTTCACCAAAGCTTAAATATTCCAACCTATCTAATCATACTAGCCTTTTTGAGTTTCATCAAAACTAAATTTTCATGAGTATGATAGCATTATTTTGGTGATTTGTTTTTGGAGAACTTTTTGAAAAATATGCTCAAAAGATGTATTTAATTTTGCTTGGCCAATTTCAATTTAATAGAAAATTATTTTTGGCCGTTATTTTGTAAAAAAAAAAGAATAAGAAAAAGAAAAAAAAAGAAAAAAAACAAAGATAAAGAAAAAAAATAGTTTATTTATGATGAATTTTTTTTTGAAACTTTTCTATTTTGGTTTAGTGTGATTTTAAGCCTTCATGTTTATCTTTGATTTACATTCCTAATTATATGCCTAAACCAAACATTTCTGTCCTAATAAGTCCTTTTGATTCATGCTTTTGTTTTTTTATTTATTAGCTAAGTAAAGAAAAAAAGTAAAATAGTATAGTTTTGGATTTAAATTTAGATTTTTATTATTTGATTGATATAGTTATAATGTGCCCCTTGAATCTAGTAACAACTCAATGCTCTTTTTCATTTTGTTGCATTACTTAAATTTATTTAAAAGATCTTAAAAATTTTGGATTATTTATTTTCGTTAGTAAAGCTTATAATTTGGTGAACTATGGCCAAGTAACTGTTCTAGATTTACGTTTCACATTCTCCCTACTTGGAATTTCGCATAGTACTTTTCTAAGCATGTTTAAAAGTTTTTGAATTAGTCACTGTTTATGATTAGCTAGTTTTTATATCTTTGCTTGGGGACAAGCAAAGCTTAAGTTTGGGGGAATTTGATAGTACTTTTTGCAGTTAAATTTATTTGTGTATTTTCGGGATTTTAAAGCATAAATCATGTCTTGCAAGTGCTTATGTTGACCCCCTTTTGTAAATATTATTGTCACTAATGCGTTTTCTGCTTTTTGCAGGTTTGCATGGCTCTCAGCAAAATTTTGCTATGACACGCCCCAAGGTCATGCCCTACTAGGGCGTGTACCTAGGACGTGTATCCCAGAGGAATGAAGTAACAGGTCCGATAATGCATTTCTTGGAAACTCAGTGAACACGCCCTCTATCACGCCCGTGTCACGCCCGACACGGGCGTGTTCCAGAGGCATGTCCCTAGGATCTGAGGAATCGCCAGAGCAAGCTCTTTTCCCCACTCCACCGTCACACTGAAATGGTCACGCCCCATGACACGCCCTGGTAGGCCGTGACATATGGGCATGTACTTTAATTACAATGCCTGTCACCTCCAACAGTAAATTCCAACCAAAAAAGTCACACCGAAATGGTCACGCCCAGGGATACGCCCTGGGCGGGCGTGACATATAGGAGTGTAACTCAACTACGACGCCCGTCACCTCCAGCATTCAATTTCAGCCGCAAAAGTCGCACCGAACATGTCACGCCCCAGGTACACGCCCGTCTCGAGCGTGTCAGGGGGGCCTGACCCATCCCGAAAAAATTCCATAAATCGAGTCCTTCTCCTAGGGTTCAGAGGAATCTTTGGGCCTGAGAGGGGAGGTGTTTCCCCTTTGTTTCTTGTTCTTTTTCATGATTTTCCTCTCTCTTTCTCATGCTAGTTTAGTTTAGTTTAATGCTAATTTAGTTTAAGCTTTTGTAATAGCTCTTGTAATTGCTCTAGTTGCTAATGATAGGGCCAGAATACGATTTTCAATTCCATGCAATTGTAATTTTCTTTCCAAGTGTAGCTCTCTTTAATCTTAATAAAAGTGTTGTCTTCTCTTCTCTTTAGCATTTTGTATCTTTATGCTTTACTACTCATCCCCCTTCTTCCACCTCACCATGATTAACTAATCCTCCTTGTACTCGATCTTGATGAGCTGAGGTTCGAGTGATTAAGTTATGATGTTTTGAATCTTACCTTTTCTTTTTAGGGTTTAGCCTTGAATTACTCTCGATTTATCCCGGGTTGGAGGTATATCATTTGATATATACTCTCCACCCTTGCTTTCATTCCTGGCTTGCCGAGAGGCCGATGGTTTGAAGTGAGCACTCAAGAGTAAAGGGTGTTGTACGCACCCCTCGAGAGAGGCAGACGTCCAAATCTCCCGGATTGGAGTAAAATACAATAGTGGGGTTCACCGCGTAAAGCGAGTTTTAGGCCTCCGATTTAGGCGAAAGTCGGTCGGACCTTCCTAAACTCAGGTGGGCACGTCTTCGAGAGAAGTGTGTTCATGTTTATGGAACCTCCACGGTCAAGGACCTTACCCTATTAAGCTTAGGTTTATTTATTGTGTTTCTAATTGACTCTTGCCGAGGTGATTCTCGATCGAGTTCTTCTCTTTTTCATAGTCTTAACCCCTTGTTTTAATTGCCTTTACTAGCTCTCTTTTTAACTGCAAGCATTTCTTTTTCTAGTGTAATATTTCTTTTCCTAATCACGCTTAGCTTTCTTTTAAACCCTAAAATTTCTGTCGATAGAATAATAGTCGTCGTGTGAGTAGATTTACTCAACAGTTCCCGGATTTAAATACGACACTTGTGTCCCCTTACTACAGTTCGATAGGTATACTTGCCTTGTTGGATTGCTAGTTTGGTTGCTCGCTTTTCGTAAGCGTTGGACGGGCCCCCATTCATACTCATAAGCAATTGAATTTTAGACAACGGCGGTGGTTAGAATATTTATGTGACTATGAATTTACTTTGATTTACCACCCTAGAAAAGCAAATTCTGTAGCTGATGCTTTGAGACGAAAGGTACCGAAATCGAGCCCCGAGTCCCTATTGATGAGTATGAAATTAGCTCGTATGCTCGAATAAATGGAGATTACCCTGGTATATAACAACCATTCGGAAGGGTATATGGAGTAGTTGACCGCGATGAGCATAGTCTGTGATATCTGGGACCGAATCCGGGCAGAGCAAGGAAAGGATGATGCTGTTGCCCTAGTGATTAAGTCAATTGAAGATGTGACTACTGACGAGTATTCCCTAAAAGAGGGCCGCGTTCATCTCCGTGGCTGGCTTTACATTCCCAAAGGCGGCAAAATTCGAGAAGATATCTTGAGAGAGGCACATTGCACTCAGAATTCAGTGCATCCTGGGATTGTCAAGATGCACGCTGACTTGCGAAAGACCATGTGTTGGCCGGGAATGAAGAGAGACTTCAGATATTTTTGTTACGCACTGCGAGGCCTGTCAAAGGATAAAGGCGGAATGCAAGAGCCCTGATGGATTATTACAGTCATTGCCCATCCCCGAGTGGATGTTCGAGGAAGTCTCCATTGACTTCCTCCACGGATTGCCTCGCTCACGCTCAGGGAATGATTCTGTATGTGTAATAGTTGACCTCCTAATGAAGGTAGCCAGGTTTATTCCTATGAAGAAATAAGCGCATGTGGATTTTTCTGTATGCCTCTTTGTGGAGCAGTTTGTGCGGTACCATGGCGTGCCAAAGATAATTGTTTCTGAGTGGCATGGTCGGTTTACCTCTAAAGAATGGAAGGCGGTACAAGCATATTTGGGCTCGCACATTACATTTAGCACAACATTTCATCCTCAGACGGAAGGGCAGTCTGAGAGGACCATCAAAACTTTGGAAGATCTATTGAGACTATGTGTGTTGGATAGAGGATAGTCGTGGGAAAGGCTCTTACCCATGGTAGAATTCTCATACAACAACATTCACCAGGCCAGTATCGGGATGACACCACATGAAGCCCTTTTTGGAAGAAGGTATAGAACCCCCTTGTCTTGGTTACAAGATGAAGACCCAAAGGTTTTAGGTATTGAGTACGTCGATGATACTGATGCAGATATTAGATTAATACAGGACCGCATACTTGAGACTCAAAGTCGGCAGGATAAATATTATAATGCAAAACACCGGATGGTGGAATTTCAAGTTGGTGACAAAGTGTTTCTAAAGATTAGTCTAATGCATGGAGTGTCACGGGTACGTGGTGTAAAGAAGCTCAGCCCAAGGTATGTTGGGTCTTATACTATTTTGGAAAGGATTTGCCCTTTGGCCTCTTGGTTGGAGTTACCGCCAGAGCTAGAGAACCTTCATGATGCATTCCATGTGTCGTCACTTCGGAAGGAATTTTTGCCGCTCGATCAATATATCCCCACCACTGATGGAGCAGTAGCGACCGATAGATCTGTGCGACTAGAGCCGGTGCGGATAGTGGACACTGAGACAAGGAGTTTGCGTTGCAAGAGTGTTCCTTTGGTAAAGGTGCTGTGGTCAAATCATGTGAAAGAAGAATTTATGTCTGAGCCGGTGGACTTGATGCGGGAGCACTACCCGGAGTTATTTCCTCAAGGTAAATTTTAAAAGCATATTTTATTTAATTTCATGCTTTTCTCTCCCCACAACCTTAGCCTAATTTCAGGGACGAAATCTTTTATTTTGTTTATAGGATTTGAAACGTCCCATTTCATGCCAGAACCCTCGCATGTGTTCTGAGTCAAGATGATTGACTCAGGTTCGGGGGCGTAGAGTGCGTTGAGTGTACTCAATGTAGTCGACGCCATCTAACTTTGAAAGTTTCTGGTGAGCTAAGGATTTGAGATCGTTGAGTGGCACTCAACGCTCTCGACGCCAATTAACTTAGAAATTTTGGTTAGATAGGCGTCGAGATCATTGAGTTGACTCAACACACTTGATGCCATTTGACTTTGAAATCCTGGTGGGTTAGGCATCGAGAGCGTTGAGTGGACTCAATGCACTCGACGCCATTTAACTTGGTTTATGTTCTGGCGGTTGAGGCGTGAGAGCGTTGAGTGGACGCAACGATCTCGACGCCATATAACTTAGAGTTTATTCTGGCCGGGTTGAGGCATTGAGAGCAATGAGTGGACTCAATGCTCTCGACGAGCATTGAGTGGACTCAATGCACTCGAGACCATATAACTTATAGTTTGTTCTGGCCGGGTTGAGGCGTGGAGAGCGTTGAGTGGACTCAACGCACTCGATGCCATATAACTTAGTTCATTCTGGCCGGGTTCAGGCATTGAGAGAGTTGAGCAGACTCAACGCTCTCGACTCCAAATGACTTAGAATGTTTCTGGCCATAGTTTAGGTAATTTCGTCGAACCTAGAGAAGGACACGGGTAGTGACACGGGCATGTCCCTACAAGTGTGATACTCTTGTAAATTTTACGCCTTCTTTGTGATTTTTCCCAAGAAGGACACGGTTAGTGACACGGGCATGTATTTTCCCGTGTGTTCCCAATCCAAGACTACCCGTGACATGGGAAGTGAACAGAGCTCGGTGAAAATCATCGAGCATAGTTCGTAGTAACGTCGAGCAGAGCTCGACGAAACGTCGAGCAGAGCTCGACGAAACGTCGAGCAGAGCTCGACGAAAGTCGAGCAGAATTCGCAGAATGTCATAGTTCTTCCTTGGCTAGTTTTTAGCCATGTTTTCCCGAATTTTTTGGGAATTGCGCCAAATTGACTTAACTGGGCCGCGTCTTTTCAAAATGACTCATTTAAAGCAATGTTTGGTTGTCCAATGTCAGGTCGACACGTGGCGAGTTAGTTACCCTAATTTCTCACTATAAAAATGGGAGAAAACCCTAGCCTTCTTCTATTTATCTCATTTGCAAAGTCGTCGTTGTAAGAAACCGTCAGAGAGTAAGAGATTGCTGGAGCCGATCTTCTTTTTTGTGAAGAACGAACACCACCAAGGAGAAGAAGATGCCGCAAAGAAAGGTGACAAGATCCATGGCTGTAAAAGGTGGAAATGCCAGAAATGAGGTGAGCTTCCGACCCTCACCCTTGGTGCTAGATCTCTAGTTATTCCTATGAGAGATATCCACTAAAAAGAGTCTTGATTTGTGAGAAGAAGGTTTCGAGGAAGAGGCCATGCTAGGACTTGTGTCCTAGGAATTAGAGTCTTCAACCTCTCCTCACTTCAAATGATGTTTGTAGACTGGTTTCATGAAGTGAAGTGGCCATATGAGGGTGAATAAGGGAGGAGAAACTCTGGATGTTATTTGGAAAGTTTGGTTGGTGGAAGAAGACGAACCAATGACGTTCGATCTATTTTAAGAGGCGCACAAAAATCTATTTTCTGCGCGCAGCAATCTTCGAGGTTGTTTTCAGACAGGATGCTCCCAGATCTGGGCTTTCGACTAAACACAAAATTCATATCCCTTGGAAATGCCTTTCCAACGAGGGTTACACGCCTTTGCCGGATTCATGTAGTCTCGGGAATCCCCGATCGAAGTTTCTATACAGTAATTATTCCTTCATATATAATTCTCATGTTTGTTTTGTATCGGCTTTGTGTTTGGTAGAAAGATTGTAGTACAGTAACGTTATTGTTTTGTTGAATTTAATCTATAGTGATTGAGATAAAATATGTTAATGACATTTGCTGGATAGATCCTTAAACAACAAATGGTGTAGTAAAGTGTACTTGATCGAAGCGATTTTGTGGAGGTTAGTGAACGAATGGATTGACATGTTGTGATGGTAGGAATGATTTAAATACATGAATCGATAGGGATGTACTTGATAATGGTAACAAGTTGAATAATGATGAAGTTGACTTGAAGTTTGTTGTACATTACTTCTATTAATTATGATAATCAAATGGTTGGTGAATATGTGTGGCGTACCATTATGTTGATGTTGAACCCTTGGTGTGCTTGGATGCACAAAAATGTGGAAGGGTTGAAAGTGCATGAGTGTTCCCACACTAGAATTATGTCATGGTAAGAGACTCGATGTGGAGCACTTGTGTGGTGTTGAGCACGAAATGTGAATAATGAAAATTAGGCTCAATGTGGAGCCCCATATGTGACATGCATGTGGTGTGAGTTGGCACATGGTGTCATAATCCTGGGTTAAGGATAGTATGGCTGGTCTACAAGATCACCAGTCATCACACCGACTGGAGTTGACAGATAGACTTTGGGTGGTTGGGCTTGGTCCTTTGTGTTCATTCCCGAGGCTCCTTCTGTGCCAAGTGGACGGGTAGGCTTGGTCCTCGTGCTTTTTTCGAGGCTCCTTCCGGGTCTTAACATAGGCCAGTTTAGGGCTTGGTTCTCGGTGCACATCTACCTGAGACTCCTACTGAGCTGTAGTACACATGTGAGCTCCGTTCTTATGTTCTTAGCATTGAGGCATACTGAGGACTAGGCTTGTTGTGTTGATGCCCGCATAGTAGTGGAGAAGCCCGCTCCAATGTCACCATCTGGACACGACGGTTGACACCTGAGAGGTTAGCTAACTGCTTGAAAAGTGGGAACTTCAAGTTTGTGTTGACATAGCAGTTGCATGTGTGTGATCATAGGTGAGTCATTGTATTGCATTCATGGTTTTGCATTTCATTGTATACACAAGATCGTCATCGTATTAGTTTGTATGAGCACTTTTTTATGATGAGTTACTTTACTACTGAGCCGATGCTCAACTTATATGTCTGTATGGGCATTCATATAAATTGAGTTACTTTCTGTTCTAGCTTTACATTTTTATTATACTGCTGAAATACTTGACATTGCTCACACAATACCACATGTTTGTACTACTGTTGTATTTATATATATTGTACCCTTGTTCTTTTCTTCTCCCGGTGCCGAGGAGTCGTCGGGTGAGCGGATATGAAATCCACTTTGTCTTATGACTAACGGTTGCTACGTCTTCCTTTTTAGGAGGATTCCATGCAGATAGAGCAGCAGCAGGTTATGCAGCAGGACAACCAGGCCTAAAGGGATAGTGTCGTCGCTACCGTCAGTGACTGATATGAGTTTTGAGAGACTCATTATGTAGCCCCATTGGCCAAGTTTTACTCGTACTCTGATATTATAGAAGCTTGTTGATGCTTCATTTATTTGATGTACCTTTGGACTATTTACTTATGTGTGGATTTGACTCCTGTTATGTAATCTTAGTTGGGTTGGCAATGTTTGATATTGATTATAGATGGCAGGAAAGGCGTCTTGTGGTACAGGTTAGCCTGAGTGCTAATGTTATAGCAAGGTGGCTATTCTGGTCATAAGACTCCACTCGCTCCATATTATGTGTTCCTAGAGGGGGGTCTTACATTCTTTACATTAAATTTCCATATAAAAAGCTTACCTAACTTGTCAAACAACATTGAAACTACAACTATGAGCCAAAAATAAATAAAACTCTATTAGGAACTAACCTAAAATCACTTGGGTAGAAGTCTGGGCTTCCTCCAAAGACAACACATTCAGCTTTTCCTTCCATTTGTCTATAGGCTGCGGTGGGTGGCAAGGCCTGAACCGGAACTAGCTGTAGCACAGGCTGAAACTACTGGCACTTTGACTTGACGTGAACTTTCTGTCCACACTAAAAGTAGAATCTAACCTTATCCAATAGTGTGCAGCATCATGCCCCTTCCGTTTGCACAAAGTACAAACCAAATCTCCCTTAGGAGCACCCTAGATCGCAAGGACCTGCTCCTGTCTCTGAGATCCTATCCTCTTGAAACATTTCTTAAATGGGTGCCCTGGCCGGCCACAGAAACTGCATATTTCTTTGCTCCTCTTCCTCGAAACAGCACCGGATTCTTGGGAACTCTTACTCTCACCAGTCTTCCTCTTATCCTTTCTCATTTATTGTCCTCGGTTCTTGGAATTGTCGATTGTCTCAACCTTAAGAGCTGCTTCGACTGCTTCAACATAACTCCCTGATCTATAAGCACTGGCCAACTACTGGATCTCACTCTTCTGACCACCCAGAAAATGCTTGACTCTTCTGTCTTCAGAAAGTACTAAATCCGGGGCAAACCAGCTAAGTGATGAGTCCAAATATTACACTGATTTTTGGACTCATCTGGGCCAGTTTTATCGTCTTAGCACTGCACTTGAGAGCTATAACTGCTTATATTTACTTACTTGCCTATTGCATGATTAAGTGCACTTTAGGTCCGTTTTCTGTGTGCTTTAGATGTTTCTGTATTTCCGTTTGTTTTACTTGTTCTCTCGTCGTGTCTTGAGAATGTGGTGTGCACTTTTGGTGGACTATCTGCCTCTTCTGTTGGTGCATGGGTCATGTGTGTGCTCCGGAAATGCTCGGGAGACCCCGACGATACAGGAACACTGCACACGATCACTTGACTCACTGCACACGACCACTGGTTGTGTGCCACTAATCGTGCTCATTACATTCTCCTTCTCCCCAGTTCTGTCTTGACGATCACATGATCACTGGACCTATTGCGCATGACCATTGGTCGTGCTCCGGTGATCGTGCGCTCTGACCTCTTCTTATTACTAGTTCTGCCTGGTTAATCACACGAGCAATGGCCATTGTGCGCACGACCACTAGTCGTGTGCCACTGCTCGTGCGCTTTTACCTCTTTCTTTCTGCAGTTCTGTCTTAGCCAATCGCACGATCAGTGGATTCAGTACGCACGACCACCGGTCGTGCACCACTGATCGTGCGCATTTCTGCTGATGTTTCTGTCCAAGTTGCAGGTTTAATTGGAAATTGCGCACGATCAATGACCGACAGTGCGCACGACCACTGGTCATGCACCACTGATCATGCGCTCTGCTTATTCTGCCTCCGTATTTAAGGGCCTGCTCCGCGATTTATGACAACGCTGGTCATTTCTGCGATCGGGGAGTACACGGGAAGTGTCGTTCTACTTCTCTAGCTGCTCCATCCACCTCCACCTGTTGGGTATTGTTTCCACAACGTACCTGATTTGAAGAAGCCCTTGGACAAGCTAAGGTAAATAGACAATGTATTTGACAAAATATTTCAAGTTGTGCTTGCAGTTTTTCCACGCTAAGTGCACACCAATGTCAGGGTGCAGTAGGTCAATATACACGGGTCTGCACGACGTAATCCCTCGTTGATCAGATCAGTGTGTTGGCCTACGTGTACTCTCTCTATTGGAGTGCACTTACTTTCAAGTATAGGGCTGTGTTTATGCAAGAGTAGACAAGGAGCAAGGATGAGTCAAAGAGCAGCTCAGAGGCGTAAGACGAAAAATCATCTAAGGAAGAATCGACGAGAATCACCAAGTGATTCTCGCCGATTCGGCGAGAATCACCAAGAATCCAGCGAGAATCACCAAGTGATTCTCGCCGAATCGACGAGAATCACCAAGTGATTCTCGCCGATTCGGCGAGAATCACTTGGTGATTCTCTCCGAATCATCGAGAATCACTGGCTGATTCTTGTCGGCTAAATCAGAATGCAAACAAGTCAAATTCGACGAGAATCACTTTGTGATTCTCGACGAATCGTCGAGAATCACTTTGTGATTCTCGCCGAATCGTAGAGAATCACCCTTGATTCTCGACGATTCGATGAGAATCACAGATGATTCTCGCCGATTTTGACTTGGGCAATTTCCTGGAAACTGCTGGACCGGATTCTGCCGCTGACACTATTTTGGACCGGATTTTGGGTTTCTTCCTATGGGACCCACAACGGTCATTAAGGTGTTTACTTGTGTATATATATACGGGTATTTTTGAACAGTACATACAGAGAAAGAAGCCGTGCGATGACCTTGACCTAAAATCGCGAAACTGCTCCGCCACCGCCGTCGCCGCTCGCGCTAGTTGGTCGCCGCTTTTGATCGCGATTCTTCCTAATCTTCCGGCGACAGAAGCTTAGCCAAGCGTAGCGTCTCACGTGTCTAACCAGAGATCTCTTGTCTCTCGATTTGTTGATCGGGAAAACCTTCCCCGTCCGAATCGATCGAGACGACCGATCCTAGTGTGACCGTTGGTAGACCTAGCTAGCTTCGCTAAGAAGTTTGGATCTCCAAAGTACAGCAGCCGCACATCGTCGTCGCCACCGATCCCGTGAACCTAGCCGCCGCCCATCTTGCTGCCGCCGATTCCGGGGAGATCCTCTCCAAGAGAGATCTAGGGTTGTGGACTCTTTGTGGACTTCAAGAACACGTCGTCAACGAAGAGGGACACCTTAGTCTCCAAACGTAGTTTGTATCTCTTGTACATTCTAGTTTTACTTTTATTGTAAAGGAACGTAGGTTCCTAGTTATAAGGGTTGGGTGCAACCCGTGTTGTGGGAGTGTTGACTCCTACGTGTGGAAGGGTTCCTTCCGATAGTGCAAGGATTGGATTTCAATCCTGTTGGTGAAGAGACCGAGTCGTCCCTTGTTGGGAGATAGGTCGAAGGGGGAAAGTGGATGTACCCAAATCGGGGAACCACTATAAATAGCTTGTGTATTCTGTTTGCTGTGCTGTTTATTTTTATTGTGCAGGTACAATTTTAAATTCCGCAAAAACGCTGCACTTCACCTATTCCCCCCCCCATAGGTGAAGATAGTTGACACTAGGTGGACTTTCAAGTGGTATCAGAGCGAGGTTCCTCATCAAAAAGGTTAACACCTTGAGTTGAATCCTTCCGCTAGTGTCAAGAAGAAGGCAAACACCTACTATGGACGGGCTCAAGTTCACAGGCAAGATCCCAGTGTGCACCAGGCTCAACTTTCCTATCTGGAAGGAAAGGATCAGGTTCTACATGGAAGCAGTTGATCCTCGACTCTTCATGATCGTGGAGGAGGGACCTTATGTCCCCACTAAGGTCTCCACCATTGATCCTACCAAGAAAGTGTCGAAGAAACTTTCTGAAATGGACAAGGACGAGATGGTGCTAGTGGGACTTGACAAGAAGGCGCAGAACATTCTGGTCACCACGGTTGATGACTCAATGATGCAGAACTTCTGCAACTGCAGGACAGCACAGGAGATCTGGCATTGCTTGATCATCCTAATGGAGGGCACTGATGAAGTGAGGGATGATCGGAGATCTCTCCTGAACCAGAAATATGAGGCTTTCAGACAAGGGCCTAAGGAAGAGATCGGAGTCACCTACGAGAACTTCCTCAAGATTGTCAACGCCCTCAAAGGATACAGAAGAGTGTTCACTAATGGTGAACTCAATGATAAATTCCTTAGGTCCCTTACTAAGGAATGGGACACAAAGATCTATGCCATCCGAGAGTTTGGTAGACTAGCTGAAACAGACCCGTAAATTCTGTTTGGGAAGCTGATGTCCTATGAGCTTCAACTGAACACCAGGAAAGCAGATGAAGAAGCAGAGAAGACCGCAGCCAAAGAAAAGACTGTGGCTCTAAAAGCCAGTCAATACAGAAAAGGCAAGAGTGCGGTTTCATACCGTGCCAGGAAAAAGGATGAGGAGGAGGACTCCAACCCATGCTCCTCCAGCTCAGAGCTATCGGAGGAGGATTTCTCCCTCATCACTCGAGAGTTCAAGAAGTTCCTCAAGATGAGGAATCAAAGAAAGAAAGACGACTCCTCCTCCAGGCATCAGAAGAAAAATTATTCTTCTGACAGGTATGCTTCTAAACCGAACAAACATCGCTCCTCTGACATTATTTGCTTTGGATGCAATAAGCCAGGACACGTCGTGGCCGACTGCTATCAAGGCAAGAGAGAAAAAGGGAAAGGAGAGGAGCACAAATCCTCTAGAGATAAGAAGAAAGAGCGGAGCTACATCGCCAAAAGGCCAAAGACACTGAGTGAGTCTGATTCCTCAGACTCCAGTGATGATGAGGAAGCCTACTTCGGGCTGGTGGGTCGCTCCGACTCAGAAGGAGAATGCCCCCCATTTACTGGGAAGGTAAAAGCTCACACCCCTCTCTTCGACTCTGAATCTGATCCTGAGTCTCAGGATGATGAACCTGAAGATAGCCTTTCGGCCCGTGAAGCGGAGCTCCTCGAGAAGTATGAGCTTCTGCTCAACACTTTCGAGGAGTGCCGTAAGAGATTGAAGGCTGAGAAAAAGGAAGTGAAATTCCTTAAGGGTGAGTGTGTCTCCCTAAGGGAAGAGGTCACCAGTTTGATTTCTCTCCGACAGGAGCACCTTGAACTGACTTCAAAGCATTCAGAGTCTCTTAAACTCCTTGATCTTAAGCAGGAGGAAGTCGACAAGTTGGAAGAACAACTTGCGGTAGAAAGGAAGATCGTCAAGAGCTTCTCTATGCCAAAAACTGTTCTTCCAGTAGTTGATACCTTCTCTGCTCAGGCCAAAGGAGCTGGCTTGGGACATGTAGGGGTATCTGGTTCCTCATCCAGGAGAAACAGGAACCAGAGGAAGAATAAGGCCGCCAAGAAGGCCTCTGCAGATGAAAAGGGAAAGGCTCCGCTTAGTCCTGTTGCGTTCAGAAAGCCTAGCTTTCCTTGCAACCAACATGACTTTGAATCTACATTTGGTCATCATTTCCGGCCCTCGGTTGCAAAGCCAAAGAGCCGATATGATGGTTGGACCTTTCCCCGGAACTTCGGTGACAGTGCCTTCAAGGCACCTTATGAGGAAATCCACATGGGAAGTTATGGTCAATTCTCTAGCGGTCATAATGGAAAGCAGGCACCAAGAGCCAAGCATGTTATACTGAAGGAACAGAAGGTGAAGAAGTCATGTGACTGCAATCACTATGAGGCCTCCACCTCCAGATCCAAGGCCCCGGCTGTACCCACCATTTCCAGGGTAAAGCAGGAGCCTAGGAAGAGCTACAACAGATTTGACTGTTGGTGTTGTGGCAAAGTCGGTCACTTTGCCGTGGATTGTTGGTTTAATCCAAGGTATTACGAGACTCCCTATGTTAGCAATGCGAGGCCGACCACTCGTAGGGTTAACCAACCGAGGGGGAGTATGCTAACCAGGAATCTAGGACCCAAGTTCGATTGGGTTCCTAAGGGAAATTAATTTTGTTTTGCAGGAATGTCCAAAGGCCACCAAAACGCCGATCTGGTATTTGGATAGTGGATGCTCCCGGCATATGACTGGGACAAGAAGCCTGCTGCGTGATTACACTCCAGTCGAGAATGGACCCAAAGTCATCTTTGGAGGGTCAGATCGAGGAGTCACCAGAGGTTACGGTATGATTTCCAACGGTATAATCTCTATCACCGACGTGGCTTATGTTGAAGGGTTAAACCATAACCTGATCAGTGTAAGTCAGTTATGTGACAAAGGTTATGACGTTAAGTTCTGCAAGGATAAATGTCTGATAATTTCACGTACCTCTTTTGAGACGGTATTATCAGGCATTAGGAGCAGAAATATCTTCTGCTTAGATTTTCTCAGTTTAGATTCATCTACCCCCGTATGCCTTGTGGCAAGAGGCAGTGCATCTCTTTGTGAACAATGGCACAAGAGATTGGCACATATTAATTTCAAAACAATTAGTATGCTGTTTTCTAAAAACTTAGTAAGGGATGCTCCCATTATCAAGTGCATCAAAGATAGCCCCTGTCCTGCATGCCAGATGGGCAAACAGACTCGGGCTACCTTTAAGAGCATTGCAGACAAAGACTCTTCCCGATGTCTTTACCTTCTACATATGGACTTGTTTGGTCCAATGCAAGTTCATAGCTTGGGAGGCAAGTAATATACGCTAGTGATAGTTGATGATCATTCTCGGTTTACATGGGTGTTCTTCTTAAAACGAAAGTCGGATACGTTTGACATCTTCACTAGTTTTGTCAAGCAGGTTCAGAACGAATTTAACTGCCCAGTGGTCAAAATCAGAAGTGACCGTGGAACAGAATTCGAATCTGGTGCTATGACAGAGTTTTGTGAAGAACAAGGTATCTTTTATGAGTTTTCCTCCTCGCGCACTCCTCAGCAAAATGGAGTTGCGGAGAGGAGAAATAGAACTCTCATTGAAGCCTGCACGACAATGTTGAAAGACGCTTCTCTCCCAGAATACTTCTGGGCAGAGGCTGTCAATACAGCTTGTCATGTACAAAACCGAGCATTGATCAACAAGCATCATCGTAAGACGCCTTACGAGCTACTGAAAGGCAGGAAACCAACCATGTCCTACTTGAGGATCTTTGGTTGCCGATGCTATGTACTGAATAATGGGAAGTACCAGCGTACTAAATTTGGTGAAAAATGCTTCGAAGGCATATTCATGGGCTATAGTTCCCACAGTCGGGCATATAGGGTCTTCAATAAGAAAACCCTAGTGGTAGAAGAATCAATTAATGTTGTATTTGATGAAGGAAGTTTGCTTAACAACAATTCTTCCAGTGGTATTCTTGAAGATGCAGGTGCACGACTTGAACAGCTGGATCTCAATGAGACCGCTAAAGATGAAACTCCTAAGTACGTCAAAGTTTCCACCTCCACGTCATCTGGGAATGTTGAAGATCAAAATGGAACAAATATCTTAGAAGAAGGAGAAGCCCAAGAAGTAGTCGAAGCTCCAGACGCCAGACTTCTAGAGCTCCGACACATGAGGGATCATCCTAGAGATCAGATCATCGGAGATCCTCGTGTCGGTGTCAGAACTCGAAGTGGTACTATTAACGAAGTTTTGCATCTTAGCTTCCTGTCACAGGTTGAGCCAAATACGTTCGACGAGGCGAACAAAGACGCGGCATGGATTTTGGCCATGCAAGATAAACTACATCAATTCGAACGATGCAACGTGTGGACGCTGGTTCCCAGACCACACAAGCAGAATGTGATTGGCACCAAGTGGATCTTCAGAAACAAACTGGATGAACATGGTGTCATCGTAAAGAACAAGGCCAGGCTGGTGGCTCAAGGTTACAGACAGGAGGAGGGGATTGACTTCGACCAGACCTTCGCACCAGTGGCAAGGCTCGAGGCAATCAGACTGTTCCTGGCATATGCTTCGCACAAAGGATTCACGGTCTATCAAATGGATGTGAAATCAGCATTCTTGAACGGAGACCTGAAAGAGGAAGTATACGTCGCTCAACCCCCAGGTTTTGTCGATCCTACTTATCCCAATCATGTTTATTTTCTTAATAAAGCTTTATATAGGTTAAAACAAGCTCCATGAGCTTGGTATGAGACTTTATCTAGTTTTCTTCTTGAGAACAAGTTCTCTAGAGGTAAAATAGATAAAACATTGTTTCTCAGGGAAGTCAAAGGCAAGATTTTGCTGGTGCAAATCTATGTCGATGACATAATATTCGGCTCAACGGACAACAATCTTTGCAAAACGTTTTCTAAACTTATGCAAGGAAAGTTTGAAATGAGCAGTATGGGAGAGCTCAAGTATTTCTTGGGACTTCAAGTGAAATAGTCTGAGGATGGAATCTTCATCTCTCAGACGAAGTTCACAAATAAACTCCTTAAGAAATTCGGTATGGAGAGTGCAACCTCTATGAGGACTCCAATGAGATCCACTATGTCTCTGGATAAGGATGAGAAAGGTAAACCTTTCGATGAAACCAAATACAGAAGCATCATTGGATCCCTGCTCTACCTTACTGCCAGTAGACCGGATATCATGTTCTCCACATATGTTTGTGCCAGATATCAGGTGAACACTAAGAAATCTCACTATGTCGCTGCAAAGCGAATTCTAAGATACCTTAAAGGTACTCCCAATCTTGGCTTGTGGTACCCGAGAAACAATGATGTCGAGCTAATAGGTTTTTCAGATGCTGATTTTGCAGGGAGTATGGATGACAGGAAAAGCACCTCCGGGACGTGTCAATTCCTCGGACGAAGGCTTGTTTCATGGAATAGCAAGAAACAGAATTGTGTTGCAACCTCCACAGTAGAGTCTGAGTACATCTCGGCAGGCAGCTGTTGCGCACAACTCCTATGGATCAGAAACCAGTTAGCCGACTACGACCTTCAGTTCAAGGAAGTTCCAATGTACTGCGACTCCTCCAGTGCAATTGCAATTGCCAACAACCCGGTATCGCGCAGCAGAACGAAGCATATTGAAGTGCGATACCACTTCATTCGGGAGCACGTGGAGAACAAGGACATCTCTCTCTGTTATGTCCCCACGGACAAGTAGATTGCAGATATATTCACAAAGCCCTTAGACGAGGCCAAGTTCAGTCTTTTCAAAACTGAATTGGGGATGCTAAATTATGAGGAATGAGGACTACAGAAGCTCCAGGATCATGCCTCAAGGGGGAGCCTCTGCTAGGAACTCCATTGTGAGCACAGGTGCAAGAACTGAGGGGGAGCAAGGGGTCAAATGCAACAGACCCAGATTTGCAGAAGCCGAAAAGGGGGAGATTACCCTCTCGGCTAAGGCTAAGGTGGCTCCAAGTTTGCTCTAAGTTTGCTCTCAAGAAATTGGTTCTGGTAATGAATAACTCACTCAACTCAATTTCAAATTTATGATTTTCATTCCCATATGTTCTATTCTCCTTAGCTTGTAGGGTTTAGGCTTCTTCAAATAGGGGGAGATTGTTGGGTATTGTATCCACAACGTACCTGATTTGAATAAGCCCCTGGACAAGCTAAGGTAAATAGACAATGTATTTGACAAAATATTTCAAGTTGTGCTTGCAGTTTTTCCACGCTAAGTGCACACCAATGTCAGGGTGCAGTAGGTCAATATACACGGGTCTGCACGACGTAATTCCTCGTTGAGCAGATCAGTGTGTTGGCCTACGTGTACTCTCTCTATTTGAGTGCACTTACTTTCAAGTACAGGGCTGTGTTTATGCAAGAGCAGACAAGGAGCAAGGATGAGTCAAAGAGCAGCTCAGAGGCATAAGACGAAAAATCATCTAAGGAAGAATCGACGAGAATCACCAAGTGATTCTCGTCGATTCGGCGAGAATCACTAGTGATTCTCGCCGAATCGTCGAGAATCACTGGCTGATTCTCGACGGCTAAATCAGAATGCAAACAAGTCAAATTCGATGAGAATCACTTTGTGATTCTTGATGAATCGTCGAGAATCACTTTGTGATTCTCGCCGAATCGTCGAGAATCACCCTTGATTCTCGATGATTCGACGAGAATCACAGGTGATTCTCGCCGATTTTGACTTGGGCAATTTCCTGGAAACTGCTGGACCGGATTCTGCCGCTGACACTATTTTGGACTGGATTTTGGGTTTCTTCCTGTGGGACCCACAACGGTCATTAAGGTGTTTACTTGTGTATATATATACGGGTATTTTTGAACAGTACATACAGAGAAAGAAGCCGTGTGACGACCTTGACCTAAAATCGCGAAACTGCTCCGCCACCGCCGTCGCCGCTCGCGCTAGTTGGTCGCTGCTTTTGATCGCGATTCTTCCTAATCTTCCGGCGACAGAAGCTTAGCCAAGCATAGCATCTCACGTGTCTAACCAAAGATCTCTTGTCTCTCGATTTGTTGATCGGGAAAACCTTCCCCGTCCGAATCGATCGAGACGACCGATCCTAGTGTGACCGTTGGTAGACCTAGCTAGCTTCGCTACGAAGTTTGGATCTCCAAAGTACAGCAGCTGCACATCGTCGTCGCCGCTGATCCCGTGAACCTAGCCGCCGCCCATCTTACCGCCGCCAGTTCCAGGGAGATCCTCTCCAAGAGAGATCTAGGGTTGTGGACTCTTTGTGGACTTCAAGAACACGTCGTCAATGAAGAGGGACACCTTAGTCTCCAAACGTAGTTTGTATCTCTTGTACATTCTAGTTTTACTTTTGTTGTAAAGAAACGTAGGTTCCTAGTTGTAAGGGTTGGGTGCAACCCGTGTTGTGGGAGTGTTGACTCCTACGTGTGGAAGGGTTCCTTCCGATAGTGCAAGGATTGGATTTCAATCCTGTTGGTGAAGAGACCGAGTCGTCCCTTGTTGGGAGATAGGTCGAAGGGGGAAAGTGGATGTACCCAAATCGGGGAACCACTATAAATAGCTTGTGTATTCTGTTTGCTGTGCTGTTTATTTTTATTGTGTAGGTACAATTTTAAATTCCGCAAAAACGCTGCACTTCACCTATTCCCTCCCCCCCCACCATAGGTGAAGATAGTTGACACTAGGTGGACTTTCACCACCTTCATCGGGAGTCCGTAGCCGGTGATTCCGGAGCTTTCCAAACCCTCTGGTGAAGCTCTCGGCCATTGATGACCTCAACTCCAAGCTACTCTCGAAGCATCGGTGCCCTGTTAGTCGAGTGTGAGCATGAGGTAGGCCATTAGTTTGGCTAGTTTGAGTCTTTCTGTACCTAATCCTGGCAGCTGACCCTTGCAAGCCAAATTTGCACCTACCCTCCCTTCGTTTCAGCTCCACCTATATTCACAAAATCCTAAAAACCAACCCTTTTGTCGCAACCAAAACCTTGAGCTTGATCGATTTGAAAAATTTGATATGTTGTGATATTTAGGATTCATGTTATGTGGAGATGAATTCATGAATTGCTAATTTTTAGATTTGGGGATTGCAGAATGAAAAAGAAGAAAAATGAAAAAGAAAAAGATGTTTAAAAAGGAAAAAAAGAAGAATATTTAAAATTATTACAAGGAGAATTGCAATCCCCATCTTGTGTGTTAGTTTTTCGTTGGGATAGGCCGTGTGCATACCCGGTTTTCAAGACAAGTCTTGGGGTGTGTCACACATGCATTTCTTAGTGGCTATTTGGGTTTAGCTCTTGTTCGCTCGCTTTGGTTGCATTTAGCCTCCTTGTTTATCATTGACTACAACAGCTTAGCCTTAGCCCCATTCAAACCTACAGGTACTGCTGATTCACATTTGAGTCTACTTAGCATCGTGGAGAGAGTGTGAAAGGGAAAGCTTATGGTTCCCAACTTTGATGGATTTCTTTGGAGGTGATCACGAGCCCCGGTCTTAGGCAATGCTGACCTTAGTGGCCTGTCTACTTTCTCCGTACACATGATCGAACGATTCTCCAGAATTCAAATTTTAAGTAGACACAATATTTATTTACCTCTGTCGAATAATTTAAGCTTTGTAGTATAATTAAAAAGTTTTTCTATTCTATTTTCCATGTGCATGATGTATTTGATTTCTCGTCCTACTTTATTTTGAAGTTTCTAAGCCAGCTAGCTGTTTTTACGGTCCACGGAGTAATGATTTGCGCAGGACGTGCAAATGGGTAAGTCTGGGCGGTGTGATGAGTTCTAATATTACACTGATTTTTGGACTCATCTGGACCAGTTTTATCGTCTTAGCACTGCACTTGAGAGATATAACTGCTTATATTTGCTTACATGCCTATTTCATGATTAAGTGCACTTTAGGAACATTTTCTGTGTGCTTTAGATGTTTCTCTATTTCTGTTTGTTTTACTTGTTCTCTCGTCGTGTCATGAGAATGTGGTGTGCACTTTTGGTGGCCTATCTACCTCTTCTGCTAGTGTATTGTTCGTGTGTGTGCTCCGGAACCTCTCGGAAGACCCCGATGATACAGTAACAGTGAGCACGATCACTGGACTCACTGCGCACGACCACTGGTCGTGCGCCACTGATCGTGCGCATTACATTCTCCTTTTTCCCAGTTCCGTATTGACGATCGCACAATCACTGGACCTATTGCGCCCGACCATTGGTTGTGCACTGGTGATCGTGTGCTCTGTCCTCTTCCTATTCTTAGTTCTGCCCGGGTAATCGCACGAGCACTGGCCATTGTGCGCATGACCACTGGTCGTGCGCCACTGCTCGTGCGCATTTACCTCTTGCTTTTTGCAGTTCTGTCTTAGTCAATCGCACGATCAGTGGATTCAGTGCGCACTATCATCGATCGTGCGCCACTGATCGTGTGCATTTATGCTGATGTTTCTGTCTAAGTTGCAAGTTTAATTGGAAATTGCGCACGATCATCGACCGACAGTGCGCATGACCACTGGTCGTGCGCCACTAATCGTGCGCTCTGCTTATTCTGGCTTCGTATTTAAGTGCTTGATCAGCGATTTAGGGCAACGCTGGTCATTTCTGCAATCGGGGAGTGCACATGAAGTGACGTTCTACTTCTCCAGCTGCTCCATCCACCTACAACTTCATCGGGAGTCTGTAGCCGGTGATTCTGAAGCTTTCCAAACCCTCCAGCGAAGCTCCCGGCCCTTGATGATCTCAACTCCAAGCTTTCCACCGGAGTTGGAGAAGAAGACGACCTACAGAACGGACTCAAAGGCCTTCGAGGTGATAGCTCGTTGGTATCAGAAGCCTCCTCGGATTGAGCCCGGAAGCGGATTGACAACTCGCTATTCTAGCCATGACGTGCGGTTGACCTTCACCCTCTAGTGGTTTACTCCTCGTCCCCTTCCTCCGTTGTATGGAATGATTTGATATTGTAATTAACAACATTTTCTACTCTATATCTAAGTGGATCTTTGTAGTTTTCATTTGCTTTTGAGTTATGTGTTGTGAATGCGCCTCGCCCACTCCACATCCACTCCATACCCTTGTTTCACCCGATTGCACTCCGCACAAGAACACTTCCATCCATTAGCTTTCCGTCCACTTGCCCAACCGAAGTTTGACATCGCGGCCGATACACTCACCTCACCTTGCGAAGCGGTGCCTTCGACCCGCATAGCCTTAATTAGTTTATTAGATCAAGAAACCACAATCTCACACGCCGCCTTTTAATCTTTTCTAAGTATAACCCTCATAACGATATTTTCTGAACTATCGCCTCTCTATGCTAATTGCATTCCTCAAGAGACCGACACTCGGGGATTTTTTCCCAAATTTTATTACTTGTGCGACCGGTGCACTTGCTGATTTCCATGTATCACTCTGCTTGCTAATCTCAACCTCATACTCACTCAAAGTGAGTTGCCTCTACTTTAAGTGCAAGAAATCATTTAACAAACGGTCTCGCTCGATCGACTATAAAAACTTCTTCAGCAAAAGCTCCTTGAAGGCTACCCAGGAGCAACCATCCTTCAAATTTTCCTTCTCCCTTAGCCATGAACTCTTTGCCAAACCATTGAGCTGGAAGGCAGCGACAATTACTCTCTGGTCTGCTGAAACTCCGAAGTAAGAGAACATCTCCTCGATGGCTATAATCCAGTGATCCAAAGCAATAAAGTATGTCCTACCTTCATAGGTATGGTTCCTAATCACTGGAAATGCAAGATGATGTTCATTTCTAGTAGCAGCACAGCTGGGGGCACCAGAGGAGTAGGAGGAACTGGAACACCTTGACCCACGGCCAGGTCCTGAAGTCTAAGTGGTTGTCCTGCAACCAAGTTCAACAAGGCTTGGATATACGACTGCATCTCCAACATTTCCCTAGGAAAAGCTTCATTGCTATGTCATAATCCTTTTATCACGGCCTCATTTTGAGCACCAGATGACTCGCCCTCTGACTGGGGAGTCGACCTCATCGTAGGATGTCTCGGCATTCTAATAATTATAACATGCAACTAGTCAAAACCTATCTTAACCGCTAGAACCCAACAACCTAGTACAAATAAAATATAGATAAATACTTGGTCTTGCAGCTAACTTGCTCTTGGAATTTTATAAATGATGAAATGCTTAAACCTAGGATGATATACCATCATCCTATAAACTCTTCTGCGTAGTCCAAGAATGCATGAATTTGTATTCTTTTGACTCAAAACAATGTGTGTACATATGTCATCATATATATCTTTAGCTTGGCACGTGTGCAAATTCTATGTTATGCTATGCATGTTGTGCTATGCATTCTAAAAAGGCCATAATGCATGTTATGAGCGGCGTACATATGAAATATTATGCATCCCATACTACATAATATCACATGTAACAAAAAATGTAAAACATGCTAATGGGCATCCATGTGATGATGGTTATGCATCTCATACTACATAACCGTCACATGTTTCCACCAATTATTGATGCATGTGCAAACACATATTATGTATCTCATACTACATAATATGACCCGTATACTTCTTATCATGAGTGTAGTGTTTATGCTTCAGCAAAGATGTATTGATGACACATCAATGTGTGCATAAAAAGACACTAAACAACTAACACTAACTAGAGATAGTTGCCAGACCAATTATCAAACAACCCATCCCTCTGATAGCAACTGTCACAACCCACATTTTCTCAACATCTAAGTTATATAAGAGTAAGAAAAAAAACGCGCCGTATGTAATTCCGTGTAGGGGATAATTGCAGGCGCTCAGGCAAAACTCCAAACACTACAGTTTACGTGAAATCCATAAGTTATTAAGTAAAAACCAATTTAAATTGGATTGTTGTATCCCTCGGCATAGTGGATCAACTAGTCCATGAGTAAAAGTATAGTTATATGCTGCGAAAGATACTTCAGTTATGTTGATTAACACCCTACATGAGTATAAAAATCCCCAACGGACAACTCATGTCATGCAAGACTATAGATTTATTATAAGTATGAAAATAGTCTTTACGTTAGCTAGAAGATAGTATTTTAGTTTTAGAAATATGAGATGTATGAAGTACTAGTAGTATTACTTTTATAAGTGAAAATACTTAAGATGAAACCTAGCATAAAACATTCCCTGAGAGCAAGTAAAACCAACAACAAAAGTCAAAACTACCAGCTTAGCAAAGTATTCAGCAATTCAAAAGAAAACCACCGGTGGGCATCAACAAACTGACACGAACCCACTGGTCAGTATGTGTGTCTGTACTAACAAGAAAATAACAAAGAACAACCTCTCGAGGTAGAGGAAACCTATGCAACACTGCAGTCCACTAGCAAACACCAAACCTAGTTGCTCAACCAACTATTACCTTGAACCTGATGCATTCAAAGAAAGAACACCTTAGCAATAAACACACAAGTGGTAAACAAAATTGTCAGTAAACAAGGGAGTAAAGAGATTACTAATCCAAACCTGAATAGCTGTAAAAAACACAGTGTTGGATCCCTAGTTTGATTTGGGCTATGTTTCATAACAAGGATATTTGACCCACTATGTATAGCTAGGGTCATGTCTGTGTCCTAGAGTTTAGGCTAAGTCCTTAGAATTAACCAAACATGGACCAGCCTACAGAAGATAGCAGAAGACTCAAAGACTTAGAAGAAAATCAGTTCAGAAAGTGAGTTCGACATTCGTCAAACTCAGTTCGATGAAAGTCGCGCTCCACTAGACGAACTCAGAGTAAATTCTCTGAGTTCAGCTTGACGATATTCGAGCTCAGGTCGACGAATTCTGGAAGTTTAGCTTCAACTCATTTATTCCAGAATACTTTCTCTGAACTCAAGTCGACGAAGTTATGTTATTAGCTCGATGATCTTGGAGCACAAAATTGGGAAGTTTTTCACAAAAAGCAGTTAGGTGATCTCAGGTCAACAAACTTGGTTCTCAGGTCGACGAACAAGAATTATCACATCGAC
This sequence comes from Platanthera guangdongensis, assembly GCA_039583875.1. Lineage (NCBI taxonomy): Eukaryota > Viridiplantae > Streptophyta > Magnoliopsida > Asparagales > Orchidaceae > Platanthera > Platanthera guangdongensis. The sequence goes on along the minus strand of CM077160.1, from coordinate 44,660,132 downwards.
GAACAAGAATTCCCAAGTCGACAAACACGATTTCTCTGGTCAACGATCTTTGATCTTAGGTCGATGAAATCTGTTCTCTGGTCGACGATTGTTGTACAGTTCCAGACTTGGAATTTTCCCTCATTTTGTCATAATTCTCTTGCAGTACTTCCTGAATAATCAATTCTTATATTCTCTGAATATAGCTGTTAGTGGCAGCATTGATTATGATCTTCATCAGGAATATTACTTGCCATTTTTAATAGGACAGTTGGGGAAATTCATTAATGCAGATATTCTCTCCCGCCACATTACATTCTCCTTGGAGTCAGTATTTAATGAAGAAGGATTTCAAAATCCAAAGGAGAATTAGACAAAGAAATATAAAAGAGATTTTCTTTTCAGTCGACCAGTGATAACAAATAGAGAGACGGAACATAAGAAATCATTCAAGAAAAGGAATTCTACTCCGTCTTCATCAAGTGATCTTCCTCTAGCAAGCTTTCAAGAGACAATCAATTTCTATATGTCAACATCTTTCTGGATAACTTTTCAATAAGACCTACTCATCCTACAAAGCTCTCATTCTTCCTGAACAGAACTTCATCTCAGGGGGAGCTTTGACAAAATCAAGGATCCAAAAGTCTTCTCTGTTTCTTTGAGAAAAGAGAAGACAACAACTAGTTTTATTTGTTTTTACCCCACTATACATAGGGTTCTAGCTCCCTTCAAAAGTTAAACACTTGGTTGTAAGTCTGAAAGTTAGGGATAGATCTTAACTTGCACTAGTTAGAGTTATATATATATATACTAAGAAAAGAAAATCACAACACAAAAATAAATAAAGGAAAGCAAGAAACACAGATGACACAAGGATTATAGTGGTTCCCCCAAATTGGGTACATCCACTCTTCTACCACCCTGGTAGGAATCCACTAGAAGGATTTGATCAGGTGACTGTCACCAATGAGCTTTTGATCAGGTGCTCAAAAACCAATCCTCAAGTCTTTTGATCAGGAGACTTGGAACCAAGGGGGTTAACTTTTGAAGGGAGTTATAGCCCTGTATACAGGAAAGGGAAAAGAAGTGATGTTATCTTCTCTATCTCAAATCACTGAGGCAAGACTAGTGGATGTTGATGATGTCAAAGCTCCCCCTGAGATGTTAAATGGTTCAGGAAGGAGGGAAGCTTTGCTTCAGGGTGTAGGCCTTTAGATTTATGATTTCTCCAGCAAGCTTCTTAGACTGATATGAATGTGTGTCTCTTTAAAAGCCTGGAGCAGATGGAGAACTCTATGAATATGTTGATGGATGCAGTGTTCCTCCTTCTCTGTAAAAGGAAAAGCCTTCAGAGTGTCTCTACACACTACTGTGTTCTATGTTCTTTTTTTTTTGTCTTTCTGTAAATCTCTTATATCCAATTCAAAACATTTGCATTCATTCATCTTGATAATGGCTGAAGCATTCCTGAGAGTTGAAGATGCCTTGGGAATTATTCCATAATTAACTTCTGAAACTGCCCACTTTGAACGGCTATTTCCATCGGGAATGTTTAGCATTAAATATTCTGACTGTAATTAATCCTTAATTTAATCTGCCAACTGTAAATAAATAGGCCTAAAATATCTACACTGAATTCGTCGACCGGAGCTCACAGATCGTCGAGCTCAATTTCTATTTCGTCGAGCAGAGCTTCTTGAGATCAGAGTTCGTCGACCTATGTTTAGGGAAGGAACTCAGAGTTCGTCGACCTTAGATCGTCGTTCGTCGACCTGAGTTCGACTATCGTCGAACTGATTTTTTGACTTTGCCTTAACTGCATTTCTCAGAATTCTTTTAGCAATTCTTAAGAGTCCTTCTGAGGCAAGTCCTAGAAATAAACCTATGACCCATGACTATAAATTTATGGGTCAATCTAAACAAACCTAATAGTGATCCTTGCCCAAATCAGAACTAGGGTTCCAACAATCTCCCCCCTATTTGGGTGAGGACACTATTTACATAAAAACAAATAAAATACAAAGAAAAAACAATCTGCCTGATTTATAAAAATTTTTAGCAGGTGTACAAGGGTGCTTTGAAAAATGAAATAAATAAGACAGATCTATTGCTGCAACCTCTTAAGCAATGTCCTCTTTAAAACAAATAATCTCCACTTATAGACTTTTTCTTACACACAATCCTTGCCCCAAATCTGAGTAGAATATATAACTTAGTAGAATAAACAGTCTCTCTCTTCTGCTGTAGTCTTTCAAACAATCTCTCACTATACAGCCACTGATGTATAATCTGTGTTGGCTGAGACTATAGCTTTTGATTACTATCAAATACTACTGTTCCTCTATGGTAAGATAGGTATTTTCCTGAAAAGAGATGTTAGGAGTTCTGGACCCAGATTTCCTAGGGTCCTGGCTCTCTCTTATAATAATTAGAAATAAAAGAATATCCATGTTGATTTTTATAACCAAGTGGATGATATTTCCTAAGAGAGATTATCCACTTAGTAAAAGGATTTGTAAAATTTTGCGTTTGATTATAATTCTGAAGAGAATAAAAATTTCTGTTCTAAAATTTTGAGTTCGACGAATTAAAGTAATTTCGTCAACCTGAGTTCGACGAATAGTATTGAGTTCGTCGAGCTCTGCTCATAGAATGATAATAGTTATTTTCTGTATTCCATTTTCGTCAATCTCGGTTCGACGAAGTGTATTTATTTCGTCAAGCATAGATTCCTGAACTGTTAAAATCAAAATCTTTGTCCATAGTTCGTCGAGCTTTGTTCGACGAATGGTGTTGTTTTCGTCGAGCTCGGTTTGACGAATTATTTTGAACAAAAATTTTCTGAAGGTTTTTAAGTTGATTTGTTGTATTCTTTTGCAATTTTTCAGTATTTTTATTTATGTCCTCTAACTTTTCTTTTCCTTTAATTGATTCTAAATGACTTATTTATTCAATAGCATTCTTTAACTCTTCTTTGAGTTTTATATTTTCAAAAGATACATTATTTATATTCTCTCTGAGAAGTTTTATTTCTTTCTCAGATTGAATCAAATCTTCACATAATAATTTAAAATCAGTTTCAAATTCTTCTGATGAAAGATCAAGGGTAGAGATAACCTGATCTTCTTCTGATTCACATTCTGATTCTTCATCTGAGTCTGATTCTTCCTCAGGGTTGCTGTAGGAGGAATTTATTGACATTAGGCAAAATTCTCTTGCTCTTGACTCTTCTTCATCATTAGTTATACAGGATGAAGCTTCAGAGTTACGCCAGCTTTCAGCATTAAGGATTCTTTCTTTATCTGATCCTGCAACCATTGTTGTGAGGGAGTCCTATATATCTTTTACAGATGAACATTCAGCAATTTCCTGAAAAATGTCCAAGAATGTTCATTGCTTGTGCATCAGCAATCTTCAGCCTTTTCTGGGCATCTGTCCATTGAGATGATGGAATAACATCGGTACTTGTTGTTGCCTGTAGTTGAGTTGGACCTGATAAAATGGAATTAAAAATATTTTCATCAATGGAGTTCATATAAAGCCTAATCCTTGCTTTCCATAGTGCAAGCTTATCAACATTGCACATAGGAGGTCTGGTGCTTGAAAACTCTTCATTTTGTGCCATGATAAACTCTTAAGAAATATAAGATCTATCAGATCGTTTTGGTTCAGGTGTTAACCTGTACAACCAAGAAAACCCGCTCTGATACCAATTGAAAGATAGGGATGGATCTTAACTTGCACTAGTTAGAGTTATATATATATACTAAGAAAAGAAAATCGCAGCACAAAAATAAATAATGGAAAGCAAGAAACACAGATGACACAAGGATTATAGTGGTTCCCCGTAATTGGGTGCATCCACTCTTCTACCACCCTGATAGGAATCCACTAGCAGGTTTTGATCTGGTGACTGTCACCGATGAGCTTTTGATCTAGTGCTTAAAAACCAATCCTCAAGTCTTTTGATCCGGAGACTTGTAACTAAGGGGGTTAACTTTTAAAGGGAGTTATAACCCTTTACACAGGAAAGGGAAAAGAAGTGATGTTGTCTTCTCTGTCTCAAATCACTGAGAGAAGACTAGTGGATGTTGATGATGTCAAATCTCCCCCTGAGATGTTAAATGGTTCAGGAAGGAAGGAAGCTTTGGTTCAGGGTGTAGGCCTTCAGATTAATGAAGTCTCCAGCAAGCTTCATAGACTGATATGAATGTGTGTCTCTTTAAAAGCCTGGAGCAGATGGAGAACTTTGTGCATATGTTGATTGATGCAGAGTTCCTCCTTCTCTATAAAAGGAAAAGCCTTCAGAGTGTCTCTACACAATACTGTGCTCTATGTTCTTGTTTATGTCTTTCTGTAAATCTCTTATATCCAATTCAAAACATTTGGATTCATTCATCTTGATAACAACTAAAGCATTCCCGAGAGTTGAAGACGCCTTGGGAATTAATCCATAATTAACTTCTGAAACTGCCCACTTTAAACGACTATTTCCATCGGGAATGTTTAGCACTAAATGTTCTGACTATAATTAATCATTAATTTAATCTGACAACTGTAAATAAATAGGCCAGAAATATCTGCACTAAATTCGTCGACCGAAGGTCACAGATCGTCGAGCTCAGCTTCTATTTCGTTGAACAGAGCTTCTTGAGATCAGAGTTCGTTGAAGTGAGTTTAGGGAAGGAACTTAGAGTTCGTCGACCTTAGATCGTCGTTCGTTGACATGAGTTCGACTATCGTCGAACTGATTTTCTGACTTTGTCTTAACTGTATTTCTCAGAATTCTTTCAGCAATTCTGGAGAGTCCTTCTGAGGCAAGTCCTGGAAATAAACCTATGTCTCATGATTATACATTTGTGGGTCAATCTAAACAAACCTAATAGTGATTCTTGCCCAAATCAGAACTAGGGTTCCAACAATCTCCCCCTATTTGGGTGAGCACACTATTTACATAAAAACAAATAAAATACAAAGCAAAAACAATCTGCCTGATTTATAAATTTTTTAAGGATATATCTTAACTTGCACTAGTTAGAGTTTATATATATATACTAAGAAAAGAAAATCACAGCACAAAAATAAAGAAAGGAAAGCAAGCAACACAGATGACATAAGGATTATTATGGTTCCCCATAACTGGTTACATCCACTCTTCTACCACCCTGGTAGGGATTCACTAGCAGGTTTTGATCAGGTGACTATCACCAATGAGCTTTTGATCAGGTACTCAAAAACCAATCCTCAAGTCATTTGATCAGGAGGCTTGCAACCAAGGGGGTTAACGTTTGAAGGGAGATATAACCCTATACACAGGAAAGGGAAAAGAAGTGATGTTGTCTTCTCTGTCTCAAATCACTAAGAGAAGACTAGTGGATGTTGATGATGTCAAAGCTACCCCTGAGATGTTAATGTTGAAATTTGTGAAGTTAAAGTGGTTGATGGGCAGGCCAGGCAGTTTGAGCGGACAGAGTCTGCGGACTAGGTGGACTGGGCGGACAACTGCTGTTATGCGGCCTTGTGATAGGCCTGGTACATTGGCTGTTCTTCTGAGCGGCCTGTGCGGACTAAGTCCGCGGCCTAGGTGGTTTATTGTCTGCGGATAGGGCATTGGCTGCCTTGCTGGCCTGGCCTTGTTGAGCGGCCTGAGCGGTCTGCATCCACGGTATGGGCGGACTGTTGGTTGCATTCTGGGTGCTGGCATGGCTGATCAAGGAGCGGCCTGTGCGGCCTGTGTCCGCGGCCTAGGCGAACTGCTTTCTACGGACAGGGTGTTGGCTTTCTTGGAGGCTTGGCTGATTGAGGAGCGGCTTGAGCGGACAGATGTTTTACAAGCTATAGGCAGTGCTCTGTTCAGTGGCCGTGTTGCAAGCTTGTGTGTTAACCGGCGGATTGGGTACTATACGCGGGAGGCTTGCGGACTGGCGTGTCCACGGTGTCCGCTGCTGCGGACTGGCCTTAGGAGTTTTGTTGTGGCCTTGTCGAGCTCTGGTAGTACAACAATGTTGTTGTTGTGGCGGACTTTTGTGTGGAGTCCGTTAGTTGGCCGTTTGTGTAGCCGTGCGAGTTTGCTTGCGGACTCGGACTCTGCCTTAACTCTGGAGGAGTTGGCATTTTTGATTTGGGTGGTTGGCGGACTGAGCTTTGTCCGCAAAGCTCGCATTAGGCCCTTTGTGTTTTACTGGACTTGGTCACATTCTGTGATAGGTCCACTGTGTCCGCTGTATCTGCCAAGTCTGTTGTTGACCAGGCGGACTGTTGCTAACCCTGCTTTTGGTCGTGGACTTGTGGCGGATGGAGGCTTTGGTCTTGTACTATGCGGACTACCTCTTTAGTGCGCAGCCTGTTGCTGAAGGGGTTGTGGCTGTCCATTTGGGGATGTTGCGGACTGTGCGGACTGTGCGGACTGTATCTTGTCCGTATAGTGTGAGGCTAGTCCGCCTTGTTGTGTTCAGTGCCTTGCTCCTGGAGGTTTGCTCCTTGGAATCCGGCTAATTCCTTGCGGACTCAGCGGACGGATGTTTGTTAGCGCGCGGGATGGGGCGGTGTCTTTATCCACTATGGCGGTGACCACACTCCTCACCTCGTCTATAAATAGGACCCCCCGACACGTCTATAGTAATTGAGTGAACAGTAAGAGGGGGATCGTCATAGTGATGCGGTCTCGGTTTTCTGTCTGCGTGGATTGAATCAGAGTTAACTGTTTGCTATGTGCAGGTCATGCGGCTAGCTTCAAGGAGCCAGGAGTTTGGCTTTGACTTCAGTCAAGTACTTGGAAGTGTGCGGTCTCTACGGTTTCAGCAGGTCGCTCTGCAGCTTGTCAGTTCTCTGCTTCAACTTTGCAAGTTCCAATAACCTGTCCGACAGTCTCAGGCGGGTAGGTGGTCTGTTCTTCAGTTCCTCGGAAGTAGGCGAATAACGGTGTGTCCGCACGGCCTCGCGGTCTCGGTGGACTGCGTGTCTATTCGGCGTGTTGCAGCTTCAGCTCGGGCGGCTTCTGCGGACTTGGCGACTTTGGCGGTCTCGGCGGTTTCCAGTGCTGTCCGCCCGACTTATTTTTTGTGCTTTCTGTTATAGCTTGTGTAATATCGAAATCATTTCTCGCTATGTATACCTTGCCTTGTAAAGAAGTATAAATGAATATAAGCCCTGCTTGTTCTTCCATGTGCTTGGTGTGTTAAGCTTGCTCCCTGGTTTTCCGCTAGATCAAAGTGTGAACTGGGTAGTGCCGAGAATACTAATTTGGCTTTGGGCTATCTTGCTGACCACTTTTAGAAAATTCAACGTGGTATCAGAGGCAGGTTTAGTTGCTTGAGCGGTGTTCAACCAGTGTTATTGCTCTGTTTTTGAGTGGTGATCAACCTGTGTTGGTGCTCTGTGCTTCTGAATGCTTAACCAATAAGTTGTTGTAATGTAAGCGAGTTATGCAAGGGGTCTTGGTATTGAACTCTTGACCACGACTAAATTCAATAAGTGGAAGTCATGTATGAAGAGTTTTCTTCTTGGCGAGGAGCTGTGGGAGGTCGTCGGTGGTGACGACTGACAGGAAGTTACTGCTGCGTTCGGTACTGCTGAGCAGGTGAGGCTCTGGAGAAAAACAAATGCAAAAGCGGAGTTTGTTCTCAAGAGAGATGTTTCACCAGAACTGTTTGATCACATCATTGGATGTGAGTCTGCTGCTGATATTTGGACAACTATTGATGAGTTGTTCAATAAGAAGAATGTGGCCAGACTTCAGTTTCTGGAGAATGAGTTGGCCAGAACAACTCAAGGAGACCTTACTATTTCAAAGTTCTTCTTGAAGATGAAAAGCTTGTGCGCAGAGATATCAGCGCTTGACCCTGATGAGCCTATCTCGGAGGCTAAGTTGAAAAGGCACATTATCCGCAGCTTGCGGAAAGAATATGTTGCCTTTGTTACTTATGTTCAAGGGTGGGCAACTCAACCATCCTTGCTGGAGCTTGAGAACCTGCTTGCTTCGCAGGAAAGTCTGGCAAGGCAGATGGCAGGAGTGACTGTCTCTGAAGTTGGTAGTGAAGCATTGTTCACAAGCAAAAAGAAGAAGAGATGGGAAAGGAAGAAGAAGAAGCAGGTCGCTGATGAGAATGAGCCTTCAACTTCTTATCAGCCAGAGAGGAGCGCTGCTCCGAAGAAGTACTGGAAGAAGAACTTGAAGTGCTACAGATGTCATCAGCGAGGGAACTTCAAGCGGGACTGCAAGGTGAATCTGCAGCCTGGGCATGCTGCAGGCAAGTAGGAAGCTTGCTCTAAGAGTGAGGAAGCAGAATGTGGTGGAGCCTTCATGACGGGCACTTTTGTCCATGCCTTGTCTGCTGAGGACTTCAACGGCGAATAGATCGTGGATTCCGGGTGTGGTCATCACCTCACCGGAGACAAGCCGAAGTTCTCTTCCTTGCAAGCATACTCAGGTAATAAAGCCATCATAACTGCTGATAACACTGTTTATGCAGTAGAGAAAGAGTGGGTTGTGTCTTTGGGTAGAAATCTGGGGCCGCTCATATTAAGGAGTGTGTATCATATACCGGGCATGAAGAATAACCTCTTCTCTGTGACTAATGCAGTAGATGCTGGTTATCACATTCTGTTTGGGCCAACAGATGTGAGGTTCCTTCGCAACGTATCAGAGGTTAAAGCTGATGTTGCTCATGAAGGAAGAAGAGTTAAGAACTTGATTGTTCTTACAACTAATTCTTATGTTGATTGTATGAGAGCCAACGATAGCGCTGTTATCTGGCATGAGAGGCTGGGGCATGTAGAAATGGACAAGCTGAAAGCTATGGCTAGTAGAAGTTTGGTGAGAGGTTTGCCTAAGTTGTCCTCCTTTGGTGACTAGAATGTTTGCGTGGGGTGTCAATACGGTAAGGCACATCGCCTTCCGTTTGATAAATCACAAACAAGGAGCAAGCAACCATTGGAGTGCATTCATGCCGACTTGATGGGACCAACTGTCACTGCCATCCTTGGTGGAAGCAGATACATGCTTGTCCTGATTGATGACTACTCAAGATATACTTGGGTTTATTTCTTGAAGGAGAAGTCTGAAGCCTTCCGGTTGTTTGTGGAGTTCAAGGAGCTAGTGGAGGGCCGCCTTAGCTTGCGGTTCAAGAAACTTAGAACAGACAACGGTGGTGAGTTTATCTCCTCCGAGTTTTCTAACTTCTGCAGGAAGCACGGAATCCAAAGAGATCTCACTTATGCTCACACTCCACAACAAAATGGAGTAGCGGAGCGGAAGATTCGTCATCTGACGGAGACTTGCAAATGCTGGCTTTATGCAAAAGACATCCCAAGGTCCTTTTGGGCGGAGGGGATGTCTTGTGCTTCTTATGTCATCAACCGGATGCCGCTCATCCCGATCAACATGAAGACTCCTATTGAGTTGTTGCTGAAGGAGAAGCCTAGTGTGGGACACCTTCGGGTGTTTGGTTCAACTTGCTATGTGCATGTCCCGGATGCTTCACGGACTAAGCTGGATGCAAAGGCAAGGAAGCTTGTCTTTGTTGTCTACGATGAGCGGAAGAAGGGATGGAAATGCATGGATCCTACGACGAAGAAGTTCATTGTGTCAAGAGACATTGTATTTGACGAGCTAACGTCGTATGGAGGTGGCTCGGTTGAGCTAACCGGAAGTAAGGTTGATGAAGAATCGATGGTGGCTGTTGAAGGCCTGGAAGAGGAGCTTGTTGTTTCACCTGCAACTCCTGTTGCTTCAAACTCTGAGGCTGAGCCTTCTAGTTCAGGAAGTAGGGGGAGCATTGCTCAAAGCTTTCCCCAAGTAGGAGTTGAGCCTGAAGAAGCAACGGAGGTAGTAAGAAAGGAGCAGACCCTTCGGAGATCGAAGAGGGTTATTAAGCCACCAGCTCGTTACTGTGATGGGAATGCAGTGAGCTTTGTCTCCTGCTTCTTTGCAGGTCCTCTGGATGAGCGAGAGCCTGCAAACTTCAATGAGGCCACTGGAGTCAAGGAGTGGGAAGATGCAATGAAGGAAGAGATTGTTGCTCTCAAGAAGAATGAAACCTGGGATATAGTGCCCAAGGTTGATGGCATTACTCCAGTGTCTAGCAAGTGGGTGTTTAAGTTGAATAAGAAGGCTGATGGGAGCATTGATAGATACAAAGCTCGCCTGGTCGCTCGAGGATTCTCATAGCAGTATGGAGAAGACTATGAGGAGACGTTTAGTCCGGTTGCAAAGATGACTTCAGTTAGGGTTGTGATCGCCTTGGCTGCTAGCAAGGGTTGGACGATGTGGCAGCTTGATGTGAAGAATGCTTTTCTTTACGGAGAGATTGACAAGGAAAACTTCATGGATCAGCCACTTGGTTTTGTCTCCGAAGTTCATCTGGACTATGTCTGCAAGCTCAGGAAGGCTCTCTATGGGTTGAAGCAAGCTCCTAGAGCTTGGTATGGGAAGATAGCAGAGTATTTGCAATTCTGTTGTTATCTTGCGTCCAACTCAGATTCTAGCTTGTTCGTCAAGAAGAAGGGGGAGCTTCAAGTCTTGGTCCTACTGTATGTGGATGACATGATCATCACAGGGAATTCGGAGGAGGATGTATCAAGGCTCAGGGCTGAGCTTGCTATACGCTTCGAGATGAAAGACTTGGGAGAGCTTCATCACTTTCTCAGTCTTGAAGTGGAGAGAAAGAAGAGCGGTATACTTATTTGCCAAAGAGGATATACAGATTGCATTGTGAAGCGGTTCGGCATGGGAGAAGGAAAGAGTTGCTCTACTCCACTAGAACATGGGCTGAAGCTTCGACGAGATGAGGGAAGGATTCTTCCTGACCCCTTGGTGTTCAGAGCACTTGTTGGAAGCTTGATCTACCTGACGATTACAAGGCCAGACATTGCTTACGTTGTTAGCCGAGTAAGTCGGTTTATGGCTGAACCAAGGAAGTCTCATCTAGTGGCGGCAATGAACATTCTAAAGTATGTCAACACAACTTCTAACATGGGACTTCTCTACAAAAGGGACTCGGACTTTGCCTTGCTTGGGTACACGGATGCTGACTATGGCGGTGATTCGGATGATCGAAGGTCAACTTCAGGTTATGTGTTCACTTGCGGATCAGCTAGCATCTCGTGGTGTAGCAAGAAGCAAGACTCGGTATCCGTCTAAACTACGGAGGCAGAGTATAAGGCTTCGGCCTTGGCTGCTCGGGAAGCCATCTGGTTGAGGAGGCTTATAGAGGATGTGCATGAAGAAGTGCAAGGGCCAACTTTTGTAACACCCCCTATCCGTCGCATAGCATATAGCAGTAGGTCCGGTCGGGGCCCGACGCCATATACCACAGACAGACCGGGTGGTTACTCATGGAAACCATCCAACCAATAAACGTCCCACACAGAGCATTCTAGCGGAAGCAGTTTATAAAGGTTGCAAATAAGAACCCAGCATCAAAGCATGAATGTCCACTAACCCAAAATAGGAATGTTATACAAAATACCTATATAAGCCTTAAGGCCTTACAAAATGTTTCACTTGATATTACATGATTTACAAACCACGGCACGCAGGCCGGTCATACATGAATAAAACAGTAAACACTTCCAAATAGACCTTCGAGGGCCGGCTTCGCACTTGGGCTTTAGCCCGCTATTGACCGCTTGGTCCAGCAGCACCTGCAAACAACAAACCACCACACGGTGGCAAAACAAGGCAACGGTCAGCAATGCTGACCAAATTATAACGACCCCGCCCCCAGCTCGGGGCGGCGATGCTCCTTCCCTGCATTTCATTAGCATAAGCGAGCAATATAACAACTCAATGCATCACAGGCATTGGCACGCATGGTCACACGCCCCGTGCTCTCAGGGCACATTCTCGGTGATCGCAGTCTAAGCCGCTAACTCACCACCATCTCCAGGACGGCAATAACTCGTGAGCAAAAATGGTCTTTTAGGCAAACGTTACGACACTTTAATATCATCAACAGCCTATGTCACGACACTTTAATGTCATCGACAGAAAGACCCGACCTCTATGCCCTCGGCATAACGCAGGAACGGTTCCCACTCATCTCGTTGCTCACTTGCCACGACACTTAAATATCATCGGCACAGGTTAAGTTTCCCCGAAGCCCGTGAATCGAACGTACGATATTACATAACCCAGTTATGTACTAGTTGGCACCTAGGCCCACAAGTTGGCAAGATCACGCATCCGCCCAGTTTTCCGGGTGCACCTTTGGGTTAATCCCCAAGGCTCCCTGCTGTAATCTACCGCATAGAAAACCCGAAAAACAATCAATAGCACGGAGTCTTCTCCGGCATTTATGCAATGCAACATCACCGATCCAGACCAACATGTCTGGGTAGGCTTCACACATCATGACTATGTCCGTTCTCGCTTACGGACTCTAAACAACGGGGACTTCACATATCTACCCGAAGGAACGCCTCCAACTCTCCGCAAACTCGCGAGAGCGGGCTTCCTATGCAAAGAAGGAGAGCTAGTCATGCTCAAGAAGAGAATCGTTACCCTAGCCTTCCTCTTTGGCACCATTGAAAAGTAAGTAGATGAAAAGCTCCGTACTAGCTTTGCCTCCGTGGATCCGGAGTCGGCTCTCAATTTGGAGCTTCGAAGCTCCTCCAATGGCCGGATCTAGCTCCTTCTTCCTTCCTTGGCTCTTCCCTCTCTCTAAGCTTTTAGAAAGATGATAACTTATGAAAAGTGAGGGTTTCTAAGTCCAATCCCGGGTATATCCCTTCAGGAACAACCCCCAGCCGTTGGATCCCAAAATAAAGAAACAAACGGCTTTGATTCGGGACTGAAATGCCCAATCTGGACCGAACACGGCCTGGCACACGCCCGTGTCCAGGGCCGTGTGCCTCATTCGCCGTCAAAATCGAATCGCCTGGAATGACACACGGGTATCGAACACGCCCGAGTTCGACCTGACACGCCCGTGTTCCACCTGACACGGCCGTGTGGCCGGCCGTGTACACCCATCATTTTTCCCCAAAAACAACCCGAGCACTGCACGGGTTCTAGGACACGCCCGTGTCCTTGCCTGTGTCACCTCGACACGCCTGGACCCCAGGCCGTGTACACAGTCTCGACACTCGACACTTCGTCGAGCGTCGACCTGATGACATGGCCTTGGACACGCCCGTGTCCTAGGCCGTGTGCCTTGTCTCGACACAATGTCGAGACCAAAGTGTCGACTTCCCGGGACGAGTGTCGACACGGGTTGACACGCCCGTGTCGCAGGCCGTGTGCCATATCTCGACACTTCGTCGAATGCAGAGTGTCGACTTCACGGGCTAATTGTCGACACGGGTCGACACGCCCTGCGACACGACCGTGTCGCAGGCCGTGTGCCCAGTCTCGACACAATGTCAAGACCAAAGTGTCGACTTCTCGGTTGAGTGTCGACTCAAGCTTGACACGCCCTGGGACACGCCCGTGTCGCAGGCCGTGTGCCTGCAGCCAGAACCCAAAACTGGCCCAAAACATCCCCCGTCGCTCCTTTGAGTTTCAGGGCGTTACAACTCTCCCCCTCTTAAAAGAATTTTGTCCTCGAAATTATATAAAGGAAAGACATGTACAAAACCAAAATTTTTACCTGAGCAGAACAACTCCGGATACTCGTCAAGCATAGTCTGCTCTCGCTCCCAAGAGAGCTCCTCACGACCGCAATTGTCCCACCAGACCTTGACCATCCTGATCTCTTTATTGCGTAGCCGCTTGACCTCCGAGTCTTCAATCCGCACGGGCTTAACCTTTGTCGTTAGCCCACTATCCACCGGCACTTGATCGACCGCGATCACTTGCGTAGGCTCTTGCACCGCCTTCCGAAGTACCGAAATATGGAATACATCATGTAAACCACTAAGCTCCACTGAAAGCTTCAACCGATAGGCTGCTTCTCCAACTCGCTCCAAAACCTCAAACGGTCCAAGGTACCTCGGGCTTAGCTTTTTCAATCGCCGCACCCGCGAGACACCCTTGAACGACTTGATCTTTAAGTATACATAATCGCCCACAGCGAACTCCACGTCCCTGTGCTTGGCATTATAGTACTTTGCTTGCCGGTCCTGAGCGATAAGCAACCTCTCCCGAATGGTTCTCACCAAAGAAGTAGCATCCTCCACTTCCGATCGCTTATACAACTTTGACTCACCCGTTTCTAACGAAGACAACGGCGTGCGACATTTTCTACCATATAGGGCCTCAAAAGGCGCCATCTGAATACTCGCTTGGTAGCTATTGTTGTATGCGAACTCCACCAAAATAGTTTCTTCGTATCACGGTACATCTTCGTGCTCCCCGGGTGAATCGAGTACTTGGTATGGTGTGCCTCGTACAACAACTCCACCCGTAAATTGCCCACACTTGGGACGCATAGACGACCGTCTTTCCGAAGTAATCCGTCCTCCACGACGAATTGGGAATTTGTCCCATCCAGAGCCTCTACCATGAACTGCTTCATATGAGCATCCATATCCAAAGCCTGCCGAATACGATCAGGCAGGTCATATTGGACTTCAGTCTAATTCAGAACTTCTTCAGCACTTGATTGTCTATCCACACAAACAATCTCCAACGCCTCCAACTCCCGCACCAACCGCTCATCATGCACCGATAGCCAATTGGCTTGAGCTGGGGCTCGGCGACTCAACGCGTCCGTAACCGCATTACCCTTACCAGACACGTAGTGGATCTTGAATGTATAGTCCCCCAGGAACTCCATCCATCTACGCTGCCGCATATTCAGATCCTTCTGATCAATAAGATACTTCAGGCCCTTGTGATCGGTATAGATATCAATCTTTACACCGTACAAATAGTGTCTCCACAGCTTCAAGGCAAAAATCACGGCCGCTAACTGCAAGTCATGGACCGGATAGTTCCTTTTATGCACTTTTAGCTGTCTCGAGCCATAAGCTATTACACTTCCATGTTGTAGTAGCACGCAACCCAAACCGCTGCCCGAAGCATCGCTATAAATCTCATAGCCTTCGGTCCCATATGGCGAACTCAACACAGGCGTCGTGGTCAACCGACACTTCAACTCCTCAAAAGCTCGCGCGCACTCCGGCGTCCAAACGAACTTATGCTCCTTCCTCGTCAAAGTAGTGAGAGGCAAAGCTATCCGTGAGAAGTTCTCTACGAAGCGCCTATAATAGCCGGCAAGCCCCAGAAAACTCCGGACTTCCGCTACCGTAGCAAGCTCAGGCCACTCCCGTATCGCAACGATCTTCGTCGGATCCACAGCAATACCCTCTCCACTCACTATATGCCCGAGGAACGCCACTGAGGATAGCCAAAACTCGCACTTCGAGAACTTGGCATACAACTGATTTTTCCTTAGCATTTCCAACACCAAATGAAGATGCTTGAAGTGATCTTCCTCACTTTGCGAGTATACCAAAATATCGTCGATGAAGACGATCACGAAATGGTCCAAGTACTCCATGAACGTCCTGTTCATCAAATCCATGAACACTGACGGCGCATTAGTCAGCCCAAATGGCATGACCGTGAACTCATAATGCACGTATCTCGTACTAAACGCTGTCTTCGGGATATCACTCTCCCTTATTCGCTGCTGATAGTACCCAGCCTTGAGATCCAACTTCGAGTACACCATCGACCCGACTAACTGATCAAAAAGATCATCAATCTGGGGGATTGGGTACTTGAACTACTCAGTCAACTTGTTGAGCTCCCGATAATCAATACACAGCCTCAAACTTCCGTCCTTCTTCTTAACAAAGAGGACCGGTGCGCTTCAAGGCGAAGAACTCGGGCGCACATACCCTTGCTCCAACAACTCTTGTAGTTGAACTTTCAGCTCCGCCATTTCCTTGGGCGCTAGCCGATAAGGAGATCGTGACACAGGATTTGCACCTGGCACTAGCTCAATCGTGAAATCTATCTCCCGTTGAGGCGGAGCTCCAGGAAGATCTGCGGGGAACACATCAGGGTATTCCGATACCACTGAAATGCACTCCAACGCGGGCTTCGGCTTTGCAACCTCCACTAGTGTAAAGAACAGTTCTGCACCGGCACGAACCGCCTTCACCACCTGAAGAGTAGACATCAACGTCTTGCTCGACCCCTTTAAGCCCGTAAAAGTCATTTCACGACTTGCTCCCAGCTTGACTTCCTTGCGACCGCAGTCAATATAGGCATGCTGCTCCGAGAGCCAGTCCATGCCAAATATAACGTCGAACTCCATGAACGGAAGTAAAGACGCCTGCAGATCGAACTCCTGATTCCCAATACGAATCTTAACATCGCAGATCCTATCCGCGCGCATCGAACACCCATTGGGCAACAACACATCCAACTTATCCTTCGCCATCGAAGAAGGGACTCCGATGCGTGATATAAATCCTTCGGACAAGAAGGAGTGTGAAGCTCCCGTATCGAAGAGTGCTCGTGCCGGATTTTCACAAATCAGTACAAATCCTGTCACCACATCAGCTTGTTTGATGGCCTCCTGTTGGCCAAGATTATACACCCTTGGTTGGGCCGGAGCATAGTGGGACGCGGTCGACTCCACCGCCTTTCCCTTCTCTTCATAAGTAGCTCCCGGCCTCCTTTCGGACTTGGGACGTCCGCTCCGGCACTCACGGGCATAATGCCCCAACTTACCACAGTTGTAACATGCGCCCGGGGTCCGACCCGTAGTCGCCCCAGAAGCACCAGAAGAGAGGGCTAGACCCGAAGTCTTAGCTTTCTTGTTCCACTTTCAGAACACGGATTTTGAGGTGTTCGGCCCTCTGGACTCCGACCTCTTCTCGCCCAAGCTTTTCTTTGCTTGCACATTCTTCATGTCCTTTTCCAAGGACCGGGCAGTATTGACCAAGGTTAAGAAACCCTGCGTCATCGGCCCCGAGAGCAGTAATATCAACTCATCTCTCAAGCCTTCATAGAAGCGATTAGTCTTGCTCTCCTCATCCACGATGGTGGAGCTAGCATATCGACTCAAACGAGTGAACTCATGGAGATATTCATCCACGCTCCTCTCACCCTGAACCAACTTCAGAAACTCATTCTCCAACGCTATCTTCTGCGTCGAAGGGAGGTATCTAGCCAAGAACAATCTCGAGAACTCCTCCATCGAGACATCACCAAGTTGCCTACCTCTCAGTAAGTGCAGCTCCAATCCTTCCCACCACATCCTTGCTTTACCGTCCAGAAGGAACGTAGCGATGGTGGTCATTTGCCACTCCTCTGTCTCCATTGCTGTCATGACTCTCTTCACCCTGGAGAGCCAGTCTTCAGCCTGAGATGGGGTTCCCAACCCCGAGAATACCGGAGGGTTAAAGCTCATAACATGCTTAAGCTACCTCTCGGTTGCCCTCCTTGGCACCACCGGTTCCACAACCACTTGCACCACTCTCCTCGGCTCAGCCTCTTGAAGAGGTTCTTGCTCCATCGCAGGAGCGGGCTGCTGCGCTTGCCTTGCAGGCTGCGCATTTATCACGACCAACACAGCTTCAGCCACCAAGCGTATGTTCTCAGCCGACAGAGGTGTTGTAGGAGCTGTTGGAACACCCTATTACTAATTTGGGTCAGGATCACTATGTCTCTAGGAATCTGTATTTGACCTTCTGTATAGCTTAATAGGTCAATTAGAATTGAGTCTAAGGGTTAGAAGTCTAGGATTGGAAGCTGCCCTGAAGACCAAGTTTTTCTGTAGACCAAGTCTAATCGTCGAGCTCAGCACGACGTTTCGTCGAACTCCGGTCGACGATCGTCTAGCTCAACTTCTGTAGATCGTCGAGCTCCATTCGACGATCGCTGAGCTCAACCTCATAATCTCGTCGAGCTCCACTCGACAATCGCTGAGCTCAACTTCACAATATCGTCGAACTCCATTCGACGATCGGTGAGCTCAGGTCGACGATTTTGACTCTGCACTGGATTTTTATCTCTGAGCTCAGTTCGACGATCTTTGAGCTCAGATCGACGATTATTTTGCTGCTTGAATTTTCCAGTTCGCTGAGCTCAGCTCGACGATAGCAGAGCTCAGTTCGACGTTTTCAGTTATCTTTCAGAATTCAAATTCAAATCAGTTAGAAGTTATTCTGCATTTAATTCAGAAGATCTGCTAGCCGTTTTCATTTACTTCTGGACCAAGTTTCAAGGGATTTTTCAAGGAATAATTCAATGGACTTTCCTTCAGAAGAAATTATGCAATTAAGGCTGTAATCAATGCAGACCAACGACTATCTTTGACAGAGTGATATTCTATTCTGGCACAGAAAAAAAAAGACAGAATGTTTTTGAATCAATACAGATGAAATACAGAGATTGACAAGAAGAGGACACACAACTCAGTATACAGAAACACTTTTCAAAATTTCTGTCAACAAGAATTCAGAAGAACACTCATCAGAGAGATCAAGCTTTCAAAAATCTTCAGATCTCTTCAGCTCTCAAAGTGTTCAAGGCCAACATCATTTCAAGACTCCAGACTCTCAATATTTCAGCTTGCTGAAATCATCTTGTGCTGGAGATCTATCTTTGAAGGCCTATCACCCTCAGCAAAGCTCATCTTCCTGAAGATTTCAAGGATTCAGGGGGAGCTTTGACATCAATCCACTTAGTCTTCTCAGTTGATTGAGAAAGAGAAGACTGCCATAACTCTCTCACCCCCATTCTGTAAAGGGTTTTTCAAACTCCCTTCAAAAGTTTGAATCTGGTTTTTGAGCACCTTGTCAAAAGCTCATTGGTGGCAAGACACCTGATCAAAAAATCTGATTTGGTTTTTGAGCACCTTATCAAAAGCTCATTGGTGCCCAGGACACCTGATCAACTCATCCTGCAGTGGATTCCTACCTAGGGTGGTAGAAAAGTGGATGTACCCAAGTTTGGGGAACCACTATATTTCCTTGTGTCATCTGGTTCTGCTTGTTTTCTTTTTGTTTCTGGCCTAGATTCTCTTGTGCTTAGTTTCTGCATAGCTTAGTTTTGTGATTAGTTTTATTTCTGCTTCCCTGCTCACACTCATTATAACAATTGTTGTAAAGCTTTGCAAAAGTTTTCCTTTGTGTTTTAAAAGCACCATATACTCTATTCACCCCCCCTCTAGAGTATATCAGATCTAGTTTCCCTTTCAATTGGTATCAAAGCGAGGTTGGTTAAACATACCATACCTGATTGGTTGTACAGGCTAACACCTGAACCCCAAGATCCTAAACTAGATCTGTTTTTCTTTTGTATTTTATTATTAGATTTTGTTTGCACAACTCATGGCCCAAAACAAAGATTATGCAAGCACCAGACCTCCAGTGTGCAATCTGTCAAAGTTTGCACTTTGGAAAGCAAGGATTAGACTCTACATGAATTCTATTGACGAAGATATTTTTAATTCTGTCTTGACAGTGTGTCCAAGACGCCCAGAAAGTACAAGTACAAATGCTGTTCCACCTCCATCAGGAACAGATGCTGACATCAAAAAGTGGAAAGTAGCTGATGCCAAGGCTATGAACATTCTAGCCCAGACAATGTCAGATGACATTTTTCAAAAGGTAGCTGAATGTAACTCAGCCAAGGAGATTTGGGACAAGCTCTCAGAAATAGTTTCAGGCTCAGCTGATGAGAGAAAGGACAGAAGGTCCCATCTCATCTCCCAATATGAGAACTTCAAGAAGGGAGAAACTGAGTCAGTGGGAGATATGTACAACAGACTGAGTCTAATTGTCAGTGAACTGAGGACATTAGACAAAGAGATCTCACTGACAGAACTTAATGACAAGATCCTAATGTGCTTTCCCAGCACTTGGGATTCAAGAATCTGGCCAATTAAAGATGCCAGAAGTCTGAATGAGATCACCACTGAAGCCTTGTTGGGTAAGCTCAAATCTTATGAGCTACTCATCAAGAACAGAGAGGAAGAACAGAAGGCTGCTTCACCAGCCACAAGAAAGGAGAAGACCATAGCATTCAAGGCAACTGAGGATCTGCCTGAAGAAAAAGGAACAGGCAATGATGAACTTCTCAGCTTGTTGGCCAAAAGATTCTATAAGATGGCCAGAAAGGACTTCAGAAGAAGATCATACAAGGAGCAGGATAAGCCAAGGTATGACAAGTCCATTAGAAATAACAAAGACATTATTTGCTTTGGTTGCAGGAAACCAGGGCATATAGTTCCTGACTGTCCAGAGAACAAGAACAAGGACAGAAGGGAACGAAAGGAGAGAAGAAAGGAGAAAGACTCCAAAAGGAATGGCAATAACAAACCTTCTTCCAGCAAAAATAAGCATACAAGAAAAGGATTTGTTGCTGAATCCTGGAGTGAGACTGAAGAGGAGTCAGAAGCCTCTTCCAGCTCTAGTGATGATGAGGATGATGCAGAGGAAAAGGAGTTCTGCATGATGGCAATCAATGTCTCACAACACAACTCAGAGGAAGAGGAGTCAGAGTCAGACTCAGAGACTCAACCTGAAGAAGATCAGGTAATCAGCTCTTTTGATTTTACTTCAGAAGATTTTAAATCTGAATTTAAAGCACTATGTTTAGACCTGCTAAAGTCTGAGAAAGAGATCATCTCTCTCAGAAATCAATTATCTGAACAAAATGTTTTAAAGTCAGAAAATCTCAAACTCTCTCAGGAGTTGGAGAACTGTAGGGAACAGATAGCTACACTGAAAAGTGAGCTCTCTGAGGCCAAGAAGCTTGAAGAATCCCTTAATGGGAGAAGCATCAAGCTGATGGACATCACAAGCACAGTGAACTCTAGACTTAACAGTACACTGGGCTTGGGTGCTTCATCCAGCCAACCTATAGTCCTAACAACTCCCATCAAGTTTATTTCTAGCAAGGGAAAGGGAGTTGTAGAGGTTGCCAGGAAAAATTCTGATCTGCCTCAGAAATTTAAGTCCTAGCAGAAATCGTCGAACGAAGCTCGACGATCGCCGAATGAAGATCGACGATCGCCGAACGCAGCTCGACGATCTCAGGGAAAATCGTCGAACGCTGGTCGACGATCTCAACCAAAGTCGTCGAACGAAGCTCGACGATCTCATGTACCTGACCTCACCCATAGTCGACCGTCGAACGGAGCTCGACGATCTGACCCAAGATCGTCGAACTCAGCTCCAAGATCGTCGAACAGAGGTCAGAGCTCTGGAAAATTTCTCAAAGGCAAATCAAAATTGAATCCTGAGGGTTCTTCATCCCAAACCTTCAACCCTTATACTGAATAGATTTTACCTCCAAGGAGATATCATCCTGAAGGATATAAGAGTCAGCCAGTTATTTCTTTCATTTCTGAATTTAGAGGTTATCAACCTGGGCCCAAGGTAAACTGGGTCAAAAACAAGTAAATTGTTTCATGTGCAGGTGAAGACCTATCCAACATCTAACCAGCAATGGTATTTGGATAGTGGGTGCTCTAAGCACATGACAGGGAACAAGGACAACCTCAATTCCTTTAGAGCCAAGCTTGGACCCAAAGTTATCTTTGGTGATTCCAACTTTAGACAAACTAAAGGATATGGTGCAGTCCAGATTGATTCTATAACCTTCAAGAAGGTAGAATATGTGGAAGGACTGAAGCACAACCTAATCAGCATCAGTCAGCTATGTAATGAAGGGTACCAGGTGACCTTCAGCAAAACCTTATGCAAAATCAAGTCAGAGGACAACACAACTGTGTTGACAGGTAAAAGGAAAGGTAACATCTACCTAGTAGATTTTCTTTCAACTACTATAGATATCTGCTTATTTAATTCAGTCTGTAGACCAAATGTGTTATGGCATAAGAGACTAGGACACCTAAACCTTAGAACTATTGCTAGGCTCTCCAAGGACAACCTTGTTAGAGGACTACCTTCTGGCCCCTACAAGAAGGAAGGACTCTGCAAGGCTTGTCAATTAGGCAAGCAAACTAAAAACAGTTTTAAGTCACTTAATAAGAGTGATTCACCTAGGATATTGTATCTGTTACACATGGATCTATTTGGACCCATCACAGTACAAAGCCTAGGAGGGAAATCCTACACTTTAGTAATTGTAGATGACTTCTCTAGATTCACTTGGGTGTTCTTTCTAAGGAAGAAGTCTGATAACTTTAAGTGTCTGACAGAGTTTCTCAAATGTATAAAGATTGAGTTCAATACTCACATTGCCCTGATCAGAAGTGATCATGGGACAGAGTTTGATTCTCTTCTTATGCAAGAGTTCTGTCAGAGTGAAGGGATCAGGCATACTTTCTCAGCTCCTAGAACTCCTCAACAAAATGGGGTAGCTGAAAGGAAAAATAGAACCCTTATTGAATCTGCCACTACATTGTTGTCAGATGCTCATCTACCTCTATCCTTTTGGGCAGAGGCAGTGAACACCTCCAACTATGTGCTGAACAGGAGTCTGATACATAAACTGAAGGGAAAGACTCCCTATGAATTACTCAAAGGGAAGAAACCTAAAGTTGACTATTTCAGAATTTTTGGCTGCATTTGCTATATTCACAATAATGACAAGAAATACTTAGCAAAATTTCAAGCCAAAGCTGATGAAGGAGTGTTTCTGGGATACTCCATGATCAGCAAGGCCTATAGGGTCTATAATAAATCATCATTGAAAATTGAGGAATCTGTTCATATTTCTTTTGATGAAACTAACATGTCCTTCAAGGAGAAGATTTCTTCTACCATAGAACCTTTGCAGGAACACTCTCTAGTTGAAGATATGAACAAGTTACAGGTTGCTCAAGAGGATGAAAGCAGTGAAGATGAAGGGAATGCTCAACACATTGAAGCACAACCTGAAGAGCCAGTTGTTGTACCACAAGAGGAAACAACAACACAGGTTGGTGAACAATCAACACCCCCTGTTGATTTAGTAACATCAAGAGACCATCCAATTACCCAAATAATTGGAGAACTCTCAGCTGGTGTGCAAACCAGAAATCAGGTCAACCAAAACCTGTTGCACACCTGCTTCCTTTCTCAAATTGAACCTCAGTCCATTCAAGATGCAGAGCAAGATCCACACTGGATCATTGCCATGCAAGAGGAGTTGCATCAATTTGAGAGGAACAAAGTATGGGAACTAGTGTCAAAGCCAAAGGATCATTCCATTGTTGGAACAAAATGGGTATTCAGAAATAAACTGGATGATCAAGGAGTAATAATAAGGAATAAGGCAAGGCTAGTTGCCCAGGGATATTCTCAAGAAGAAGGAATTGACTACGACCAGACCTTTGCACCTGTTGCAAGATTGGAAGCCATCAGAATATTTCTAGCTTATGCAGCTCACAAAGGCTTCAAGGTTTATCAGATGGATGTCAAGAGTGCTTTCTTAAATGGAGACATCAAAGAGGAAGTCTATGTCAGACAACCTCCAGGTTTTATCTCTCCAACTTATCCTGATTATGTTTTTAGACTGAACAAAGCATTATATGGTCTCAAGCAAGCTCCTAGAGCATGGTATGAGACCCTAGCATGCTTTCTCTTGGAAAATGGTTTTATAGGGGTAGAGTAGACCAAACTCTTTTTATTAGAACTCATAAGTCTCATACCCTACTAGTACAAATTTATGTAGACGATATCATTTTTGGTTCTACTGACTCACAATTGTGCAGAAGGTTTTCTAACCTAATGCATTCTAAATTTGAGATGAGTAGTATGGGTGAGCTATCCTTCTTCCTAGGACTGCAAGTCAAGCAACATGCTGAAGGCATCTTTATTTCTCAAACCAAATATGCTAATGAGCTGGTTAAGAAATTTGGCATGTCTGAGGAATCTTGTATGAAAACACCCATGCCTACCAATGCTGTATTGGATGCTGATGAACATGGGAAACCTGTTGATCAGACAACATATAGAGCAATGATTGGCTCTTTACTGTATCTTACAGCTAGTAGACCAGATATAATGTTTGCTACATGTATATGTGCTAGGTTCCAAGTAAGCCCTAGAGAGTCACACCTCACATTAGTAAAAAGGATTCTCAGGTATGTTAAAAGTTGTCCAAATCTAGGTCTCTGGTATCCAAAAGATTCAGCATTTGAGTTAACTGGATTCTCTGATGCTGATTATGCTGGATGCAGAATTGACAGGAAAAGCACCAGTGGAACTTGTCAGTTCCTTGGTGATAGACTTGTCTCTTGGTTTTGTAAGAAACAAACATCTGTGTCAACTTCAACTGCTGAAGCTGAATATATGGCTGCAGGCAGTTGTTGTTCACAAATATTGTGGATTCAAAATCAACTCCTAGACTATGGTTACAACTTAGAGAAGTCTAAAATCTTTTGTGACAATACAAGTGCTATTTCCATAGCTCAAAATCCAGTCCTCCATAGTAGGACAAAACACATAGAGATTAGGCATCATTTCTTAAGGGACAATGTTGAAAAGAACAAAATTGAACTGCAATATATCCCAACTGATTTACAAAGGGGAGATATTTTCACCAAGCCTTTGGATGAAAAGAAACACACTTTCTTCCTAAATCAGTTAGGAATGTTAGATGGAGGAAGTCTTAAATAATACCCAAGATTTTGAAAGCTAAAAATTGACCAAGACTAGGCAAAATTCTGATTTTTCTTAGTGTCTAGAATTTTCTGATCTCTGAACTGCGCTCGACGATTTTCCCCCAGATCGTCGAACGGAGATCGACGATTTCTGAAATCGTCGACCTGAGTTCAGCGTCTCCCAGATAGTATGAACTATCTCTTCCGGTCAACGATCGTCGAACGGCGCTCGACGATTTTGTTCCCTGAACGATCGTCGAACGGAGCTCGACGCTTTCCAAGATCGTCGAACGGAGATCGACGATGTTGGAGTCTCTTCAGATTCCTTTAGAAGCCTAGATCGTCGAACTGAGTTCAACGATCTTTCCAATTCTGCGTCGAACCCTAATATAAAACTCATTTTTCGCCGTCGTTCTCTCTTGCGCTTTCAATTTCTCTGCAAGAATTTTCTTCCCTCCAAACAGTTCTACACTTGTTCGTTTTGTTTGTTAAGTTTTGCAGGTACAATGGCCGTATCAGTTGCTGTTCTAGCCGCCATGAAGTTTGATGCAGGATTTGATATTGATCTGGACTCATTCAACACTACTGATCAAATCTTCCAGGACATTTTGAATTTATTCAAGGATCAGAACTTGTCTGCCCTCATGACCACTAGAATCAAGCTTGCTTCAGATGAAATAAAGGAATGGGTCTATACTGCTCACAACCTTGACAACAACACCATAGTGGGATCTATTGCTGGAATCCAGCTACCTCTGACCCCAACAGTCTTAACAGAGGTCTTTGGTTTGAGAAATGGAGAAGAAACTGCTGAACTATCTAGGGAGGAATTTTCTGATATACTTGCCAGGATGGGTCATCCAGAGGGAAACCCTAGCAAGTTGTTTAAGAGGAACTTGTCAGTTAAGTACAGGTTCCTGGCAGATGTTGTAGGCAAGGTGCTGTTGGCAAAGCATTCTGCACATGATACCATCTCCAGACATCAGCTCTGCCTCATGGGAGCTCTGGTAGATAAGAAAAGTTTGAATTGGGGAGAGGTCTTCTTTGACCTGATAAAGAAGAAAATCAATAAAAGCTTTGTAAATTTTGGAAGAATTCTTGGAGTTTTCCTTCAGGCAAGGTGCCCTGCTCTACTGGTCTCCTCTGGAGTGCACATCAATGCCTCCAAGAGACTTACCTGTGCCCTGTTTGGCAAGTGGGACAGGCAAATTAGCAGCCCAGCAGGCCCTCTTCTACTGCTCCTTCAGGCACCAGGACTCAAAGAGTCACTCCCCCACAGGTTTCTGCTGCTGCAGAAGACCTGGCTGTTGCTGGTGCTGCCTCTCCTCCTCCTCCAACTCAAACCCTACCTCTACCATCCACCATTCCAGCCTCATCCCCCATTACCATATCCAGCCCATCTCCAACCTCAATCCCATCCCCAGCAACCATTTCATCACCTCCAGTAGACCAATTCCACCCATTGTTCTCCTATCCACCTCCAGATGTCACCTCATCTCCATCCATACCATCATTCACCCTTCTGGATGAATCCTACATGGATGATTCCCCCTCTTCTCCTCAAGAATTACCCTCCTCCTCAACATCTTTCCAAGATCTCCTCCACCACATCCTTGACCAACCATCATTCACTCCATCCATATCCATACCCTTGTCCTCCATCTCCACAATCCCCACACCTCAGCCATCCATCCCTCCACCATCCAGCCCTCCACTTCCAGCATCCTCAGCCATCCCAATACCCTCTACCTCTGCTCCTGCCATTGAGCATGTAGATCTGCCAGCCTTAGCTGACAAGTTGTATGAGCTACTTGCCCCCAGGCTCTCTCTTCTCATGGAGGCCTCCTTAGCTCCTCTACAACAGTCAGTGGCAGCCCTGTCTGCCAGGCTTTCCTCCCTCATTCCTCAGGCAGCACCTCCAGCAGTTTTCCTTGATACAGATGCATCTCCATCCAGGCAGGGGGAGATGCCTTATGAAGCCAGCCTTCATGCTGCTGTTGCTGCTGCTTCTGCTCCTGCTGTTGTTACTGCTGCTGCTGCTGTTTTTGAATCTGCTGTTCTTGTTGCTGCTACTCCAGTTCAGGCTCCTACTCCAGTTCTGGCAATAGACCTAAGGTCTTTGCTTTCTGCCTTTAATACTGCATTCTACAGCTGTCTGCCAGAAGTTCATGCTGTCCAGCCCCCAGAGGATTTGTCCAAGGCACTGGTGCCTTTCTCTGTCTGTGACCCCAGCATTATATCCTCCTTTGTACTCTCAGTAACTGCTGCTGCTGATGATGAAGAAAGGTCTGCCTTTGCTTCTGAAATTGTTGATGCTAATGCTGAAGTTGTTCTCCCTACTGCTGAAATTCAAATTGTTTCTGATGAGCCCATTTCCAAGGAATTTCTGATGACAGAGGCCATTGATGTTGAGCCTGCTGCAGATTCTGTTGGTGTTTCTGAAGCTGCTGCTGCCCTCACTCCTGAAGTTACTAGTGCTGTTTCTACTGTTGCTCCTGTAACTGCTGCTGAATCTGTTGTTATATCTATTGCTGTATCTGCTGCTGTTCCTGCTGCTGCCCCTTCTGCTTCTGCCTCATCTGCTGCAATGCAACTGAAGAAAGATCTTATGAAGAAGATAGATGCTATATATGATGACCAGAGTTCTGACTCTGATGAGTTTAAGATAGATTCTGATGACTCTGCTGCCACTATTGCCAGGAAGAGGAAGGCTAGAAGCAAGGCTATGAAAATGGTTCCACCTTCCAAAGTAAAAGATGATAATGATATTCCATATTATATTCTGCATAACTGCCCAATTACTGAACACTGGATGCAGTATTCCAAAAATCAGCTAAAAGCAATGAAGAAGAAAAGAAAGTATGAGAAGGGCTCCTCCCAGTTCAAGCACCCTCATCCTCCTCCACCACCTCCACCTGATGCAGGTGCAGGTGGCAGCTCTGCAAGTTCAGCCCCAGCTAGAAGCCAGGCTCCCTATCAACCCCATGCTAGAACCTATCAAAGGGAAAGCCAGCCTAGGGGTTCTTACTCTAGGAGAGGAGGATACAGGGGAAATCAAAGAGAGACTCAAGTTTATTCCAAAGGGCATTCCAGGCAGCACCCTTATTCCAGGGGAGGACATGTTTCTTCTGATACATCTTCTGGTCCATTCCCCTATAAGCTAAAAGAGACAGTGTCTGCTAGGCCTCCTCAGGACACTTCTTCCAACAGGTATGAGCCACCTGTACCATTTGAGGACCCTGAGAAGAATCCTGTTGCTTGGACTGCTAGGATGAAGGAGTTGGCTGCATTGGACCAGATAAAGAAAGCCAAAGAACAAGGCCTAGACACTTCCAATATTTCTACTATGTCAGAACAAAGACAGAAGGAATTAGAGAGATATGCTTCCAGCAAATTTTTTGATGTAGAAAGATATATGGAATTGCATCCTGCTGCTGTGGTTCCAAGGGCTACTAAGCAAATTTATTTGGGTGCAGCTGATGACACAAGATCCAAACAAGAAGCCCTGAATCCTAACAGAGAAATCAAAATGGTTAAAAGCAAAGAGAAGAAGTAACTCTGTAAGGTGACAATCCTTGGTTTTTCTAAATTGCTATCTGGATGCCATATATATATATATATATATCTGTGATGTTTCTGCAATGTCTGTATATTGTTTTTATGCTTTTCTGATTGTATGTTGTTATTTGAATTTTTCCAAAATCTGTAAATAGTAATCCTAACCCAAATAGGGGGAGATTGTTGGAACACCCTATTACTAATTTGGGTCAGGATCACTATGTCTCTAGGAATCTGTGTTTGACCTTCTGTATAGCTTAATAGGTCAATTAGAATTGAGTCTAAGGGTTAGAAGTCTAGGATTGGAAGCTGCCCTGAAGACCAAGTTTTTCTGTAGACCAAGTCTAATCGTCGAGCTCAGCACGATGTTTCGTCGAACTCCGGTCGACGATCGTCTAGCTCAACTTCTGTAGATCGTCGAGCTCCATTCGACGATCGCTGAGCTCAACCTCATAATCTCGTCGAGCTCCACTCGACGATCGCTGAGCTCAACTTCACAATATCGTCGAACTCCATTCGACGATCGGTGAGCTCAGGTCGACGATTTTGACTCTGCACTGGATCTTTATCTCTGAGCTCAGTTCGACGATCTTTGAGCTCAGATCGACGATTATTTTGCTGCTTGAATTTTCCAGTTCGCTGAGCTCAGCTCGACGATAGCAGAGCTCAGTTCGACGTTTTCAGTTATCTTTCAGAATTCAAATTCAAATCAGTTAGAAGTTATTCTGCATTTAATTCAGAAGATCTGCTAGCCGTTTTCATTTACTTCTGGACCAAGTTTCAAGGGATTTTTCAAGGAATAATTCAGTGGACTTTCCTTCAGAAGAAATTATGCAATTAAGGCTGTAATCAATGCATACCAACGGCTATCTTTGACAGAGTGATATTCTATTCTGGCATAGAAAAAAAAAGACAGAATGTTTTTGAATCAATACAGATGAAATACAGAGATTGACAAGAAGAGGACACACAACTCAGTATACAAAAACACTTTTCAAAATTTCTGTCAACAAGAATTCAGAAGAACACTCATCAGAGAGATCAAGCTTTCAAAAATCTTCAGATCTCTTCAGCTCTCAAAGTGTTTAAGGCCAACATCATTTCAAGACTCCAGACTCTCAATATTTCAGCTTGCTGAAATCATCTTGTGCTGGAGATCTATCTTTGAAGGCCTATCACCCTCAGCAAAGCTCATCTTCCTGAAGATTTCAAGGATTCAGGGGGAGCTTTGACATCAATCCACTTAGTCTTCTCAGTTGATTGAGAAAGAGAAGACTGCCATAACTCTCTCACCCCCATTCTGTAAAGGGTTTTTCAAACTCCCTTCAAAAGTTTGAATCTGGTTTTTGAGCACCTTGTCAAAAGCTCATTGGTGGCAAGACACCTGATCAAAAAATCTGATTTGGTTTTTGAGCACCTTATCAAAAGCTCATTGGTGCCCAGGACACCTGATCAACTCATCCTGCAGTGGATTCCTACCTAGGGTGGTAGAAGAGTGGATGTACCCAAGTTTGGGGAACCACTATATTTCCTTGTGTCATCTGGTTCTGCTTGTTTTCTTTTTGTTTCTGGCCTAGATTCTCTTGTGCTTAGTTTCTGCATAGCTTAGTTTTGTGATTTGTTTTATTTCTGCTTCCCTGCTCACACTCATTACAACAATTGTTGTAAAGCTTTGCAAAAGTTTTCCTTTGTGTTTTAAAAGCACCATATACTCTATTCACCCCCCTTCTAGAGTATATCAGATCTAGTTTCCCTTTCAATTGGTGATGTTGTAGGAGCAACATCCGGTGCACTACTAGCCTCAGAAACTCGGCGTTCTGACGGCCCAACACCACTTCTGGTCACATATAGTGGTACAAAACACCGTTAAGCGACCAAATAAAATTGCAAACAGCAATTATAGGAACACGCAGGTTCCTCAAACACGAGTATTTTCATTCCTAAGTGGACATTCATGGGTTCTTTTACCGTTATAACGATGACGCACACAAGGTGCTCACCACCCCTTAAAAAGAATTCGTCCACGAATTCATTTTAAATCCGAACAAAACCAATAGTCTGATACCAAATTGTAACACCCCCTATCCGTCGCATAGCATATAGCAGTAGGTCCGGCCGGGGCCCGACGACATATACCACAGACAGACCGGGTGGTTACACATGGAAACCATCCAACCAATCAACGTCCTACACAGAGCATTCTAGCGGAATCAGTTTATAAAGGTTGCAAATAAGAACCCAGCACCAAAGCATGAATGTCCACTAACCCAAAATAGGAATGTTATACAAAATAGCAACATAAGCCTTAATGCCTTACAAAATGTTTCACTTGATATTACATGATTTACAAACCACGGCACGCAGGCCGGTCATACATGAATAAAACAGTAAACACTTTCAAATAGGCCTTCGAGGGCCGGCTTCACACTTGGGCTTTAGCCCGCTATTGACCGCTTGGTCCAGCAGCACCTGCAAACAACAAACCACCGCACGGTGGTAAAACAAGGCAACGGTCAGCAATGCTGACCAAATTATAACGACCCCACCCCCAGCTCGGGGCGGCGATGCTCCTTCCCTGCATTTCATTAGCATAAGTGAGCAATATAACAACTCAATGCATCACAGGCGTTGGCACGCATGGCCACACGCCCCGTGCTCTCAGGGCACATTCTCGGTGATCGCAGTCTAAGCCGCTAACTCACCACCATCTCCAGGACGGTAATAACTCGTGAGCAAAAATGGTCTTTTAGGCAAACGTTACGACACTTTAATGTCATCAACAGCCTATGTCACGACACTTTAATGTCATCGACAGAAAGACCCGACCTCTTTGCCCTCTGCATAATGCAGGAATGGTTCACACTCATCCCGTTGCTCACTTGCCACGACACTTAAATATCATCGGCACGGGTTAAGTTTCCCCGAAGCCCGTGAATCAAACGTACGATGTTACATAACCCAATTATGTACTAATTGGCACCTAGGACCACAAGTTGGCAAGATCACGCATCCGCCCAGTTTTTCGGGTGCACCTTTGGGTTAATCCCGAAAGCTCCCTGCTGCAATCTACCGCGTAGAAAACCCGAAAAACAATCAATAGCACGGAGTCTTCTCCGGCATTTATGCAATGCAACATCACCGATCCAGACCAAAATGTCCGGGTAGGCTTCACACATCATTCCTATGTCCGTTCTCGCTTACAGACTCTAAACAACGGGGACTTCACATATCTACCCAAAGGAATGCCTCCAACTCTCCGCAAACTCACGAGAGCAGGCTTCCTATGTAAAGAAGGAGAGCTACTCATGCTCACGAAGAGAATCATTACCCTAGCGTTCCTCTTTGGCGCCATTGAAAAGTAAGTGGATGAAAAGCACCGTACTAGCTTTGCCTCCGTGGATCCGGAGTCGGCTCTCGATTTGGAGCTTCGAAGCTCCTCCAATGGCCGGATTTATCTCCTTCTTCCTTCCTTGGCTCTCCTCTCTCTCTCTAAGCTTTTAGAAAGATGATAACTTATGAAAAGTGAGGGTTTCTAAGTCCAATCCCGTGTATATCCCTTCAAGAACAACCCCCAGCCGTTGGATCTCAAAATAAAGAAACGAACGGCTTTGATTCGGGACTGAAATGCCCAATCTAGACCGAACACGGCCTGGCACACGCCCGTGTCCAGGGCCGTGTTCCTCATTCGCCGTCAAAATCGAATCGCCTGGAACGACACATGGGTATCGAACACGCCCGTGTTCGACCTGACACGCCCGTGTTCCACTTGACACAGCCGTGTGGCCGGCCGTGTACCCCCATCATTTTTCCCCGAAAACAACCCGAGCACTACACGGGTTCTAGGACACGCCCGTGTCCTTGTCCGTATCACCTCGACACGCCTGGACCCCAGGCCATGTACACGGTCTCGACAATCGACACTTCGTCGAGCGAAGATCGTCGACCTGATGACACGGCCTTGGACACGCCCGTGTCCTAGGTCGTGTGCCTTGTCTCGATACAATGTCGATACCAAAGTGTCGACTTCCCGGGACGAGTGTCGACACGGGTTGACACGCCCTGTGACACGCCCGTGTCGCAGGCCGTGTGCCATGTCTCGACACTTCGTCGAATGCAGAGTGTCGACTTCGTGGGCTAAGTGTCGATATGGGTCGACACGCCCGTGTCGCAGGCCGTGTGCCCAGTCTCGACACAATGTCAAGACCAAAGTGTCGACTTCCCGGCTGAGTGTCGACTCAAGATTTACACGCCCTGGGACACGCCCGTGTCCCAGGCCGTGTGCCTGTACCCAGAACCCAAAACTGGCCAAAAACGTCCCCCGTCGCTCCTTTGAGTTTCAGGGCGTTACAACTTTACTCCGGGGTGACAATGAGAGTGCTCTCAAGCTGGTAAATAATCCAGTGTGTCACGCTAGGACCAAGGATATTGAGATCGATCACCACTTCATAAGGGAGAAGGTGTTGGAGGGTTCTCTTCTGGTCGGGCATGTTCGGAGTGAAGATAATCTTGCTGACATCTTCACGAAGCCACTGTCTAAGGGGCCTTTTGAGCGGTTGCGCAGCTTGCTGGGCTTGATCACCACTTCTCACTTCAAGGGGGAGTGTTGAAATTTGTGAAGTGAAAGTGGTTGATGTGTAGGCCGGGCAGTCTGAGCGGACAGAGTCAACGGACTGGGCGGACAGCTGCTGTTATGCGGCCTGGTGATAGGCCTGGGATGTTGGCTGTTCTTCTGAGCGGCCTGTGCGGACTAAGTCCGCTGCCTGGGCAGTTTATTGTCTGCGGATAGGGCGTTGAATGCCTTGCAGCCCTAGCCTTATTGAGCGGCCTGAGCGGTCTGCGTCCACGGCATGGGCGGACCTTTGGTTGCGTTCTGGGTGCTGGCTTGGCTGATCAAGGAGCGTCCTGTGTGGCCTGTGTCCGCGGCCTGGGCGAACTGCTGTCTGCGGACAGGGTGTTGGCTTTCTTGGAGGCTTGGCTGATTGAGGAGAGGCTTGAGCGGACAGAGGTTTTGCAGGCTATAGGCAGTGCTCTATTCAGTGGCCGTGTTGTAAGCTTGTGTGTTAACCGGCGGATTGGGTCCTATTAACCGGCGGATTGGGTCCTATCTGCGGGAGGCTTGCGGACTGGCATGTCCGTGGTGTCCACTGTTGCGGACTAGCCTTAGGAGTTTGGTTGTGGCCTTGCCGAGCTCTAGTAGTACAGCAATGTTGTTGCTGTGGCGGACCGGTTTGTGGACTCCGACAGTTGGCCGTTTGGGTAGTCGTGTGAGTTTGCTTGCGGACTCTGCCTTAACTCTAGAGGAGTTAGCATTTTCGCTTTGGGTGGTTGGCGGACTGAACTTTGTCCGCCAAGCTCGCGTTATGCCCTTTGTGTTTTACTGGACTTGGTCACATTCTGTGACAAGTCCAGTGTGTCCGCTGTATCTGCCAAGTCCGCCGTTGACCGGGCGGACTGTTGCTAACCCTGTCTTTGGTTGTGGACTTGTGGCGGATGGAGGCTTTGGTCTTGTACTATGCGGACTGCCTCTTTAGTGTGCGGACTATTGTTGAATGGGTTGTGGCTGTCCATTTGGTGATGTTGCGGACTGTGCGGACTGTGCGGACTGTGCGGACTGTGCGGACTGTATCTTCTCCGCATAGTGTGAGGCAAGTCCGCCTTGTTGTGTTCAGTGTCTTGATCCTGGCGGTTTGCTCCTTGGAATCCGGCTAAGTCCTTGTGGACTCAGCGGACGGATGTTTGTTAGCGCGCGGGCTGTGGCGGTGTCTCTATCCACTAGGGCGGTGACCACACTCCTCACCTCATCTATAAATAGGACCCCCCGGCATGTCTACAGTAACTGAGTGAACAGTAAGTGAGGGCTCGTCAAAGTGCTACGGTCTCGGTTTTCTGTCCGCGCGGATTGAATCAGAGTTAACTGTTTGTTGTGTATAGGTCGCGAGGTTATCTTCAAGGAGCCAGGAGTTTGGATTTGACTTCGGTCAAGTACTTAGAAGTGTGCGGCCTCTGCTATTTCAGCAGGTCGCTCTGCGGCTTGTTACTTCTCTGCATTAACTTTGCAAGTTCCAATAACCTGTCCGTCAGTCTCAGGCGGGTAGGCGGTCTGTTCTTCAGTTCCTCGATAGTATGTGAATAACGGTGTGTCCGCGCGGACTCGCGGTCTCGGCGGACTCCGTGTCTATTCGGCGTGTTGCAGCTTCAGCTAGGGCGGCTTCAGCGGACTTAGCGACTTTGGCGGTCTCGACGGTTTCTAGTGTTGTCCGCCCGGTTTGTTTTTTGTGCTTTCTGTTATAGCTTGTGTACTAGCGAAATCATGTCTCGCTATCTATACCTTGCCTTGTAAAGAAGTGTAAATGAATATAAGACCTGCTTGTTCTTCCATGTGCTTGTTGTGTTGAGCTTGCTCCCTGGTTTTCCGCTAGATCAAAGTGTGAACTGGGTAGTGCCGAGAATATTAATTTGGCTTTGGGATATCTTGCTGACCACTTTGAGAAATTTCAACAGTTAAATTGTTCAGGAAGGAGGTATGCTTTGCTTCAGGGTGTAGGCCTTCAGATTGATGATGTCTCCAGCAAGCTTCTTAGACTGAAATGAATGTGTGTCTCTTTAAAAGCCTGGAGCAGATGGAGAACTCTGTGAATATGTTGATTAATGTAGAGTTCCTCCTTTTCTATAAAAGGAAAAGCCTTCAGAGTGTCTCTACACACTACTGTGCTCAATGTTCTTATTTCTATCTTTCTGTAAATCTCTTATATCCAATTCAAAACATTTGTATTCATTCATCTTGATAACGGCTGAAGCATTCCCGAGAGTTGAAGATGCTTTGGGAATTAATCCATAATCAACTTCTGAAACTGCCCACTTTGAACAGCTATTTCCATTGGGAATGTTTAGCCTAAATGTTTTGACTGTAATTAATCATTAAATTAATCAGCCAACTTTAAATAAATAGACCTGAAATATTTGCACTGAATTCGTTGACCGGAGCTCACAGATCGTCGAGCTCAGCTTCTATTTCGTCGAGCAGAGCTTCTTGAGATCAGAGTTCGTCGACCTGAGTTTAGGGAAGGAACTCAGAGTTCGTTGACCTTAGATCGCCGTTCGTCGACCTGAGTTCGACTATCGTCGAACTGATTTTCTGACTTTGTCTTAACTGCATTTCTCAGAATTCTTTCAGCAATTCTGGAGAGTCTTTCTCAGTAAATTCATGGAAATAAACCTATGACCCATGACTATATATTTGTGGGTCAATCTAAACAAACCTAATAGTGATCCTTGCCAAAATCAGAACTTGGGTTCCCACAAAGTCTCATGATCAAAAGACTTGATTTGGTTTTTAGGCACCTCATCAAAAGCCTGAAGGGTTTCCTGATCTACCTGAAGCAGATCTTGTGGTGACAGGCACCTGAGCAAAAACGTGATTGGTGGCAGGGTACCTGATCAAAAACCTGAGTGGATTCCTACCAGGGTGGTAGAAGAGTGCATGTACCCAAGTTTTAGGGGAACCACTATAAAATTCTTGTGTCGTCTGTGATGCTATCTTTTCTCTTTTTGTGTGCTTATTGCTGAATAGCATAGTTTTATTTCTGCACTCTTTGATTACATTTATAAGTATCACTATTTTACTTATGCAATAAAAATCTAAAAAGATTTTAAAATACTCTATCACCCCCCCCCCCCCCCCTCTAGAGTTAAACAGTCTAACTAGGGGTGGTATCTTTCATACCATCCTTCAATTGGTATCAGAGCCAGGTTATCTTTGGTTTCACAGATTCACATCTGAACCAAGATCATTGTTAGATTGTTTTTCTCTTCTTTAGCTTTTCTGTAATTACAGTCATGGCACAAAATAAATATTATGTTAGCACCAAACCTCCAGCCTGTAACTTAAACAAATTTGCAATCTGGAAGGCAAGAATCACGATGTACATGAACTCTATTGATGAGGATATTTTCAACTCTATTTTGACAGGTCCTCCTCAACAAATAGCATCCACATCTATAGCAACTTTTAGCACTCATGCAGTTCCACCACCTGAGTGGACTGATGCTCAGAAGAAAGCCAAAATAGCTGATGCAAAAGCTATGAATATATTGGCTCAAGCCATGTCAGATGATATCTTCCAGAAGGTGGCTAAGTGCTCCTCTGCAAAATAAATCTGGGACTCTCTAAACCAGATGGTGGTAGGCTCAGTAGATGAAAGAACAGATAGAAGATCCCTCCTAATATCTCAATATGAGAACTTCAAGAAGGAGGAATCCGAATCAGTGGTTGAGATGTATAACAGGCTCAATGTTATCATCAATGAACTAAAAACCATGGATAAGGATATCTCCTTAACTGAGATTAATGACAAGATCCTGATGTGCTTAACCAGTACAAGGGATTCCAGGATTTGGCCAATCAAGGAAGCCAGGAGTTTGAATAAGATATCCACTAAGTCTCTCTTGGGAAAGCTCAAATCCTATGAGTAGTTAATCAAGACCAGAGACGCTGCTGAAATGAAGGCCTCAACCTCTTCAAGGAAGGATCACAATATTGCTTTCAAAGCAACAGAAGAATCTGAAACACTTCCTGCCAATGTGGAGCTGATGAGTTTGCTGGCCAAAAGGTTCTACAAACTAGCAAATAAAGACTTCAGGAGAAGGCCATCCAAGAGTGATGACAAACCAAAGTATGACAAAACTCCTACCAAGGAGATTGTCTGCTTTGGATGCAGAAAGCCTGGGCACATTCTTACTGAATGTCCAGAAGCTCAAAAAAGAGAGAAGAAAAAAGAAAGAGAACAAGAAGAATTCCAGTAGGCACTCAAGCAAACACTCCTGCAGCAAATATAAAAGAAAGGAAAAAGGATTCATTGCTGAAACTTGGAGTGACACTGATGAAGAGACCTCATCTTCTAGTTCCAGTGAAGATGAAAAAGAAGCCAAGGCAAGAGAAGTTTGCCTCATGGCAATTAATGCCTCATGCAGCAGGCCTGATGCTGAAGATCAAGCAAAAATCATTCTGAGGAATAAGAAGAGGAATTAGAGACAGAAGAGGATCAGGTAATCACTTCCTCTGATTTTAATTCTACTTATTTTAAAAATGAATTCAAAGCTCTATGTAATGACCTAATCAAATCTGGAAAAGAAATCAAAATCTTAAGAGACAGACAAGCTGAATTTGTTAGTATATTTGTTCAAAACACTAAGCTTAAGGATGATGTAGTTTTAGCAAATGAACAAATTATTTCTCTAAAAACAGAACTATGCGAGTCTAAGCAACTTGAGGAATCTCTCAATGGGAGAAGCCTTAAGCTGATGGACATCACAAGTACAGTCAATGCTAGACTAAATGGCAAACTGGGCTTAGGTGCTTTGATGGCCCGCAAACAGACTATTATTTAGGCGGTTGGTTCGATGAGTTGAACGGCGCGGGCTTGCTAAAAAGTTAGCTTTTAACGAAAGGATTCAAGTGCACATATCACATATAGTATTCGATATTCGGGGGAATACCGAGGTCGTATTATTCTCGGGGTCGGGTTGATTATCCCTACTGCACCAGGAGTAACTATTATTTTACTGAAAATTCATTGGTTATTTTAATTAACTAAGGCGGATAAAATAAAAGAAGAGCGAAAACGATTTAGAAAATTCGATGAATGGTTAACGATCGGCACCGAATCGGATTAAGACTAAAATAACTTTTAATAATTATTAAACTTAGTTTTCAAATTAATAAAAGGCAACCTGGCCGTGGAGGTTCCATAAATATGAGCGCACTTATCTCTAGGAATATTGCTCACCTGAATGCTAAGACTATTCGACCGAACGTTTGTCCGACGAAGGATTCCTCTTAATACCTGATTTACGCTAAGAACCCCGTTATTGGGTGGGGAACCCAATCAGGTAGAATTATGCTTGTCCTCTCTCGAGGGTATCCACACAACTCTATTTACCCAGGGGTGATTTGTCCATACACACAAACTCTCGGCTAGCTAGCGTATGGATAACGGAAATAGAGATGACACATCGATATGTGGTTCTACGCGTCGTTAACCCGGGGTAAATCTTAAGTCCTAAAATTAAAGTGAAAATAAAGAACTTTAATTATTTCAAATCATTTTATATGTCCCAATGCCCTTCGATGTCGAGGTTAATAACGATTAGCCACTCATCGGTATGGGGACGGTTTTATAATTTGATGAGGCGCAAGTTCAAGACTAAACGCTGAAGGGTTATAAAAAGAAGACATAAAAAATAACAAACATTTAGAAAACTAGAAAAGTTAGCTAATATGAGAACTCACACACACTTCAAATTATAAATAAAACAGAAACTAAGTTACAAAAAAATGAAATAACAAGTCCTACTCAAACGAGTAGGCGGGAAGTAAAGACACGCCATTTAACTCTTAACGAGTAGGCGGAAATAAATGCAAGTACAAGTCCTACTCAAACGAGTATGTGGGAAATAAAAACACTCCATTTAACTCTTAACGAGTGTGCAGAATTAAATGCGCGCACACACACACACTCTAGATGAAATAAACACACACACTCACTCTACTAAAAATGAAAACGCACACACACTTGCATAAATGAAAAACGCACACACACTGCAAAAAAGGAAAACACACTCACGCACTCTACATAAATTGAAAGAAAGCGATAAAATTATCTCCTACACTCAAACACTCTACATAATTGAAAGAGAGCGATAAAATGAAGCATGAAAATTTATCTCCTACACTCACACGCTCTACATAATTGAAGAAAGCATTAAAACTTATTCTCATACACTCACACACACAACATGGAATTTAAAAGAACAAAATGAAAACTAACACATACACACACACACACACAAATTAAAAACAAAATGATAGTTACCAAAAAATTAAAACAGTTACTTTTTTATACTTAGATTTTACCAAAAACACATAAAAAGAACTAATCAAAATTAAAAGAACAAAAGTTTTTCAAAACAAAGAAAAAACTAAAGCCTTTCAAAAATTAAAATTACATCTTTTTCATTATTAGGATTTCATAAAAGTGATTAAAAAGTGAAAAGAACAAAAAAGTTTTACAATCCTAAAACAAAGCTAAGTAAAAAAACAAAATCACTTTTAAACCTCTTTTATAAATTCATAGGAATGAAAACATAAAACCTAAAACATGAATAAGATAAAAATCAAAATGAAATTATCCTAACAACATTTTTTGCAAGTAAAAATATTATAGCTTTTATCATATTAGCAAAACAAAACAACATGAATTAAAAACATCTCTTACAAACTCACACACACATTTCATAAAGAGAAAAACAAAGATGAAAGTAAGGATAAAATGAAGAAGAAAGTGGGCACACAAGTTCATTCCAAAGTCATTTAAGAAGAGAAAAGCCAACATATTTTTATTGATTAAAATGAACTAATACAAAGCTAATACAAAGCTAATACTAACAAAAAAAGAGAGGAGGAGAAAGTTCTCCTTACATGGCAATGGAATCCACAAGGGCAGCCTACAAAACACACAAAATTTTGGCTCAAAAAAGTGAACCCTTGGACCATATAGAAATGGGCTATTTATTGGGAAAATTTTCAAGTACACGCCCTCTGACACGGGCGTGTCGCGGGGGAACGTCAGTACTATTTGCGATGTGATCCGGCAATTTGACGGGAGCATTGACTTGAGGCTGAACATGAGGATGTCACCCCCTTGGCCACGGCCGTGACGGTGGGCGTGTCGGGAAGGTTGAACTTGGAGCGGGTTGCGTCAAAAGTCGGCGGCGACGTCTTGTCGGTCCAGGTGGAGGAGACACGCCCTATATCATGGGCGTGTCGTGGGGCATGTCGGGCTGGGTCGACGAACGTCGAGCGCAGTTTCGTCGAGCGCGTGACACGGGCCTTGGTCACGGGGCGTGTCAAATGACACGGGCGTGTGACCGGGCGTGTCAAACTTTTCTCCTCAAATTCTTCTGATTCCACGGGAAATGAAGTGTCATGGCCTGGTCACGGGCGTGACCCAAAGTACACGGGAGTGTACTTACTTTTTTGGGCAATTTTCGGCAAATTTTTAGGAAATCAAAATAAACTTAAGTTAGTACAATTTTTACAAAAAGAAAGCAATTCATTAAATAAAACTAACTAAAAAAACAAAATTAAACTAAAATGACATAATAAAAATACTATATAAACAAGGAATATTTACAACTTATCATGCTTCATCAAGTTTACCTCCCATACTTATGAAACATTTATTATCAACACCCATAAAATTTGTTTTAGCTAAAGAAAAAGAGGTAATAAACAATAAGCAACCCATAGAAGACTTGCTTAAATCTAAAAACCAACAAAACAGAAACAAGAAAATTGTAACTAAAAATAAAGTTCAAAAGATTTCGTCGAACTCAGATCGACGAAATGTGGCTAGTTTATCGAACACCGATCGACGATCTACGAATGCCAACCTTAGCCACAATAATTTGTCCTACTGCGGTCGACGAATCTTGTATGGTTCGTCGAGCATAGATCGACGAACTCGGGGAACATAAAATGAATATGTTCATTCTCTAAGCAGAGATCGATGATCTCATCCCATTTCATCGAACTCCGATCGACGAACTTACAACTTTTCGTCGAACTCAGTCGGACTTAACAAAAATCAAAACTTTAACAGAAACTTTAATCAACCTAGACAACATGTTAATCCATTTGCTAATTGGGAAATTCCACCTAGGAGATACCATCCCTTAGGATATAAATCTCAACCTGAATTTTCTTTTAAATCCACCTTTTATATCAGAAAAACAAAGGGTCCAAGATAATCTGGGTCAAGAACAACTAACTTTTTTACTTTGCAGGTAAAGAGTTGTCTAGCTTTAAATCAACAAAGGTATCTGGACAGTGTATGCTCTAAGCATATGACTGACAGCAAGGACAATCTAAATAATTATAAGTCCAAGCTGGGACAAAAGGTAATCTTTGGTGACCCAAATTGTGGTCAGTCTGAAGGCTTTGGAGAAGTTAAGATTGGAGCAGTCACCTTCAAAAATGTTACATATGTAAGTGGACTGAAACACAACCTCATCTTCATAAGTCAACTATGTGATGAAGGTTATGTAACGTGTAACGTCCCGATTCGCACTAGGCCCCTTGTGCGTATTTTGAGTCGGGAGAGCTGACTTGGGTCCAGGGAAGTGCTAGAAATTGGGCTACACTTGGGAATGTAGGAGAAACCAGCCATCGAGTTGTCTAGAGCAGGACACGGGTAGTGAATTCTCGACATAGTGAGTTTCACGCCCCTGTCACGGGCGTGATCGGTCCGAGACGGGCGTGACCATGCGTGTGACTATCCAGTCAGTTGTTGAGTACTCGAGTAACTATCGAGTACTCGAGTAGTTAAACACGGGGCACGTCCCCTATCACGGGCATGACCGGTCTGACACGGGCATTACCATGCCCGTGACTATCAAGTCAGTTGTCGAGTACTCGAGTAGTTGTCGAGTACTCGAGTAGTTGAACACGGGACACGCCCCCTGTAACGGGCGTGACCACTGGCGTGACATGCGCGTGTTCTCCGGTCGATGATTCTAGTTGAGTTCGACGAATTCTCGGTAGTTGATAGGGGTCATGCCCCATGTCACGGGCGTGACCATTGGCATGACCGATGGCGTTTCACTTTAAAAGGGCTTAGAAAACCCTAGCAGTTTCACTTCTCTTTCCAGCCCGATTATCTGGAAAACTTCTGTAGAAAGAGAAATGCAGGAGCAAGTTCTAGGGAGGGAAAATCCGCCATCGCCGTGAAGGAGAAGATGATGCCGCAAAGGACTACACGGTCCATGGCCGGAAATGGTGGTACCGCAAGAACCAAGGTGTGTTTCCTACCCTCTCCCTTGGTGTTAGATCTATAGTTATTTTCCTAGGCGAGACATCAACTCAAGAGAGTCTTGATGGAGAGGAGGAGTTTTCTAGGATTGGCCATGCTAGGGTTTGTGCCCTAGGTTTTAGATCTCTTCAACCAATCCCTTCCTCTATGTGATGATGGGTATGGTTTCGTGAAGAGTATTGGCCTCTTGAAGTTGAATAAGGGAGGGGGATTTCTGGAGTGTGAAAGTGTAGCTAGATCTGATATACTCTAGAGGGGGGGGTGAATAGAGTATATGGTGATTTTAAAACTTTTACAACTGCTGTTGTATTTTAGGTGTGTGTGTGTGTGTAGGGAAGCAAATACAATAAATCAAAAAGAAAATAGCAATGGACTAATCACAGCACATTCACAGAGCAAGACCAGAAAACAAAAGGAAAAGAAAGCAACCAGACGACACAAGAATTTTATAGTGGTTCCCCAAATCTGGGTAGTCCACTCTTCTACCACCCTGGTAGGAATCCACTGCAGGAAGGGGTTGATTAGGTGTCCTGGCACCAATGGGGTTTTGATCAGGTTCCCAAAAACCAAACCCTCAAGTCTTTTGGTGGGAGACTTGCAACCAGAATAATTTTGAAGGGAATTAAAACCCTGTACAGAGGTGGAGTGAGAGGGTGATGAGGTATTCTCTTTCTCAAGTCAAATGAGAAGACTTGTGGAATGTTGTTTAGCAGCTTTGCTCCCCCTGAGATGTAGAATGGATCAGGAAGAATGCTGGAGCACTGCTTCAAGGTGATAGGTCTTCAAAGACCTAGAATTCCAGGTCCAGAGAAAGTCTTCAGGAACTTCTTGTAACTGATATGGATGTATTGTTTCTTGAAGTTATCCTGAGTGAAAGCAGACGAAGAAGACTCTTGATATTTATGTAGTGTTCTTCTTCTTCTTCTTCTAGATCAATTTCTCTCTGGGCCAAGAATGAATTCTTTTTCCTGTGTTGTCTGAATAGCTGTGTATGCTTTTCTTGTTGTTGTCTGTTGTGTATCTCTGTGTTACTCCCTGTTTCTGTATATCTGTGTGTTTCTCATACGAACACCATCGAATTTTTGAATGTCGAGCAGTAATGGCAGACGGCCTGGAAAGGAAGCAGCAATTAATTATTTCCCCAACTGTTTCCATGGGAAAAAGGCATGTAATAATACAGAATTAACTGCGCATCCTAACGGTAGTATTATTTGAAGAACTGCCATTAATTGTCCAGGAATCAGCGCCATGGAATGAGACGGGAACGGAAGAAGACCTAGTCTGGAATCGTCGACCGAAGAACATAATTCGTCGAGCTGAGTTTAGAGTTCGTCGAGCTAAGCAGAGTTCGTCGACCTGATAGTCTTCATTCGTTGAATAGACAATCTTCAATATCAGACAAACACTATTCGTTGAGCAGAGAACTGAATTCGTCGAGCTGAGAACCAAATTTGTCGACCTGAGAAAAGTTATGGACTTGGATGAAATACTCTGCATCTGCTGAATTGCTGTGTCGACATAAAATGGTGTCGACAGATTGGTCTTGGTGTCGACACAAATCCTCTGGTGTCGATAGATTGATCTTGGTGTCGACACAAATCCTATGGTGTCGACATAAGCTGGTGTCGACTGAAATCCTGGTTTCGACACAAATCTCCTGGTGTCGACACAAGCCTTAAGTGTCGACACAGATTCTCTGAGCACAAAAAATCGTCGAGTAGAGATTAGCATTCATCGACCTGAGAAGCTGTAAACTTGAGGTCCAAGTTAGTCGGGCTCAGAATAAAATTCGTCGATCGAAGCATGAAGCTGGACTTAGAGAAATTGAAGTAGTCCTGAGAATGCTTGAAGTAGAATCCGGTGTTCGTCGAGCAAAGAACGAAGTTCGTCGAGCTCAGCACTGCAAAGTGTCTCACGATCGTCGAGCGCAGAACTTCCTTCGTCGAGTTGAGTTCGACGAACGTCGAACTCATTTCACTTAGTCTGAAAAACTGATAGATCTGGAGTTCCTGATGGTCTTAAAGAAGGCTGGTCCATCTGAAGTTGAGATAGACGACTGTCCTAGACACTAAGATAAAAACTTGACCCAGACTATACATGATGGGTCACATCCTAAGTCAGTGATCCTAGCCCAAATCTACTAGGGATCCAACAATCTCCCCCTATTTGGGTGAGGTCACTAACAGAAACTCCAAGCAAAGGAACAAACATAGAAAC
The DNA here is from genome assembly GCA_039583875.1 of Platanthera guangdongensis. Taxonomy (NCBI): domain Eukaryota; kingdom Viridiplantae; phylum Streptophyta; class Magnoliopsida; order Asparagales; family Orchidaceae; genus Platanthera; species Platanthera guangdongensis. Next base: position 44,616,052 of record CM077160.1, on the reverse strand, counting down.
AAAGCAAAATTAAGAGATATATCTGGCAGAGAATTTACAACACATGCAACAGATATATATATACATACTGGCTTTGTTTTAATGCAAGATATAGACTGAAATAGAAGCAGAAATGAAAAGAAAACACAAAATTACTTCTCTGATTTCTTCTATTTTGGCATGACTGCTGATGCTTTATCTCCTGGCTTCTTGAAAATGATTTCCCTATTGGGATCTGAAGCTTGAGCCTTGGTCATAGTCATGTCAGCTGCCCCTATGATGTTCAGTGAGGTGGCTCTGGGGACAACTGCTTCTGGGTGAAGATGCATGTACTCATCAACATTGAGTAGCTTGTTTGCTTTCCCAAATCTCTTTAGTTCATCTTTCCTGTACTGAGATATAGTAGTTAATCCAGTTGTGTCCTTGCCTTCAGCTTTAGCCTTGTTGATTAGAGATAAGCCAATGATTTCTTGGAATCTTGCCATTCTGGCTGTGTTGGCTGTTTCAGGATCTTCAGGAGGGGAATAGGGCCTTTCAACTTCATGTTCCTTAGATTCCTGGTGCTGCTGCTGTTGTTGTTGAAGGTGTTGACTGCCTGAAGATGGTAGCCTTGGCTGACTGCCACTAGAGGATCTCCATGTTTGTCTCTGATAAGTTTGAATAGGAGTAGATCTCTGAGAGCTAGAGCCAGAGGCACCTGCTGCTGGAGGAGGAGGAGGATCCTTTCTGTATCTATGCATTGGGGGAGGAGAGTATCTTCTACTCCTCTTCCTTTCTTTTTGCTGGTTCTTTGATAGCCACATCCATGCATGCATCCCTTTGTAAGGAGCAACATTGTGCAGAATATAGTATGGAGTGTCTGCAGTGGGATTAGGCTTGGGAGCAGGAGGAGGAGGAGCCTTCCTTTTTCTTAGAGAGCAACTTCTTTTCCTTTTTAGCAGCCTCCTCATCTGATTCATCATCATCATCATCAGAATCTGAACTTTGAGGGTTATCATACAGAGCATTCAACTTCCTTAGAGTGGCATCAGGAATGATAAAAGGTTTTTCTTGAGGAGGGATAGAAGGTTCAGAGGGTGAGGGTTCAACAGCAGTAGAGACAGAACTTGCAGCTGCTGCCTTGTTCTCTTCTTTAATGTCTGCCAGAATGAGCTCATCCAGATCATGCATGGGAGAATCATCCATGATAAAATCTGGGACAGGGCAGATTTCTGGAACATACACAGGAGTTGGAACAGCAGTAGGAGCAGCAAATGTGTCACAAAGTTGCTTGGCAACTGCTGGACTTGCTAGAGAGGTATACTGGACAATAGTCAAATATGGCTTAGCAACCTCTACTGAAGGAAGCTTCATATATACAGGATCAAAGATCTGAAGTATCTCAGATAAATTAACTGTGGGATTTATAAGGAAATCACCAGCAGTTGTTATTGAATCCACTGACTCATCAAAGCCACTGTCAGTGTCCATGAATTGAATAAAATCAATTGATGTATCTGTAACTGTGTTATCAAGCACTATGTTAACTGTATCTGTAGTGTCAAAAACTGTATCTGTAGTATCTGTATTTGTATCAACTGTATCAACTTCTGTAGCTGGTGCACCAGCTTCATCATGGAGCATCTCCCCCTGCCTGGGTTTAGGAGAACCTGGAGCCTGACCCCTGAATGAAGAGGGGGCAGCAGAGAGGGATGAGATTTGGGCAGATAAAGAATCAATGGAATTCACTAGAGGTGTAATGGCCTCTATGATGAGTGTTTTAATAAGAGGAGTCAGAAGAGAGATGATGGAGGGAATGGTGGAAGAATCCATAAGTGGAGAAATAATAGTGGAGGGGAGAGAAGCAGAGGAGGAAGGAGGAATGTGTGGCGGGGATAATGGAGGGAGAACAGTGTGGGACTCAGTGGGTATGGTGTAGGAAGTAATAGTGGATAGGTGTGGTGGAAGAGGGGATTGAGGAGGTGAGGGAATATGTGTTTCAGTGGGGGAAACTGGATGTGTAGGGATATGTGTAAGATCAGGCGGTGGAGATTGATGTTGAGGTGGAGTCAATTGAGTTGCAGGAGGAGTGGGAAGAGATTTGGTAGGAGGAATGGCGTCTTCAGGGTCAGGGTGGGGAGTGACCTTGATGGTCCTGGTGCTCTCAAAAGCATTGATGTAGGAGGAGGAACCCCTGGAGGGTTTGGTGATTGTCCTCTCCCATCGGCCAAACAAGGCGCAGGTGAGGCGCTTGCTGGCGTTGATGAATGTGGTCGGGGAGACCAAACATCCACTGGCCTTTTCCTGGAGGAAAATCCCCAGGACTCTGCCGTAGCAGACTTCCTTCTTGCTAGTTCTCTTCTTGATTAGGTCAAAGAAGACCATGCCCCAATTGACCTGACGCTTGTTGAGCACTGCGCACATGATCAGGAATTGATGGCGGGTGATATAGTCATGTGCCGAGTGCTTGCCCATTAGAATTTTCCCTACAATGTCGGCTAAAAATTGATAGGCGGCTGACAGTTGTTTCTTCAGAAGCTTATTAGGGTTGCTGCTGGAGAAACCCATGACTTTCAACATATCAGCATATTCCTCAGCGTCCATTTCCAAGTTGTCTTCCCCATTGATCAGTCCAAAAATTTCAGAGAGTACTGCTGGGGATAATGAAACGGCAGTGTTTCCAATATTTCCTGTCAGATTTCCATCATCAGAAATTGTGGCAGTGTACACCCATTCTCTTATCTCGGTTGAGTGTAGCTTGATGCTGTGTGTCATGAAATCCTTGAGATGTTGTTCTTCAAGTAATTCAAGGATATACAGAAACATTGGATCGGAGTGTTGGAAGGACTCAAAGTCCATGGAGAATGCTGCATCAAACTTCATCGCCGCAAGTGCTCCTGGAGGAATCGCCATTGATGTCCTGCAAAGAATATCATAGAGAAAACGGCGATCAAGAGCAAAGGAACTGAAAGCGCGGGACGGAGGTCGAAAAAAACCTAGATATAAGATTTTCAGAATATGAATCGACAAGCTCCGTTCCACGAAAAGAGATAGATCTTCGAACTGAGATCGACGAAATAAGTTACAGGAGAGTAGTTCGTCGAACTCATTCAGAAGAATTGAAGACAGTTCGTCGAACTCCGTTCGACGAAATGGTTTCTGAAGCAAGGTTTGTCAATCTCCGGCCGACGAAAATTGTTTCCACACAGAGAATTTGTAGATCTCCGTTCGACGAGAATCTCTCAAACTTTCCCTAATTCGTCGAACTCCATTCGACGAACTCTGGAAAATTCGTCGAATGCAGACAAAAATTAATTTAACTCTTCTCCATCAATCATTCCCAGTTGATTTATAAAGAACAGATGGGTTTTCTCATCCAAAGGTTTGGTGAAGATATCTGCTCTCTGTAGATCAGTAGGAATGTGGATCAAGTTAATTTTCTTTTTATCCACATTATCTCTAATGAAATGATGTCTTACTTCAATATGTTTAGTCCTAGAATGATGAACTAGATTCTGAGCTATAGCAATAGCACTAGTATTATCACAAAATAAGGTTGAATTATTTAAGTTGATACCATAATCTAGGAGTTTGTTTTGTATCCATAGCATCTGTGAACAGCAGCTGCCAGCAGCCATATACTCTGCCTCAGCAGTTGATGTAGACACAGAAGTCTGCTTTTTGCAAAACCAAGAGACAAGTCTCATACAAAGGAACTGGCAAGTTCTAGAGGTACTTTTCCTGTCCACTCTACATCCAGCATAGTCAGCATCTGAGTATCCAGTTAACTCAAATTCTGACTCTGCAGGATACCAGAGTCCTAAACTAGGACAACTCTTTATATATCTCAAATTCCTTTTTAGAAAAATAAGATGAGATTCTTTAGGATTCACTTGGAATCTAGCACAAAGGCATGTGGCAAACATTATGTCAGGCCTGCTAGCTGTTAAGTATAATAGGGATCCAACAATTGCCCTATAATGCTTCTGATCTACAGGTTTCCCTGCTGCATCAGAATCCACAACAGCATTGGTAGCCATAGGTGTTTTCATTCCTGAGGCATCACCCATCTCAAACTTTTTAATAAGCTCTTTAGCATACTTAGATTGGGAGAGGAAGATACCATCAGGGAGCTGCTTCACTTGGAGACCAAGGAAGTAGGAAAGCTCACCCATACTACTCATCTCAAATTTGGAATGCATGAGGTCAGCAAACCTCTGGCACAATTTGGGATCAGTAGACTCAAAAATAATGTCATCCACATATATTTGTACCAATAAGATTTGGTCCTTATGATGTCTAGTGAAAATGGTTTTATCTATGGTTCCTCTTGTAAATTTATGCTCTAAAAGAAAGCTAGCTAGGGTCTCATACCAAGCTCTTGGAGCTTGCTTTAAATCATAGAGAGCTTTATGCAATTTGTAAACATAAGACGGTTGAGTTAGAGAGATAAAACCTGGAGGTTGTTCTACATAAACCTCTTCTTGAAGTACACCATTCAGAAAGGAACTCTTAACATCCATCTGGAATACCTTGAACTTTTTGTATGCTGCATAGGCTAGGAATATTCTAATGGCCTCCAACCTTGCAACAGGGGCAAAGGTTTGGTCATAGTCTATTCCTTCTTCTTGTCTATAGCCTTGGGCAACCAGTCTAGCCTTGTTCCTTACTATGTTCCCTTGTGCATCCAATTTGTTCCTATAGACCCATTTGGTTCCAATAACTGGGTAGTTATGGGGTCTTGGAACCAAATCCCAAACTCTACATCTCTCAAATTGATTTAGTTCCTCTTGCATTGCAAGAATCCAATGGGTATCTTGCTCAGGTTCATGGATGGTGAGAGGTTCAATTTGAGAGAGAAAACAGGCATGCATCAAGTCTTGATTGAGCTGATGTCTTGTCTGTACACCAACTGAAATGTCTCCAATCACTTGAGATCTGGGGTGATCTCTAAGTGTAACAAGATCAGTTTGTGGAGTTGGTTGAGCAACAGCTTCTGTAAATAATTCCTCTTGAGAAATGGTACTGGCTGTTGATGGAAGTTCAGTTACTTCCTCTTGGATTTCTTCTTCACTATCTTCAGCAGCCTGTGGAGTGGGATGAGTTGGAACCTCTTGGGTAAGGTTTAGTCCATCCATAGACTCACACAGTGGTGAAACCTGCAAAGGACTATTGGTAGAAATGTATTTCTCCTTATAAGACATGTTAGCTTCATCAAAAGACACATGGACAGAATCTTAAATTTTAAGGGATATTTTGTTGAAAACCCTATAGGCCTTGCTTACTTGAGAATATCCTAGAAAAATCCCTTCTTCAGCCTTAGCCTCAAACTTTCTAATGTATCTTTTGTTATTAGTGTGGATGTAACATATGCAACCAAAAACTTTAAAGTAAGTGATTTTAGGTTTCTTTTCTTTAAGTAATTCATAGGGGGTCTTGTGTTTTAGTTTATGTATAAGACATCTGTTCAGGACATAGTTAGCTGTGTTTACAGCTTTTGCCCAAAAGTATAGAGGCATGTAAGCATCTGCTAACAATGTACCTGCAGCTTCAATGAGTGTCCTATTTTTCCTTTCAGCTACCCCATTTTGTTGGGGAGTTCTAGTAGCTGAGAAGCACTGCCTGATACCTTCCTTCTCACAGAACTCATGCATAAGAAGAGACTCAAACTCTGTACCATGATCACTTCTGAGCAATGCAACATGAGTAGAGAACTCAATCTGTATGGTCCTGAGAAAATCTGTAAGAACTTTGAATGTATCTGACTTAGCTCTAAGAAAGGCTACCCAACTGAATCTATAGAAATCATCAACAATAACTAAGGTGTAAGACTTCCCTCCTAGGCTTTGTACTGCAATGGGCCCAAAAAGATCCACATGAAGCAGATATAATATCCTAGGTGAATCACTTTTATTAATGGATTTGAAGCTAGTTTTAGTTTGCTTGCCTAGTTGACAAGCTCTGCATAGGCTTTCCTTCTTGTAGGGATCAGAAGGTAAACCTCTAACAAGGTTGTCTTTAGATAACCTAGATATGTTCTTAAGGTTTACATGTCCTAGCCTTTTGTGTCATAGCTCATTTTGGTTACTAGTGATATTGAGTAAACAAATATCAGTTGTGGCAGAAATGAAATCTACTAAATATATGTTTCCTTGTCTAAGTCCAAATAAAACAGTTTGGTTTTTAACATTTATAATAGAACAAGAGGTAGAGTTGAAATGTACATGATAACCTTCATCACATAATTGACTTATGGATATAAGGTTATGTTTAAGTCCTCTTACATATGTCACCTTTTTGAAGGTCACTGCTCCAATGCTTACTCTTCCATACCCTTCTGACTGACCACTCTTTGAGTCTCCAAATATCACCTTTGGTCCTAGCTTGGACTTATAGTTGGATAGATTTGCTTTGCTGCCAGTCATGTGCTTGGAGCAGCCACTGTCCAGGTACCATGTCTGACTTAGCCTTGGACAGTTCTTCACCTGTACCTGCATCAAAAAATAAAGCTCAATTATTCTTGACCCAGGTTACCTTGGGTCCTTGGTTTCGCTGAAAAGTAAAACTAGAAATGACTGATAATGGAGGTTGAGACTTATACCATAGAGGGTGATATCTCCTAGGTGGGATTATCCAATCAGCTACTGGGTTAAATGTCTTGTTAGCTGTTTTAAAATTTCTATAGGAGAAATTATTTATATTTGTTCGTTCTGGGATCGACGAATTATTGTAAGTTCGTCGACCAGAGTTCGACGAATGGGGATGAGATCGTCGACCTCCACTCAGAGAATGACCATGGTCATTTTCTGCATCCCACGTTCGTCGACCTCTGCTCGACGAACCATACACAGTTCGTCGATCGCAGTAGGATGAAAAATTATTTCTGAAGTTTGCGTTCAGCGTTCGTCGATCGGGGTTTGACGATCTTGCAGGATTTCGTCGATCTAAGTTCGATGAATTCTGCTGAACTTTGTTTTTAACAGCTTTCTTCTGCTTTCTGTTTCTATTGTCTAGGGGATTTGACTTGTTTTCTGACCTGGGTTTTTCAGTTAGTTTCTCTTTACCCTTAGCAGTGATAAACTTTATGGGAGTAGAAAGTATATTCTTCTTTATTATGGGGGGTAAACCTGATGAAGCACCCAAGCCCAGCCTGCCATTTAATCTGGCATTTACTGTGCTTGTGATATCCATCAGCTTGAGGCTTCTCCCATTGAGAGATTGCTCAAGTTGTTTTGCCTCACATAATTCAGATTTTAACTTGATTATCTGTTTATTAGCTAGAGTCAATTGGTCAGTTAGTTTTCTATTTTCTGTGCTGACAGATTCAAGGTTTTCTAGTCTAGTCCTCAAGGTTTTTATCGCTTTCTCTGAGTTTATTAAATCCATGCACATAGTTTTAAATTCTACTTTAAATAAGTCAGAATTGAAATCAAAACTAGAAATCACCTGATCAGCCTCTGAGTCTGAGGCACCTTCATCTTCAGAATCCTCTTCTGATCCACAGTTGCTTCTGGAGGCATCTATTGCCATTAGGCACACCTCCTTGGATCTGGCTTCTTCCTCTTCTTCACTGGAGCTGGAGGAGGATGTTTCCTCTTCTGTGTCACTCCAGGACTCAGCAACAAATCCTTTGTCCTTCCTTTTATACTTGTTGGAGGAGGGTCTGCTGCTTTGTTTTCTTCTGGAATCCTTGTCCCTGCCCTTGTCCTTTTTCTAATTCTCTGGGCATTCTGAAATATAGTGCACTGGCTTCCTGCATCCAAAACACACAACCTCCTTAGTTGGTGTCTTGTCATATTTGGGCTTATCATCCTGCCTGGATGATTTTCTTCTAAAGTCCTTTCTTGCCATTTTGTAGAATCTTTTGGCAAAAAGGCTCATTAACTCCTCATTGGATGTAGATGTTTCATTGTCTTCAGAAGCTTTGAGGGCCAAGTTGTGCTCCTTCCTAACTGGGGTAGTTGCATTCTGTTATGCTGCCTCTCTTGATTTGACAAGCTGCTCATATGACTTCAGCTTGCCTAGCAGAGATTCTGTTGAGATCTCATTGAGGCTTCTGGCTTCTTTGATTGGCCAGATTCTGGAGTCCCATGAACTGGGGAAACACATCAGTATCTTGTCATTCACCTCAGTTAAGGTGATGTCCTTGTAAAGAGTGTTGAGTTCACTGATGATTGAACTTAATCTATTGTACATCTCTGCCACTGATTCTGTCTCATCCTTTTTGAAATTCTCATAGAGAGAAATGAGACTGGATCTCCTATCCTTTCTTTCATCAGCTGAGCCTGCTACCATTTGATTGATAGAGTCCCAAATGGCCTTAGCTGAGGTGCACTCAGCCACCTTCTGAAATATGTCATCTGACATTGTTTGGGCCAGAATATTCATAGCCTTTGCATCAGCCATCATAGCTTTCTTATAGGCTTCAGTATTGTCTGGAAGTGGTACTGCACTCAGATTAGTTGATGTGCTGGCAAAAGGTGTAGGAGCTGGAGGAACACCTGTTGAAATGACAGAAAAAATATCTTCATCAATGGAGTTCATATATAATCTAATTCTTGCCTTCCAGATGGCAAACTTATTAAGATTGCACACTAGAGGTCTGATGCTTGTATAATCCTTGTTTTGGGCCATGTTTGTGATAAGGATAAGTCCAATAACAGAATAGATACAAAGAGATCTAACTAAGGGATCTTTGGGTTCAGGTGTTAGCCTATGCAACCACCAAGGTGTGGTATGTTTAACCAACCTCCCTCTGATACCAATTGAAAGTGCAGCTAAATCTGATATACTCTAGAGGGGGGGTGAATAGAGTATATGGTGATTTTAAAACTTTTACAACTACTGTTGTATTTTAGGTGTGTGTGTGTGTGTAGGGAAGCAAATACAATAAATCAAAAAGAAAACAGCAATGGACTAATCACAGCACATTCACAGAGCAAGACCAGAAAATAAAAGGAAAAGAAAGCAACCAGACGACACAAGAATTTTATAGTGGTTCCCCAAATCTGGGTAGTCCACTCTTCTACCACCCTGGTAGGAATCCACTGCAGGAAGGGGTTGATCAGGTGTCCTAGCACCAATGGGGTTTTGATCAGGTTCCCAAAAACCAAACCCTCAAGTCTTTTGGTGGGAGACTTGCAACCAGAATAATTTTGAAGGGAATTAAAACCTTGTACAGAGGTGGAGTGAGAGGGTGATGAGGTCTTCTCTTTCTCAAGTCAAATGAGAAGACTTGTGGAATGTTGTTTAGCAGCTTTGCTCCCCCTGAGATGTAGAATGGATCAGGAAGAATGCTGGAGCACTGCTTCAGGGTGATAGGTCTTCAAAGAGCTAGAATTCCAGGTCCAGAGAAAGTCTTCAGGAACTTCTTGTAACTGATATGGATGTATTGTTTCTTGAAGTTATCCTGAGTGAAAGCAGATGAAGAAGACTCTTGATATTGATGTAGTGTTCTTCTTCTTCTTCTTCTAGATCAATTTCTCTCTGGGCCAAGAATGAATTCTTTTTCCTGTATTGTCTGAATAGCTGTGTATGCTTTTCTTGTTGTTGTCTGTTGTGTATCTCTGTGTTACTCCCTGTTTCTGTATTTCTGTGTCTTTCTCATACGAACACCTTCGAATTTTTGAATGTCGAGCAGTAATGGCAGACGGCCTGGAAAGGAAGCAGCAATTAATTATTTCCCCAACTGTTTCCATGGGGAAAAGGCATGTAATAATCCAGAATTAACTGCGCATCCTAACGGTAGTATTCTTTGAAGAACTGCCATTAATTGTCCAGGAATCAGTGCCATGGAATGAGACGGGAACGGAAGAAGACCTAGTCTGGAATCGTCGACCGAAGAACATAATTCGTCGAGCTGAGTTTAGAGTTCGTCGAGCTAAGCAGAGTTCATCGAGCTGAGCTGAGTTCGTCGAGCTGACAGTCTTCATTCGTTGAATAGACAATCTTCAATATCAGACAAACACTATTCGTTGAGCAGAGAACTGAATTCGTCAAGCTGAGAACCAAATTCGTCGACCTGAGAAAAGTTCTGGACTTGGACGAAATACTCTGCATCTGCTGAATTGCTGCATCGACACAAAATGGTGTCGACAGATTGGTCTTGGTGTCGACACAAATCCTCGGGTGTCTACAGATTGATCTTGGTGTCAACACAAATCCTCTGGTGTCGGCATAAGCTGGTGTCGACTGAAATCCTGGTGTCGACACAAATCGCCTGGTGTCGACACAAGCCTTAAGTGTCGACACAGATTCTCTGAGCACAAAAAATCGTCGAGTAGAGATTAGCATTCGTCGACCTGAGAAGCTGTGAACTTGAGGTCCAAGTTCGTCGGGCTCAGAATAAAATTTGTCGATCGAAGCATGAAGCTGGACTTAGAGAAATTGAAGTAGTCCTGAGAATGCTTGAAGTAGAATCCGGTGTTCGTCGAGCAAAGAACGAAGTTCGTCGAGCTCAGCACTGCGAAGTGTCTCACGATCGTCGAGCGCAGAACTTCCTTCGTCGAGCTGAGTTCGACGAACTTCGAACTCATTTCACTTAGTCTGAAAAACTGATAGATCTGGAGTTCCTGATGGTCTTGAAGAAGGTTGGTCCATCTGAAGTTGAGATAGAGGACTGTCCTAGACTCTAAGACAAAAACTTGACCCAGACTATACATGATGGGTCACATCCTAAGTCAGTGATCCTAGCCCAAATCTACTAGGGATCCAACAGAGTGAATTGGGAAGGTCGCCTTGAGGAGGAAGACGAACTGATGTCGTTCATTCCGCCTTGAGATGCGTGCAGAATCTGTGTTCTGCGCGCAGTGAAATTCTAGGCCATTTTCAAGTAGCTTATGGCCAGATATGGGCTTTCGACTAAACACGAAAGTTGAAGCCCTTGAAAATACCTTTCCAAGGAGTGGTTACATGACTTCAGACAAAGTAGGCAGCCACAGGAAAGTCTGAACGAATTTGATGTTTGGCAAATCCTGCATGCAGAACTTGTGTCTTGTACGCAGCGGCCTTCGAGTCCGATTTTAAATAGGATAATTTCAAATCTGGGTTGAGGTCTGAATACGAAAGTTGTAGCCCACGGAATTACCTTTCCATCGAGTGATTACACGTCTTTACTGGATTAATGTAGCTTCGGTAATCTTCAGTCGAATTTGCTGTCCATATTTACCCAGCACTTATATTCTGGGACCTTAAATATATTATGGATTTGGATTCGGTGAATTGATATTGCAAGTTACTTGGCTTGGATGAACTCTTTTATGATTAATCATTTTAGTTGCATGATTGATGAAGTTTATTAATCGGATTTCATATAATCAAATTATGAAGCAAGCTTACTTAAACGAATTGACTTGATAGAGATTGGTAGATTGTTATTTATGCGCATCATGTTTATAATATGTTGTTATCATTTGGAAAGATTGATGGATCTTTATATGTGCATCATGTTTATAATATGTTGTTATCATTTGGAAAGATTGATGGATCTTTATATGCGCATCATGTTTATAATATGTTGTTATCATTTGGAAAGATTGATAGATTTTTATATGCGCATCATGTTTATATTATGTTGTCATCATTTGGAAAGTCATGTAGAAGAATAAACTATGGCCATGAGTATGTTTGATGAATGGAATGAGTTTAGTAGTCCAATACTTAGAGCGTCGTCTCCCTACGTGTAGTATTATGAAAGGATGTAGGTGCGGTGTTGACCGTCACTAGTTTGGTTTATGTTGATATAAGGGTATGGATGGATGGTTGGGCTGTGTCCTCGTGCTTTCTTCTGAGGCCCCTTCCATGCCACGGTGTTGTGGAATTGCATGTGGTGTGAGTCGACACGCGGTGTCGTAATCCTGGGTTAAGGATAGTGTGGAAGGTCTACGGGCTCGCCAGTCGTCACACCGACGGGAGTTGATAGTTAGACATTGGGCGGTTGGGTTGTGTCCTCGGTGTTCAAGTCCCGGGGCCCCTTCCGTTCCATGTGAACGGTTGGGCTGTGTCCTCATGCTTAATTTCGAGGCCCCTTCTGGGTCACGCAAGCCCATTTCTGGCTGTGTTCTTGGTGCACATCTACCCAAGACCCCGCTGGGCCATAGTACGCATGGGCTCTGCTGTTGTGTTCTTACCATTGAGGCGTACGGAGGCCTAGGTGAAGCAGTCTGGAGGCCCGCCTAGTAGTAAAGACGCCCGCTCTACTATCACCGCCTGGCCACGGCGGCTGATTCCTGAGAGGTTAGCTACCTGCTCGAAAAGTGGGAACTATAGTCTGTGTCGACATAGCAGTTGCATGTGTGTGAGCATGGGTGAGTCATTGCATAGCATACATTCCATTTCATAACATTGCACGACAAGATCCTCATCATATAAGTTTGTATGGGGACTCCTATATGATGAGTTACTTTATGCAAACCGATCCTTAACTTATAAGCTTGTATGGGCATCCTTATACGTTAAGTTACTTACCTATTGTAGATTATTAACACTTATTTATCTGTATAGCTCTTGTAGAATTGCTAGTTTATATAGTGGTTAATCAAGTAGCATTATTACCACCTGCTTGTACCTGCTTGTTTACTTATATATTTGCTGCCCTTGTTCCTTTTCTCCGCCCGGTGCCGAGGAGTCACCAGGGGAGCGGATGTGAAGCCACTTAGTCGTTTCGACTAACAGTTGTTACATCTTCTTTTTTAGGAGGCCACCCCGCAGGTAGAGCAGCCGCAGACCATGCATGAGGATAGCCAGGCCAGCACGACAGGGCCTGAGGGGATGGTACTGTCGCTACCATCGGTTACTGATGTGAGTGTTATGAGACTCTGATGTAGCCCGTTTGGGCAGTTGATAGTTGTACTCTGATATATTGTAGAAGCATGTTTTAGCTTCTCTCTTATTGTATTATTTGGACTTATATGCTTAGTGTGGATTGACTTCTCTTGCTTATATTTTGGTTGGGTTTGCATGTTATATTGATATTGTTGTAGCTGGCGGAATAGGCGTCTTGTTCTATAGGTTAGCCCGTGTGCTAATGCTACCACAAGGCGGCTGTTCCGGGCATAAGACCCCCTTCGTGCCGTGTTTTGGGATCCAGGAGGGGGGGTCTTACAAATGGTATCAATTTGCCACGATCCTCAACTAAAGAAGTCATTCAACAATGGAACCACCCCCATTCGATTCGTCAGTTTGCGGAGAAACTGACTTTGCGGAAGCAGTGGTGTGCACATATGTAATTCATACTAGGTATGTCCAACTTTGACCCTAAGATTAGCCAACCTGATAATATGTTTGTGTTTTATGTGTAAATTCCAGCCCTCGTTGAGAAGATGGGAGGCACTCCTGCGCCCTCCATAACCACTCCCACTCAGTTCCAACAATCTGAGTTGGTGTAGACGCTCACTGCCATCCTTGATGCATTTAGGGCGTAGCAGCCTCCGGTGCAACAACAGGCTCCGAGCTCCAACTCGCTGAGCACCTTTCGGGCTCTTTCCCATCCCGCCTACCTTGGGACGGAGTCAGTCGTACGTACAGATGAATGGCTAGACACGGTTCAGGAGTTGTTGGCTGGTATCCGTTGCCCGGCCAACATGACAGTGACATTGGCGGTGTCCGTCTTGGACTTACATGCAAAGAGGTGGTGGAAGTCCCTCATGGGCTCTACCTTCCAAGGTCAGGTCTACATAGAGATAAGTTGGAGTGAATTCTCGGGTGTTTTATTGGAGCACGTTATCCCTACATCGGCCCGAGATGAGCTTGAGCAGAGGTTTCTTCTACTAAAGCAGGGATCAAAGTCGGTTACGGAATACCAGCGGGAATTCCAGCATCTCGCAAGGTTTGCGGATTCTTACAAGTTGGATGACAGAGTTTATTCCAAGCGCTTCTACAAAGGGCTGCGAGATCCCCTAAGGCAGTCCCTTTTGATTATAGTGGATGGTAGCTTGGCGGAGATCATTGATATGGCGAAAAGATTGGAGGCGGACCAGCTGCGATGTAGTAAGAGGCCTGTGGAGGACCTGATGGAAGCCGGCCCAAGCAATAGAAGGAGTCGGGACTTCAGAGGTGGAATAGGATATCAAAGAGGTGGAGGGTGTGTCCACCGAAACTATAGGGTGGAGCATCCGGTTCCGCAGCCGCCTGCGTTGCCTCCACCACCACAGCCTCAGCAATTTCCACAACCTGAAGGGCGTCGTGGGCTAGTGTGCTTCGAATGCAACCAATCGGGCCACATCCGACGTTTCTACCCGCAGATATTTGGAAACGTCCCTCCCGCTCTCCCGCCGGCAGCTCCTCGAGGGCGGGGTAACATACGTGGTCGGGGACGAGGACCGCGAGGAGGAAACCCCGGCCCTTCTATGGATCAGGTGTACGCGCTTGACATGGCACAGGAACGGAACCCCCAAGATGTGATTGCAGGTATGATTTAATTAATTAACATATTTTCATGGTCTAACTTGAATTGATTAAGACTTACTAGACACCTAGCAATAAGTTTTGGTTGTTGGCACTTAGGCACCGTAATAATTGGAAGGAAGACGGCCTATGCGCTGTTCGATATCGGTGCCTCACACTCCTTTGTGTCTGAGGATTTCTTAAAAGACATGGAGGGTGTACAGTACTTTACCGGCATAGCCCGAGGAGTACGCCTTCCGGATGGCTCGGAGATGACCCCAACCGCTAAGTGCAAGTTGGAGTTATTTATTGAAGGGAAGGACTTTGATACGCCTGCCACAGTCCTGAGAATGCCGGAGTTTGACATCATTTTGGGCATGGCATGGCTGGACTGGCACTTCGCGAGGATCGACTGCGCGGAGAAGCGGATCTATTTCAGACATGGAGACTTCGATGTCATCTTCCAAGGTATTGGCTTTGCGCCTCGTATGATGTTATCTTCCATTCAGGTTGTAAAAGCTCATATGAAGGGGGACGAGGTCTTCATGATCTTGTTCGAGTTGAAGGAAGAAGCATTGGAATTAAAGTATGTACGGGTAATGCGGGATTTTCCCGAGGTATTTCCTGAGAAGCTACCAGGATTACCTTCGCATAGAGAGGTTGACTTCCAGATTAATCTAGTGTTGGGTGCCAATCCTGTAGTCAAGGCCCCATACCGAATGGCCCCGAAGGAACTCGCAGAGTTTAGAGTTTAATTGCAAGAACTGGTGGAGTCAGGGTTCGTTCGCCCCAGTTCGTCACCGTGGGGAGCCCCTGTACTGTTCGTGAAGAAGAAGGATGGAACCTTGCGTTTGTGTATAGATTATCGGGAACTCAATCGGTTGACGGTGCGGAACACTTATCCACTACCTCGGATCGACGAGTTATTCGATCAACTAGTGGGAGCACATTGGTTTTCCAAACTGGATTTGCGCTCAGGATATTATCAGTTGAGGATACAGGAAGGGGACATCCAGAAAACGGCCTTTAGTTCAAGATTTGGTTTGTACGAATTCACGGTAACGCCGTTTGGGCTCACAAATGCCCCTTCGGTCTTCATGAGTCTGATGAAAAAGGTGTTTGAACCATATTTGGACATCTTCGTCATTATTTTCATCGACTACATCTTGGTCTACTCAAAGACGGAGGAGGAGCATGTCGAGCACCTGACCTTGGTGTTGAAGAAATCTAAGGAGCACGCCTTGTACGCTAAATTTAGCAAGTGTGAATTCTGGCTCAATGAGGTTGCTTTCTTGGGGCATGTGATTAGTGGGGCAGGATTAGTATTGGATCAAGCAAAGGTGCGAGCCGTGAAGGAGTGGTCTCCCGTGAAGTCGGCGGACGATGTACTAAGCTTTCTTGGACTTGCTGGGTACTACCGCAAGTTCGTGAAAGTATTCTCCAAGATTGCCCTTCCTCTTACTTCTTTGACGAAGAAAGGTGTGCCATTTGAGTGGACTCCCCAATGTGAAGCAGCGTTCCAAGAGCTGAAGGATAGGCTTACCTCCGCCCCCATCCTTGCACTTCCATCTAGGAAGGAAGGATTTCAGGTTTACACCGACGCATCGTATCAAGGGATTAGAGCATTACTGATGCAGCACGGGCACGTGATCGCATATGCTTCAAGATAGTTAAAGAAACATGAAATTAATTACCCGGTCCATGATTTGGATTTAGGAGTAGTGGTGTTCGCCTTGAAGGTCTGGAGGAATTATCTATATGGCGTCCACTGCGAGATCTTTTCAGATCACAAAAACTTGAAGTACGCCCACACTAAGAAGTAGTTGAACCTGAGACAACGACGGTGGTTGGAATTTCTATGCGACTATGAGTTCACCATGAACTACCACCCCGGGAAAGCGAACTCGGTAGCCGATGCATTGAGTAGAAAAGTGTCAGGCTCTAGCCCATAGTATCGGTTGATGAGTATGGAGTTGGCTCGTATGATTGTGGAGATGGATATTACTTTGGTATTCAAGGCTCCTTCGGCAGAGTATACGGAGTATTTGGCAAGCATGAGTATAGTTTGTGATATCCGGGACCGGATTCGGGTGGAACAAGGAATGGATGCAGCCCTGGCCCCAGCATTCAAATCAATTGAAGATGGGACTACTGATGATTACACACTAAAAGACGGCCTTGTTTATTTCCGTGGCCGGCTCTATATTCCCAAGGGCGGAAAAATCCGGGAAGATATCTTGAGAGAGGCACATAGCTCTCAATATTCAGTACACCCGGGTATTGCCAAGATTTACGCCAGCTTACGAAAGACCATGTGCTGGACAGGAATGAAGAAGGCTGTTCGTTACTATGTTTCACATTGTGAAGCCTGTCAAAGGGTGAAGGCGGAATGCAAAAGTCCTGGTGGTTTGTTGCAGTCATTGCCCATCCCCGAGTGGAAGTTTGAGGATATCTCCATGTACTTCGTCCATGGGCTACTTCGCTCCCGCTCCGGGAATGACTCAGTGTGGGTTATTGTTGATCGACTGACAAAGGTGGCCCGGTTCATCCCAATGAAGAAGGAAGCACACGTGGACGTTTTGGTATGCCTCTTTGTGGAGAAATTCGTACGGTATCATGGTGTGCCCAAGACAATTATTTCGGATCGGGATGGCAGGTTTACTTCCAAGGAGTGGAATGCGGTACAGGCATATTTGGGCTCGCGCCTAACCTTTAGCACGGTGTTTCACCCTCAGACGAACGGGCAGTCTGAGCGGACCATCAGAACACTGGAGGATTTATTGAGGTTATGTGTACTGGACATAGGAGATCCATGGGAAAGGCTCTTGCCCTTAGTGGTATTCTCCTATAATAATAGCCATCAGGCAAGCATCGGTATTGCGCCCCATGAATCCCTTTTATGGAAGAAGGTGCAGGACTCCCTTGTCTTGGGTGCAGGATGAAGATTCGAAGGCATTGGGAAATGAATATATAGATGATACTGATGCGGCGGTCAGATTGATACGGGATCGCATGTTGGAGGCTCAAAGTAGGCAGGCGAAGTATTATAATGCAAAACACCGGATGATGGAGTTTCAAGTGGGTGATAAAGTGTTCCTCAAGATTCGGCTGATGCATGGAGTGTCGTGGGTGCGTGGAGTGAAAAAGATCAGCCCAAGGTATGTTGGGCCTTATACTATACTAGAAAGGATTGGCCCGTTGGCCTATCGGTTGGAATTACCGCCCGAGCTGGAGAACCTCCATGACGTGTTCCATGTGCCGTCGCTTTGAAAGGTGTTGTTGCGGCCCGATCAATATACCCCCTCTACTGATGGTATTGTGGCGTCTGATAGGTCTGTGCGACTAGAGCTGGTGCGGATCGTAGATAACGAGATGAGAATATTGCGCCGCAAAAGTGTTCCCTTGGTGAAGATGCTATGGTCTAATCATGGGAAGGAGGAGTACACATGGGAGCCAATGGATTTGATGCAAAAATGCTACTCGTAGTTGTTTGATCAAGATAACCTTATCTAAAAGCATATTTAAATTTTTTGTTATGCTTTTCCCCCATAGCCTTAAACTGATTTCGGGGATGAAATCTTTTATTTTGTTTAAAGGATTTGTAACATCCTGATTCGCACTTTTGTGCGCATTTTTGAGTCAGTAGAGCTGACTTGGGTCCAGGGAAGTGCTGGAAATTGGGCTGCACTTGGGAATGTAGGAGAAACCAGCCCTCGAGTTGTCCAAAGCAGGACACCGGTATTGAATTCTCGACATAGTGAGTTTCACGCCCCTGTCCCGGGCGTGACCAGTCTGACACGGGCGTGACCATGCCTGTGACTATCCAGTCAGTTGTCGAGTACTCAACTAACTGTCGAGTACTCAAGTAGTTGAACACGGGGCACGCCCCCTGTCACGGGCATGACCGGTCCGACACGGGCATGACCATGCCCGTGACTATCAAGTCAGTTGTCGAGTACTTGAGTAGTTGTCGAGTACTCGAGTAGTTGAACACGGTACACGCCCCCTGTCACAGGCGTGACCATGGGCGTGACCGGGGTGTGTTCTACGGTCGATGATTCTAGTTGAGTTCAACGAATTCTCGGTAGTTGATAGGGGTCACGCCCCATGTCACGGGCGTGACCATTGGCGTGACCGATGGCGTTTCACTTTAAAAGGGCTTAGAAAACCCTAGCAGTTTCACTTCTCTTTCCAGCCCGATTTTCGGAGAAAACTTCTATAGAAAGAGAAATGCAGGAGCAAGTTCTAGGGAGGGAAAATCCGCCATTCCGTGAAGGAGAAGATGACGCCGCGAAGGACTACACGGTCCATGGCCGGAAATGGTGGTACCGCTGGAACCGAGGTGTGTTTCCTACCCTCTCCCTTGGTGCTAGATCTATAGTTATTTTCCTAGACGAGACATCGACTCAAGAGAGTCTTGATGCAGAGGAGTTTTCTAGGATTTGTTATGCTAGGGTTTGTGCCCTAGGTTTTAGATCTCTTCAACCAATCCCTTCCTCTATGTGATGATGGGGATGGTTTCGTGAAGAGTATTGGTCTCTTGAGGTTGAATAAGGGAGGCGGATTTCTGGAGTGAATTGGGAAGGTCACCATGAGGATGAAGACGAACCGATGTCGTTCATTCCGCCTTGAGATGCGTGCAGAATCTGTATTCTGCGCGCAGTGAACCTCTAGGCCATTTTCAAGTAGCTTATGGCCAGATCTTGTCTTTCAACTAAACACAAAAGTTGAATCCCTTGCAAATACCTTTCCAACGAGTGGTTACATGACTTCAGACGAAGTTTGTAGCCACGGGAAAATCTGAACGAATTTGATGTTCGGCAAATCCTGCATGCAGAAATTGTGTCCTGTACGCAGCGGACTTCGAGTCCGATTTCAAATAAGATAATTTCAAATCTGCATTGAGGTATGAATACGAAAGTTGTAGGTCACGGAAATACCTTTACATCAAGGGGTTACACATCTTCACCAGATTCATGTAGCTTCGGGAATCTCTGGTCGAAGTTGCTATCCAGATTTACCCAGAACTTAAATTCTGGGCCCTTAAATATATTATGGATTTGGATTCGGTGGAATTGATATTGCAAGTTACTTGGCTTGAATGAACTCTTTTATGATTAATCATTTTAGTTGCATGATTGATTAAGTTTATTAATCGGATTTCATATAATCAAATTGTGAAACAAGCTTACTTAAACGAATTGACTTGATAGAGATTGGTAGATTGTTATTTATGCGCATCATGTTTATAATATGTTATTATCATTTGGAAAGATTGATGGATCTTTATATGCACATCAGGTTTATAATATGTTGTTATCATTTGGAAAGATTGATGGATCTTTATATGCGCATCATGTTTATAATATGTTGTTATCATTTGGAAAGATTGAAAGATCTTTATATGCGCATCATGTTTATATTATGTTGTCATCATTTGGAAAGTCATGTAGAAGAATAAACTATGGTCATGAGTATGTTTGATTAATGGAATGAGTTTAGTAGTCCAATACTTAGAGCGTCGTCTCCCTACAGGTAGTATTGTGAAAGGATGTAGGTGCGGTCTTGACCGTCACTAGTTTGGTTTGTGTTGATATAAGGGTATGGATGGATGGTTGGGTTGTGTCCTCGTGCTTTCTTCCGAGGCCCCTTCCATGCCATGGTGTTGTGGAATTGCATGTGGTGTGAGTCGACACGCAGTGTCGTAATCCTGGGTTGAGGATAGTGTGGCAGGTCTGCAGGCTCGCCAGGCGTCATACCGACGGGAGTTGACAGTTAAACTTTGGGTGGTCGGGCTGTGTCCTCGGTGTTCACGTCCCGGGGCCCGTTCCGTTCCATGTGACCGGTTGGGCTGTGTCCTCGGGCTTACTTTTGAGGCCCCTTCCGGGTCATGCAAGGCCAGTTCGGGCTGTGTTCTGGGTGAACATCTACCCAAGGCCCCGCTGGGCCATAGTACGCATGGGCTCCGCTGTTGTGTTCTTAGCGTTGAGGTGTACGGAGGCCTAGGTGAAGCATTGTGGAGGCCCGTCTAGTAGTAGAGACGCCCGCTCTACTGTCACCGCCTGGCCACGGCGGCTGATGCCTGAGAGGTTAGCTACCTGCTCGAAAAGTGGGAACTACAGTTTGTGTCGACATAGCAGTTGCATGTGTGTGAGCATGGGTGAGTGATTGCATAGAATACATTCCATTTCATAACATTGCACAACAAGATCCTCATCGTATAAGTTTGTATGGGCACTCCTATACGATGAGTTACTTTATGCAAACCGATCCTTAACTTATAAGCTTGTATGGGCATCCTTATAAGTTAAGTTACTTACCTGCTATAGATTATTTACACTTGTTGATATGTATAGCTCTTGAAGAATTGCAAGTTTATGTAGTGGTTAATCAAGTATCATTATTACCACCTGCTTGTACCTGCTTGTTTATTTATATATTTGTTACCCTTGTTCCTTTTCTCTGACTGGTGTCGAGGAGTCACTGGGGGAGCGGATGTGAAGCCACTTAGTCGTTTCGACTAACAGTTGTTACATCTTCCTTTTTATGAGGCCACCACGCAGGTAGAGCAGCCGCAGACCATGTAGCAAGACAGCCAGGCCAGGACGACAGGGCTTGAGGGGACGGTACCGTCGCTACCGTCGGTTACTGATGTTAGTGTTGTGAGACTCTGATGTAGCCCGTTTGGACAATTGATAGTTGTACTCTGATATATTGTAGAAGCATGTTTTAGCTTCTCTCTTATTGTACTATTTGGACTTATATGCTTAGTGTGGATTGACTTCTCTTGCTTATATTTTGGTTGGGTTGGCATGTTATATTGATATTGTTGTAGCCGGTGGAATAGGCGTCTTGTGGTACACGTTAACCCGTGTGCTAATGCTACCGCAAGATGGCTGTTCCGGGCATAAGACCCCCTTCGTGCCGTGTTTTGGGATCCGAGTGGGGGGGGTCTTACATAACGCCCCCACTCGTCACGTGGCATATAACGGTGGGTACAGCCGGGGCCCCACGCCATATGTCACAGACAAGCGGCGGAATTACTTGTGGAAATCAAAATCTACTCGCATCCTAACTCAATACATTCTAGCGCAACATTTTACGGTATATGAACTCAGATCAAAGAATGTCCACTACTATATAAACTCCACATTTATATATCCAAACCAGGAATGTATTACAACTCACACACACATGGCCTTAAGGCCTTATAGGTTTCTCTTTACACAAATACATTTTCATATATCGGCACGCAGGCCGGCCACACATGAAATCCAAACACGTTTCTTTGTACGAGCTTCAAGGGCCTTTTGCAGCACACCATTCATTCCGCTCATTTCATTTCAAGCATCAACACCTGCAAACACATATCCACCAAAGAGCGGCAACCAAAGTAACGGTCAGCTTTAGCTGACCAATTAAAACGACCCTACCCCTTAACCGGGGCAGTGGTTCCTTCCCTGCATGCATTGTCATATTATAATTTCTATCAATCTAGCAATCACAACCATATCACAAATGTCGGTATCCACCAGACGCTCTGTGCACTCAGGGCACCTTCTTGGGGTACCGGATATCCCAGTCGTACACCGCCGATCATAGGTTCTTCACTTATTAGTTGGGCGGTTAAATCGTAGTCCACCGGTCCCGCAGGTGATGAGTCCTTGTTTTATACATATTTTTGGACTCATTCGGGCTAGTTTTCTCGTTGATGCACTACACTTTAGAGATTTATTTATTAATATTTGTTATTATGTCTGTTGCATGAGTAAGTGCACTTTCGGCCCGTTTTCGGTATGCTTTAGTTGTTTCTTTTTTTCCGTTTGTTTTACTTGTTCTTTAACCATGTCTTGAGAATGTGGTGTGCACTTTTGGTGGCCTATCTGCCTCTTCTGCTGGTGCATGGGTCGTGTGCGTGCTACGAAACTGCTCGAGAGACCCCGACGATATGGGAACACTGCGCACGATCACTGGATTCACTGTGCATGACCACTGGTCGTGCGCATTACATTCTCCTTTGCCTAATTCTGCCCGGGTAATCGCACGAGCACTGGCCGTAGTGCGCACGACCACTAGTCGTGCGCCACCGCTCGTGCGCATTTACCTCTTGCTTTCTGTAGTTCTATCTTAACCAATCGCACGATCAGTGGATTCAGTGCGCACGACCACCGGTCGTGCGCCACTGATCGTGCACATTTCTGCTGATGTTTCTTTCCAAGTTGCAGGTTTAATTGGACATTGCGCATGATCAACGACTGACAGTGTGCACGACCACTGGTCGTGCGCCACTGATCGTCCGCCCTGCTTTTACTGCCTCCGTATTTAAGGGCCTTCTTCGCGATTTAGGTCAACACTCGTGATTTCTGCAAACGGGGAGTACGCGGGAAGTGTCATTCTACTTCTCCAGCTGCTCCATCACCTCCACCTTCATCGGGAGTCCGTAGCCGGCGATTCCGAAGCTTTCCAAACCCTCCAGCGAAGCTCCCGGCCATTGACAGCCTCAACTCCAAGCTTTCCACCGGAGTTGGAGAAGAAGACAACCTAGAGAACAGACTTAAAGGCCTTCGAGGAGACAGCTCGTTGGTACCGGAAGCCTCCTCAGACTGAGCCCGGAAGCGGATTGACAACTCGCTATTCCGGCCACG
This sequence comes from Platanthera guangdongensis, assembly GCA_039583875.1. Taxonomy (NCBI): domain Eukaryota; kingdom Viridiplantae; phylum Streptophyta; class Magnoliopsida; order Asparagales; family Orchidaceae; genus Platanthera; species Platanthera guangdongensis. Next base: position 44,593,067 of record CM077160.1, on the reverse strand, counting down.
ACTTGCGGTGGATCTTCACCCTCTATTGCTTTACTCCTCTTCCCCTTCCTCTATTGTATGGAATGATATAACATTGTAATGAACTACAAGTTCTATTTTATATCTAATGGGATGTTTGTAGTTTTCTTATGCTTGTGAATTGTGTGTGTGAATGTGCCTCGCCCACTGCACATCCACTCCATACCCTTGTTTCACATGATTGCACTCCGCACAAGAACACTTCCACCCATTAGCTTTCCGGCCACTCGCCCAATCGAAGTTCGGCATCGTGGCCGATACACTCACTTCACCTTGCGAAGCGGTACCTTCGACCCGCATTGCTTTAATTAGTTTATTAGATCAAGCAACCACAATCTCTCAAGCCCCCCTTTTTAATCTTTTCTGAGTATAACTCTCATAACTATATTTTTTGAACTGTTTCCCCTCTATGCTAATTGCATTCCTCAAGAGACCGACACTCGGGGATTTATTCCCAAACTTTATTACTTGGGCGACCGGTGCGCTTGCCGATATCCACGCATCAAGTTTTTGATACCGTTGTCGTGGAATGCAACTGTAGAGCGACTCCGAATGACTGAGAATTTTGTTATAAGAGTTGTATTGTTTTGTTTTGTTTTGATCCATTTTCTCTTGTGTTGTTATTCCGTCAGATGGAATTGTTAGTTTTAATCGCAGAATCTATGCAAAGTAGTTGTATCCTTTATATTTGAAATCTCCGCAATGTGGGCCAATTTCAATATCTGATGCCGTTATTGTGGAGAAATCTCCCATGCTAGTGATAGATTCCCTCAAAAGTATAGTAGCCAGGAAATTCAGGAGTCTACATATCGTAGACATGAGCCGGTTAGCTACCGACCCGCGGAGCCATTGCCGCACTACTTCTATTCGGCTTCAGCACCCGTTGCACCGCTGAAGCCGGCTAAGCAGTGCCTTTTTTGTCAAAGCTGGGATCATGCATTGAAGGATTGCGCCGCTTACCTAGCTGAGCTAGAAGTGGATGACGAGTCGTATCTTCGGATTGTCTCCACTTCAGCCTTGGCATCATCCCTTCCGTATCGGGGTATGCACCATTGCTATCTCTATGTTATGGAGAAGGCATCCCAGGTATGTGCACTGATACATGTGTTTATCCCCATTACGATACGGATATTTATACTCCTGAAGTGCATACATCACCTAGCATAGAGTTTATTAGTTGCGAAGAGCCAGCGCTCGACGTCCTACCGAGCTCTGTGCCTTCACCTTCTTCTTTGCATAGCATTCTTTCTTTTTCTGACAGTGCTGTTGAAAGTGCAACTAAATCTGATATACTCTAGAGGGGGTGAATAGAGTAAGTGGTGTTTTAGACTTTTAAAAACTTTTACAACAATTGTTGTAATAAGTGTGAGCAGGGAAGCAAATATAAATCTAATCACAGAACTAAGCTATGCAAAAACTAAGCACAGAAAAATCAAGGCCAGAAACAAAAAGTAAACAAGCAGAACCAGAGGACACAAGGAAATATAGTGGTTCCCCAAACTTGGGTACATCCACTCTTCTACCACCCTAGGTAGGAATCCACTGCAGGATGAGTTGATCAGGTGTCCTGGGCACCAATGAGCTTTTGATAAGGTGCTCAAAAACCAAAGCAGATTTTTTGATCAGGTGTCTTGCCACCAATGAGCTTTTGACAAGGTGCTCAAAAACCAGATTCAAACTTTTGAAGGGAGTTTGAGAAACCCTTTACAAACTGGGGGTGAGAGAGTGATGGCAGTCTTCTCTTTCTCAGACAACTGAGAAGACTATGTGGATTGTTGTCAAAGCTCCCCCTGAATCCTTGAAATCTTCAGGAAGAAAAGCTTTGCTTGAGGGTGATAGGCCTTCAAAGGTAGAACTCCAGCAATAGATGATTTCAGCAAGCTGAAATATTGAGTGTTTGGAGTCTTGAATTGATGTTGGCCTTGAACACTTTGAGAGCTGAAGAGATCTGAAGTTGATCTCTTTGGTGAGTGTTCTTCAGAATTCTTTAAACAGAATATATTTGAGAGAGTCTCTGTATTCTGTATTGTGTGTTCTCTTCTTGTTAATGTTTGTATTGCATCTATCTTGATTCAAAAACATTCTGTCTTTAATTCTCTGTTCCTGAATAGAATATCATTCTCTGTCAAAGATAGTCGTTGGTCTGCATTGATTGCATCCTTAATTGCAAAAACCCTTCTGGAGGAAAGTCCACAGAATTATTCCTTGAAAGATCCCTTGAAACTTGGTCCAGAAATAAATGAAAACGGCTAGCAAATCTCTGAATTAATTGCATAATAACTCCTGTCTGATTTGAATTTGAATTCTGGAAGTTATCTAAAAACGTCGAACTGAGCTCTGCTATCGTCGAGCTGAGCTCAGCGAACTGGAAAACTTAAGCAGCAAAATAATCATCGATCTGAGCTCAAAGATCGTCGAACTGAGCTCAGAGATAAAGATCCAAGGCAGAGTCAAAATCGTCGAACTGAGCTCACCGATCGTCGAATGGAGTTCGACGAAATTATGAAGTTGAGCTCAGCGATCGTCGAGTGGAGCTCAACGATCTGTCGAAGTTGAGCTCGACGATCGTCGATCTGAGTTCGACGAATCGTCGTGCTGAGCTCGACGATCAGACTTAGTCTCCAGACAGAAAAACTTGGTCTTCAGGGCAGCTTCCAATCCTAGACTTCTAACCCTTAGACTCAATTCTAATTGACCTATTAAGCTATACAGAAGGTCAAACAAAGGTTCCTAGAGACATAGTGATCCTGACCCAAATTAGTAATAGGGTGTTCCAACAATCTCCCCCTATTTGGGTTAGGATTACTATTTACAGACTTTGGAAATTCAAATAACAACATATAATCAGAAAAGCATAAAAACAGCAGCAGCCAGACATGGCAGAAACATCACAGAGATATATATATATATGCATATGTATATGGCATCCAGAAAGCAGTCAGAAAATCCAAAGATTGTCAACTTACACAGTTATTTCTTCTCTTTGCCTTTAACCATTTTGATTTCTCTGTTTGGATTCGGGGCTTCTTTGTTGGATCTGGTGTCATCTGCTGCACACAAGTATGTTTGCTTTGAAGTCCTGGGAACCACAGCAGCAGGATGCAATTCCATATATCTGTCTGCATCAAAGAATTTGCTGGAAGCATATTTCTCTAGTTCCTTCTGTCTCTGCTCTGACATTGTAGAAATATTGGAAGTGTCTAGCCCTTGTTCTTTGGCTTTCTTTATCTGGTCTAATGCAGCCAACTCCTTCATCCTAGCAGTCCAAGCAACTGGATTCTTCTCAGGGTCCTCAAATGGTACAGGTGGCTCATACCTGTTGGAAGAATTGTCTTGAGGAGGCCTAGCAGACACTGTCTCTCTTAGCTTGTAGGGGAATGGACTAGAAGTAGTATCAGATGAAACATGTCCTCCCCTGGAGTATGGGTGCTGCCTGGAGTGCCCTTTAGAATAAACCTGAATATCTCTTTGACTACCCCTGTATCCTCCTCTCCTAGAGTAAGAACCCCTAGATTGGCTTTCCCTTTGATAGGATCTGGCATGGGGTTGATAAGGAGCCTGGCTTCTAGCTGGGGCTTGACTTGCAGAGCTGCCACCTGCACCTGCATCAGGAGGAGGTGGTGGAGGAGGATGAGGGTGCTGCAACTGGGAGGAGCCCTTCTCATACTTTCTCTTCTTCTTCATTGCTTTCAGCTGATTTTTGGAGTACTGCATCCAATGTTCAGTAATTTGACAGTTATGCAGAATATAATAAGGAATATCATTATTATCCTTGACTTTTGCAGGAGGCACCCTTTTCATTGCCTTGCTCCTAGGTTTCCTTTTCCTTGCAATAGTGGCAGATGAATCATCTGAGTCTGTTTTGTATTCATCAGACTCAGAACTCTGGTCATCATATATAGCATCTATTTTCATCATCAATTCTTTTTTCAACTGAACAGCAGCAGATGGGGCAGAGGCAGAAGTAGCAGCAGCAGGGAGAACAGCAGATGGGGCAGCAGATGGAGCAACAGAAGGAGTAATAGAAGCTGGAGTAGTGACAGTAGCAGTAATATCATCAGAATCTGCAGTAGGCTCAACATCAATGGCCTCTGTCATCAGAAGATCCTTGGATGTTTGCTCATCAGAAGCAGTTGGGATTTCAGCAGCAGTGAGAACATATTCAGCAGCAGCATCAACAATTTCAGAAGCAAAGGCAGTCTTTTCTTCAACAGCAGCAGCAGCAATCACTGAGTGTACAAAGGAAGAGATGATGCTGGGGTCACAGCCAGAGAAAGGCACCAGTGCCTTAGATAGGTCTTCTGAGGGCTGGACAGCATTAACTTCTGGGAGATGGCTGAAGAAGACAGGATCAAAGGCAGAGAGCAAAGACTGTAGGTCTATTGCCAGAACTGTAGTGGGAGCCTGACATTCTGGAGGCACAGCAACAGTAGCAGAAGAGGCAGCAGACACAGAAATCTCAGCAGCAGCAGCAGTATCATCAGCAGCAGGAGTAGAAGCAGCAGCAGCAACAGCATGAAGGCTTGCTTCATATGGCATCTCCCCCTGCCTAGATGCAGATGCATCTGTATCAAGGCACACTGTTGGAGGTGCTGCCTGAGGAAGGAGGGAGGAAAGCCTGGCAGAGAGAGCTGCCACTGACAGTTGTAGAGGAGCCAAAGAGGTCTCTAAGAGCAGAGAGAGCCTGGGGGCAATTAGCTCATACAACTTGTCAGCTAGGGCTGAAAGGTCTACATGCTCAACAGCAGGAGCAGAGGTAGATGGAATAGGGATGGCTGGGGATGCTGGAAGTGAAGTGCTGGATGGTGGAATGGATGGCTCAGGAGTGGGGATAGTGGATATGGAGGATAAGGGGATGGAGATGGATGGGGTGAAATTTGGTTGGTCAATGATATGGTGGAGGAGATCTTGGAATGATGTTGAGGAGGAGGGTAAATCAGGAGGAGAAGAGGGGGAATCATCCATGTAGGAGTCATCCAGAAGGGTGAAGGATGGTATGGAAGGTGATGATGTGATATCTGGTGGAGGGTATGAGAACAATGGGTGGAAGTGGTCTACTGGAGGTGAGGAAATGGTTGCTGGAGATGGAATTGATGTTGGAGATGGGCTAGAGATGGTAATGGTGGATGGAGCTGGAATGGTGGATGGTAGAGGTAGGGTTGGAATTGGAGGAGGAGAAGAAGCAGCAACAGCAGCAACCAGGTCTTCTGCAGGAGCAGAGACCTGTGGGGGAGTGACTCTGTGAGTCCTGGTGCCTGAAGGAGCACTAGAGGAGGGCCTGCTTGGCTTGCTGATTTTCCTGTTCCACTTGCCAAAGAGGGCACAGGTGAGTCTCTTGGAGGCATTGATGTGCACTCCAGAGGAGACCAGCAAGGTAGGGCACCTGTTCTGCAGGAAGACTCCAAGAATCCTTCCAAAATTTACAAAGCTTTTGTTTATTTTCTTCTTTATTAGGTCAAAGAAGACCTATCCCCAGTTCAAACTTCTCTTATCCACCAGAGCTCCCATTAGACAGAGCTGGTATCTAGATATGGTATCATGTGCAGAGTGCTTTGCCAGCAGCACTTTCCCTACAACATCTGCTAGGAACCTGTATTCAACAGACAGGTTCCTCTTGAATAACTTGCTAGGGTTTCCCTCTGGATGACCCATCCTGGCAAGTATATCAGAAAACTCCTCCCCAGATAATTCAGCAGTATCATCTCCATTTCTCAATCCAAAAACCTCTGTCAAAACTGTGGGGTCAGAGGTACCTGAGTTCCAGCAATAGATCCAACTATTGTGTTGTTGTCTAGATTATGAGCAGTATAGACCCATTCCTTTATCTCATCTGAAGCGAGCTTGATTCTAGTGGTCATGAGGGCAGACAGATTCTGATCCTTGAATAAGCTCAGAATATCTTGGAAAACTTGGTCAGTAGTGCTGAATGATTCCATATCAATGTCGAAGCCTGCATCAAACTTCATTGCGGCTAGGACAGCAACTGATACGGCCATTGTTCCTGCAAAAATTCAACAAACAAAACGACCAAGGGTAGAACGGTTTGGAGGGAAGAAAATTCTTGCAGAGAAATTGAAAGCGCAAGAGAGAACGACGGCGAAAAAAGAGTTTTATATTAGGGTTCGACGCAGAATTGGAAAGGTCGTTGAACTCAGTTCGACGATCGAGGCTTCTAAAGGAATCTGAAGAGACTCCAACATCGTCAATCTCCGTTCGATGATCTTGAAGAGCGTCGAACTCCGTTCGATGATCGTTCAGTGAACAAAATCGTCGAGCGCCGTTCGACGATCGTTGACCGGAAGAGATAGTTCATACTATCTGAGAGGCGCTGAACTCAGTTCGACGATTCTGGAAATCGTCGATCTCCGTTCGACGATCTTAGGGGAAATCGTCGAGCGCAGTTCAGAGATCAGAAAAATTCTAGACACTAAGAAAAATCAGAATTTTTGCCTAGTCTTGGTCAATTTTTAGCTTTCAAAATCTTGGAGATTATTTAAGACTTCCTCCATCTAACATTCCTAACTTATTTAGGAAGAAGGTGTGTTTCTTTTCATCCAAAGGCTTGGTGAAAATATCTCCCCTTTGTAAATCAGTTGGGATATATTGCAATTCAATTTTATTCTTTTCAACATTATCCCTTAAGAAATGATGCCTTATCTCTATGTGTTTTGTCCTACTATGGAGGACTGGATTTTGAGCTATGGAAATAGCACTTGTATTGTCACAAAATATTTTTGACTTCTCTAAGTTGTAACCATAGTCTAGGAGTTGGTTTTGAATCCACAATATTTGTGAACAACAGCTGTCTGCAGCCATATATTCAGCTTCAGCAGTTGAGGTTGACACAGATGTTTGTTTCTTACAAAACCAAGAGACAAGTCTATCACCAAGGAACTGACAAGTTCCACTGGTGCTTTTCCTGTCAATTCTGCATCCAGCATAATCAGCATCAGAGAATCCAGTTAAATCAAATGCTAAATCTTTTGGATACCAGAGACCTAGATTTGGACAACTTTTAACATACCTGAGAATCCTCTTTACTAATGTTAGGTGTGACTCTCTAGGGCTTACTTGGAACCTAGCACATATACATGTAGCAAACATTATATCTGGTCTACTAGCTGTAAGATACAGTAAAGAGCCAATCATTGCTCTATATGTTGTCTGATCAACAGGTTTCCCATGTTCATCAGCATCCAGTACAGCATTGGTAGGCATGGGTGTTTTCATACAAGATGCCTCAGACATACCAAATTTCTTAACCAGTTCATTAGCATATTTGGTTTGAGAAATAAAGATGCCTTCAGCATGTTGCTTGACTTGCAATCCTAGAAAGAAGGATAGCTCACCCATGCTACTCATCTCAAATTTAGAATGCATCAGGTTAGAAAATCTTCTGCACAATTTTGAGTCAGTAGAACCAAAAATGATATCGTCTACATAAATTTGTACTAGTAGGGTATGAGACTTATGGGTTCTAATAAAAATAGTTTGGTCTACTTTACCCCTTATAAAACCATTTTCCAAGAGAAAGCATGCTAGGGTCTCATACCATGCTCTAGGAGCTTGCTTGAGACTATATAATGCTTTGTTCAGTCTAAAAACATAATCAGGATAAGTTGGAGAGATAAAACCTGGAGGTTGTCTGACATAGACTTCCTCTTTGATGTCTCCATTTAAGAAAGCACTCTTGACATCCATCTGATAAACCTTGAAGCCTTTGTGAGCTGCATAAGCTAGAAATATCCTGATGGCTTCCAATCTTGCAACAGGTGCAAAAGTCTGGTCGTAGTCAATTCCTTCTTCTTGAGAATATCCCTGAGCAACTAGCCTTGCCTTGTTCCTTATTATTACTCCTTGATCATCCAGTTTATTTCTGAATACCCATTTTGTTCCAACAATGGAATGATCCTTAGGCTTTGGCACTAGTTCCCACACTTTGTTCTTCTCAAATTGATGCAACTCCTCTTGCATTGCAATGATCCAGTGTGGATCTTGCTCTGCATCTTGAATGGACTGAGGTTCAATTTGAGAAAGGAAGCAGGTGTGCAACAGGTTTTGGTTGACCTGATTTCTGATTTGCACACCAGCTGAGATTTCTCCAATTATTTGGGTAATTGGATGGTCTCTTGATGTTACTAAATCAACAGGGGGTGTTGATTGTTCACCAACCTGTGTTGTTGTTTCCTCTTGTGGTACAACAATTGGCTCTTCAAGTGGTGGCTCAATAAGTTGAGTATTGCTTTCATCTTCACTTCTTTCTTCTTCTTGAGCAACCTGTAGCTTGTTCATATCTTCAACTAGAGAGTGTTCCTGCAAAGGTTCTATGGTAGAAGAAATCTTCTCCTTGAAAGACATGTTAGTTTCATCAAAAGAAATATGAACAGATTCCTCAATTTTCAAAGATGATTTATTATAGACCCTATAGGCCTTGCTGATCATGGAGTATCCCAGAAACACTCCTTCATCAGCTTTGGCTTGAAATTTTGCTAAGTATTTCTTGTCATTATTGTGAATATAGCAAATGCAACCAAAAATTCTAAAATAGTCAACTTTAGGTTTCTTCCCTTTGAGTAATTCATAGGGAGTCTTTCCCTTCAGTTTATGTATCAGACTTCTGTTCAGCACATAGTTGGAGGTGTTCACTGCCTCTGCCCAAAAGGATAGAGGTAGATGAGCATCTGACAACAATGTAGTGGCAGATTCAATAAGGGTTCTATTTTTCCTTTCAGCTACCCCATTTTGTTGAGGAGTTCTAGGAGCTGAGAAAGTATGTCTGATCCCTTCACTCTGACAGAACTCTTGCATAAGAAGAGAATCAAACTCTGTCCCATGGTCACTTCTGATCAGGGCAATGTGAGTATTGAACTCAATCTGTATACATTTGAGAAACTCTGTCAGACACTTAAAGTTATCAGACTTCTTCCTTAGAAAGAACACCCAAGTGAATCTAGAGAAGTCATCAACAACTACTAAAGTGTAGGATTTCCCTCCCAGGCTTTGTACTGTGACGGGTCCAAATAGATCCATGTGTAACAGATACAATATCCTAGGTGAATCACTCTTATTAAGTGACTTAAAACTGTTTTTAGTTTGCTTGCCTAATTGACAAGCCTTGCAGAGTCCTTCCTTCTTGTAGGGGCCAGAAGGTAGTCCTCTAACAAGCTTGTCCTTGGATAGCCTAGCAATAGTTCTAAGGTTTAGGTGTCCTAGTCTCTTATGCCATAAAACATTTGGTCTACAGACTGAATTAAACAAGCAGATATCTATATCAGTTGAAAGAAAATCTACTAAGTAGATGTTACCTTTCCTTATACCTGTCAACACAGTTGTGTTGTCCTCTGACTTGATTTTGCATAAGGTTTTGCTGAAGGTCACCTGGTAGCCTTCATCACATAGCTGACTGATGCTGATCAGGTTGTGCTTCAGTCCTTCCACATATGCTACCTTCTTGAAGGTTACTGATCCAATCTGTAATGCACCATATCCCTTAGTTTGTCCAAAGTTGGAATGACCAAAAATAACTTTGGGTCCAAGCTTGGCTCTGAAGGATGTGAGGTTGTCCTTATTCCCTGTCATGTGCTTAGAGCACCCACTATCCAAATACCATTGCTGGTTAGATGTTGGATGGGTCTTCACCTGCACATAAAACAATTCACTTGTTTTTGACCCAGTTTACCTTGGGCCTAGGTTGATAACCTCTAAATTCAGAAATAAAAGACATCCCTGGCTGACTCTTATATCCTTCAGGATGATATCTCCTTGGAGGTAAAATCCATTCAGTATAAGGGTTGAATGTTTGGGATGAAGAACCCTTAGGATTCAATTTTGATTTGCCTTTGAAAAAATTTCCAAAGTTCTGACCTCTGTTCGACGATCTTGGAGCTGCGTTCGACGATCTTGGGTCAGATAGTCGAGCTCCGTTCGACGGTCGACTATGGCTGAGGTCAGGTATATGAGATCGTCGAGCTGCGTTCGACGACTTTGGCTGAGATCGTCGACCTGCGTTCGATGATTTTTCCTGAGATCGTTGAGCTGCGTTCGGCGATCGTCGATCTTCATTCGGCGATCGTCGATCTCCGTTTGACGATTTCTGCTGGGACTTGGTTTTCTGAGGCAGATCAGAATTTTTCCTAGCAACCTCTACAACTCCCTTTCCCTTGCTAGAAATAAACTTGATGGGAGTTGTTAGGACTATAGGCTGGCTGGATGAAGCACCCAAGCCCAGTGTACTGTTGAATCTAGAGTTCACTGTGCTTGTGATGTCCATCAGCTTGATGCTTCTCCCATTAAGGGATTCTTCAAGCTTCTTGGCCTCAGAGAGCTCACTTTTCAGTGTAGCTATCTGTTCCCTACAGTTCTCCAACTCTTGAGAGAGTTTGAGGTTTTCTGACTTTAAACCATTGTGTTCAGATAATTGATTTCTGAGAGAGATAATCTCTTTCTCAGACTTTAGCAGGTCTAAACACAGTGCTTTAAATTTAGATTTAAAATCTTCTGAAGTAAAATCAAAAGAGCTAATTACCTGATCTTCTTCAGGTTGGGTTTCTGAGTCTGACTATGACTCTTCATCCTCTGAATTGTGCTGTGAGGCATTAATTGCCATCATGCAGAATTCCTTTTCTTCTGCATCATCCTCATCATCACTGGAGCTGGATGAGGCTTCTGATTCCTCTTCTGTCTCACTCCAGGATTCAACAACAAACTCTTTTCTTTTATGCTTATTTTTGCTTGAAGAGGGCTTGCCATTTCCATTCCTTTTGGAGTCTTTCTCCTTTCTTCTTTATTTTCTGTCCCTTCTGTCCTTGTTCTTGTTCTCTGGACAGTCAGGAACTATATGCCCTGGTTTCCTGCAACCAAAGCAAATAATATCTTTGTTATTGCCAATGGACTTGTCATACCTTGGCTTATCCTGCTCCTTGTATGATCTTCTTCTGAAGTCCTTTCTGGCCATCTTGTAGAATCTTTTGGCCAACAAGCTGAGAAGTTCATCATTGCCTGTAGTTTTTTCTTCAGGCAGATCTTCAGTTGCCTTGAATGCTATGGTCTTCTCTTTTCTTGTGGCTGGTGAAGCAGCCTTCTGTTCTTCCTCTCTATTCTTGATGAGTAACTCATAAGATTTGAGCTTACCCAGCAAGGCTTCAGTGGTGATCTCATTTAGACTTCTGGCATCCTTAATTGGCCAGATTCTTGAATCCCAAGTGCTGGGGAAGCACATTAGGATCTTGTCATTAAGTTCTGTCAGAGAAATCTCTTTGTCCAATGTCCTTAGCTCACTGACAATTAGACTCAATCTGTTGTACATGTCTCCCACTGACTCAGTCTCTCCCTTCTTGAAGTTCTCATATTGGGAGATGAGATGGGATCTTCTGTCCTTTCTCTCATCAGCTGAGCCTGAGACAATTTCTGAGAGCTTGTCCCAAATCTCCTTGGCTGAGTTGCATTCAGCTACTTTTTGGAATATGTCATCTGACATTGTCTGGGCTAGGATGTTCATAGCCTTGGCATCAGCTACTTTCCATTTTTTGATGTCAGCCTCTGTTCCTGATGGAGGTGGAACAGCATTTGTGCTTGTGCTTTCTGGGGGTCTTGGACACACTGTCAAAACAGAATTGAAAATATCTTCGTCAATGGAATTCATGTAAAGTCTAATCCTTGCCTTCCAAAGTGCAAACTTGGAAAGATTGCACACTGGAGGTCTGGTGCTAGCATAATCTTTGTTTTGGGCCATGATTTGTGCACACAAAGTCTAATAATAAAATACAAAAGAAAACAGTTCTAGTTTGGGATCTTTGGGTTCAGGTGTTAGCCTGTACAACCAATCAGATATGGTATGTTTAACCAACCTCGCTCTGATACCAATTGAAAGTGCAACTAAATCTGATATACTCTAGAGGGGGGTGAATAGAGTAAGTGGTGTTTTAGACTTTTAAATACTTTTACAACAATTGTTGTAATAAGTGTGAGCAGGGAAGCAAATATAAATCTAATCACAGAACTAAGCTATGCAAAAACTAAACACAGAAAAATCAAGGCCAGAAACAAAAAGTAAACAAGCAGAACTAGAGGACACAAGGAAATATAGTGGTTCCCCAAACTTGGGTACATCCACTCTTCTACCACCCTAGGTAGGAATCCACTGCAGGATGAGTTGATCAGGTGTCCTGGGCACCAATGAGCTTTTGATAAGGTGCTCAAAAACCAAAGCAGATTTTTTGATCAGGTGTCTTGCCACCAATGAGCTTTTGACAAGGTGCTCAAAAACCAGATTCAAACTTTTGAAGGGAGTTTGAGAAACCCTTTACAAACTTGGGGTGAGAGAGTGATGGCAGTCTTCTCTTTCTCAGACAACTGAGAAGACTATGTGGATTGTTGTCAAAGCTCCCCCTGAATCCTTGAAATCTTTAGGAAGAAAAGCTTTGCTTGAGGGTGATAGGCCTTCAAAGGTAGAACTCCAGCAATAGATGATTTCAGCAAGCTGAAATATTGAGTGTCTGGAGTCTTGAATTGATGTTGGCCTTGAACACTTTGAGAGCTGAAGAGATCTGAAGTTGATCTCTTTGGTGAGTGTTCTTCAGAATTCTTTTAGACAGAATATATTTGAGAGAGTCTCTGTATTCTGTATTGTGTGTTCTCTTCTTGTTAATGTCTGTATTGCATCTATCTTGATTCAAAAACATTCTGTCTTTAATTCTCTGTTCCTGAATAGAATATCATTATCTGTCAAAGATAGTCATTGGTCTGCATTGATTGCATCCTTAATTGTAAAAACTCTTCTGGAGGAAAGTCCACAGAATTATTCCTTGAAAGATCCCTTGAAACTTGGTCCAGAAATAAATAAAAACGGCTAGCAAATCTCTGAATTAATTGCATAATAACTCCTGTCTGATTTGAATTTGAATTCTGGAAGTTATCTGAAAACGTCGAACTGAGCTCTGCTATCGTCGAGCTGAGCTCAGCGAACTGGAAAACTTAAGCAGCAAAATAATCGTCGATCTGAGCTCAAAATCGTCGAACTGAGCTCAGAGATAAAGATCCAAGGCAGAGTCAAAATCGTCGAACTGAGCTCACCGATCGTCGAATGGAGTTCGACGATATTATGAAGTTGAGCTCAGCGATCGTCGAGTGGAGCTCGACGATCTGTCGAAGTTGAGCTCGACGATCGTCGATCTGAGTTCGACGAATCGTCGTGCTGAGCTCGACGATCAGACTTAGTCTCCAGACAGAAAAACTTGGTCTTCAGGGCAGCTTCCAATCCTAGACTTCTAACCCTTAGACTCAATTCTAATTGACCTATTAAGCTATACAGAAGGTCAAACAAAGGTTCCTAGAGACATAGTGATCCTGACCCAAATTAGTAATAGGGTGTTCCAACAGCTGTTGAGGTTGATTCTCAAGTGTATATTGGCATTTCCAGCGTTCTTGAAAATAATTCTACCTAATCACCTAGAGGGGGGGGGTGAATAGGTGACCTTAATAATTTCTTTCTTTAAACTTTTAGGCAGATGTAATCACAGCATTCACAGAATCAGACACAAACAGAGTACACACAGTTTTATAGTCGTTCCCCAAGGTTTGGGTACATCCACTTTCCCCCTTCGCCTATCTAGTAGTGTACTAGATTCGGCCAAACTCCTCCACTATTCCTCAGATCCTCTGATCTTACACTCAGAACCCCAAACAGGTTCCTACAACTCAGGCTCAAAGCCCTACCGTTCAGTCTTCACCAAGACCTACACTCAGCCTTCAACAAGGCCTACACTCAGCCCTCAACAAGGCCTACACTCAGAGAAATGGATCTCCTACACTCAGGCACACAGGCCCTACCACTCAGCTTTTATAATTTCAGGCTTACAACTCAGATCCCTAAGGATCCTACAAGAAATTAAAATTACAAAGTGTAAACCTACAACTCAGAATGAGAGAGAAGAGTTGTCTGGTTTCTTGAAGAGTTCTTGGTAGAACTTTGCTGAGATCAACCTCCCTTGACTTCCTTCAAAGCTTCTTGAATTTAGAACATAGTCGGGTTGAGTCTCTATGCAGCTGATCTTCAATCACTGCTGATATAAGAATCAGATCTCAATCTGAAACTTTCTTCATAGCCTGGTTCAACAGCTGTCTTATTAGAAGGAGCTCTCTCTCTCCAACTTCTTAGATCTTCACTTGAAGGTCTTCTTCTAGTTGTATTGCTCTTCACTTTGTTTATTTCCAACACTTAACATCTGTTGAAGGTATAAGCCTTTATATAGACTTTCTTCATGGTGACCGGCTGATCCGGTTCCTATCAACTTTCTGACATCCCTGACAGTTGCAGTAGACCGGCTGGAATGGCTACTGTCAAGTCATCCAATCACTTCTTGAATTTTCTGTAACTGTCTGAAAGTGTCGAGACAGTCAGTCTTTAAGTGTCGACACTTATAGACCAAGTTGAAAGGGGAAACTAGATCTAATATACTCTAGAGGGGGGTGAATAGAGTATATGGTGCTTTTTAAAACACAAAAAAAACTTTTTCAAAGCTTTACAACAATTGTTGTAATGAGTGTAAGCAGAGAAGCAGAAATAAAACTAATCACAAACTAAGTTATGCAGAAACTAAGCACAAGAAAATCTAGGCCAGAAACAAAAAGAAAACATGCAAAACCAGATGACACAAGGAGTTATAGTGGTTCCCCAAACTTGGGTACATCCACTCTTCTACCACCCTAGGTAGGAATCCACTGCAGGATGAGTTGATCAGGTGTCCTGGGCACCAATGAGCTTTTGATAAGGTGCTCAAAAACCAAAACAGATTTTTTGATCAGGTGTCTTGCCACCAATGAGCTTTTGACAAGGTGCTCAAAAACCAGATTCAAACTTTTGAAGGGAGTTTGAAAAACCCTTTACAGAGTGGGGGTGAGAGAGTGATGGCAGTCTTCTCTTTTCTCAAACAACTGAGAAGACTAAGTGGATTGATTTCAAAGCTCCCCCTGAGTCCTTGATCTTCAAGAAGATGAGCTTTGCTGAGGGTGATAGGCCTTCAAAAATAGATCTCCAGTAAAAGATGATTTCAGCAAGCTGAAATGTTGAGTGTCTGGAGTCTTGAAATGATGTTGGCCTTGAACACTTTAAGAGCTGAAGAGATCTGAAGATTTTTGAAAGCTTGATCTCTCTGATGAGTGTTCTTCAGAATTCTTGTTGACAGAATATTTTCAAAAAGAGTCTCTGTATATTGAGTTGTGTCCTGTTCTTGTCAATCTCTTTTGATTCAAAAACATTCTCTCTTTTATTCTCTGTGTCTGAATAGGATACCACTCTGTCAAAGATAGTCGTTAGTCTGCATTGATTACAGCCTTAATTGCATAATTTCTTCTAAAGGAAAGTCCACTGATTTGTTCCTTGAAGAATCCCTTGAAACTTGCTCCAGAAGTAAATGAAAACGGCTGGCAGATCTTCTGAATTAAATGCAGAATAATTTCTATCTGATTTGAATTTGAATTCTGAAAGATAACTGAAATCGTCGAACTGAGCTCTGCTATCGTCGAGCTGAGCTCAGCGACCTGGAAAATGCAAGCAGCAACATAATCGTCGATCTGAGCTCAAAGATCGTCGAACTGAGCTCAGAGATAAGGATCAGTGCAGAGTCAAAATCGTCGACCTGAGCTCAGCGATCGTCGAATGGAGCTCGACGATATTGATAAGTTGAGCTCAGCGATCGTCGAGTGGAGCTCGACGATTTTATGAGGTTTGAGCTCAGCGATCGTCGAATGGAGCTCGACGATCTGTCGAAGTTGAGCTAGACGATCGTCGACCGGAGTTCGACGAAACGTCGTGCTGAGCTCGACGATTTGACTTAGTCTCCAGAAAAACTTTGGTCTTCAGGGCAGCTTCCAAACCTAGACTCCTGATCCCTTAGACTCAATTCTAATTGACCTATTAAGCTATACAGAAGGTCAAACACAGATTCCTAGAGACATAGTGATCCTGACCCAAATTAGTAATAGGGTGTTCCAACAATCTCCCCCTATTTGGGTTAGGAAAACTATTTACAGAATTTGAAAAAACAAATAACATCATACAGTAAAAAAACATAAAAACAACAGCAGCTAGACATTACAGAACCATCACAGAGATATATAAATATGATATCCAGAAGGCAGTCAGAAAAACCAAGAATTGTCACCTTACAGAGTTACTCTTTCTCTTTGCCTTTTACCAACTTGATTTCTCTGTTAGGATTTAAAGCTTCTTGCTTGGATCTGGTATCATCAGCTGCTCCCAAATATGTTTGCTTTGATGTCCTGGGAACCACTGCAGCTGGATGCAATTCCATGTACCTGTCTGCATCAAAAAATTTACTGGAGGCATATCTTTCTAGTTCTTTCTGTCTTTGTTCTGACATTGTAGATATATTAGAGGTGTCTAGGCCTTGCTCTCTGGCTTTCTTTATTTGATCTAATGCAGCCAACTCTTTCATTCTAGTAGTCCAAGCAACAGGATTCTTCTCAGGGTCCTCAAATGGAACAGGTGGCTCATACCTGTTGGAAGAAGTATCTTGAGGAGTCCTGGCAGTCACAGTTTCTTTGAGCTTATAGGGGAATGGACCTGAAGATGTATCAGAAGGAACATGTCCTCCCCTGGAATAAGGGTGCTGCCTGGAATGCCCTTTAGAATATACTTGAGTTTCTCTTTGATTTCCCCTATATCCTCCCCTTCTAGAGTAAGAGCCCCTAGACTGGCTTTCCCTTTGATATGTTCTAGCATGAGGTTGGTAGGGAGCCTGGCTTCTAGCTGGGCCTGATCTTGCAGAGCTGCCACCTGCACCTGCATCAGGTGGAGGTGGTGGAGGAGGATGAGGGTGCTTGGACTGGGTGGAACCTTTCTCATACTTCCTTTTCTTCTTCATAGCCTTTAGCTGATTCTTAGAGAACTGCATCCAATGCTCAGTAATTGGGCAGTTGTGCAGAATATAGTAAGGAACATCATTATCATCTCTAACATTGGCAGGTGGAACCCTCTTCATTGCCTTACTTCTTGCCTTCCTTTTCCTTGCAATGGTGGCAGAAGAATCATCAGAAGCAGTGTTGTAGTCATCAGATTCAGAGCTTTGAGCATCATATAAAGCATCAATCCTTTTCATCAAACTTTCTTTCAGTTGAACAGCAGCAGATGGGGCAGAAGCAGGAGCAACAGAAACAGATACAGCAGTAGATATAACAACAGATACTGGAGCAGCAGTAGAAGCAACACTGGTTATTTCAGGAATTATGGCAGCAGCAGGTTCAGAAACATCAACAGCATCTACAGCAGGCTCAAAAACAGCAGCCTCTGTCATCAGAGAATCCTGGGAAATGGGCTCATCAGAAACAATTTGATTTTCAGCAGCAGTTGGAACATTGTCTTCAGCAGCAGCAAGAACAATTTCAGAAGCAGATTCAGCCTTTTCTTTATCAGCAGCAGCAGCAGTCATCACTGAGAGTACAAAGGATGAAAGAATGTTGGGGTCACAGCCAGAGAAGGGCACCATTGCCTTAGACAGATCTTCTGAGGGCTGGACAGCAATGGCTTCTGGAAGGTAGCTGTAATATGCAGTATCAAATGCAGAAAGCAAAGACCTTAGGTCTATTGCTAAGACTGGAGTAGGCACAGCAACTGGAGCAGAAGATATAAGCACAGCAGCAGCAGCAGCAGGGGCAGCAGCAGCAGCAGCATGAAGGCTGGCTTCATAGGGTATCTCCCCCTGCCTGGATGCAGATACCTCTGTATCAAGGCACACTGCTGGTGGGGCTGCTTGAGGGAGGAGAGAAGAAAGCCTGGCAGAGAGGGCTGCCACTGACAAGTGTAGAGGAGCCAAAGAGGTCTCCAAGAGAAGGGAGAGCCTGGGGGAAATGAGCTCATACAACTTGTCAGCAAGGGCTGAAAGATCTACTTGCTCAAGAAGAGGAGCAGAGGTAGAGGGTACAGGGATGTCTGAAGAAGCTGGAGGAGGAGGGCTGAATGGTGGAATGAATGGCTCAGGAGAGGGGATGGTGGAGATGGAGGACAAAGGGAGGGATATGGAGGGAGTGAAAGTGGGTTGGTCAAGGATGTGGTGGAGGAGATCTTGGAAAGATGTTGAGGTGGAGGGTAATTCTTGAGGAGAAGAGGGGGAATCATCCATGTAGGATTCATCCAGAAGTGTGAAGGATGGTATGGATGGGGATGATGTGACATCTGGAGGTGGATATGAGAATAATGAGTGGAAGTGGTCTACTGGAGGTGATGAAGTGATTGCTGGAGATGGAATAGAGGTTGGAGATGGGCTGGAGATTATAATTGTGGATGGAGCTGGAGTGGTGGATGGAATAGGTAGGGTTGGACTTGGAGGAGGAGGAGGAGGAGAAGCAGCACTAGCAGCAGGCAGGTTCTCTGCAGGTGCAGAGACCTGGGGGGAGTGACTCTTTGAGTCCTGGTGCCTGAAGGGGCATTTGAAGAGGGCCTGCTGGGCTTGCTAATCTGCCTGTCCCATTTCCCAAATAGGGCACAGGTGAGTCTCTTGGAGGCATTGATGTGCACTCCAGAGGAGACTAGCAGAGCAGGGCACTTTGCCTGAAGGAAAACTCCCAGAATTCTTCCAAAATTCACAAAGGTTTTGTTAATCTTTTTCTTTATCAGGTCAAAGAAGACCTCTCCCCAGTTCAAGCTTTTCCTATCTACCAGAGCTCCCATGAGGCAGAGCTGATGTCTGGAGATGGTGTCATGTGCAGAATGTTTTGCCAACAGGACCTTGCCTACAACATCTGCCAGGAACCTGTATTCAACTGACAGGTTCCTCTTAAACAACTTGCTAGGGTTTCCCTCAGGATGACCCATCCTGGCAAGTATATCAGAAAATTCTTCTCCAGAAAGTTCAGCAGAGTCTTCACCATTTCTTAAACCAAAAACTTCTGTTAAGACTGTTGGGGTCAGAGGTACTTGGGTGCCAGCAATAGATCCAACAATGGTGTTGTTGTCAAGGTTGTGTGCAGTATATACCCATTCCTTTATTTCATCTGAGGCAAGTTTGATTCTTATGGTCATGAGGGCAGATAAATGCTGATCTTTGAATAAACTCAGGATGTCCTGGAAGACTTGATCAGTGGTGTTGAAGGAGTCCAAATCAATGTCAAACCCTGCATCAAACTTCATGGCGGCGAGGACAGCAACTGAGACGGCCATGGTACCTGCAAAAACTTAACAAACAAACTGAACAAGCGTAGAACTGTTTGGAGGGAAGAAAATTTTGCAGAGAAATTGAAAGCGCAAGAGAGAACGATGGCGAAAAATGAGTTTTATATTAGGGTTCGACGCAGAATTGGAAAGATCGTTGAACTCAGTTCGACGATCGAGGCTTCTAAAGGAATCTGAAGAGACTCCAACATCGTCGATCTCCGTTCGACGATCTGGAAAGGCGTCGAGCTCCGTTCGACGATCGTTCAGGGAACAAGATCGTCGAGCGCCGTTCGACGATCGTTGACCAGAAGAGATAGTTCATACTATCTGAGGAGCGCTGAACTCCGTTCGACGATTCAGGAAATCGTCGAACTCCGTTCGACGATCTTTGGGGAAATCGTCGAGCGCAGTTCAGAGATCAGAAAATTCTAGACACTAAGGAAAATCAGAATTTTTGCCTAGTCTTGGTCAATTTTTAGCTTTCAAGATCTTGGATATTATTTAAGACTTCCTCCATCTAACATTCCTAACTGATTTAGGAAGAAGGTGTGTTTCTTTTCATCCAAGGGCTTGGTGAAAATATCTCCCCTTTGTAAATCAGTTGGGATATAATGCAGTTCTATTTTATTCTTTTCAACATTGTCCCTTAAGAAGTGATGCCTAATCTCTATGTGTTTTGTCCTACTATGGAGGACTGGATTTTGAGCTATGGAAATAGCACTTGTATTGTCACAAAATATTTTTGACTTCTCTAAGTTGTAACCATAGTCTAGGAGTTGATTTTGAATCCACAGTATTTGTGAACAACAACTACCTGCAGCCATATATTCAGCTTCAGCAGTTGAAGTTGACACAGATGTTTGTTTCTTGCAAAACCAAGAGACAAGTCTATCACCAAGGAACTGACAAGTTCCACTGGTACTTTTCCTATCAATTCTGCATCCAGCATAATCAGCATCAGAGAATCCAGTTAACTCAAATGCTGAATCTTTTGGATACCAGAGACCTAGATTTGGACAACTTTTAACATACCTGAGAATCCTCTTTACTAATGTTAGGTGTGACTCTCTAGGGCTGACTTGGAACCTAGCACATATACATGTAGCAAACATTATATCTGGTCTACTAGCTGTAAGATACAGTAAAGAGCCAATCATTGCTCTATATGTTGTCTGATCAACAGGTTTCCCATGTTCATCAACATCTAATACAGCATTGGTAGGCATGGGTGTTTTCATACAAGATGCCTCAGACATACCAAATTTCTTAACCAGCTCATTAGCATATTTGGTTTGAGAAATAAAGATGCCTTCAGCATGTTGTTTGACTTGCAATCCTAGGAAGAAGGATAGCTCACCCATGCTACTCATCTCAAATTTAGAATGCATTAGGTTAGAAAACCTTCTGCACAATTTTGAGTCAGTAGAACCAAAAATGATATCGTCTACATAAATTTGTACTAGTAGGGTATGGGACTTATGGGTTCTAATAAAAAGAGTTTGGTCTACTCTACCTCTTATAAAACCATTTTCCAAGAGAAAGCATGCTAGGGTCTCATACCATGCTCTAGGAGCTTGCTTGAGACCATATAATGCTTTATGTAATCTAAAAACATAATCAGGATGAGTTGGAGAGATAAAACCTGGAGGTTGTCTGACATAGACTTCCTCTTTGATGTCTCCATTTAAGAAGGCACTCTTGACATCCATCTGATAAACCTTGAAGCCTTTGTGAGCTGCATAAGCTAAAAATATCCTGATGGCTTCTAATCTTGCAACAGGTGCAAAGGTCTGGTCGTAGTCAATTCCTTCTTCTTGAGAATATCCCTAGGCAACTAGCCTTGCCTTGTTCCTTATTATTACTCCTTGATCATCCAGTTTATTTCTGAATACCCATTTTGTTCCAACAATGGAATGATCCTTTGGCTTTGGCACTAGTTCCTATACTTTGTTCCTCTCAAATTGATGCAACTCCTCTTGCATGGCAATGATCCAGTGTGGATCTTGCTCTGCATCTTGAATGGACTGAGGCTCAATTTAAGAAAGGAAGCAGGTGTGCAACAGGTTTTGGTTGACCTGATTTCTGGTTTGCACACCAGCTGAGATTTCTCCAATTATTTGGGAAATTGGATGGTCTCTTGATGTTACTAACTCAACAGGGGGTGTTGATTGTTCACCAACCTGTGTTGTTGTTTCCTCTTGTGGTATAACAACTGGCTCTTCATGTTGAGCTTCAATGTGTTGAGCATTCCCTTCATCTTCACTGCTTTCATTCTCTTGAGCAACCTGCAACTTGTTCATATCTTCAACTAGAGAGTGTTCCTGCAAAGGTTCTATGGTAGAAGAAATCTTCTCCTTGAAAGACATGTTAGTTTCATCAAAAGAAACATGAACAGATTCCTCAATTTTCAATGATGATTTATTATAGACCCTATAGGCCTTGCTGATCATGGAGTATCCCAGAAACACTCCTTCATCAGCTTTGGCTTGAAATTTTGCTAAATATTTCTTATCATTATTGTGAATATAGCAAGTGCAGCCAAAAATTCTGAAATAGTCAACTTTAGGTTTCTTCCCTTTGAGTAATTCATAGGGAGTCTTTCCCTTCAGTTTATGTATCAGACTTCTGTTCAGCACATAGTTGGAGGTGTTCACTGCCTCTGCCCAGAAGGATAGAGGTAGATGAGCATCTGACAACAATGTAGTGGCAGATTCAATAAGGGTTCTATTTTTCCTTTCAGCTACCCCATTTTGTTGAGGAGTTCTAGGAGCTGAGAAAGTATGCATGATCCCTTCACTCTGACAGAACTCTTGCATAAGAAGAGAATCAAACTCTGTCCCATGATCACTTCTGATCACGGCAATGTGAGTATTGAACTCAATCTTTATACATTTGAGAAACTCTGTCAGACACTTAAAGTTATCAGACTTCTTCCTTAGAAAGAACACCCAAGTGAATCTAGAGAAGTCATCTACAATCACCAAAGTGTAGGATTTCCCTCCTAGGCTTTGTACTGTGATGGGTCCAAATAGATCCATGTGTAACAGATACAATATCCTAGGTGAATCACTCTTATTAAGTGACTTGAAACTGTTTTTAGTTTGCTTGCCTAATTGACAAGCCTTGCAGAGTCCTTCCTTCTTGTAGGGGCCAGAAGGTAGTCCTCTAACAAGGTTGTCCTTGGATAGCCTAGCAATAGTTCTAAGGTTTAGGTGTCCTAGTCTTTTATGCCATAAAACATTTGGTCTACAAACTGAATTGAATAAACAGATATCTATAGTAGTTGAAAGAAAATCTACTAGGTAGATGTTACCTTTCCTTTTACCTGTCAATACAGTTGTGTTGTCCTCTGACTTGATTTTGCATAAGGTTTTGCTGAAGGTCACCTGGTAGCCTTCATCACATAGCTGACTGATGCTGATTAGGTTGTGCTTCAGTCCTTCCACATATGCTACTTTCTTGAAGGTTACAGAACCAATCTGGACTGCTCCATAACCTTTAGTTTGTCCAAAGTTGGAGTCACCAAAGATAACCTTGGGTCCAAGCTTGGCTCTAAAGGAATTGAGGTTGTCCTTGTTCCCTGTCATGTGCTTAGAGCACCCACTATCCAAATACCATTGCTGGTTAGATGTTGGATAGGTCTTCACCTGCACATAAAACAATTCACTTGTTTTTGACCCAGTTTACCTTGGGCCTAGGTTGATAACCTTTAAATTCAGAGATGAAAGATATCCCTGGCTGACTCTTATATCCTTCAGGATGATATCTCCTTGGAGGTAAAATCCATTCAGTATAAGGGTTGAAGGCTTGGGATGAAGAACCCTCAGGATTCAATTTTGATTTGCCTTTGAGAAATTTTCCAGAGCTCTGACCTCTGTTCGACGATCTTGGAGCTGAGTTCGACGATCTTGGGTCAGATCGTCGAGCTCCGTTCGACGGTCGACTATGGGTGAGGTCAGGTACATGAGATCGTCGAGCTTCGTTCGACGACTTTGGTTGAGATCGTCGACCAGCGTTCGACGATTTTCCCTGAGATCGTCGAGCTGCGTTCGGCGATCGTCGATCTTCATTTGGCGATCGTCGATCTCCGTTCGACGATTTGTGCTGGACTTTAGTTTTCTGAGGCAGATCAGAATTTTTCCTGGCAACCTCTACAACTCCCTTTCCCTTGTCAGAAATGAACTTGATAGGGGTTGTTAGAACAATAGGTTGCCTGGATGAGGCACCCAAGCCCAGTGTACTGTTGAATCTTGAGTTCACTGTGCTTGTGATGTCCATCAGCTTGATGCTTCTCCCATTGAGAGATTCTTCAAGCTTCTTGGCCTCAGAGAGCTCACTCTTCAGTGAAGCTATCTGTTCCCTATAGTTCTCCAACTCCTGAGAGAGTTTGAGGTTTTCTGATTTTAAAACATTTTGTTCAGATAATTGATTTCTGAGAGAGATGATCTCTTTCTCAGACTTTAGCAGGTCTAAACATAGTGCTTTAAATTCAAGTTTAAAATCTTCTGAAGTAAAATCAAAAGAGCTGATTACCTGATCTTCTTCAGGTTGAGTCTCTGAGTCTGACTCTGACTCCTCTTCCTCTGAGTTGTGTTGTGAGGCATTGATTGCCAACATGCAGAACTCCTTTTCCTCTGCATCATCCTCATCATCACTTGAGCTGGAAGAGGCTTCTGACTCCTCTTCAGTCTCACTCCAGGATTCAGCAACAAATCCTTTCCTTGTGTGCTTATTTCTGCTGGAGGAAGGTTTGCTACTTCCATTCCTTTTGGAGTCCTTCTCCTTTCTTCTTTCTTTTCTGTCCCTTCTGTCCTTGTTCTTGTTCTCTGGACAGTCAGGAACCATATGCCCTGGTTTCCTGCAACCAAAGCAAATGATGTCTTTGCTATTGCCAATGGACTTGTCATACCTTGGCTTATCCTGCTCCTTGTATGATCTTCTTCTGAAGTCCTTTCTGGCCATCTTATAGAATCTTTTGGCCAACAAGCTGAGAAGTTCATCATTGGCTGTTCCTTTTTCTTCAGGCAGATCCTCAGTTGCCTTGAATGCTATAGTCTTCTCCTTTCTTGTGGCTGGTGAAGCAGCCTTCTGTTCTTCTTCTCTGTTCTTGATGAGTAGCTCATAAGATTTGAGCTTACCCAACAAGGCTTCAGTGGTGATCTCATTCAGACTTCTGGCATCTTTAATTGGCCAGATTCTTGAATCCCAAGTGCTGGGGAAGCACATTAGGATCTTGTCATTAAGTTCTATCAGTGAGATCTCTTTGTCTAATGTCCTCAGTTCACTGACAATTAGACTTAGTCTGTTGTACATGTCTCCCACTGACTCTGTTTCTCCCTTCTTGAAGTTCTCATATTGGGAGATGAGATGGGATCTTCTGTCCTTTCTCTCATCAGCTGAGCCAGAGACAATTTCTGAGAGCTTGTCCCAAATTTCCTTGGCTGAATTGCATTCAGCTACTTTTTGAAAAATGTCATCTGACATTGTCTGAGCTAAAATGTTCATTGCCTTGGCATCAGCTACTTTCCACTTTTTGATGTCAGCATCTGTTCCTGATGGAGGTGGAACAGCATTTGTGCTTGTGCCCTCTGGAGGTCTTGGACACACTGTCAAAACAGAATTAAAAATGTCTTCGTCAATAGAATTCATGTAGAGTCTAATCCTTGCTTTCCAAAGTGCAAACTTTGACAGATTGCACACTGGAGGTCTGGTGCTAGCATAATCTTTGTTTTAGGCCATGACTTGTGCAAGCTAAATCTAATAATGAAATATAAAAGAAGGATCTAGATTGGGATCTTGGGGTTCAGGTGTTAGCCTGTACAACCAAACAGATATGGTATGTTTAACCAACCTAGCTTTGATACCAATTGAAAGGGGAAACTAGATCTAATATACTCTAGAGGGGGGTGAATAGAGTATATGGTGCTTTTTAAAACACAAAAAAAACTTTTGCAAAGCTTTACAACAATTGTTGTAATGAGTGTAAGCAGGGAAGCAGAAATAAAACTAATCACAAACTAAGTTATGCAGAAACTAAGCACAAGAAAATCTAGGCCAGAAACAAAAAGAAAACATGCAAAACCAGATGACACAAGGAGTTATAGTGGTTCCCCAAACTTGGGTACATCCACTCTTCTACCACCCTAGGTAGGAATCCACTGCAGGATGAGTTGATCAGGTGTCCTGGGCACCAATGAGCTTTTGATAAGGTGCTCAAAAACCAAAACAGATTTTTTGATCAGGTGTCTTGCCACCAATGAGCTTTTGACAAGGTGCTCAAAAACCAGATTCAAACTTTTGAAGGGAGTTTGAAAAACCCTTTACAGAGTGGGGATGAGAGAGTGATGGCAGTCTTCTCTTTTCTCAAACAACTGAGAAGACTAAGTGGATTGATTTCAAAGCTCCCCCTGAGTCCTTGATCTTCAGGAAGATGAGCTTTGCTGAGGGTGATAGGCCTTCAAAGATAGATCTCCAGTAAAAGATGATTTCAGCAAGCTGAAATGTTGAGTGTCTGGAGTCTTGAAATGATGTTGGCCTTGAACACTTTAAGAGCTGAAGAGATCTGAAGATTTTTGAAAGCTTGATCTCTCTGATGAGTGTTCTTCAGAATTCTTGTTGACAGAATATTTTCAAAAAGAGTCTCTGTATATTGAGTTGTGTCCTGTTCTTGTCAATCTCTTTTGATTCAAAAACATTCTCTCTTTTATTCTCTGTGTCTGAATAGGATATCACTCTGTCAAAGATAGCCGTTGGTCTGCATTGATTACAGCCTTAATTGCATAATTTCTTCTAAAGGAAAGTCCACTGATTTGTTCCTTGAAGAATCCCTTGAAACTTGCTCCAGAAGTAAATGAAAACGACTGGCAGATCTTCTGAATTAAATGCAGAATAATTTCTATCTGATTTGAATTTGAATTCTGAAAGATAACTGAAATCGTCGAACTGAGCTCTGTTATCGTCGAGCTGAGCTCAGCGACCTGGAAAATGCAAGCAGCAACATAATCGTCGATCTGAGCTCAAAGATCGTCGAACTGAGCTCAGAGATAAGGATCAGTGCAGAGTCAAAATCGTCGACCTGAGCTCAGCGATCGTCGAATGGAGCTCGACGATATTGAGAAGTTGAGCTCAGCGATCGTCGAGTGGAGCTCGACGATTTTATGAGGTTTGAGCTCAGCGATCGTCGAATGGAGCTCGACGATCTGTCGAAGTTGAGCTAGACGATCGTCGACCGGAGTTCGACAAAACGTCGTGCTGAGCTCGACGATTTGACTTAGTCTCCAGAAAAACTTTTGTCTTCAGGGGAGCTTCCAAACCTAGACTCCTGATCCCTTAGACTCAATTCTAATTGACCTATTAAGCTATACAGAAGGTCAAACACAGATTCCTAGAGACATAGTGATCCTGACCCAAATTAGTAATAGGGTGTTCCAACACAAGTGTCGACACAAGTAGACTAAGTGTCGACACTAGCCTTCATGGTGTCAACACAACTCCTTATGTTGTAGAATCTGCTTCTCGACACTGCTTCTTCAACATGTGTCGACACTGATCCTGTGTGTCGACACAAGTCCTTCTTCTTTGATACTTAGTTGATTTCTTGTAAGTGTCGACACAACTCCTTTGTGTCGACACATCTTCTTGTGTTGATACTTGCTAAGTGTTGACACATCTTCTTGGTGTCGACACATGCCTTCTGTGTTGATTCTTTTTATGAGTGTCGACACATCTCCTTTGTGTCGACACTTGTACTTAGACTTTATTGAAATTTGCTGAGTGTCGACACAGCCTCCTAGTGTCGACACTTTCTTCATGTGTTGAGACTTTTACTGTATGTCGACACATTCTTCATTATGTCGACACTTGTACTTAAACTCTGTTGAAGTTTGCTGAGTGTCGACACAGCCTCCTAGTGTCGACACTTGTACTTGAGCTTTGTTGAACTTTTGCTGAGTGTCGACATAGCCTCCTAGTGTCGACACTTTTTATGTCGACAAAGTTTCTCTAGGTGTCGACACTGCTTTTAAGTGTCGACACAGCTTCTCTGGACATTTCTTCATGGAGTGTCGACACAGCCTGTATGTGTCGACACTTTCCTTCTGGTGTCGACTCTGCATTCCTGGTGTCGACACAATTACTCCAAGTGTCGACACTGCTTCTCTGGGTTTCGACACAAGCCTTCTTAAATGTCGATACTTTTCTTCTAGGTGTCCACACATAGACTTAGAAACTTTTAAGCTTTCCCTGTAATTACTTAACCTGCACACATTAACTCAAAAACACATCAAATACACCATGATGTATATCATTGAGTAGGGTGACGCTTCTTCAAATCAGGTACATATTTTCCAATGTACCCAACAATCTCCCCCTATTTGGAGAGGTCATAACCCTTAGTCAATGATATACACCATACATAACAAATTTACAGTATGATGTAAGACAGTAATACATGATAGGGAAAATACTTAAACATGCATGAACAAAACATGTATATACTATTATCTCAGAACAATTAATGTAATAGTTGAACATATATCACATTGTTCTAACAACTTCAACATTTTCATTATTCAAAAGTTTATAGAAATTTTTAATACAAGTGATTACACATAGTAAACTTAAGAAAAATTTCTATCCTAAAGCTGCTCAGGCTCCTTGATCACAATGTCCTTTCCTGATTGTATCTTTGCTTGGACAGGAGCTTCAGTATCTTCAGCAGTAGCAGGCTTCTTTCCCTTACGATCTTTCTTTTTCAATTCTTCAGCCTTGATCTTTTGCCTTTCAAAATAATGATAAGGCTTAGGGAAGTACTTGCTAGGCTCCTGTGTAGTAGGAGGTAGCTTTCCCATCTTTGCCTTTCTTCTATATTGAACAATAGCCTCTTGCATGTTCTCATGTTTCCTCTACTGCAGTTCAGAATACCACTTGTTTCTATCCTGGATATTGTCCTTGGCATCCTTCCATGCAGTCAAGATGATATTCCTGGAAGTGGGGCTCCATTGTTCAAAATCAGGCCTAAGTTCAGCTTGCTCTCTGAATATTTTCTTAGACAATTGAGTCTCTTGTTCTTTTAATAAGGCCTCTTGTTCTTTCAGAATTGCCTCTGGTACTGGCTGAACTACTTTCTCTATGATGACCTTCTGAATACCCTCAGGAGGGCAATATATTGATTGTATGTCTTGATGTATCATATCAAAGTCTGGTGGAGGGTATATTACTTGAGCCACTTCAGCTTGCTCCCCTCCAAGATATGCAGGATTGATTCCAGACTCTGCAACATTATCATCATCACATAAGGGTGGATATCCAAGGGTGGCTCTGATGGAATTTGAAATCCACTTGGCATGATCAGAGCCTGCCTTGACTAATACCCTCTCCCCCTTTATGACTTCTCTCTCAATATGATCTCTCAGATCATCTTTCTGAAATCTTATCTGTGCATTCAGATAATTTACTCCATCTTTATAGAAAGGTTTCAACCTTTGGAGCTTGTCAGTTATAGCCTTTTGAGAGTCTTCAATAGCAGTTTTAACAGCAGTTAAGCTCTATTGCAGTTATTTGTCAAATTCTTCTTTGGCAGTGGTCAGGGCTGCATTCTGGGAAGTTGTTATATTCTTCAGTTCAGTTATAATGGCATTGTGTGAAGCTGTCAAATTATCATTCATTCTTATCTGATTCTCCAAGACATAGCCTTGCTTCACTTCTAGATCATCAAGTTTTGGCATTATTTTTTCTTGATGTGTGGCCAGATAGACTACTGCATTTCCTCCCTTATGGAAGCAGTCAGTCATTTCTTTCTTATTCAGATTCATTTCAAATCTGATTGACTTAATGTCTTGGGTCAGATCAAACTGCAGTGACTTATGCCCTTCATCCATATAAGATTGCAAAGCCTGTCGTTGCTCATCCATCTTTATCTGCAATGCAACCATCAGAGAACTATAGTCAGTAGATGGAGCAGGCTGTGGTGCAATGGTCTGTAGGGCTTTCTTATAATTTTGGCTCCTTCTCTTAAAGACTTGAAATTTCCTCTTCTTGGCTCTTGCAGCCTCTTCATCCTCTGAAGCAGATGTGCTAGCTATTTCAACTCTTTCCTTTGGGCAAGGAGGTAAATCCTTCCTAGGTAACTCCTCAGCATCCTTTGGCTTCTCAGTCTCTTGTGTAGCAGTTACCTATACATTATTCATATGCTCCCCCTCAACAGTGATCTCCTCCCCCTCAGCAGCAACTTTCTCTTTCTCAAAATCTGTTTGTAGAAGATCTGGGAATAGCTCTTCTAGGGTAAATTCCTGTTGAGTATGAGCTGGAGAAACTCTTATCTCATCAACAACTTGATCAGCAACAGATGTGTCCTCCATGACAACATCTTGGGGTTGGCTATGTGTCTGTGTTTGCTGATTAACATTAGGTAATGAATCAGACAAAACATCATCCACAATAGGGAAATCTAATTTATTAATATTAGTTATTACCTCAAGTATAGTTTGAGTAGCTTGTTCACTCTCTAGTGGAGTTGGCTCTTCCACAAGTAGAGGCTCCCCCTGTATTGAATCCTGGTGAATTGGGCTAGCTTGTGGTAGCTCCCCCTACCTTCCTGCATCTTCTTGTCTAGCTAGAGACTGTCCAGCATTTCTTTCTTGTTCATCATCAGAACTAAATACTACTTGCTCTTCGGAGCTGCTTGAGGATTCTTGAGCCACTGGGGCTGTCTTCTTCTTCTTCTTCAGGGGTGTGTCCTTTACTGGATTTGGCATTTCCTTGGTCAATACTCTGTCCCACCTAGAGAAGATTCTCATATCCATCGTCCTCATGTGGTTAATCTTTGAACCTGTAGCTTGGTTCATTACCTCGAGTATACTGCCAGCTAGGTAAAGACTTAGTATTCTACCCAAATTTGGCTTCTTCATACTTTCTTTTATTTTCTCAAACACAACTGCAGACCAATCAGTATTTAGTTGGAAGATTAACCTTGTCATCAAGTTGAACATATAAGATGAGATTCTGTCATGGCCTCCAGGCTTGCTCAGGATGACTTTGCCCACAATCTCATATAGAAACTTGCCTTGCATATTCATTCCGTTTTTGTTGAATACAGATCCTATCTTCAGGTTAGAATCAAGTCCACACCATCTCAGTGCCTCTCTAGTCTTAGAAACTGATACATCTTCCTCTTCCTTTGTCCTTGGTAGCTGAAGTACCTTCCTCAGACTCTTCTGTGTGACCTTGACCTTGGTTCCATGAACTCTGGATTTAATCTTAAATCCAGATTCATCTAGAGTTGCTCCATTCAGAAATTCCAGGACCTCCTTCTTCCATATCTTGATCGGTTCTGAAACAAGAAATTCTAACTCAGTCTCTGTTGTTAGGGTTATCACGCCTTTGATCTCAGGTTCCATGTCATCAAAAGCGTGCCGCACGAGTTCATATCCTTCATTCACATTCTCTTCTAGCTTGGGCGACATTAGGGTTTGAAGAAATTTCAATTTAGAGAAGAGAGATGTCGACACACAAGTTTGGTCTCGAAACTTTGGTGAGCGTGTCGACAGATAATGGCAAAAACCTTTTTATACCTTTCTAGAATCGAAGATGAAAGGGCGCATCAAAATACTTAAATTGTGTTGACACTGTTGAAAAGTGTCGACACTTACTGCTATGTCTCGACAACTATGTGTCGACACAAGTATAGTCGACAGAATATATGTGTCGACACTTGTTTATGTGTCGACAACGCTTTGCTCGACACTTAGTCGAGACTTTATTAGACTAATTCTAAGTAAAGCCTAAGTGTCGACACCACCTTGGATGTGTCGACACCTACTCTGCATGTGTCGACACTAATTCTCTGAAGTGTCGATACAGATTTCCTAAATGTGTCGACACCATTTCTCTGAAATGTCGACACCACTTCTATGTGTCGACACAGACAACTCTGTGTGTCGACACCATTTTACTTAGCCAATTTTGAAAACTTATTCTAAGTTTATCATCCCTAATTCAATTTTAAATTTACTGAACTTGGTTTCATCTAAGGGCTTAGTATACATGTCAGATAGCTGATTATCTGTATTAATATACTCTAGTGAAATATCTCCTTTTTCCACATGTTCTCTTAAAAAATGGTATTTTATTTCTATGTGCTTAGTCCTACTATGGGAGACAGGATTGTTTACAATAGAAATAGCACTAGTAGAATCACAAAATAGAGGTGTTCTACTTACTTGTATACCATAGTCTTTTAGCTGATGTTGAATGCATAGAAGTTGAGCACAGCAACTTCCTGCAGCAATATACTCTGATTCTGCTGTGGAGATAGCCACACTTGTTTGTTTCTTGCTACTCCATGATATCAGCCTTCCACCTAGGAATTGACAGGTTCCAGTAGTACTTTTCCTATCTTCCTTGCAGCCTGCAAAATCTACATCTAAATAACCTGTCAGTTCAAAGTCTCCATTCCTAGGGTACCAAAGGCCTAGATAAGGAGTGCCCTTAAGATATCTCAAAATTCTTTTGACTGTTGTCAAATGAGATTCTTTAGGGAAAGCTTGGTACCTAGCACAGACACATGTAGCATACATGATATCTTGTCTACTAGCAGTCAAATACAATAGGGAGACAACTATCCCTCTATACAAAGTCTCATCTACAGGTTTCCCTGCATCATCTTTGCTTAGAGACATGCTTGACCCCATAGGAGTTTTCATGGTACTGGATGATTCCATACCATATTTTCTTATTAACTCTAGGGTGAACTTAGACTGGCATATGGATAAACCATCCTCAGTCTATCTAACTTGGAGACCCAAAGAAGAACTTAAGTTCCCCCATACTGCTCATTTCAAATTGTCCATGCATTAGTTTTGCAAACTTTTTGCAAAGACTACTTTCAGTAGACCCAAATATGATGTCATCTACATATATTTGGACTAGAATGATCTTGCCTCTGGATTCCCTAAGGAATAGAGTCTTGTCTATTTTCCCACTTGTGAATTTATTCTCAATGAGGAAACTAGACAGGGTTTCAAACCAAGCCCTAGGGGCTTGTTTTAACCCATACAAAGCCTTCCTAAGTCTATAAACATAATTAGGTTTAGTAGAATCAACAAAACCTGATTGCTTTTCCACATAGACTTCTTCCTTCAGATTTCCATTCAGAAAAGCTGACTTAACATCCATTTGGTATACTTTAAACCCTTGATAGGTTGCATAGGCCAAGAACATCCTTATTGCCTCCAGTCTAGCTACTGGAGTAAAGGTTTGATCAAAGTCAATACCTTCTTCCTGCCTATATCCCTTAGCAACCAGTCTGGCTTTGTTCTTCACAATAACTCCATGTTCATCCATCTTGTTCCTAAAGATCCACTTAGTTATTATAATGGTGTGGTTCTTGGGTTTAGGAACTAGCTCCCAGACATTGCATCTTTTGAACTGGTTCAGCTCCTCTTGTATAGCCTCAATCCAATGAGGGTCTAGGATGGCTTCTTTAAATTTCTTTGGCTCCACCTGGGATAGAAAGCTGGAGTAGAGTACTGAACTTAGATTTTTGCTCCTTGTTTGTATCCCTTGTCTGAGATCACCAATGATTTGATTGGCTGGATGATCTTTTAGATGTCTATTTACTTGAGGTAGCCTGCCTTCAGGTTGTACACCTTCAGCTTCTTCATTCAGCAGCTCCTCTTGATCTTCTTCATCAACTGGAGTAACTTGTACTCCCCCTGGACAGTAGCCACTATCATCCACATGCTGACTTGCAGTAGATCCTTCTTCAATAGTAAGCTTGTCCATCTTCTCAGTCACACCTGTAGAGCTGCAAATACTTCTAGACAATTCATTGTTAATGAGTCTAGCTTCATCAAATACTACATGTACTGACTCTTCTACAACTTGACTAGTCAAGTTGTAGACCCTATAAGCCTTACTGTTGTTGTTGTACCCAACAAAGATCCCCTCTTGGGATTTGGCAGCAAACTTGGTTAAGTAAGACTTACCATTGTTAAGTATATAACATTTACAACCAAAGATCCTGAAATAGGATAGATTTGGTTTTCTGCCTTTCACAATCTCATAGGGGGTCTTGTTGGGTATTGTATCCACAATTACCTGGATTTGAGGAAGCCACCTGTCAAGCTAAGATGAATTCACAATGTATTTGATGAAACCTCTTAAGTTGTTCTTGCAGTTATTCCACGCTAAGTGCACACCAATGTCAGGGTGCAGTAGGTCAATATACACGGGTCTGTACGACGTAATCCCTCGTTGAGCAGATCAGTGTGTTGGCCTACGTGTACTCTCTCTATTGGAGTGCACTTACTTTCAAGTACAGGGTTGTAACTATGCAAGAGCAGAAAAGGAGCAAGGATGAATCAAGGAGCAGCTCTTGGGTGGATAGACGAAAAATTGTCTAAGTATAAATCGACGAGAATCACCAAGTGATTCTCGCCGATTCGGCGAGAATCACTCGTGATTCTCGCCGAATCGTCGAGAATCATTAGTGATTCTCGCCGACTCTATCCGGCTACCTCAAAGCGGTGCCAAGTAAGATTCGGCGAGAATCACTAGTGATTCTCGCCGAACCCATCGTTAAGCAGATCATGGCCAAGTAATATTCGTCGAGAATCAACAAGTGATTCGGCGAGAATCATCAAGTGATTCGGCGAGAATCACTAGTGATTCTCGATGAATCGTCGAGAATCACTAACTGATTCTCGCCGATTCGTCGAGAATCACCTTCGATTCTCGCCGATTTTGACTTGGCAATTTTTCTGGAAACAGCTGGACCGGATTCTGCCGCTGGCACTGTGTTGAACCGGAACTAGGGTTTCCTTCAGGTGGGACCCACAACGGTCATTTAGGAGTATACTTGTGTATAAATACACGCATATTTTTGAACAGTAGACATGGAGAAAAATACGAAACACGGGCCGCGACGTAACCTAGATCGCGAGTTCCGCTCCGCCGCCGCCGTCGCCGCTTGAGAGAGTTGATCGCCAGTCTTGATCGTGGTTTCTTCCAGATCTCCGGTCGATAGAAGCTTAGCCAAGCTTAGCGTCTCACGTGTCTAACCGGAGATCTCTTGTCTCTTGATTTGTTGATCGGGAAAACCTTCCCCGTCCGAATCGATCGATACGACTGATCCTAGTGTGACCGTTGGTAGACCTAGCTAGCTTCGCTACGAAGTTTGGATCTCCAAAGTACAGCAGCCGCACATCGTCGTCGCCGCCGATCCCGTGAACCTAGCCACCACCCATCTTGCCGCCGCCGGTTCCGGGGAGATCCTCTCCAAGAGAGATCTAGGGTTGTGGACTCTTTGTGGACTTCAAGAACACGTCGCCAACAAAGAGGGACACCTTAGTCTCCAAACGTAGTTTGTATCTTTTGTACATTCTAGTTTTACTTTTGTTGTAAAGGAACGTAGTTTCCTAGTTGTAAGGGTTGGGTGCAACCCGTGTTGTGGGAGTGTTGACTCCTACGTGTGGAAGGGTTCCTTCCGATAGTGCAAGGATTGGATTTCAATCCTGTTGGTGAAGAGACCGAGTCGTCCCTTGTTGGGAGATAGGTCGAAGGGGGAAAGTGGATGTACCCAAATCGGGGAACCACTATAAATAGCTTGTGTATTCTGTGTGTTGTGCTGTTTATTTTTATTGTGCAGGTACAATCTTAAATTCCGCAAAAACGCTGCACGCCACCTATTCCCCCCCCCCCCCCCATAGGTGAAGATAGTTGACACTAGGTGGACTTTCAGGTCTTATTGTGGCTCTTGGTAATAGTAGCCCTATTAATTACATGACATGCAGTGTTAACTGCCTCAGCCCAGAAATATTCAGTGAGAGATGTGTCACTTAATTTGGTTCTACCAGCCTCAATCAAGGTTCTGTTTTTCCTTTTAGCAATGCCATTTTGCTGAGGTGTTCTTGGTCAGGAAAATTCTTGAAATATCTCAAACTCTTCACATAGATTTATCATACTATCAGAATGGAATTCAGTACCATGGTCACTTCTTATTTTGACCACTGTACTGTCTAACTGATTCTGAATTTATTTGACAAAACTATAAAAGATACTAGGTCTTTCAGATTTTTATCTAAGGAAGAACACCCAGGAAAACCTTGAGTAGTCATCTACAACCACAAATGTGTAGACCTTCCTACCTAGGCTGTGAACTGGCATAGGACTAAAGAGATCCATATGCAAGAGGTATAGGCACCTCACAGCATCTTTGTTCTCAATTCTATTAAAGGTGGATTTAGTCTGCTTGCCCTTTTGACAAGCTGAGCATATCCCAACCTTTTTACACTTAACTTGAGGACCATTCCTCACTAACTCTTTACTATAGAGTTGACCAATTGTCTTATAGTTAAGATGGGCTAGCCTCTTGTGTCATTTGACACAATGAGAGACTTTCTCATCACCTACAAGATACACAGGAGAAACATTGTTCTCACACATAATGTCTAGACAATAGACATTTCTCTTCCTATAACCTGTCATAATGATCTTTTAATCATTTGACCTCCTGATATGACAACCATCTTTGACAAATGAGATGTCATATCCTAGATCACTCAGCTGACTTATACTAATGAGGTTGTGTTTCAAACCTTTAACATAAGCCACTTGAGTAATTGTAATAAGGTTGCTAGAAATGTTACCAAAGCCTTTGATGATTCCTTTTTCAGAACCACCAAAGGTGACTTTAGGACCATCCTTGATTGGTGTATATTCCTTTAGCAATCCCCTAGTTCCAATCATGTGCCTGGAACATCCACTGTCCAAGTACCATATTGGGGCATGGTCACTTGGACTCACCTGCAAAACAGATTAGTTAACCTTAGAACCCAAAGAATTCTTGGGTCCTTGGTGCTGGTTAGTTTGCCTCTTAACAACAATACCTATAGCTTTTCTAGCAGGCAGATTGCTACTCACCTTGGCACTTGGATTGTGTCAACAGTCTATGGCAAAGTGGCCTATCTTGCCACAACACCAGCACTCAAATCTGTTGTACCTTTGTTTAGGTACAACCCTGGCTGTTTTGTATACAGCAGGTTTCTTGTTGAGTACTGGGGCTTTGCCCTTAGACTTGGACTGTACAGTCCTGGCAGGTTTAGTAAACCCCAATCCAGTTTTACCCTTTTGAGAAATGAACTCATCTATCAAAGGTAGAACAAACTTTGGTTTAGAAAACCTTGCTACTATATCTCTCTCCTTCTGAAGACTAATCTCCAGATTTCTGATTTGATCATTCTTGAATGCAATAGTCCCCATCTGAATAACAGTAATGTTCTTCAGCCTGGCTATTTCATTTAGTTTCTGATCAAGCAACTTATCAAAATCTATTGCAGCCACTTTGAAATTAGCAATCTCCTTACCCTGACTCTTGGTCAAGGATTTGCTTTTCTTCAAAGCTTGCAACACTACTCTATATTCATCAATTAATATATGAATGTCTCCTTCAGATTCAGATCCACTCTCATCATTTGATGCTGATGAATCTGATTCTGATCCAGCACAAGAAATTGAACTTGAAGAACAATGTTGTGCCTGACTTGGTCCAGGCTGATCCTGGATTTTGTCTCCTTCTGATAAGGCCATCAGTCCCTGGCACTGATTGTCCTCATGCTCATATATAGAGTTCATTAACTGGATGAACTCCTCTTCCTCTTCTTCAGCAAACAGTCCAATATAAGCTTCAGCTTCTGAATCAGTTTCTGAAGAAGACATGTCAGACAGAATTTTGTCCTTCTTAGCAACAAAGGACCTTTCTTTTTTGCCCTTGATTTGAGTCTTCTTCTTATCAGTTGACTCTTTCCTCTTTTCTGGACAGTCAGCAACAACATGTCCCTATCTGTTACAACAATAACAGACTATCTTTGAAGATGTAGTTTTACTTGACTTTGGCTTTCTCCTGTCATTCTTTGATGACTTCTGTGAAGTGGATGGCTTAGACCTCCACTGTTTCTTCTTTAGGAACTTCTGAAAATGTCTAGTGAAAGCTGCAAAGTCTTCATCACTCTCACTGCTTTCAGAATTCTTGCTTTCTGACTCATCTGTCTCAGTCTCAGCAACTTTAGGAGGTGGAGATGGAGACTTACTTTTACATTTCCTAGTGGCTTTTGTCTTGAAAGCCACAGCTCTTTATTTGTGCTCAACTCTTGTAGTTTTCTCCTCCTCCTTCCTTACCATTAACTGCATCTCATATGATAACAGTTTTCCAAACAATGTTGGAGGAGGAATGTCTGCTAATTTGGCCATTTCCCATATGGCACAAATCTTAGTATCCCAGCCTTTAGTTAGGGATCTCAAGAACTTATGATTCAGGTCATAATTTGTGAATTCTCTTCCATAGAACATTAACTCATTAACTATCCTATAGAATTTCTTGTAGCACTCAGTTATGCTATCAGACCTTCCTTGTCTGAAGCTCTCATACTCTTGGTTTAACAAAGACTTCCTGTCTTGTCTAACTTCTTCAGAGCCCTCCATGTACACTATCAGTGTGTCCAACATTTCCTTTGATGTTTTACAGTGAATTAAATTCTGGAATGTGGCATCATATATTGCACTTACAATTATATTCTGGGCCCTCTTGTCCATAGTGGCCAGAATAATCTCATCTTTAGTCATCTCTGAATAGTCCTTTGGAGTTCTCTGGTTTGCATCTAGAACTGATACTTTCATTGGCATATATGGCCCTTCTTTGACTGTAATATAGATTCTAGGGTCAGAGGCTTCCATAAATAGTCTAACTCTTTCTTTCCAGATGCCAAAAATCTCCTTTCTGCAGATTGGCAACTTCATGGATCCTAGTTCTTTATGATTCTCTGTTGAACCCATTTTCTTGATTTTCTTGATTATGCTGAGTCTGCCTACAGGATCTTTTACTCAGGCTGTTATGTCCTTTTTTGAGTAACCTGGCTCTGATACCACTTGAAAGAAATTGTACCTAATCACCTAGAGGGGGGGGTGAATAGGTGACCTTAATAATTTCTTTCTTTAAACTTTTAGGCAGATGTAATCACAGCATTCATAGAACTTTAAACAGCATACACAGAATCAGAGACACACAGAGTACACACAATTTTATAGTGGTTCCCTAAGGTTTGGGTACATCCACTTTCCCCTTCGCCTATATAGTAGTGTACTAGATTCGGCCAAACTCCTCCACTATTCCTCAGATCCTCAGATCTTACACTCAGAACCCCAAACAGGTTCCTAAAACTCAGGCTCAAAGCCCTACCACTCAGTTTTCACCAAGACCTACACTCAGCCTTCAACAAGGCCTACACTCAGCCCTCAACAAGGCCTACACTCAGATAAATGGATCTCCTACACTCAGTCACACAGGCCCTAACACTCAGCCTTTATAATTTCAGGCTTACAACTCAGATCCCTAAGGATCCTACAAGAAATTAAAATTACAAAGTGTAAACCTACAACTCAGAATGAGAGAGAAGAGTTGTCTGGTTTCTTGAAGAGTTCTTGGAAGAACTTTTTTGAGATCAACCTCCCTTGGCTTCCTTCAAAGCTTCTTGAATTTAGAACATAGTAGGGTTGAGTCTCTATGCAGCTGATCTTCAATCACTGCTGACATAAGAATCAGATCTCAATTTGAAACTTTCTTCACAGCTTGGTTCAACAGCTGTCTTCTTAGATGGAGCTCTCTCTCTCTCTCCAACTTCTTAGATCTTCACTTGAAGGTCTTCTTCTAGTTGTATTGCTCTTCACTTTGTTGATTTCCAACACTTAACATCTGTTGAAGGTATAAGCCTTTATATAGACTTTTTTCATGGTGACCGGCTGATCCGGTTCCTAATAACTTTCTGACATCTCTGACAGTTGCAGTAGACCGGCTGGAATGGCAGCTATCAAGTCATCCAGTCACTTCTTGAATTTTCTGTAACTGTCTGAAAGTGTCGAGACAGTCAGTCTTTAAGTGTCGACACTTATAGACCAAGTGTCGACACAAGTAGACTAAGTGTCGACACTAGCCTTCATGGTGTCGACACAACTCCTTGTGTTGTAGAATCTACTTCTCGACACTGCTTCTTCAACATGTGTCGACATTGATCCTGTGTGTCGACACAAGTCCTTCTTCTTTGATACTTAGTTGATTTCTTGTAAGTGTCGACACAACTCCTTTGTGTCGACACATCTTCTTGTGTTGATACTTGCTAAGTGTCGACACATCTTCTTGGTGTCGACACATGCCTTTTGTGTTGATTCTTTTGCTGAGTGTCGACACATCTCCTTTGTGTCGACACTTGTACTTAGACTTTATTGAAATTTACAGAGTGTCGACACAGCCTCCTAGTGTCGACATTTTCTTCATGTGTTGAGACTTTTGTCGTGTGTCGACACATTCTTCATTATGTCGACACTTGTACTTAAACTCTGTTGAAGTTTGCTGAGTGTCGACACAGTCTCCTAGTGTCGACACTTGTACTTGAGCGTTGTTGAACTTTTGCTGAGTGTCGACACAGCCTCCTAGTGTCGACACTTTTGATGTCGACAAAGTTCCTCTAGGTGTCGACACTGCTTTTAAGTGTCGACACAGCTTCTCTGGACATTTCTTTATTGAGTGTCGACACAGCCTGTATGTGTCGACACTTTCCTTCTGGTGTCGACTCTGTATTCCTGGTGTCGACACAATTACTCCAAGTGTCGACAATACTTCTCTGGGTGTCGACACAAGCCTTCTCAAGTGTCGACACTTTTCTTCTAGGTGTCGACACATGGACTTAGAAACTTTTAAGCTTTCCCTGCAATTACTTAACCTGCACACATTAACTCAAAAACACATCAAATACACCATGATCTATATCATTGAGTAGGGTGAGGCTTCTTCAAATCAGGTACATATTTTCCAATGTACCCAACAGTTCTGTTGGATCCAGTCGAGGAGGACGACTCCGTGGCCTAAGTTGCGACCTCTACCCTATGTGAGGATGCCCGATGCGCGAACAAGGCAGATGCAACTCTAGAACATTCTTGCATCAGCCTAGACAGCTATGTAGAAGCACCCACAATTCCACCGACGGGGGATGACTCCGGGACCATCCCCAAGATTGAGGTTCCTTTATGTTATTCTTCTATTTTATTTCTTGACCCCGCTCTCGTGTCTACTTCCCTGCAAGACCACATCGTGGAACCGGTCCAATCAGTGCAAGGGCCTGTAATGCGGCCTGTGACTTATAGTGACCAGTTGTAGGTGGAGTTGGAGCCGACGAGCTTCCCAAGTTACTTTCTGCCCATGCCTGACACGCACGACAGGTATACGTATACAGGTATTGGGGCTTCTATTCTGTCTCCGTTCCGGTACCCGCTACCGAAACGCGAACATTAACCACTGCCTGATCATTTCAAGTTTCATTCGCCAATCAGTTAGGAAATGCTCAGATTTTAATAAGTCATGTTGGGAGACAATAAACCCAACAGTTATCTATGGTAATGTTTCTTTTGTTTTAAATTTATGTATGTATTTTTTGTCTCTAATTTAGGATTGTTGTTAAATTTATCTGTCAAAATGTTATGGTAGCCCAGTTGCATGATGAGCTCTTTGTTACACCACGTGGTTAGCAGTGTGAAATTGACTAAAACACAGGGTGTCCGAAAATATCATGGTGCATGACCACTGGTCGTGCGCACTACTGATCATCGCACGACCACTGGTCAGCGCCGACCCAGTTTCTTTAAATTTCAGTTGGCCGTCCACTGTACGTGCACCATAATCTCTCTCTTGGTCCGTTGCGCGTGCGTTGTTCCTCGCTCCTCCCGCTCTGATTCCTCTCCGGCGATCCCACCCTCTCTCCTCCGTTAGGCTCCCGAAATCTCAAATCTCTCTTCCTCCATGTGCTGTAATGGAGCTTGAATACCGCCATGTAGTGAAGGCCTACCAATGCTCCGGTCGTGCTTCGGCAACCCCTGCTCAGATCTTGTGGAGAGTGGGAACCTTCTCAAAGGCAGAGCATGCTCAACGTTAAAATTCCATGAAGGACAAGCCATTCCTCTATCAGTGGCTTGTTGACTAGAACGAGCTGCGTTCTATTAGGGATGATGGTGCGTTGGCAGAGACCGTGCTCATCCTCTACTCCTTTTATTTTTGGAGCAAGTTGTTCGAGTGTGACGAGCTTGGATACCAGGAACTGACGTTGGAGTTCCTTTCCACATTAACTTGGGAGATTACGGCGGACAACCGCTATTTCCCCACTTATTCCTTCCGGATGATGGGAAACGTCTTCACTGTCACATTGCTGGATCTTGCCATTCATGCAGGCGTCTATACCGAGGCGGAGGCGTCCCAGATTAACTTCCCCCAGTTATGCTATGATTTTCCAGAGGGTGTGACTCCGTGTGCCGCTTTGCATTCTCTGACCGGAGGGAACGAGGAGTACGTCGCCCGCCGTGCCAAATCGACGAAGATTGTCTCCCCTGCTCTACGGTTTATGCAGCATTTGCTTAGTCACTCACTCACCGCAAGGGCCCTGAGCAAGAATGTGGTGGGGTGGCATGATTTGATTTCCCTATTTAGTATGCAGCAGCAGTACCCCATCCATCTGGGGTACATGCTGGCCTATTTCTTCCACCACGAAGCCACTTATGGCCTCGCGGGCGCGATCGGGGGTGTGATGAGTCCGTTTTTTATACCTATTTTCGGACTCATCTGGGCTAGTTTTCACGTGTTTGCACTTCACTTTTAGTTCATTATCGTATATATTTCATCTTATCTTTATTTCCATAGGAAGTGCACACTTAGGCCCGTGGTTGTGTATTTTTTGTACTTTTAATATTTGTACTCCCTTTTTGTGCTTGTTTGGAATGTCTGCACATATCAGTGTTGGGTTTAGGGGTTGTGTGCATGTTCCGGGGACGTTTAGAAGCAGAAATACTACGCACGATCATCGGATATAGTGCGCACGACCACTGGTCGTGCGCCGATGATCGTGCGCAATGTACCCTGATTTCTAAAATCTGTCTGGGGTAATCGCATGACCACTGGACATAGTGCGCACGACCAACAGTCATGCGACACTGATCGTGTGCATTGATTCCTCTTTTCCTGGAGTCTTGTCTGGGGTAATCGCACGACCATTGAACTTACTGTGCACGACCACTACTCGTGCGCCACTGCTCGTGCGCGTTATCCCAGTTCTTCTTCCTAATCTGTCATGCCAGTATGCACGATCACTGGACATAGTGCGCACGACCACTGGTCGTGCGCCCGTGATCGTGTGCATTGTTCAATTCTGCTTTGTATAAATATCGCAGGTCTCGCCCTAATTCGGAATCTTTGGATCGCTCGACATTTCTCTGCCGTTTTATGCCTTCTCCGTCGTTTTTCATCATCTTCCACCCTAGGGAGGTGCTCCGGGCAAGCTTTTACCGCCAAATCCAAGCCGGAGCTTCCTCTCGGCCTCCTCCATCATCTATTGGGTTCATTTCAAGCTTCAACGCCATAGCCATCAAGCAAATGGAAGCTTGTAACTTTTGTCCGCTATCGTGACATGAAGAAGACGGGCCATTGGAAGGTGGTGACAGCCCTTCTCTACCCCAGACGCAGTTGAGGACCGATCTTGGACGCGGATTGACAACCCGACGATTCTAACCGTGAATCCTCAGCAAGACTTCGGATCCGGTCGATTTCGCACACTCTTTTCTTGTTTGGTTGTTAAATGTGTAGTTGAACTCTTGTATATGATGAAGTATGCTTAGTTTGTAAAACATTTTTATACAATCATGTCTATGTGATTTTGTATTTTCATTATTTTCTTGAGGTGCGTCATATTCCATCCACCACCATCCACCCTTGCTGCACTAGCAATTGCTAGTGGTGCGCGTAGCGAAGAGGTGCTCATGACCCTCATTCTGCTATTCTAACCACCTCATCCGCAAGCCTACTCGTCCATCCGCCTAGTGATTCGGTGCATAGCGGCCTGACTAGTCTTCCATCCCGCATGGCGAAGCATCGCATAGCGGCGTTGCATAGGAGTAGTTGTTAGATTTTTACTTTCTTTTCCGCAAATATTAAAACCCCCCTTAGTTTACTCCGACCTAAGGACTTCAATCTCAAGTCCTGCTTGAAATTAACTCCACCTTACTGTGTTCCTTGAGAGATCGATACTTGGGAAAACTCGCCCACTTTATATTACTTGTGCGACCGGTTCACTGTCGTGATCTTTAACATCAAGTTTTTGGCACCGTTGCCGGGGAACACAGTTGTGTGAGTTTTTGGAGAGGGAGATAGGAGATAGAAGTCATTTTCCATTTGTATATTTCATGTTTCTTCTTTGTTTTAGTTTTTAGAATCTGTTTTTTTGTTTTTATTTGTTCCTCTTCTAGTTTTAATTTTTTTGTATAAGGTTTTCCTATTCTTTTTTTGTGGTGTGTAGTTAATTGTTGCTTAGAAACTTTTTGTTGGTGAATTCTTCTTGTTGCACCATGTATTTTTATATGAATATTCGTTGCCGATGGTGCGGGGATTATAGGCATGGTAGTGATGAGTGCCCCACTGAAGAATGGGAGCATAATTCTCGTGGTTCTGTGTATGGAGCACCGTCTTCTTATGGTACTTCATACACCCAACCTATATCTTATGGTCACTCCTATTCTATGTATTCATCTTTTTCTTATTCCTCTCCGGTCCCACCTGGATCGAGGAGTACTGGAAAACGATGTTTGTGTTGTCGTAGCACCGACCACGTGTTGAAAGATTGCGCAGAATTTCAGCGCCAATTGGAGGAGGATGTTGAACCGGGTATCCGATTCACTCTATCACCCTCTCAAATGGCCTCCCCTTCTGATTCTGATGATATATTCGCAGCACCACCTTGTCTATGGGGGACTGCTGCAGATATGCCCATCAGACTTTCTGCTGATCAGTGTGACGACATTGTGGCACCGTCTCTTCCCATGCCCTCTTCCCCTCTTGTTGATTCACCCCCGGAGGAACCCGCACATATTTTCTTTGATGCTGTTGCTCCTCCGCCTTCTTTGCAAGAATTATCTATCCCTATTTTTAGTAAGTCAGTTGATGATGTTTGGCCGGATTGTGATTCTGAGCCTGAGGATGTGCCCATGTTTGACGAGGATATTATATTCATTAATGGAAAGTATTACATCTTGGAACATGTGGACGCACCGAGGTGTGTTGATGAGGAGATCCTCTTTGTTGAGGAAGTTTCCACTTCCTTGATGGATGAGGAGGTCCAAACCACCACCGAGGACCTCGAGCTCGCGGATTCCCCTCGCCATGACTCATATGACGCCGTCGATGATCTATGTCGGGATCCTGCTTGGAGTGAGACCGGGACCACTCCCCCTATTTCTAATTATTTTAGTCCTTCTTCTCCTTTATTTCTTAATCCCCCTTCTTTATCTGAGCCTGGGCGGGTTGAGTCTCCGCAGGAGCTTCAGGAAGACTTGGAGTTTTCAGCTCGAGTCATCGATGGTAGAATCCTCTCTCGTGAG
The DNA here is from genome assembly GCA_039583875.1 of Platanthera guangdongensis. Taxonomy (NCBI): domain Eukaryota; kingdom Viridiplantae; phylum Streptophyta; class Magnoliopsida; order Asparagales; family Orchidaceae; genus Platanthera; species Platanthera guangdongensis. Next base: position 44,548,423 of record CM077160.1, on the reverse strand, counting down.
GAGGTTGATTCCACCTCTGTTGAGAAAGCTCCATTGATTGCTTTCTCCTCCTGCCTTCTCCCTGTAGTAGACGATACCTTACTTGGCAAGGATTCATTTTGTGGTGAGAAGAGTGAGGACCAACGCTCCTTCTCTTGTTACTTCCTATTTCCTCTACCTGTGTTGGGAAGGTATTATTATTTAGACAGAGGGGTAACTGTTCTATCGCCGTATCGGTACCTGTTACCGAAATGGATACTGGTATAGTTACCTGTGCATTTTTCTTTTCATAGGCCCATTAGCTAGAACCTTTTCGTAGCCGAATAAGTCGTGCTGGGATGAAAATAACCCCAGTACTTATCTTTCATTTCCTATATTTTTATTTTTCATCTCTAGCTTAGTTTTAGTATTTTTTTGTATTTTGTATATTTTTCTTTTGTTTTTGCGGAGCTCACCCTTGCAAGTATTCTTGACAACTTGGTGTTGGCGGGGTTGTGATTCTTCGTATGGCGGGCCTGCTTCAGGTTTCCATGCATCTTCTGGTATGCTCACTGGCTGAGCATTGGCTAATGTCTTCCCTTAGCTCTTTATGATCTTATTTTCTCTATCATATGCTGTGTAGTTTAGTTTAAGTCTGGGCGAGAGCCAGTTTTGTTACCTTTTGCATGTGCACATATCATGTGCATACTAGAAGCTTTTATAGTTTTATTTTAATTAGTTCATTGCACTGCACACCACTGCACCCACTTGAGCGCGTGCTTAGTTGTTACTGTGCCGCGATTTAAACTCATATCTTTGTTAGATTAGGGAAAATTATGGTGCTGACATAGGATTGTGAGACGGAGTAAAATGTTGACCTTGTTGTGTTTCTAGTCAACTGCTCTCGTCTCGTGTAGAAATTCGAGTAGATTTAATTTTTTTGTATGCTTATAGTTTTATACTTTTCTGTTTGCGTAAAGATCTTTTTATTCTACTAAAAAGTTGGTGAATCCAGTGTGAATCAAACGGTACTATAGGAATGTGTGTAGCCATCACTAGACTCGTTTTGCTCGAGTCGGGAGGAAGGATCATCTTTCTCGGATGCTAAGAACTTGCCCCAAGCTACACTCAAAGCATGGGTACTTGGTTAGTCTAGCATAAGCGTGCTGTAGGCCATCATTTTGGCCCGGTTGAGCTTTGTACCGTTCCTAACTTCATATCCTCGCTAGCCCTGTTGTGCCTACCCCTCCTTTTGATTCAGCTCCACCATGATTTCACCAAAGCCTCATAGCCAATCCTAGTCGCACACCCAAGTTGAGCTTTAGGGTTTTACATTTTCATTTTGGGATGTTATGTGGTGATATTACATGTGAATATGCGAATGTGCTCCAAAGTTAATTTGCTAAAATTGTTAAAAGAAAAGTAATTTGAAAAAGAAAAAGAAAAGTTAAAAAAATGATGTTAATTGTGAAAAAGTGAAAAGTAAAAGTAAAATTGAAAATCCTATTTGAGATGTGAGTGTTCTTGGAGTAGGCGGTGCACACACCCATATGTTAAAAGTTAAGTTTGGGGGTGTGGTGTACCCGCATATATTTTGGTTAGCTGATGGATTCTTTCTTTGATAGCTCATTTGGGTTAGGTGCATAGCCTTCCTGTTTATCTTTGTTTACCTCACCGAAACCCAAGCACCATCTCTTCACCTAAATTCCTACTGATTCGTGTGTGAACCCAACCAGTGTCATGGAGAGAATGCGAAAGGGAAATCATATGGTCACCGACATTGGTGGATTCCTCTGGAGGTTATCCCGAGACCCGATTTTTGGCAATGCTCGACTAGCGATTAGTCTACTTTCTCCCTACGCGTGACCGGATGATTCACCGTGATTCCAGTTTTGAGTAATAATAAAATATTGATACGCATTGTGAAAAGTATAAACTATTTTGTATACTTAGAAATTTCTTCTATTATATTTTTACGCGTGCGAGCATGCGACTTCGCATGGTACTCCGTATCGCAATTTCCTTGTTAGCTAAATCATTTTCACTATCTGCTTAGATTTTGTTTGCTCGGGACGGGCAAACAGTTAAGTCTGGGGGTGTGATGAGTCCATTTTTTATTCCTTTTTTCGGACTCATCTGGGCTCGTTTTCACGCGTTTGCACTTCACTTTTAGTTCGTTATCGTATATATTTCATCTTATCTTTATTTCCATAGCAAGTGCACACTTAGGCCCGTGGTTGTGTATTTTTTGTACTTTTAATATTTGTACTCCCTTTTTGTGCTTGTCTGGAATATCTGCACATATCAGTGCTCGGTTTAGGGGTCGTTTGCGTGTTCCGGGGATGTTTAGAAGTAGGAATACTGAGCACGATCATTGGATATAGTCCGTACGACCACTGGTCATACGCCGATGATCGTGCGCAATGTACCCTGATTTCCAAAATCTGCCTGGGGTAATCGCACGACCACTGGACATAGTGCGCACGACCAACGGTCATGCGACACTGATCATGTGCATTGATTCCTCTTTTCCTGGAGTCCTGTCTGGGGTAATCGCACGACCATTGAACTTAGTGAGCACGACCACTAGTCATTCGCCACTGCTCCTGCGCGTTATCCCAGTTCTTCTTCCTAATCTGCCATGCCAGTGCGCACGATCACTGGACATAGTGCGCACGACCACTGGTCGTGCGCCCGTGATCATGTGCATTGTTCAATTCTGCTTTGTATAAATATCGCAGGTCTCGCCCTGATTCAGAATCTTTGGATCGCTCGACATTTCTCCGTCGTTTTCCGCCTTCTCTGCCATTTTTCATCATCTTCCACCCTAGGGAGGTGCTCCGGGCAAGCTTTCACCGCCAAATCCAAGCCGGAGCTTCCTCTCGGCCTCCTCCATCATCTCTTGGGTTCATTTCAAGCTTCAACGCCATAGACATCAAGCAAAGGGAAGCTTGCAACTTTCATTCGCTATCGTGACACGAAGAAGACGGGCCATTGGAAGGTGGTGACAGCCCTTCTCTACCCCGGACGCAGTTGAGGACCGAGCTTGGACGCGGATTGACAACCCGACGATTCCAACCGTGAATCCTCAGCAAGACTTCGGATCCGGTCGATTTCGCACACTCTTTTCTTGTTTGGTTGTTGAATGTGTAGTTGAACTCTTGTTTACTTTCTTTTTCCGCAAATATCAAAACCCCCCTTAGTTAACTCCGACCTAAGGACTTCAATCTCAAGTCCTCCTCAAAATTAACTCCACCTTACTTTGTTCCTTGAGATCGATAATTGGGAAAACTCGCCCACTTTATATTACTTGTGCGACCAGTTCACTGACGTGATCTTTAGCATCAGGGTGCTTACTACATTACCCGCAGCGCTAAAAGTTTGGTAGTTTGGAGCCAGCCACCTCCGATGGTGCAGGTCACTGCCCCTTCCATGATCTCCAGGGCCGACCTGGTGAGTTGTCATTTGTTGCGCTTGGTTGGGAGAAAAGGTAGCCGGAAGTTTATCGTCAGCATGCCTGGTGATGCGCCTGCGGGTAGAGATGAGGAGGAAGATGAAGGAGAGCCAGGTGAATCTTCCACTATGGGTACGCGTAGTGCGGGAGTGCCACTGCATCAGAGTCAGTAGCAACTGAGGCCTACAGAAGACCATGAGGGGCAATCTAGCCAGCAGTTCAGCCCAGCTCAGGAGCGGGGCGTCCCATATTTGTCTGAGCGCCTTGCTGATCTGGAAGCTTCACAATTTTGGATGCAGGACTTTATTTATCAGCAAGCAGTGAGAGGTGGGTTGAACATTCGACCACCACCTACTCGTGTCGCTCCATCAGCACCTTCTCCTCGTCCGTCTCCCATCGAGATTCATGACAGCGATAGTGATGAGAAGTGAGTAGAGTTCACCACGGAGCTAGTCTACCACGCCTTCTGTTCTTATTTTTCGTGCTTTATTAAATTGGAGTAATTTTTGTATTTTATTTAGCAGGGTGAGACATGAGACAATTATATTTTTGTGTGGGTGCCCATCTGGGTGCCGAATGATTTTTTTATATACTTTATGATCTGTTAATACAGGTCTTTGGCCCAGCTTCAGGACGGTGTGGGAGACAACCCATGTTGGATCATTTGGTCCTGTGCTGTGTTTTGAGCCCTTTTTCTATTTATATATATGTGTGTTCCATACTTTGTTTTGCGTATGTATTTAAATCGCAGGTGCAGGAATTTTTGAGGCGCGACAACTTGGCCGCACTTGGACATCTCGTCGCACGACCGATATGCTCAATTTTGGGCATAGGTACTTCTTACCCTCGCTCTTTTTCACATTTGTAATGCTTATTTTTACTAGTTATCGAATTTAAGTCTGGGGGAAAACATGTCTGTGGTCAATACACAACACATTTGTTGCATACCAGTTTGTTGTTTAGTTATTTCATAATCTCTGTAGCACACACTGAATCACCCACACGAGTGCGCTCTTATCCACGCGCATAGCTCGAGTCAAATGTATTGTTTTTGTGTAAACTTTAAAATAGTGGTGCTGGCTTAGGATTTCAGGATAGAGTAGTTCGAAACTCATGCAGTTCTCCTAATCGAGTACTCATGGTTTGTGTAGAAATAGTATAGATTTAATTTTTCTTTATGCTCGTAGATTTATATTTTTCTGCAGATGTAAATATTGTTTGTACTACTCAAAAATATGAATCTGGAGTAATCAAACGATAATGTAAGAATATGTGTAGCCGCCACTAGACTCGTATTGCTCGAGTCGGGAGGAAGGATCATCTTTCTCGGTGGCTAAGAACTTGCCCTAAGCTACTCTTTAAGTATTGGTGCCCGGTTAGTCAAGAGTGAGCATGACGTAGGCCATCATTTTGGCTAGTTTGAGCTTTGTTTAACATTTCCTACCCGTTAACCATTGCATGCCAAATTTGTGCCTACCCCTTCTTTGATTCAGCTCCACTCACATTCACCAAAGCCTGAAGCTAAACCCACCATCGCAATCAAATGCTTGAGCATGTTTGAATTTACTATTTTGATGATGTTGTGATATGTGGAAATCGTGTAATGTGGTGATGAATTCGTAAAATTTTTGCTTGCTAAGTTTGGGATTGCAAACGAATAAAAGAAAAAGAAGAAAAGCGAAAAAGAAAAATTTAAAAGAATTTCTATGAGAATTATATCCCAATCCTATTTATTGATTTTGGTCGTGTTAGGCCGTGTACACGCCCGGTTTTCAAGATAAGTCTGGGGGTGTGTCATACATACATTTCTAAGTGGCTGTATTGGTTTAGGTTTTTGTTCGCTCGCTTTGGTTGCGTGTAGCCTTCATGTTTATCATTGAGTACCAAACCTTAGCCTAAGCCCCATTCTCTCCTACAAGTCCTACTGATTCACGCTTGAGTCTAACACGCGCCGTGGAGAGAGTGTGAACATGCAAGCGTATGGTCCCCGTCATTGATGGATATCTTTGGAGGTGATCACAAGCTCCGATCTTTGGCAATGCTTACCTTAGTGTTCTGCCTACTTTCTTCCTACACATGACTGCAAGATTCTCCAGAATTCTAATTTTGAGCAAGTACAATATTTATTTACGCCTGTCGAATAGTTTAAACTACGTAGTATAATTAAAAAGTTTTCTATTATATTTTCTATGCCCATGATGTATTTGATTTCTCGTCTTACGTTTTTTTGAAATTTCTGTACTAGCTAGCTATTTTCTAGTCCACGGAGTGATGATTTGCTCGGGACGTGCAAATGGGTAAGTCTGGGGGTGTGATGAGTCCATGTTTTATACATATTTTTGGACTCATCAGGGCTAGTTTTCTCGTTGATGCACTACACTTTAGAGCTTTATTTGTTCATATTAGTTATTTTGTTTGTTTCATGAGTAAGTGCACTTTCGGCCCGTTTTTGATGTGCTTTTGTTGTTTCTGTTTTTCCGTTTGTTTTACTTGTTCTTTAACCATGTCTTGAGAATGTGGTGTGAACTTTTGGTGGCCTATCTGCCTCTTGTGCTGGTGCATGGGTCGTGTGCGTGCTCCAGAACCGCTCGGGAGACCCCGACGATACAGCAACACTGCGCACGATCATTGGATTCACTACGCACGACCACTGGTCGTGCTCCACAGATCGTGCGCATTACATTCTTCTTTGCCTAATTCTTCACGGGTAATTGCACGAGCACTGGCCATAGTGCGCACGACCACTGGTCGTGCGCCACCGCTCGTGCACATTTACCTCTTGCTTTATGCAGTTCTCTCTTAACCAATCGCACGATCAGTGGATTCAGTGCGCACGACCACCGGTCGTGCGCCACTGATCGTGCGCATTTCTGCTGATGTTTCTCTCCAAGTTGCAGGTTTAATTGGAAATTGTGCATGATCATCGACCGACAGTGCGCACGACCATTGGTCGTGCGCCACTGATCGTGTGCTCTGCTTTTGCTACCGCCGTATTTAAGGGCCTGCTCAGTGATTTAGGTCAACATTCGTCATTTCTGCAATCGGGGAGTACGCGGGAAGTGCCATTCTACTTCTCCAACTGCTCCATCACCTCCACCTTCATCGGGAGTCCGTAGCCGGCGATTCCGAAGCTTTCCAAACCATCCAGTGAAGCTCCTGGCCATTGACGGCCTCAACTCAAAGCTTTCCACCGAAGTTGGAGAAGAAGACAACCTAGAGAACGGACTCAAAGGCCTTCGAGGTGACAGCTTGTTGGTACCAGAAGCCACCTCGTACTGAGCCCGAAAGCGGATTGACAACTCGCTATTCCGGCCACGACCTGTGGTGGATCTTCACCCTCTATTGGTTTACTCCACTTCCCCTTCCTCTGTTGTATAGAATGATATAACATTGTAATGAACTACATGTTCTATTCTATATCTAATGGGATGTTTGTAGTTTTCTTATGCTTGTGAGTTGTGTGTGTGAATGCACCTCACCCACTCCACATCCACTCCATACCCTTGTTTCACCCAATTGCACTTCGCACAAGAACACTTCCACCCATTAGCTTTCCGGCCACTCGTCCAACCAAAGTTCGACATCGCGGCGGATACACTCACTTCACCTTGCCAAGCGGTGCCTTCGACCCGCATAGCTTTAATTAGTTTATTAGATCAAGCAAACACAATCTCTCAAGCCCCCCTTTTCAATCTTTTCTAAGTATAACTCTCATAACGATATTTTCTAAACTGTTGCCGCTCTATGCTAATTGCATTCCTCAAGAGACCGACACTCGGGGATTTATTCCCAAACTTTATTACTTGTGCGACCGGTGCGCTTGCCGATATCCATGCATCAGCAGGCTGGCGACATCCCGTCGAAACCACTCAGAGGTACTAACCTCACAGCATCCACAAACAACTAGAGCAGATCGACCCACACCATGTGGTGTAGCAAGCTGGTTTACCGATGCTCCCCAGGCATTACCACCAATTGACCCCTCACCTATTCCTGATCGATCTCTCATCATAACCAGGAGCTTACTCAAAGCCTCCATACATGCATAACCAACATTCATTCATCCATACAACCATTCAACAAATCATAAACCTTTCATAACATCAAATCCACGAAGTCTTCTCCGGTTTACCCATGATCATCACCAATCCAGACCACCCGTCCAGATGGGCTTCACACAGCATGCCTATGTCGTACTCCACACTTTCAGCTCTAGATGCAGACTCAACCGAGGAATCGCTTACGAAATCCACCTCTTAGTGGAGGATCACACGCACATGCATAAAGAAAGGACTTCGATGTCTAAGAAGGAGATCGTTACCCTTGAAGATCGGTTCGGCGCCATGAAGTAGCCGGATGGAAGTCACCGCCTCGGCTTTGCCTTCACGAATCTGCTCTCGGATCTTCACTCCACACTCTGCAGCTCCTCCAGCAGCTGGTTTCCTTCCTCCTTTCCATCCCTTGCTCTCCCTTTCTCTATCTCTCTATTGAAATGAGATGGAGAAGAAGAAGGTGAATATGACGGGGATTTATCCCCATTCTCCGGCCTTTATCCACATGGAGAAGCCTGACCACTGGATCCAAAGTAAGGGAAACGAATGGCCCGGATTTACACAAAAATACCCTGAACACGGCCTGACATGCCCTGTGACACGCCCGTGTCACAGGCTGTGTCACTTAAGCGGCAGTCAACCGACTCAAATCCAACCTGTACACGCCCGTGTGACACTCCCGTGTCACACTCTACACGCCCGTGTCCTACCCGACATGCCCGTGTTGACCACCCATGTACTTCACACGGCACAAGCTCATCCATCCCAAGAAGGACACGACCACGGGACACGCCCGTGTTTAATGCCTTGTACCCTAGGACACACCCGTGTCCCGCATCACACGCCATCCCGCCTGAAACCCACAAGGGACATGCCCTATCACACTCCTGTGTCACGGGCTGTGTACTCCCTTTGCTCGACACTCGATGATCGTCGAGCCCATTTCGTGGACCGGGGAGGAGGGACACGCCCCCTAACACGCTCGTGTCAGAGGGGTCACTCCCGCATCACATGGCGTGTTCCCTCCGAAAACTTCGTCGAACGAATTTCGTCGACCACTCTCCCAACAACTCAACCCAAATACGACACGCCCTGGGACACGCCTGTCTCCCAGGTCATATCACCCAAGCTTTACCAAAACTGGGCTTTGGGGTCTTATAATCCTCCCCTCCTTCAACAAAATTTCATCCTCGAAATTTGGCTCAACTCCAATCGGCAGCATAACTACTCACGTTGCACCATACATAACTGTGCACTCAAATAAAGCTCATTTGAGCTCAGAGGCCATAGCTTGTCTCGCCACACGACCTCGCACAACCCAAACAATACATACAACACATACATACATCCCTACTCCCTAAACATTCATAGAAACACCTCATATATATATATATATATATATATATATATATATATATATATATATATATATATATATATATATATATATATATATATCATGATTAATCGATCACTAAGAGATTACAAGTGTGCACCGCCATGTGATATAGATATACAATCGTATCATTCTTTAGATTCCCATCATCACATATATGCACAGTAGTAGTCACATCACCCAAGTGATGCACATCACTATTCTGCATATCCTTCCGCTCAGCCGCCTGATTTTGTAAATATCATTTTATAGGCTCTTAAATCCCCAAATTGAACACTCGCGGCTGATTTTCACCAAATGAGCTTTGCGGCTCTTGCACTTCCAAATTATGCAACTGAGGTTACGTCTGGGATGCAGATGACTCGGCCACTGCTTTACCCTTTTCTTCATAAGACGCACCTATCTTTTTCTCACTCCCTGCAGGGGCATTCCAGCAAAATTTCGCTATGTGTCCTTACTTCCCGCAGTTATAACATATATGTGTCTCAACACGTCCTTGCCCATAATTCTCCCCCGAAGAAACAGTCGACGGAGCTAAGTCAATAGGCCTAAACCTTTTCTTCTCTCGTCTTCTGAACTCTGACTGCTCCGATTATGGCACTTTGAATTCTGGCTTCTCCACTGCCAGTCTCATCTTTTCTTGTACCCTCTTCAAATCCTTTTCCAGTGCACGGGCTGTATCTACCAATGCTTGGAAGCCTTGGTTCACCGAACTCGGAAGTACCAACCTCACTCATCCCGTAGTCCCTAATAAAAGTGATTTGTCTTTCACGCTTCCTCCACAAAGGTAGACCCTGCATAATTCCCTAGTCTGGTAAACTCATGCAGGTACGTATCAATATCAGTCTCACCCTGCACCAGGCGTTGAAACTCGTTCTCCATCGCAATCCGCTACGACACCGGCAAATACTTGGCGAGAAACAATCTGGAGAATTCCTCAATTGAAACTCCCACTAAACCTCGACCTGCCAAGTGATGTACCTCCATCTCATCCCACAACAGTCTCGCATCTCCTTCCTGCAGAAAAGTGGATAGGGTCACTTTCTACTCTTCTGCAGTCCGGACTGCAGTCAGGATCCTCTTTACTCGAGCCAACCAATCTTCCGCCTGCGTTGGGGAAAGCGCTCCACCTAACGTAGGTGGATGAAACTCCATAAAGTGATTCAATGACTCATCTGTTTCTTGCTCATCCACCACAACTTCAGCATGCTCTTGACTTGCACTAGCCCGTACTGGCACCCCTGCAGGCCTTGCCTGCCCAGTAGGAGGCTGTGCCTGTAACACTGCAAGCACCGTCTCTGTCACCATCCGTATGGTCTCCGCCGAGGGAGGCGTAGGCACTTCAATGGGTGCTGCACTCTCATCGGATCGCTGGGGCTCCAACTTCCCAGCACCACTCCTCGCCACCTAGCAATGTACAAAACATCATTAATCAGCCAAGTCATAACGGTAATTATACATTGACTACACACTCATGCCCCTTACGTGCATGACATAGATTCCTAGTGGACATTCGTGAGTTCACTTATGTTCTTGCCTCCCAAACAATCTCAACCTGGCTCTGATACCACTTTGTAATGCCCCCACTCATCATATGGCATATAATAGTGGGTCTGGCCGGGGCCCCACGCCATATGTCACATACAAGCGGCGGAATTACTTGAGGAAATCAAAATCTACTCGCATCCTAACTCAGTACATTCTAGTGCAGCATTTTAAGGTATATGAACTCAGCTCAAAGAATGTCCACTATTATATAAACTCCACATTTATATATCCAAACCAGGAATGTATTACAACTCACAAACAGAAGGCCTTAAGGCCTTATATGTTTCTCTTTACACAAATACATTTTCGTACATCGGCACGCAGGCCGGCCACATATGAAATCCAAACATGTTTCTTTGCACGGCCTTCAAGGGCCTTTCGCAGCAGTCCATTCATTCCGCTCATTTCCTTTCAAGCATCAACAACTACAAACACATATCCACCCAAGAGCAGCAACCAAATTAACGTTCAGCTTTAGCTAACCAATTATAACGACCGTACCCCTTACCCGGGGCATTGGTTCCTTCCCTTTATGCATTGCCATATTATAATCTCTATCAATCTAGCAATCACAACCATATCGCAAACGCCGGTATCCACCAGATGCTCCGTGCACTTAGGGCACCTTCTTGGCGTATCGGATATCCAAGTCGTACACTGCCGATCAGAGGTTCTTCACTTGTTGGTTGGGCGGTTCAATCCTACTCCACCGGTCCCGCAGGCTGGCGACATCCCGTCCAAACCACTCAGAGAAACTAACCTCGCAACATCCACAAACAACTAGAGCAGATCGACCCCCACCATGTGGTGTAGCAAGCCGGGTTTACCGATGCTCCCCAGGCATTACCACCCATCGACCCCTCACCTATTGCTGATCGACCCACCCTTATGGTGCAGCAAGCTGGGTTTAACGCGGCTCCCCAAGCATTGCCACCAATCGACCCCTTATCTATCCAGATCAACCCACCCTAGTGGTGTAATAGGCCGGGTTTATCTCGCGCTTCCCAGGCGTGCTACCAATTGATCTCTCATCATAACCAGGAGCTTACTCAAAGCCTTCATACATCCATAACCAACATTCATTCATCCATACAACCATTCAACAAAGCATAAACCTTTAATAGCATCAAATCCACGGAGTCTTCTCCGGTTTATCCATGATCATCACCAATTCAGACCACCCATCCAGATGGGCTTCACACAGCATGCCTAGGTCGTACTCCACACTTCCGGCTCTAGATGCAGACTCAACCGAGCAATCGCTTACGAAATCCACCTCTTGGTGGAGGATCCCATGCACATGTATAAAGAAAGTACTTCGATGTCCAAGAAGGAGATCGTTACCCTTGAAGATCGCTTCGGCACCATGAAGTAGCCGATGGAAGTCACCGCCTCGGCTTTGCCTTCACGAATCCTCTCTCGGAACTTCGCTCCACACTCTGCAGCTCCTCCAGCAGCTAGTTTCCTTCCTCCTTTCCTACCCTTGCTCTCCCTTTCTCTATCTCTCTCTTGAAATGAGATGGAGAAGAAGAAGGTGAAGATGAAGGGGATTTATCCCCATTCTCCAGCCTTTATCCACATGGAGAAGCCTGAACCACTGGATCCAGAGTAAGGGAAACGAAAGGCCCGGATTTACCCAAAAATACCCTGAACACGGCCTGACATGGCCTATGACACGCCCATGTCACAGGTCGTGTCACTTAAGCGGCAATCAACCGACTCAAATCCGACCAGTACACGGCTGTGTGACATGCCCGTGTGGTGTAGTGGTGTACGTGACATGGACATGCTTAAGCTAACGGAAGCTTACCCATCACAGAACATAAAAAATAAAGAGAGTGCTCCGACCAAAAGCGAACGTAAAGGGGTCGGTTGGCTCTCAAAAATATGGGACTCGATACCACGTCCTTAGGACCTAACTCTCCAACAAGCACACAACTCGCTCTTAGCCGGACTCGATACCACGTCCTTAGGACCTACCTCTCCAACAAGCACACACCTCACCGCAGCTACACAGGCATCTATTCTTTTCACTATAAGCCGTCAACCGCAGCAATAATATATTTAGGAGCGGAGGTAAACGATAAAGAGCGATCAAGAACAAGTTGAGATTAACTCCCTTATTAGCACAAAGTGTGCCCAAACTTGGAGAACAAGTCAAGGCTAGGCCTAGTTTGTTCTCCACGGGATCTTCCCAATCCGGATAACAAGAGGATCAATAACAACGTTTCGATTCAGATTTTTTGCAAGCGGAAAACACTTTAAAATCACAGAAAAGACGGTTGTATAACCTCCACAAAATCTCACAGCAAGAAACACAAAGAAAGGAAGGAGATTACCCAACCAAGAAGATGAACACACAAGATTTGTGGGAGAATCACTCTCTCCACGGTTCCACCGGTTTCACACCGAATGGGGCTGCTTCCTTCTTCCACGGAGTCGCACCGATAGAAGCCACGGCGGAGTCGCACCGAACGGGGATGGAGGAGGCAAGGTTTGGCTTCACACCAAGGGGGGGGGGGCGGCTATTGGATTCTCTCCATGGTCGCCGAAATTTCTCAAGTGGGGGTTTAGGTTTTCTTTTTCCAATCCTTTTAACTCCTCAGAATAGCCTCCTTTAAATATGAGTTACAAAAGAGATCCAACCGTCCATGATGGAGATGAAATCTCATCCATCCGGGCGGTTAAATACACACCAAATGTTTAGTAGCACACCAACATGAAAATAAAAAGTAATACAAGCCATATTTTTAAAAGCAATTAAAATAAAACTAATTAAAACTTTTAAGCAAGCTTTGCGCGCCGCGGACGGAGGTTGTATCGCAGCTTTTCGTTAGCGTCTGTGGCGTTGTCATGACGTCGTAAATCTTTAAATTGTTGCGCTGCGGCAACCAGGTCATCATCAGGAAGTGTTGGAGGGGCCGCGCCATCACTGTGTCACACTCTGCACGCCCGTGTACTACCCGAAACGCCCGTGTTGACCACCCGTGTACTTCATATAGCACAAGCTCATCCATCCCGAGAAGGACACGGCCACGGTACATGCCTGTATCCAATGTCGTGTACCCTAGGACACACCCGTGTCCCGCATCACATGCCATCCCTCCTGAAACCCACAAGGGACACGCCCTGTCACACGCCCGTGTCACAGGCCGTATACTCCCTTTGCTCGACACTTGATGATCGTCGAGCCCATTTCGTCGACCGGGGAGGAGGGACACGCCCCTTGACATGCCCTTGTCAGAGGGGTCACGCCCGTGTCACATGGCGTGTTCCCTCTGAAAACTTCGTCGAACGAATTTCATTGACCACTCGCCCAACTACTTAACCCAAACACGACACACCCTGGGACACGCCCGTGTCCCAGGCCGTGTCACCCAAGCTTTACCCAAACTGGTCTTTGCGGTATTATAGGTTATCAGATATCTTTTAACTCCAGCTCTTGTATTATTTCTACTAAAGAAAACCAAACTGTTTTAATTGGAAATAGACAAGGCAACATATATGTAGATGATTTTCATTCTGCAACATCAGATATATGTTTACTTAATCTTGTTAGCAATCAAAATGATTTATGGCATAATAGATTAGGACATGTTAATATGAAAAACATTGTTAGGTTATCTAAAGACAACCTTGTTAGAGGATTGCCCTTTGGTCCCTATAAGAAGGAAGGCCTCTATAGGGCTTGTCAATTAGATAAGCAAACTAAATCTAGTTTTAAATTAGTAAATAAGAGTGATTCACCTAGGATCTTGTACTTGCTACACATGGACCTTTTTGGCCCAATTATTATACAAAGTCTAGGAGGGAAATCTAATACTCTAGTTATAGTAGATGACTTCTCAAGATTCAATTGGGTGTTATTTCTGAGATCTAAGTAAGATACCTTCAAGATTCTTACAGATTTTCTCAAGAGCATACAGATTGAGTACTCTACTCAAGTTGCATTGATCAGAAGTGATCATGGTTGTGAGTTTGAGTCTCTTCTTATGCATGAGTTTTGTTAGAATGAAGGTATCAGACATTGCTTCTCAGCTCCTAGAACACATCAACAAAATGGGATAGCTGAAAGGAAAAATAGAACCCTAATTGAAACTGCATGCACATTACTTACAGATGCTTACATGCCCCTATCATTTTGGTCAGAGGCTGTAAGCACATCAAACTATGTACTGAACAAGAGTTTAATACATAAACTTAACAATAAGACTCCCTATGAATTGTTTAAGGGGAAGAATCCTAAAATCACCTATTTTAAAATATTTGGTTGTATATGTTGTATTCATAACAATGACAAGAAATATATTAGAAAGTTTGAAGCTAAGGATGAAGAGGGACTTTTCTAGGATATTCTCAAGTCAGCAAAGCTTATAGGGTGTTTAATAAATCTACTTTAAAAATTGAAGAATCTATACATGTGACTTTTGATGAAACTAACATGTCTTATAAGGATAAAGATTTCTACCAACAGCACTTTGCAGGTACCTCACTTGTATGAGAGAGTGGATGATCTAAGCCTCACCCAAGAGGTTGTAGTACATCCCTCTCCACAAGTTGAAGAAGAGAGTGAAGAAGAAAGCATAGAGGTGACTGAACCCTTTCTAACAGCTAATGAAATTCCACAAGAGGAATTTATTACCCAAGTTGTTTTCCAACAAGAACCTCCCAATGATTTTGTCATACTAAGAGATCATCCTAGATCTCAAGTGATTGGAGATATTTTAGCTGGTGTGCAAACGAGACATCAACGCAACCCTGACTTGATGTTTGCTTGTTTCTTCTCTCAACATGATCCCCAAACCATTAAAGATACAGAGCAAGATCCTCACTGGATCATTACAATGCAAGAGGAGCTCAATCAATTTGAGAGATGTAGAGTTTGAGAATTAGTTCCTAGACCCAAAGACTATCCAGTCATTGGAACAAAATGGGTATTCAAAAATAAGTTAGATGCAGAAGGCAACATTATGAGGAACAAGGCAAGGCTAGTAGCTCAAGGCTATAGGCAAGAGGAAGCCATTGATTATGATCAGACATTTGCTCATGTTGCAAGACTTAAGGCTATAAGAATCTTCCTTACATATGTTGTATTCAAGAAGTTCAAAGTCTATCAGATGGATGTTAAAAGTGCTTTTCCTGAATGGAGATCTCAAAGAAGAAGTATATATGGAGCAATAACCAGGTTTTATCTCTCCAACCTATCCCTCTCATGTCTTTAGATTTCATAAAGCACTCTATGGTTTAAAGCAAACTCCAAGAGCTTGGTATGAGACCATAGCTGGCTTCCTGTTACAGCATAATTTTTTTAGAGACATTGTAGATAGGACTCTTTTTATTAAGCATCATAAAGATAAAATTTTATAAGTACAAATTTATGTAGATGATATTATCTTTGGCTCAACTGATCCCAAACTATGCAAAAGATTCTCTAACCTTATGCATTCAATGTTTGAGATGAGTAACAAGGGTGAACTTTCATATTTCCTTGGTCTCTAAGTGAAACAATCATCTGAT
The DNA here is from genome assembly GCA_039583875.1 of Platanthera guangdongensis. Classification (NCBI taxonomy): domain Eukaryota; kingdom Viridiplantae; phylum Streptophyta; class Magnoliopsida; order Asparagales; family Orchidaceae; genus Platanthera; species Platanthera guangdongensis. Next base: position 44,532,498 of record CM077160.1, on the reverse strand, counting down.
GGTATCTTCATCTCCCAATCTAAATATGCTAAGGAGCTTATCAAAAGATTTGGGATGTGGGATGCCTCAGCAATGAATACACCGATAGATGCAAATGCTGTGATAGATTCTGATAAGCATGGAAAACCTGTTGATCAGAAGTTGTATAGGGCCATTGTTGGGTCCCTATTATATCTCACAGTAAGTAGGACAGACATCATGTTTGCTACATGCCTTTGTGATAGGTTCTAAGTGAACCCTAAAGAATCTCACTATATTTTGCTAAAAAGGATTTTGAGATATATAAAGGGTTGCCCAAATGTAGGACTTCTATATCCATCAGAGTTAGAATTTGACTTAACTGGATTTTCAGATGCTGACTATACTGGATGTATAGTGGACAGAAAAAGCACAACAGGAACATGCCAGTTCCTTGGTGATAGGCTAGTGTCCTGGTTCTGTAAAAAGCAAACCTCTGTGTCCACATCTACTGTAGAAGCAGAATATATAGCTGTTGGTAGTTGTTGCTCACAAGTTTTGTGGATACAAAACCAACTACTGGATTATGTATACAACTTAAATAATTCAAATATATATTGTGATAGTACTAGTGCTATATCCATAACACAAAATTAAGTGCATCATAGTAGGACCAAACATATATAAATAAGACATCATTTCATTAGAGACTGTGTAGACAAAAAGAAAATTAATCTTGTTTTTATTTCCACAGATTTACAAAGGGCAGACATCTTCACCAAGACATTGGATGAGAAGAAACATCTGTTTTTCTTAAATCAGTTAGGAATGATCAGTGGAGATGAATTAATTTAAATTTTGTCTATGGTCGACGATTTGTTGACAGTTTATCGATTGAAGATCGACGATCTATGAACTCCTCGTAAAGAGTTCATCGAATGGAGCTCGACGATCACTTCTTAGTGAAACAGTTTTCATCGAACGGAGAACGACGATCCCTGCTTCAGTGAATTTATCGTCGAACTGAGATCGACGATTTATTGGTCTTCTTCAGACTGAGATCGACGAACTCATTTTCTATTAAAAAACTTCGTCGAACTCGGATCAAAGGTCTTTTCTTTTTTGTCGAACGGAGTCTGGCGGTTCTTATTCTGAAAACCTTATATCTAGGTTTTCTTTGACCACCATCTCGCGCTTTCAGTTCCTTTGCACTTGATCTTTGTTTCTCTCTTGCATGTGCATTCATGGTGATTCCAGCAAGCGCTCTCTCCACCATGAAATTCAACATGGGTTTTGATATAGATTTTGACTCTTTCCAGTTTTCTGACGCAATATTTGTGGAAATCTTGAAGTTGTTTGAAGATCAACATTTGAAGCAGTTCATGACACCCAGAATCAAGATTGCAATGACAGAAATCAAAGAATGGGTCTTTACTTCATCAACCTCTGAAGATAACATGACGGGAACTATTTTTGGTAATCAGGTTTCCCTCTCTCCGAATATATTAACCGAAATCTTCAGTCTATTAAATGGTGTTGATGAGATAGAAATTGACTCTGAGGAATATAACAATAGGTTAATCAAAATGGGTCATTCTGGAGATAACCCTAATAAGTTACTGAAAAAGAACTTATCTGCTGAATACAAGTTCTTAGCAGATGTAGACGGGAAGGTGTTGTTAGGCAAGCATACAGCACATGACTACATCACCAGGCACCAGTTCTTGGTAATGGATGCCTTGGTTGATAAGAAAGGAATTAATTGGGCTAAGTAATTATTTTGATCTGATTAAGAAGAAGAACAACAAGAAAGAAGTCTGCTTTGGACGGGTCTTGGTGATTTTTCTGCAGGAGAAAGCATCTGAACATCTGGTTTACATACCAGTGTTCATAAATGCCTCCAAGAGGCTAACCTCTGCCGTGTTTGGTAGATGGGAGAGGAGGATCACAAAGCCAACCAAGGCTTCCTCCTCCAGGCCTTCTGAGGGCACCAAGGCTGATACAGCCACTCCCCACCCTAGTTCTGAAGAAGCTCCTCTTCCACCTCGTTCTTCAACAATATCCATTCCAACAATAACTCCTCCATCTCCCCAGACATATCCACCTCCTACTCTGCAACCACCAGCCATTTCAATCCCTTCACTAACTCATGTGCCAACACCTCCTCAATATCCACTCCATATCACACCTCCTCAATATCCTCATCCATCCCACCTACAAGACATCAACACTGACACATTCTTATTATCCCCCACATTCAATCTGCTCACCCCATTACCATCTACACCTACTTCTCATATCCATGACATTCCTAGTCACACACCATCCTCTGCACCATCCTCTCCTCGGGATGACATCCTCCCTGATGCCACTCCTTCTGCTAATCCCTCTGTATCCACCCAAACTACACATGAGTTTATGGAAACAGCTTCTCCTTCCCTGTCCACCATCCTGGAGCACATCACTCCAGTGATTAGGACTCTTATAGCACAGTACATTACACCTCTTGCTAATTTTATTTCTTCTCTTGCTGCTCTCTTTGTTGCCTCATCTATCCCTCCTTCTTCCACTAGGGGCCTGATTCTAGCTACCACTGAAATCAGGCAGGGGGAGATGCTCAATGAAGAAGCTTCTCCAGTTTCAGCAGTAGCAGCAGAAGTTTTAGATGCAGATATTTATATGGTTCAAGATACAAATACAGCTATAGAGGATACAAAAAGAATAACTGTTGGTGATTGCTTTGTCCATCCCACAGTGGATTTGTTCTGTTTGTTGAATTCTTTTTATTCAATTTAGTTAAGTTCTCTTCCATTTGTCTGCCTAAAGCCATCATTGGATATTGTACCTTATACAACACCTATTAGTCCCACAGTTGCCAAACAACTTAAGGACAGTTTTGCAATTACAGAGATTCATACAATATCAGCTCCCAAAGATATATCTTCTATAGAGGATATCTCAGTTCCTATCTATAAGATGCATGACAGTCCACTGCCAAATTTGGATGAAATAATTATGGCAGATATAGAGGCAGAAAACTTATTAGTTGCGGAACAGCCTCAAGCTCCAGAACCTCAAGAAGTTGCTCCAGCTCCACCTACACCTCTAGCTCCAGCTCCAGTACCTCAAGCACAGCCTCAGGCCGAAAAGCAAATTGACAAAGATCTTCTGAAAGCTTTGGATGATTTATATGATAATACTCAGGGATCTTCCTCTGAAAAAGATGATGATGATATTGATGATTCTGATGATAGTCCCTCTACCAAGAAGAAAGTGTCTAAGAAAAGAAAGGCTCCTCTAGTTGCTGCCCCCAAGCCAAATCCAACTCATGATACTCCTTACTATATCCTTCAGAACATCACTCCTTACCCTGGAATGCCATCCTAGATGTGGTTGTCTAAGAATGAGCAGAAAGCAAGAAAGAAAAGCAGGAGATATTCCTCCTCCTCAGAGACACAGGAAAGGACCTCCTCCTCCTCCTCCACCTGTTGTTGGTGCTTCAGGTAGTACTTCTCAGAGGTGTACCTCATATGATCAAACCTACCAAAGACAGCAAGGTAGATCCTCATCATATCAAGGAAGCAGCCAATAGAGGTACACTTCAAGCAGACATCAATATCCTCAACAATAGCAACAACAATAACATCATCAGCAAAAAGCAACAACAATCTCCTGAACCCCAATAAGTTGACAGTCCTAAAAGGCCAGAGTCTCCTCCCATTCCCTTTGTGGATCTAGAGACCGAGAAAACTGCTAGAATGGCCAGGTTCCAGGAACTTGTTGGACTTTCATTGATAAATAAAGCTAAAGCTGAAGGAAAAGACCCTTCTCAATATTCAACAATGTCCAAATACAGAAAAAAAGTATTAAAAAGGTATGACAAAGCTAACAAATTCTTTAATGTTGATGCTTATATGAACCTACATCCATAGGCTATTGTTCCTAGAGCTACATCTCTGAATATTATTTGAGCTGCTGATATGACAATGTCCAAGAAGCAAGCAGCAGATCCAAATACAGAAATAAAGTTTACACAGCCTGCTGACAAGGAGAAAGATGGCAAGCTAAAGGAGAAGCTGAAAAAGAAGACTAAGAGTATTTTATTTTGTCTCTATTTGTCTAAAACTCTTTATTTTTGTACTATTACAAAGCTACATTGTAAATATATGTAGCATTTTTCATTTTTCTGCTAGATATATTCCTTCCTGCTTCATGATTTTTTTCATTTTATTTGTATTAGTGACCTCACCCAAATAGGGGGAGATTGTTGGATCCCTAGTTTGATTTGGGCTAGGTTCACTAACTAGGATCTTTAACCCATCATGTATAGACAGGGTAATGTCTGTGTCCTAGAGTTTAGGCTAAGTCCTTAGAATCAACCACACATGGACCAGCTAATAGAAGACAACAGAAGACTCAAAGACTTAGAAGAAAATTAGTTCAGAAAGTGAGTTTGACGTTCGTCGAACTCAGCTCGATGAAAGTCATGCTCCGTTCGACGAACTCAGAGTAAATTCTCTGAGTTCAACTCGACAATATTAGAGCTCAGGTCGACGAATTCTGGAAGTTCAGCGTCAACTCATTTAGTCCAGAATACTTTCTTTGAACTCAAGTCGACGAAGTTATGTTATCAGCTCGACGATCTTGGAGCACAGAATTGGGAAGTTTTTTCAAAGAAAGCAGTTAGCTGCTCTCAGGTTAAGGAACTTGGTTGTCAGGTCGACGAAAAAGAATTCTCATGTCGGCGAACAAGAATTCCCAGGTCAACGAACACGATTTCTCTGGTCGAGGATCTTTGATCTTAGGTCGACGAAATTTGTTCTCTGGTCAACGATTGCTGTGCAGTTCCAGACTTGGAATTTTCCCTCATTTTGTCCTTATTCTCTTACAGTAATTCCTGAATAATCCATTCTTATATTCTCTAAATATAGCCATTAGTGGCAGCATTGATTACGATCTTCATCAGGAATATTACTTGTCGTTTTTAATAGGACAGTTGGGGAAATTCATTAATTCAGATATTCTCTCTAGCTGCATTACATTCTCTAGGCAGTCAGCATTTAATGAAAAAGGATTTCAAAATCCAAAGGAGAATTAGACAGAGAAATATAAAAGAGATTTTCTTTTCAGTCGACCAATGATAACAAGTAGAGAGACAGAACACAAGAAATCATTCAAGAAAAGGAATTCTACTCTATCTTCATCAAGTGATCTTCCTCTAGCAAGCTTTCATGAAACAATCAATTTCAATCTATCTACAGCTTTCTGGAGAACTTTTCAAGAAGACCTACAAACCCTGCAAAGCTCTCATTCTTCCTGAACAGAACTTCATCACAGGGGGAGCTTGACACCATCAAGTATCCACAAGTCTTCTCTGTTGCATGAGAAAAGAGTAGACAACATGTAGTATTATTTGTTTTTACCCCACTATACATAGGGTTCAAGCTCCCTTCAAAAGTTAAACACTTGGTTGCAAGTCTCCTGATCAAAAGACTTGATTTGGTTTTTAGGAACCTGATCAAAAGCGTAAAGGGTTTCCTGATCTACCTGAAGCAGATCTATGGGTGACGGGCACCTGAGCAAAAACCTGATTGGTGGTAGGGAACCTGATCAAAAACATGAGTGGATTCCTACCAGGGTGGTAGAAGAGTGGATGTACCTAAGTTTTAGGGGAACCACTATAAAATTCTTGTGTCGTCTGTGATGTTATCTTATTTCTTTCTGTGTGCTTATTGCTGAATAGCTTAGTTTTATTTATGTGCTCTCTGATTACATTTATAAGTATCACTATTTTACTTATGCTATAAAAATCTAAAAAAAATTTAAAATACTTTATTCACCCCCCCCCCCCCCCTCTAGAGTTAAACAATCAATCCAGGGGTGTTATCTTTCATACCATCCTTCACACAACAAACTAACTAGAGATTAAGAACAAAAGAGTTAACTTATAAATTTAAAAGGTAATGAAATTTGCACCAAGTGCGAATGGAGTTATACTCCGAGAATATCTGCGAGAAAAGGCAGAAATAGCATAAGTTTAATCCATTGGAAACAAAATCGAGACAAAGGCTTAATAAACACATGAATCATTAACACTGTAATGCAACCGAATCTGAGTCGGTACCAACCGATCAAACCCTAACTAACAGACCCAAACATCTCAAAAATGATACTATGGTGGTAGCCATCTGGCCCAACACAACCCAACAACCCAAAAACAAGACCCAAACATGCCTGGGTGTAATGATTCACGAATCTAAGCTAACCAAACCAAACTCCATATCCCAAATACCCATAAAACCCAAACTCGACAAATTCAGCAGAAACCCGACGATTCTAACTTGGAAAAACTAAGCCTTTAGAGATACACGTCAAAACGGTGAAAGGACGCAAATCTAAGGGAAAAGCGTCGAGTACACTCTACGCCACGTCGAGTGCAGTCAATGCACTCGACGTCATTACTCAGCACACTCAACGCTTAAACACATCAGCAAGAACAGACGATGGTGTTGAGTGAGTTCAGCTCACTCAACGCTTTACAACTTAGCTGCCAAAATCAGATGACGGCGTTGAGTGAGTTCAGATCACTCAACATTATCAACGCTTTAACACTTAGATTGCAGAGTTAAAGCGACGACATTGAGTGAGTTCAGCTCACTCAATACTGTCAATGCTTTTCTATAAAAACGACGGCGTTGAGTGATTTCAGCTAACTCAATGTGTCAATGCTTTCTTACATAGCTTTATAGAATTAAGGGTCAGAGTTGAGTGAGTTCAGGTCACTCAATGCTGTCAACGCTTTATATTAGGATTTAACATACTTAAGAGACGGCGTTGAGTGAGTTAAGCTCTCTCAATGTTGTCAACACTTTATACTTATATTTACAGATTTAGGAGACGGCGTTGAGTGAGCTCGGCTTATTCAATGTTGTCGACGCTTTCATACTTAACTTACTGATTAAAGTCACGGCGTTGAGTGACTTAAGCTCACTCAACACTGTCGATGCTTTCAGACATTGCTTCTAAAATTTTATAAGATGGTGTTGAGTGTGCTAAGCTAACTCAACGCCGCATTGAGTATATACCACTCCCTCAAAGCTTTTTAACTTTGCTTCTCAGACCTCTTAGCAAGGCATTGAGTGTATTCAACACACTCAACGCTTTTATACTTGGCTAAAAATTGAACTCCTACACTAAGATTACACTCAAAGATTTTAGACAGAAACCTGCCAGAGGGGTATCATCCCATCAGTTTTACACTAACAACTTCTAATTATATCTAACCTAGACAATGGATGATTTTACAGCCATGCTAAGAGTCATCTGGGCTACCAGAACAGGAAACCGAAGGGGCAAAAGGCTCGGCAAGGGTGTAAACAGTACCTACCTCAAGATCTATAGAAAAATCATTTTTGACATGGCGGGAATCCTAACCTAATCTGACCCTACAGTACCGGGAGGATAACAAGATAACAAAAGAGAAAAAAATAAGCTTGGGGGAAATCACAACTTACCTCAAATCACCCGAAATCCGGCCAAGCAACGACGCACCTCACAGATCTGGCGGCAAGAATGCTTACGGAACAAAACCAGAAACTTTTGAGGACGAAAGATGGTCAAAACTGCATACCTTGACCTCTAAAAATCCAAAAAACTTGAAAAGCTTTCCATAGAAATGTAGATCTAGGCGAGATTTACCCGGATCCACACACCAATGATGAAATTGAGCACCAAAGCTCCAGAAATCGGTGGCCGAAAGCTTAGGAATGTCCGCCGCTCTCGTTCTTTCGAAACAGGCCGACGGTTTTACGAGGGAGACAATGATTAGTGTTTTGATGCGATGGGTTTCTATTTATAATTCTTTATCAGATTATTTTAATATAGGATATCATAATTAATTAAATAAAACATTAAACGACCCGAAAACCAAACTTACCTAGAATTCTACGAAAATCGCACCGTAGCTAAATATCGATGCTACGAACCCAACAGCATAGTCAAAATTAATATTCGATGAACCAAACTCGGGCAAACACCTCCCGAAGCAAAAACACAAGCTTTCCCAAAGAGGCTCCATCGAGTCACCAAAATATACCCGGCTCGCTTGGAAATCATGCAAACCGGCTAAACCCAGCCACACACAGAAATCCCAAGAGATAAAACCCACACTCTAACAATGACACACGCCAATCATGCATTAACGTAACGCCCTGACATTATAAATACGCAAAATAAAAGAATTAACTAAACATCGAAAAAATCAGGGGTGTAACAGCGGTAACCCTACCGCCGGGCTGTATCTCATAGAAATCATTTCCTGCTTCGGATAACTTGGGGCATTACAACATGCGTAGGATGAAAGTAAACTAAATCATGAGGTGAGCATTGCCAAAGACTGGGTCTCGGGATAATCTCCAAAGAAATCCATCAATGTTGGTGACCATACGCTTGCCCGTTCAAACTGTATCCATGGCACGAGTTTAACTCTAGCGCGCATATCAATAGGACTTCAAGTTTAGAGTGGGGATTAGGTTTAGGTTAGGAAAATAAATGATAAAAACAATGACTCACACACTAAACCGAAATGAGCAAGCAAAAAATCTCTCCTCGAGCACCAAAAAATAAAATGTGTGTGCACCATACCCTCAGTTTTAGACTTGACTACTTGGGTGTGTGCACCGCCTACTCCACAAAATTTCTCACATAAATATTTTCAATCATACTTTTCTTTATTTTCACATTTTTACTTGGTTTTCTTTTTCTCCCTTTTTTCTTTCTATTCACTTTCCAAAAATTCAGCAAATAATATCAAATAAGAACATCCACATATCCACAACATAATCACAACATCAACACCCCAAATATAAAAAAATACAAACTAGAGCTCAAATTTTGGGTGTGTGACTGGGATTGGCAATTTGGCTTTGATTAGATAGTAGTTGAGCTGAATAGTGGATAGGTTGGCACAGCTGGGCTAACGAAGATAAGATTATAGGATGGGAACAAATGTTCAATTGGGACAAAAAGGCGGCCTACATCACACTCGCGTGGTTGACTAACCAGGTACCTATGCTTTGAGAGTAGCTTGGGGCATGTCCTTCCTCCCTACTTGAGCAATACGATGCTTCTGATTCCAATACACTATCTGATGCTATCATTTGATTCACAACCACATTCACCAATTTTTAGTAGAGTAAACTATATCTAAGCTATTAGAAAAGATATAATCCTACCAGCATAAAGAAAAGCTTGAATCTACACAAAGTTTTATATAGAGAATTGTGTGAGTCACATCTTACTCCGTCTCATAATCCGAAGGCAGCACAATAATCTTTCGAATCGCACAAAAGAAATAAAGTTAGCATATGATGTCCTAGTGGTTAAGTGTGCATTCGAGTGTGTGTTGTGGTTTTCAAAAAACATGAACATGACAATAAAAAATGGAAACAAGTGCTTCTAGTAAGATGTACAATTGTGCACGTGCACAGGTAGCAACACAATAACACTCCCCTCCCCATACATAGTCTAAACATTATGAGCAATTGATATGCATTAAGAATAAATAATGGAATGGAGGAAGAGGAGTTACCAATGCTCAAAAATGAGAATACCAGAAGAGCGCAATGAAATTTTGGAAAACAAACCAGTGCTTCTGCCCCTGCACAAACTCATCTGCAACACCTGTGGAAGGAACATCTCAGAGCACACAAATTTAGTATCTAACATAACACAACATAAAGGTATGTGACAATATATTTGCAAAACATGGAACTTGCCACAACCCAAAGACAATAAAATTGATAGATAAATAGCAAGAAAGGGTCCAAAATGAACCTAGGGTCAAAGCCCGAGCAGAATATAGTTAGTACAAGCAAAAAATTTAAAAACAAATAATGATTAAACCCAAAACAAGGAAGAGCAACTAGAAACTGACATCAGAACCCTGCGAGAGCAAAACCTGAACTATCACTATTGTGTGGAAGACTGCGAAGGAGGTGGAAAAACAAGTTCCATCCTCCGAAAATACTGACCTGAAGCTGCGATCTATAGCACAAAAGCGCCCTCCATACAAGTCCCAAATCTGGAAAATAACTCAAACTGCCTGTCATGAACTCCTCCAGGGAGTCGAGCCGCAAAAAAATAGTTGGATTCTCCTCCTCAACACACTGCTGACAGGCATGCCTCCGATGAGTGGGAGCAGCAGAGAAGGGCCGATGGGACCGGGCACCACAGTACCAGTTGAGGAACTTCCCTTGGACATATAAGAAGAAACATCAACATCCTCCATAACCACAAAGTGCAAAGACTCTCCATCCTTAACTTTCTGAATCAAATTGAAATAGGCCATCATACTCCGAGTTATAGGATGGCCATCCGAAATGATAGTCATTAGGGCATCATATCCAAGATCCCTAGTCCCCTAGATATCTGGGCTATATTATGCAATAGTTTTATCGAATTGAGAGGAAAATAGGTGGCAGGATGAATGAGGTAGTTGGTAAGAACCCGCCTGAGATGAAGAGGCACACATCGGTGCATGCTGAAGAGGTAAAGAAGAACACACCAACTTGTTACATTCCTGCACATGATATGGGAATTGATATTATGCACGATCAGGTGCTAGACGTAGCGGAGTGCTAGCGATACGATCAAGGTATACTTTACCGCATGGGCCTTGTATAGCTGGTTCCTTCCTTCGATGGACTGCAAAATTCACTAGGGGAGACACCCAAGGTGAACTCGTGTAACGTTCTGTTTTGTGGTAGGCCCCTCGCGTACGTTCTGAGTCAAGAAGCTTGACTCAGGCTCGGGGTGCACTGGAAAAAGGTGTCATGTGTGTGGATAAAGGGTTGGGTTGAGTGATACCCAACGAATCAAAGGAAAAATGACCAAGGGAAATTCATCAGATATCATTAAGGATATCTGGAAAATTCGTCGAGTGTCTTTGAAAGATGGGTCAAGGGAAATTTGTCGGATATCATTGGTGATATCCAATGAACTCGTCGAATTTGATCCCTATTCATAGAGTATTGCTGGCTGATACTCGACACACTCGACACTAGGATAGTGGAGAAATGTCTAAGTGAAATTCGTAGAATATCATCGGTGATATCCGATGAATTCGTCGAGTATGGATGCTATCCATCGAGTTTCACAGGGTGATACTTGACGCACTCGACACCAGAACAGGAGATATTCAACAAGTAAAATTCGTCAGATATCGCCAATGATATCTGACGAATTCGTCGAATATGGTAGAAAAGAATTTGGTGGGAGAAAATGTCGAAATTCAGATAAGGAGAATTCGTCGAACATCGCTATGGATATTCGACAAATTCGTCGATTATCACTTAGCCGATATGGAGAGACAGGAGGAGAATTCGTCGAGTATAGCCGGTTATATTCGGCGATTCATCGAGTATGGAAGCCGATACTCACCTAATTTGACTTTTGCGTTTTTCGGCCCAGGGAGAATCTGCAGTCTTGAACAGGCGGGTTGAACCGGACTTCAAGATTCGTGCTCGATGATTCCTTAGACCAGTCACTTCAAAGAAACTTAATATGAGCGGTCCAATATGGAGATGACATATGGCGGAAGTCACTTAACCTAATATTTTATATAAAAGGGAATGATACAGAACCCTAGCCGTCACTTCAGTTATTGCCGATTCGATATCTTACGAAACCAGGCGGGAGCGGAAGAGGAGAAAGTCGTGGGTCGCCGGAGCCGGAGTGGAACTCTGGGAGAGAGAGAGAGGGAGTCGTCCATTCCCATGGAAGAACGCCACCAACAAAGATAAGAACCATGCCGCCGACTAGGATGACTTGATCCATGGCCGGAAATGTCGGAAACGCAAGAAATTAAGTGAGCTTCCTACCCTCTCCCTTGGTGCTAGATCTCTAGTTATTCCTAGGGGAGATATCGACTCAAAGGAGTCTTGATTCGTGAGAAGAAGTTTCATAGGAGGTGGTGTTGGGTCCATTTCCCACAATATTCCCTACAGTGCATTTGAAGAGGCATCACCATCAACAATAAGAGCATAGTTGTATTTGATGTTGTTTAAGCTCATCATGCGTAGGATGTTCCATGGAACATGTCGAGACAAATTGTCTACGTGATGTGACAGGTGGTAACAAAATGAAGATGCTGGAAAGGTAGGAATTTTCCTAAGTCCACAGGCGTTGTGTGAGGTAAGCTCACTCAACGCCAGAAGTCAAGGAGCAATTGAAAATACAGCCAAGTCCACAGGTGTTGAGTGGAGCAAGCTCACTCAATGCCAGAGGTAAGGAAAAATGTTGGCAATCTGGAAATGTGGCTATGTCCATAGGTATTGAGTGAAGGTCATTCACTCAATGTCATACAGCTATAGGTAGAAATATGGCTAATTATTTTGGCATTGAGTGATGAAGACACACTCAGCGGTATACAGGAAAATGTTGTGAGTAGAACTGAGTTTAGAGTTCGTCGAACTGAGTTCTTAGTTCGTCGAGCTGAGCTCACCATTCATCGAGCTAAATTCAAATTTTGAGATTCTGAGTTCGTCGAACTCAGTTCAGAATACGACGAATTGAATTCAGAGTTCATCGAGCTGACCTCACCATTCGTCGAACGCAGTTCACCATTTGTCGAACTCAATTTCGAGTGAGGCTGACTGAGACAGTCAATGCCTAAGGTTAAGAGGAAGAAAAGTGGCTAAGTCCACAGGATTGGAGTGAAGGTCATTCACTCAATGCCAGAGCCTCATAAGTGTTGTGTAACACTCACAGTCAAAGCTAGTGTTTTTAAACACAAAATATTGGCTAAGGAAAAAATGTTGAGTGATGCGTGCTCACTCAATGCTCTAAATGCCTAAGATGTTGCAGAGGTAGAAAGCGTTGAGTGAGGAGTGCTCACTCAACGCTCTCAACGACTAGTGAAGATATAATTTTGTCTAAGGAGTTTGGCTTTGTGTGATGCTCACTGACTCAACGCCAAGCAGCAGAAAGCTGATAAAGCAAGTTGGCGTTGAGTGAAGCTGAATCACTCAACGCCGAGAAACAGATTTATATTCTAAGTAGATTGACGTCGACTGATGCTTTCTCACTCAACGCCTAAGCTAATGTTGTTTGATCTTTGGCCAAGTCCATAGCTGATGACGTCAGCAAGTCAATAAGTCAACATATTTCAAATTAGTGGCGGGATGAATACAGTACGCGACAATTCTTGTCGCACACCTACTTCGCGACAGTTGTCGTTAAAGCAAGGTTGTTGCTGGCCATTAATGAGGCGGGGCCCACTGCTCAAGAGTCGTTGGGTCATAATCAATAAAAGGGAAAGGCCTTATGAAGAAAGGAGTTTTTTTTAGAAAATCAATCTAGCAGTTCTTCTTTGCCGCCATTTTTCATGTGCTGAAAAACAGGAAGCTCAAGTCAGCTTGACGAAGAGGAATTTAGTTGTTCTCATCTTCATCGACTTCAGCAGTTCAGAGTATTTCTCTAAGGAAAGAGGAAGCAGCCAAGGGCCGGCCCTTGCTGCAAGTTCTTAATAGTTCCAGCTGTATAAGCAACATCCTGAAGATCTCAATCTGGAAGCTGTGAAGAGAAGAAGATTTAAGATGCAGAGATTTGAAAGAAGGCTCAGGGGACTATTCCTCAATTATCAAAGTTAGGGCTGAATCACCTCAGCCCAGGAAAGAAAGAGGAGCTAGAGCTATCTTAGTCTGCAAAGTTAGAGCTGAGACTTTCTTAGCTCAGGTAGTATCAATCAGCTGCAGTATCTTCACAGTTCCAGCAGGAAAAATCCTTGGTGCTGTGAAGTAGTAGTTAGGGCTGAGTTTCGGGCTCAGTTCAGATAGAGGTAGAACATTGTACTGCAAGTCACTTCCAGCTCAAGTAAATATATACTTGTTGTTGTGGAAGTAGTTAGGACTAAGTACTTATTAGTTCAGTAATGATAGACTAAGGAAATAAATTCATGTAGTCATAGTTGTAACGTCCCGAATCGCACTAGGCCCCTCGTACGTGTTTTTGAGTCAAGAGAGCTGACTTAGGTTTAGGGGGAGTGCTGACAACAGGGCAGCACATGTGAAAAGGAGGAGAAATCAGTCAAGCATAGGACACGGGTAGAGACACTGGCATGTCCCTTCCCGTGTGGGAGTGGCCAGCTCTCGAGTCGATGACTCGAGTATGTCCAAAGAAGGACACGGGTAGTGACACGGGCGTCTCACTACCCGTGTAAAGGGACACGGGTAGAGACACGGGCGTGTCCCTACCCGTGTGCGTGTGTGTCTAGTTGAACTCGACACATCGTGTCGAGATCGACGAACTTCGTGTCGAGATCGACGAATTGTATGACACGGGTAGAGACACGGGCGTGTCCCTACCCATGTGTCGTTGTGTCGAGTTGAGCTCGACGAGGCGTGTCGAGGTCGACGAAAATGGGTTCGATGAAGTGTTCAGGCGAGACACGCCCCGTGTCACGGGAGTGTCTGGGGCGTGACCTAGGGCGTGTCCTCCTTTGTGTCGACACTTGAGACTTTGGTCGACGAAAATGGTCGACATAGGGAACACGCCCAGTGTCACGGACGTGTTCCATCCGACACAGGCATGTCAGAGGGTGTGTGTTCCCTCTGGTCGATGACCAGTGCTCGACGATCGTCGACTCTCAAGTATGGGATACACGGCCTGTGACATGCCTGAATGATAAATCTTATTAATTTGCTATCCAGATTTATTCTGCACTTAAATTCTGGGGTTTATATAATATGAATTTGAATTCGGTGGAATCGATGTTGTTAATTAACTCTATATTTGATGAACAATTTTATGCTGACCATCGTAGTGCTATGAATGATAAATCTTGTTAATTATATTTCATAAAACTGAATTATGGAGCAAGTTTTAATGCATGATATGACTTGCTAAAATTGATAGATTATTATAAATGCGCACCATGTTTATAATATGATGAATGAAATAATTGGATACAAATTGGTAGATTATTATTAATGCGCATCATATTTGTAATATGTTGAAACCATTTGGAATGACAAATAGAAGGATAAACTATGGCCATGAGCATGTATGATGGTTAGAATGAAATGTAGTAGTCCAATACTTAGAGCGTAGTCTCCCTACGGGTAGTATTGTGGATGGATGTAAGTGCGGTGTTGACCGTCACTAGTTGAGTTAATGTTGAAATGAGGTATAGATGGACGGATGGGCTTGGTCCTCATTGTTCACATCCTGGGGCTCCTTCCATGCCGAGTGGATGGTTGGGTTGTGTCCTCGTGCTTACTTTCGAGGCCCTTCCATACCACGGTGTTGTGGAATTTGCATGTGGTGTGAGTCGACACGCGGTGTCGTAATCCTTGGTTAAGGATAGTGTGGCAACTTGGCTTTTCAAGTTGTATACCCTATAGGCTTTACTATTATTATAGTACCCAACAAAAATTCCATCAAAGGATTTGGCAGCAAACTTAGTCACATAGGACTTTCCATTATGGAGCACATAACACTTACTACCAAAGATTCTGAGATAGCCCAGATTTGGTTTTTTGCCTTTCAAGATCTCATAGGGAGTCATATTATGGCTTTTGGTGATAGAGGTTCTGTTAAGGACATGACGTGCATTATTTACTACCTCAGCCCAGAAATATTTTGGGAGAGATGTGTCACACAACAGGGTTCCTCCAGCCTCTATAAGTGTTTTATTTTTCCTCTCAACAATCCCATTTTGTTAGGGAGTTCTAGGAGCAGAAAATTCTTGATGAATCCCTTGCTCTTCACAGAACTCTGTCATGCCTTCAGACTGAAATTCAGTTCCATGGTCACTCCAGATTTTCACTACATAACTGTTAAACTCATTTTGAACTTTCTTGACAAACTTGATGAAGATATTAAGGGTCTCATTCTTTTTCCTGAGAAAGAACACCCATGTAAACTTGAAATAGTCATCAACCACCACAAGTGTGTAGACCTTCCTACCAAGACTATGAATAGGCATAGGACCAAATAGGTCCATATGCAAGAGGTATAAGAACCTCACAGAGTCTTTGGGACTATTGCCCTTGAGGGAAGCTTTGGTCTGCTTTCCCTTTTGGCAAGCTGAACAAATTCTACCCTTGGTGCATTTCACATTTGGACCATTAATAACTAACTCTTGGCTAAAGAGCTTGCCAATCATTTTGTAATTTAAGTGAGCTAGTCTCGTGTGCCACTTGACACAATATGAGATTTTTTTTTTCAAGTGAACTAGTCTGCTTGTTATCTTGTGTCGCCTGTTCTGAATCCTATCAGCAGCACATTTCTTTTCATATAGTGTGCTCTTGATGGCATCAGAAACAACCATATCAGGCAAGCTAACAGACTGATACTTAATCAGATTCTGTGCTAACAGGTTCTGAAAATTGGCTGCGGCCACATGTTTGAGAGGGGGCTGTAGCACCAAAGACAAATGGTCCATGATGGACCATTTGAATTTCTTCATGGGCAGCCTTAAAGGCACTTACCTGGTCGATAATGTACCTTCCACAATGGCTGAGAACATCTTTTGTTCCACTGGTGGATGCACCATTCATATAGTGACCATATATACTTTCCTGGTCATACTTATTTGAAGGGAATATCACCCTCTTAAATGGTTGGTGGCCTAGATGCCATAGAAAAAACTGGAACTTTCCCTTTGAGATTGGCAGGTCTTGTGTTACCCTTGAAGCCCAACCCCTTCTTATCCTCTTGTGAGGAAAAGGAATATATCAGGAGCAACATTGTATTGGCTGAGAGAAACTGGCCACAATACCTTTCAACCTCTAGAGCTTTTCTTCAAGATCCTTAATGAGACTATTTTTTCTCTTGATAATTTCCATCTGGATGCCTGATAGTGTTTTCAGTTGACTGAGTTTCCTCATTGTCTGATTTAGCACAACAGCTATTTGAGCAAGCTGAGAAGTAGCAGTTTAAAGAGACAAAATCTCCTTAGCATGCTTCTTAGTCAACATTTTGCATTTCTTAAAGGCATCCAAAAGTTCACTATATCTGTCAATCAATTGATTGACATCACCTTCTAAGCCAGAATAATCTTCACCATTAGATGAAGAAGCTTCTGTATAGGGACTTGTCTCATGACTAGACACAAAACTAGATAGAGAATGTACCATACTTTGACCAGGCTAATCCTAGCTGCCCTCTTCATCAGTCATTGCCACCAGCACATGACAGCTACATGCATCTTCTTCTTCAACATCCACCTCTAAGTCACTGTCCAATAGTGTTAGAGGGGCCCAGACTCATATCTTTGTAGTAGGATAGCTTTTATTTACTGAAACAGTTTCCTATTTAGTAGCAATAATATCTAGCCCAATGTAAGCTTTCTCTTCTTCAGACTCTGATGATGATGAGTCTGTCCAGCTCTTCTCTTTTCTATCCACAAGGGACTTTTCTTTCTTGCCCTTGCGCTTTTGGTGAGATTTCTTCTCACCATCCTCTCTTTTATTCACAGGGCAATCAACAATGACTTGCCCTGGCTTGCTGCAGCAGTAACATATAATGTTAGATTAATTTTGTTTACTGGGTTTAGATCCATACCTGTCCTCCTTGGAGGTTTTCTTCCAGTGATGAGCTAAGATGGAGGGACTGCTCTTCTAGTGCTTTTTCTTCATCAGCCTATGGAGCATCCTGAAGAAAACAACAAAGTCCTCATCAGACATGCTGCTGTTTGATGCCTCTAATTCAGATCAGTCTGAATCTGCTGGTCTTCTTTGAGGAGAAGCAGTCTTTCTCCTGCTTTTGCTTATGGCTTCAGCTTTGAAAGCCACTGACTTCTCTTTCTCTTGAGATTTGTTATTGGCCTCTTCCTCTTTCCTAAGTGTTAGCTGCATCTCATAAGAGAGTAGTTTTCCAAATATGGTGTGAGGTGGATGTCACCCAGCTTAGCCATTTCTCTGATGGCATATATCTTTTGCCCCCACTGGTCTTCTTATAACCTATTAGAACAGCGGAGTTACATTGTTGGCAGGCCAACCTGGGCTGCATATAGCTGTTTGGAACAACGGAGTTTGGAAATTTATAGGTCATTTTCAGAAATCGATAAATAGGACTCAAGGGGCACCTTAGAAAGCATGCTTACTATTGTTCAGATCTTCTTGCTCTTTCTGAGGTAGCCTTAGCTCGGCCTTTGTCTAAGGAGGGGAAGCACTATAAGATCTTCCGGGCGTGTAGTGGGATCTCCACGCTGAGCCCTTGGGTCAGTTCCCTTCTCTATTCCTTTGTTATTTGGCTTGCAGGAGAGAAGTAGGTGCCCGATCACCCCTTCCCCAAGGGTGAACTCCAAAAGAGACCGAGTTTTCGGTTTCAACAATTTGGGTATGAGGTAGGATCCTTTGTGGATCTTTGGTAGTGTTGTCCTCCCAGCTTGAGTGTAAGGCTTAACAGCCTGAGGTAGGTGGTCTACTGAGCACTGAGTTGTAGGCCCTTGTGGCTAAGAAGTAAGTCTTGGAGGAGACTATGAGGTCGCGCGGGATCTGAGATGTAAGATCTTTGGAGCAAGTTTTGGAGAAGTTCCTAGTCTAACAAGATAGTTGGAGAGGCAGGAGGGAAAGCGGATGTACCCATTTGGGGAACCACTATAAATCACTGTGTGCTTTTTTGTGTTGTTTTCTTTGTGCAGGTTGTGTACATCTTGAAAGTATAAAACAACTAAAAGCTAAAGCTCTTAAAGAAGAAACATAAAAGAACTCAAAAAGAGACCAATAACCTATTCACCCTCCCCCCTCTAGGTGATTTAGCTATCCTTGAATTAAAGACTTTCAGCACTTGTATCGAACAGTACTCTCACCGGACAGTCCCGAATAAGTATAAAGGTTGTGACGACATCAGCATGTTTGATGGCCTCCTGTTGGCCAAGATTGTACACCCTTGGCTGAGCTGGAGCATATTGAGATGCAGTAGACTCCACTCTCTTTCCCTTCTCAGCATACGATGCTCTTACATTTTTCTCCGCCTTTGGAGGGCCACTCCTACAGTTTTGGGCTACGTGTCCCACCTTGCCACATGTGTAACATGTGAGCATACCTCGCCCTGATGTTGCTCCAGAAGTACTAGTAGAATGAGTCTGTCCAGAAGGCTTGGACTTCTTATTCCATCTCTTGTGATAGTCAGACTTTCCAGGATGCGACATTTTGAACTCGGGCTTTATCACAGCGAAGTCCCTCTTGCCCTATAGCCTATTCACATATTTCTCTAATGAATGAGCCATATTAACCAACACTTGAAAACCTTGGTTCATCGAACCCTAAAGAACTAACCTCAGCTCATCTCGTAGTACCTTGTAGAACCTATTGGTCTTACGCTCTTTGTTAGCAAAAGTAGATCCCGCATAACGTCCCAACCTGGTAAACTCATGCAAGTAGCCATCCACACTACCCTCTCCCTGAGTCAAATGCTGGAACTCATTTTTTATGGCAATCTGTTGCGACGACGGCAGATGCTTTGCCAAGAACAATCTCGAAAAATCCTCCATCGAGATCTCTGATAGTCGTCTGCCCACAAATTGGTGTAACTCCAACTCGTCTAACCAAAGGCCGAGCCTCATCTTCCAACAGGAATGTGGCCAAGGTGACCTTCTGCCCCTCCTCTGTCTCTCTCGCCAACAATATCCTCTTGACTCGCGAAATCCAGCCCTCTACCCGCGTCGGAAATCCTGCACCCATAAATGTAGGAGGACTAAAGCGCATGAATTGCTTCAGCTGCCGTTCAGTTGCTCCCTTATCAACCAAAGCCTTGGGAGGCACTTGCCTAGCAGCTATAGGCTCGGTTACAACAACCTGTACTTGCACTATCATATGTCGCACCTGCCCAGTCGGCTATGCATTCATCATTGCAAACACTGCCTCAGTAACTAAGCATACTGTTTCAGCAGAAGGAGGGGGTGTGGGCACATCTGCTAGTGCCACACTCTCAATAGAATGTTGGGGTTCAGACTGTCCCCCACCACTTCAAGTCACCTATAAGTGTGAAATACACAATTTAGCGACTACTCAACAACAAATAATGACTAGTAGGGACGAGCAAGTTCCTCAAACATGTGTATTTTCATTCCTAAGTGTACATTCTTGAGTTCATTTTTTGTTATAATGGTATGCACAGACACGTGCTCCCCACCCCTCAAATGAATTCGACCACGAATTCGCAGGAGGAAGACTAAGACTAACTGATATCAAATTATAACACCTCCATCCGTCACATGAAATATAACAGAGGGTCTGGCTGGGGCCCCACGCCATATCCCACAGACAGTCGGCGGAGTTACATATTAATATCAAACACTAAACGAATCCTAACTCAGAGCATTCTAGCGGAAGCTTCAATGGTTAAATTTTTGAACTCAAGTATCTCAGCAATGTCTAATATATAAACACTAGAATGTTCTTACAAAATACACAAGAGATACTATATCCAGTGATAGTCACTCTCGCAAGGCGACAGTCAACAGTAGCTAAACTGTTACAGTCTTAAGACCTTACAATTATTCTTTAGAAGTGTTGTTTACAGACATCGGCGCGCAGGCCGACAACATATAAAAGCAATAAAACTTCGCTTGACCTTCGAGGGTCGGCATAGCTTCAGGGCTGCAACCTGCTATTTTTCACTCGGCTCTCCAGCACCTGCACATGGACATTCCACCAGATGGTGGCAAACAAGGAAACAATCAGCTTTCAGCTGACCAATTTATAACGACCCTACCCCATTCCCGGGGCAGTGGTATTCCTTCTCTACTGGCATAACATTAACACAATAGATATATCACAAGAAGGCACACTCAAGCATCATTCTATATTACAAATAAGTGTCTTATTGGCCAAATATTTTGTGCACTCAGGGCACATTCTCGGTGTACCGGAGTGCCAGGGTCCGCCACCGTCCAGACGTCTGAGAATTGACGGTCAATTTTGAGCATTTTTAGTCTTTCCGGCTCTATGCCTAAGAATCTCATTATGCGCTCCAACGATGCCAATTACTTTAGATAGTCTAGTCGGACGGAAATAATGCAGGTACAGTTCAGCTATTTTTCGTTGCTCAAATTGCTAGGTCAACACCGACGGTCATAGCCATTATGGCAAACGACAAGAAGCGGGTCAGCCTCCACTTTCCCGTTCGGCTCACTGGCCTTTCTAGAGCTCACAGCTCGCACTAGCCACATGTTCTCCGAGAGACTATCTTCATCAATAAAATGCTATCTGGAAGTTATTGCCAGCGATAGTCATTATCGCCTAGCATTAGCGACAAAACTCTCTTCTGTCTCCAGAGTCAGCCACAACTGGAACATCTTTCCATCCAAAACCCTGAAGCATCCTGCAGTGCCAAAAAACTGAGCTTTCACATAAATCATAACTCATCAAGAGCTATCACTAGCGATACTCACTATCGCTAGTACTTCTGGGAGCACACCTCTAGTACTTCCTGCTACTCTCAATTCATAGGTACAACCCACTGACTCCATAAACTACCCTTTTATACTCGACGTTTTCTAAGGCACGTAAAATAAAACAACATCAATCCAAACCAACCTGTTCGGATGGGCTTCACACAGCATGCCTATTTTGTAGTGCGATTTCCGGATTCAATATGCAAAACCACCCAGGGATATCACGTATTAACCCATCAGACATTTTGGTTGGGGATTCCATGCATATGCAAAAAAATGACTTCACTTAACCAAGAAGGAAGATCATAACCCTCGTAGTTCATTTCAGAGCCATGAATGAGCTTTCTATCCAGCTGGAAAGGAGCACCTTCCTTTCCTATTCACGGATCTGCCTCGGTTCTTGATTCCGACTCCTAGATCTCTTTCACCAAGCCTTGCTAATCTCAGCCTCAGCCTTCTTCTTTCTTAGCTCTTTTCTCTCAAGAGTTTGGGTGAAAAGGAGGAGAGAGAGTGAGAAGAAGAGAAATGACTTGTCTTTTCTCCACTCCTCCGCTTAAGTGACCTCGGGATTAATCTCAGCCACAGGATCATTTCATCCAGAGAAAACAATGGCCATGATTTTAGCTGACAATTCAAACTTAATGCTATCGCTGGGAGATATCTGCTATCGCTTGGGCGATAGCATCAATAGCCGCTTTGAGCTCCGTAAACCACCATTCTTCGACCGCCATCTGAGCATCCGACATTTGTCCAGCCATACGTGGTAGTATCGTCCAACGATACTCACTATCACCACTCTGATAGCTCACTCAACACTTCATCGAGTGCATTGAGTGCGTCATGCGTATTGAGTCTACTCAACGCTTCATTGAAAGCATCGAGTGATATCGCTATTGCTAGTGATATCCACTACCGTCTGGCGACAGACACTTTTAAGTTCTGTTTTCAGGTTTTTTGGGAGTTACAAATTACGGTCTGTGGAGCTGAGACCAGTGGATGGTTATCATTGGGTAGATAACTTGTCTAACCGCCCAACTCACTGCGACTTGGGTATATATGTTCGAATAGTTTTCTTGTTGTAGTTTAGTCCCACATTGTCTATGGTATTCTCTTTTTATCTCCTCAATCTTATAAAAAGGGGGTCATATCCACGTAATTTAACTTTTTGGGAAATGAAAATCTTCTTATTTAGATTTTCTCATAATTACGTAGTTTTTGAAATCTGAAAATTTTATTGTCTATTATTTTAAAGTAATATATTTCATCAAAATAATATTTGGTGTCATAGTTATTTCAAATAAAATTTAATTTGTAGACACACAAAAATTATTATAATTTTAAAAAATTATATCAGTACTCAAATGACACAATAAATTCGAAAAATGATTGTTGGGGATGACCCCCATTTTATAGAAATCAGGTGTGCAGATAATGTAACACCCCCATCCGTCGTATGGCATATAGTAGATGGTCCAGCTGAAACCCGACACCATATAACACGGACAGTCGGAAGGGTTACGTATGAATAACCAAACTATCCAATTAAGACTACTCGTCCTAACACATAGCATTCTAGCGGAATCTTTTAAATAGTTGAAAAAACCCATAACGGTAATCCAATAATCATGAATGTCCACAACCACTACACTGGAATGAAATATAAATACACTGAAAGATACTTGGCCTTATGGCCTTACAAGAGTTCACTTAATAAAATAATGTTTTCCATACATCGGCTCGCAGGCCGGCCACACATGACAAACTAAAGTACAATTATTCGCTTGGGGCTTCGAGGGCCAGCTAAGCAACATGGGCTCCATCCCGCTATTTGGTACCTGGCTCCGCAGCACCTGCAAGCAACATTCCACCGCACGGTGGCAAACAAAGCAACGACCAGCCAAAGCTGACCAAATTATAACGATCTCGCCCCTTTCTCGGGACGGCGGTGCTCCTTCCCTGCATTTCATTAGCCCAGCCAAACAATTAAGTATAAATATATTTCGCCACAGGTGTAGGCTCGCACAGCCAAACACCTCGTGCACTCAGGGCACATTAACGGTGAATCTGATCAATTCCGTGGCTTCACCACCATCCCCGGGATGGCAATAACATGAGCATTTTAGACTTTCTGACCACTGTCTAAGGCTCCCGTCTATGCCAACGGCCAGTCCCCATCAATGGGTCTCTCGCACCGAACCACATATCCCAGGTCTGATTCCACTTGCCCGTTGCTCACACCGCCTAGTCACCTTAAGACCTACGCGTGGGCCAAGCTTCTCTCGGATCCTTACATTTCCAAACAATAACATAACTCAGTTATGTTCAAGGCCGGTTCCCTGACTGCCAAGTTAGCAGAACAACGATTCTGCTCAGTTTTTCGGGTGCGCCTTCGATTTAATCCCCAAGGATCCCTACTGAAATCTACCGCATAGAAACCAGAAAACCCAAAGCACGAAGTCTTCTCCGGCAAACCATAACAAATGCAACATCACCAAGCCAGACTAACATGTCTGGGTAGGCTTCACACACAATACCTATGTTCGTACTTCAATTCCGGATTTTATATGCAACACAAGGGGGACTATTCACGTCAACCCCAGGGAACACTGCACACTCACCGCACACTCGCAGGAGCGGGTCTCCCTATGCAAAAAGGAAGAGAGCTTCACATGCTCAAGTAGAGAATCGTTTGATGTCGCGGCCCCTCTGCCACTACTTTATGATGACCCGGTTGCTGAGGCACAATGACACAAAGATCTTAGGTGTCGTGATGATGCTGAAGGAAGACCGTGTTACAACCTCTGCCCTCGGCGTGCAAAATCCGCTGTGAATAATTAATTATTTTATTTCATGCACTTTTATTTTATATTGATGAATATAAAATTATTCCATGTTTGGATGATAATTTTATATTCATAAATGTTATGTAATTTTTATTTTTGGACATTTCATAGTTTGTGGTGTGTACTTAACCATACGTATGGATGAGATTAGATCTCCATCATGGATGGTTAAGGGCTTGTTGTAACTCCTATGTGTTTGTAACTCCTATATAAGGAGACCTCTTTACGAGAATTAATAGAGAAGAAGAAGAATTTGAATCCAAAGAAACTCCCTAGGGGAAATTCGGCCAAGGAGAGACTCCAAGCCACCGGCCTTGTGGTGTGAAGCCGCCACCCTTGCTTCCTTCCTCCCTTCTTCGGTGCGACGCCGGTGTGGCTTCCTTCGGTGCGACTCCGAGGAAAAGTATTGCAGTCCCATTAGGTGTGATGCTGGTGGTTCCATGGAGATAGTGAATCTCCCACCTATCTTGTGTGATTGATGTTCTTGGTTGGGTAATCTCTTCATCTTTAGTGATTCTTGCTTTGAGTTTGTGGAGGCTTTTGCGAACCGTCTTTTTCGTGATTTTAAAATACACCGCTTGCAAAATCTAATCCGGCTTCGTTGTTATTGAATCTCTTGTATTCCGGATTAGGAAGATCCGTTGTGGGAGCGAGACTTGGCCTAGCCATGACTTGCTCTCCAAGATTGGAAAACTTTGTGTCAACAAGGGAATTAATCTCAACTGGAACTCGACCGCCATTTGAAGTTTGTCGTTGTTCCGAAATAAATTATTGCTGCGTTTGAAACGGCTCAAGTTGGTACAATAGATGCTTGTGTAGGTGCGGTGAGTTGTGTGCTTGTTGGAGAGGTAGGTCTTAAGGACGTTGTATCGAGCCCGACTGGAATCTTCTATATTGATTTTCTCATTCGGATTTAGGAGCCAACCCGACCACTTTTCGTTCGCTTTTGGTCGGAGCCCTCCTATCTGGCTTTTATACTTTGTGACACGGGTATGAACACGCCATGTGTCACCCCTGACACGCCCGTGTAAAAACTGTGCACAACCCGTGTTTCCTGTCGTGCCCTTCTTTGGATACAGGCGGTCAACACACAAGGAAAAACACGGCCTTGGACATGCCCGTGTCCTAGGCCGTGTACCCCTATACAGGCACCAAAATTTCTTTTGGATGTGATCAGCTCAAAAACGATTTTCGGGGCATTACAAATCTCACCCCCTTAAGGAATTCCGTCCCGAAATTAAGTAAAGGTACACAAAACTAAATATTACCTGAGTGGAATAACTCGGGGAAATCCTCCAACATAGTTTGCTCTCGCACCCATGAAAGCTCCCCACGTCCGCAGTTATCCCAACGGACCTTAACCATTCGGATTTCTTTGTTGCGGAGTCGTTTGACTTCAACGTCTTCTATACGTATAGGCTTGACCTTTGTCATCAACTCGTAATCAACTGGCACTTGATCGACCACAACTATCTGCGAAGGTTCTTGCACCGCCTTACGCAACACTGATACGTAGAATACATCGTGTAGCCCACTCAATTCCACTGACAGCTTCAATCTATACGCTACTACGCCAACATGCTCCAGGATTTCAAATGGTCGAAGGTATCTCGGACTCAGCCTCTACAAGCGTCGAACACGCGAAACACCCTTGAACGGCTTGATTTTTAAATACACCCAGTCGCCAACACCGAACTCCACGTTCTTATGCTTAGCGTTATAGTACTTTGCTTGCCTGTCCTGAGCGATCTTCAACCTTTCCTGAATTGTATGTACCATTGAAGTGGCATCTTCCACCGCTTGCCTTTAATACAATTCGACTCGCCTGTCTCCAACCAAGACAATGACGTACGACACTTCCTCCCATACAAGGCCTCGAAAGGTGTCATTCCAATACTCACTTGAAAGCTGTTGTTATACACAAACTCCACCATGTACAGGTGATCCTCCCAATGCTTTCTGAAATCTAGGACGCACATGCGAAGCATGTCCTTCATCGTCCTGTTGACCCTCTCGGTCTGACCATCCGTCTATGGATGAAAGGATGTGCTGAAACTCAGCTTAGTTCCCAACAAACTATGCACCAGCCTCCAGTCCTTCGACGTGAAGCGTCCATCTCGGTCACTAACAATACTGTGGGGCACAACATGCAACCGTACGATATTATCCACATAAAGTTTGGCTAACTTTTCCACCGGATCTTCCTTCCTATTCGGGATGAAATGCGACACCTTTGTCAACCTATCTACGACCACCCAGATGGCATCGTTTCCCTTCTGCGACTTTGGCAAACCATGCACAAAATCCATAGAAATGTCGTCAAATTTCCATTCTGGGATAGGCAAGGACTTTAGGAAACCTCTGGGCTTCTGGCACTCCGCCTTCACTAAGGCACACGTTTGGCACATGGCCACATAAAGTGCTACATCCTTCTTTAATCCTGGCCACCAGAATAACTTATTCATGTCTCTATACATCTTTGTGCATCTCGGGTGGATTGAGTACTTGGTATGATGAGCCTCGTACATCAACTCCTCCCGAAGATTATCCGCACTAGTGACACATAGACGACCGTCCTTCCTTAGCAGTCCATCCTCAACAGCAAACTGAGAATTTGACCCATCCAAAGATTCATATAAGATCCGCTTCATGCTGCTATCTTGAACCAAAGCCTGTCGAACTCTATCAGCCAGGTCATACTTCACCTCTGTCCAACACAATATCACCTCGGCACTAGACCGTTTATCAACGCAAGAGATCTCTAATGCCTCCAAATCATGGACCAAGCTCTCATCATGTACCAACAACCAACTGGCCTGCGTAGGAGCCCTGCGGCTCAATGCTTCCGCCACTGCATTTCCTTTCCCTGGTACATAATATATCTCGAAGGTGTAGTCCCCCAAGAACTCTATACACCTCCGCTGCCTCATGTTCAGATCCTTCTGATCTAACAAGTACTTTAGGCTCTTATGATCGGTGTATATATCAACCTTCACACCGTACAGGTAGTGCCCCCACAGCTTCAGAGCGAATATCACGGCCTCTAACTCTAAGTCGTGAACCGGATAATTCCTCTTATGAACCTTCAATTGTCGTGAACCGTAGGCTATCACGCTCCCATGCTGTAGCAGAACACAGCCCAAACCACTGTCTGAAGCATCACTATAAATTTCAAATACTTCGGTTCCACTCGGCGATCATTAAATAGGCGCCATGGTCAACCTCCTCTTCAACTCTTCAAAAGACTGCTCACACTCCAGTGACCAAACAAACTTCTGGTCTTTCCTTATCAACATCATGAGTGGTAACGCTATCCACGAGAAGAACTCTACGAAGCGTCTGTAGTAGCCAGCAAGCCCCAGAAAGCTCCGGACTTCCGCCACTGTATTCTAAATAGGCCACTCACGTATCACCACGATATTCACCGGATCCACCGCTATTCCTTATCCACTAACGACATGACAAAGGAACGCTACTAAGGATAACCAGAACTCACACTTGGAGAACTTACATACAACGGATTTCTCTTCAACGTCTCCAACACCATGTGTAGATGCTTGTAATGGTCCTCCTAACACTGCGAGTATACCAAGATATCATCGATAAATACTATCACGAAATGATCCAGGTATTCTCTGAACGTCCTATTCATCAGATCCATAAACACGGATGGCGCATTGGTCAGCCCAAACGGTATGACCGTGAACTCATAATGCCCAAACCGCGTGCTGAACGCTGTCTTCGGGATGTCGCTTTCCCTTATCCTCAATTGGTAGTAGCCGGACTTCAGATCTAACTTCGAATATACTGTTGACCTAACCAACTGATCAAATAGATCGTCAATCCTGGGAATCGGATACCTATTCTTCTCCGTAAGCTTGTTCAACTCCCGATAGTCAATACAGAGTCGCAAGCTCCCATCCTTCTTCTTAACGAAAAGAACCGGTGCGCTCCAAGGCGACAAACTTGGACGCACATACCCTTGCTCCAACAACTCCTATAGTTGCACCTTCAACTCCGCCATCTCTCGCGGCGCTATCCGATATGGAGAGCGTGAGACCGGTTTGGCACCCAGTACTAGCTCAATAGTAAAATCAATCTCCCGCTAAGGAGGGGCTCCTGGGAGATCATCTGGGAACACATCAGGATAGTCGAACACAACTGGGATACTATTCAGACTTGGCCTAGGCGTTGAAGCCTGCACTAAAGTGACAAACAGCTCTGTACCAGACCAAACTGCCTTGATCAGTTGAAGGGCCGACATGAAAACTTTACCCGACCCCTTCATGCCCGCAAACGTAGTATCCCGTCCAGTATGCAATCCCAACTTAACCTCCTTTTAGTTGCAATCGATGCAAGCTCGCTGCTCCGAGAGCCATTCCATACCAAAGATTACGTCGAACTCCACTAATGGTAGAACCAACGCTCGCAAATCAAACTCCTGGTCCCCAATCTGCATCTTGACCACACAGATCTTATCCACGCGCATTGAGCACCCATTGGGCAACAACACATCCAACCTGTCTTTTGCCATCGAGGAAGGGACCCCGATGCACGACATGAATCTTTTGGATAAGAAGTAATGTGAAGCCCCCGTATCAAACAGGGCTCTCGCCGGACAATCGAAAATCAACACGAAGCCTAGCACCAATAAATATAAGCTAACATATAGAAGAGGTAACAACTACATAAAGTTAAACTGCTATAATTTAACTCATACCTGTCACAACGTCAGCTTTTTTTTGGCCTCTTGCAGAACAAGATTATAAACTCTAGGCTGGGCTGGAGCATGATGGAACGTGGTTGACTCCACCGCCTTCCCTTTCTCTTCATAGGTCGCTCCAGGCTTCCTCTCGGACTTTGCACGTCCGCTCCAACACTTACGAGCAAAGTGCCCCCTCTTCCCGCAGTTGTAACAAGCTCCTGGAACTCGACTTGTGGTTGCCCCCGACGTACCAGACGAAGGGGCTGAGTTCGAAGTCCTCTACTTCTTGTTCAATCTGCAGAATCCTGATTTTGTACTTGGCACTTTGAACTCTGCCTTCTTTTCCCCTGGGTCCTTCTTCTCTTGCACTTTCTTCACAACCTTTTCCAATGACTCGGCCGAATATACCAAGGCTAGGAAGCACAGTGCCTTAGGCCCAGCAAAGAGTAACTGTAGGTTGCTGCGTAGACCCTCATAAAATAGGTTGGTCTTCCTCTCTTCTTTCGTAAACATAGCACCCGCATACTGACCAAACCGTGTAAACTCGTGGAGATACTTGTCCACGGTTCTTGCTCCCGGAGTCAACCTAAGATACTGATTCTCCATCTTACGATTCTGAGCAGAGGGTAAATATCTGGCCAAGAACAATCTTGCGAATTCCTCCACAGGCACATCAGCAAGCTGCCTTCCCACTAAGAGATGAAACTCCAACTCATCCCACCACACCCTCGCCTCACCAGCCAAAAGGAAGGTCGCTATGGTGGTCTTCTGCCACTCCTCAGTTAACGTGGTCGTCAAGAGCCTCTTTTTCGTCAAGAGCCAATCCTCAGCTTGAGCTGGCGTTCTAACCCCATCGAATCTCGGAGGATTAAAGCCCATTATATGCTTGAGCTGTCTCTCTGTAGCCCTCCTCGGCTCTACCTGACCCATTGCCAAGTGCTCCACCACTCTCGGCTCTGCCGCCCTAACCGGTTCTTGCTCATTCACAGGAGTTGTGTGATGCATTTGCCCTGCAGATTGGGCATTAATCATGGCAAAAACTACTTTAGCCACCAATCTGATGGTTTCTGCTGAAGGAGGTGTTGTAGGCATGTCCCACGGTGCACTACTTTCCGCCAATTGTGGACGCTCCGATTGGACAGCACCGCTCCTAGCCGCCTATAATAGCAAAGAAAATAGATTAGACGACACACAAATTGCTAAAAGCAATCATTGGAACACTCAGGTTCCACAAAACAAGTGTATATTTTTCATTCCTAAGTGGACATTCATGGGTTCTTTTGATGTTATAACGATGACGCACACATGTGCTCACCACCCCTTAAAACAATTCGCCCACGAATTCACTTAAGTCTGACCGTAACCTGAAGTCTGATACCAAATTGTAACACCCTCATCTGTCGTATGGCATATAGTAGAAGATCCAGCTGGAACCCGACACCATATGTCACGGACAGTCGGAAGGGTTACGTATGAATAACCAAACTATCCAATTAAGAATACCCGTCCTAACACAGAGCATTCTAGCGGAATCTTTTAAACAGTTGAAAGAACCCATAACGGTAATCCAATAATCATGAATGCCCACAACCACTACAACTGGAATGAAATACAAACACTGAAAGATACTTGGCCTTATGGCCTTACAAGAGTTCACTTAATAAAATAATATTTTCCATACATCGGCTCACAGGCCGGCAAAACATGACAAACTAAAGTACAACTATTCGCTTGGGCCTTCGCGGGCCAGCTCAGCAATATGGGCTCCAGCCCGCTATTTGGTACCTGGCTCCACAGCATCTGCAAGCAACATTCCACCGCATGGTAGCAAACAAGCAACGGTCAACCAAAGCCGACAAAATTATAACGACCCTGCCCCTTTCTTGGGACGGCGGTGCTCCTTCCCTGCATTTCATTAGCCCAGCCAAACAATTAAGTATAAATATATTTCGCCAAAGGTGTAGTCTCGCACAGCCAAACAACCGTGCACTCATGGCACATTAACGGTGAATTCGGTCAATTCTGTGGATTCACCACCATCCCCGGGATGGCAATAACATGAGCATTGTAGCCTTTCTGACCACTGTCTAAGGCTCCAGACTATGCCAACGGCCAGTCCCCATCAATGGGTCTCTCGTACCGAACCACATAGCCCAGGTCTGATTCCACTTGCCCGTTGCTCACACCGCCTAGTCACCTTAACACCTACGTGCGGGACAAGCTCATCTCGGATCCTAACATTTCCAAACAATCACATAACCCAGTTATTTTCAAGGTCGGTTCCCTGAACGCCAAGTTAGCAGAACAACGATTCCGCTCAGTTTTTTTGGTGCGCCTTGGAGCTAATCCCCAAGGATCCCTGCTGCAATCTACCGCGTAGAAACCCGAAAACCCAAAGCACGGAGTCTTCTCCGGCAAACCATAACAAATGCAACATCACCGATCCAGACCAACATGTCTGGGTAGGCTTCACACACAATGTCTATGTCCGTACTTCGATTCCGAACTCTATATGCAACACAAGGGGGACTATTCATGTCAACCCCAGGGAACACCGCACACTCGCCGCACACTCGCGGGAGCAGGTCTCCCTATGCAAAAAGGAAGAGAGCTTCACATGCTCAAGTAGAGAATCGTTACCCTTGTAGTACTCTTTTGCGCCATGGAAAAATATCCAGATAGAAGTCTTCACAACGGAATTTCCTCCACGGATCCGCTCTCGGTTCTCTAAACGGTGCTCTGATGCTCCGCTGTCGGCCGGTATCCTCCTCCTTCTTTCTCCTCTCTCTAACTCCTTGAAAGAGAGTGCTTAAGAGAGAAATGAGGAATTGATCCTCTATTTCCGACCATAACAGAGCAGGGACTCATCTGGGCCGTCAGATCTTAATTAAAGAAATCGAACGGCTCAGATCCGCTCAAAAATCCTCAAACCTGGGCCAAACACGGCCTTGCACACGGCCGTGCCCCAGGCCGTGTGCCTCGATCCAGGCATGATCATCGAACACAAAAACTCACACGGGCTAAGACACGCCCGTGTCTCAATAAGACACGCCCATGTTGGGTCCTTGACATGCCCGTGACCGGGGGAGTGTCACATATAAACGCCACGCCAACCGACGCGACCCTACTGAACACGGGTAGGGACACGGGGATGAACACGCATGTGTCACCCCTGACACGCCCGTGTCAAAACTGTGCACAAGCCGTGTTTCCTGTCGTGTCCTTCTCTAGATACAGCCGGTCAACACGCAAGGAAAGACACGGCCTTGGACATGCCCGTATCCTAGGTCGTATACCCCTATACAAGCACCAAAATTTCTTTTGGATGCGATCAGCTCAAAAACGATTTTCAAGGCGTTACAGATAACCACACACCCATGATTTCCATCTCAAAGAAAGTGGGATCATGGGTTCGACCGCGCGTGCAAACACCGCGCCCGATCCCCCGCGCGTTGATCCCATTACGCATAATTGGCAAACCGCAGCGAGCTCCACCTCGCCGCCGGCGGGCGGGCAGCACCTCCTCGGATGCCGGCAGGCCACCCTCTCTCGCCACGACATGACCAAGGGGGTGGCCACCCAAGCCGCCACCTTCCTCGGCCGACGGCGGGGCACAAGGGGCGGCCTCCCTGGCCGCCCCCTTCTTCGGCCGTCGGTGTAGCCGGGGGGGAGGTGGAAGGGGGCGCACGGGACACCCACTTTCCCGGCCATCGGCGCGGCTAAGGGCCTACCCTTTCCCAACTTCCAATACGGCCAAGGGGGCGGCCACCCGGGCTGCCCCTTCCTCGGCCATAGCACGACCAGGGTGGGGGTATGGGGGGTGCTAGGACGCCACCTTCCCCGGCCGTCGGTGCGGTGAAGGGCTGCACCTTCCCCGACTGCCGGCGCGGCCAATGGGGAGGTCGCCCCTTCCCAGGCCGCCGGCGTGGACAAGGGGGCGGCCGCCACTTCCCCAGCCCCCAGTGCGGCCAAGGGGGTGGCCGCACGGGCCGCCCCTTCC
The DNA here is from genome assembly GCA_039583875.1 of Platanthera guangdongensis. Taxonomy (NCBI): domain Eukaryota; kingdom Viridiplantae; phylum Streptophyta; class Magnoliopsida; order Asparagales; family Orchidaceae; genus Platanthera; species Platanthera guangdongensis. The sequence goes on along the minus strand of CM077160.1, from coordinate 44,499,589 downwards.
ACCGCCACCCCTTCCCCGGACGATGCCCCCTTGGCTGCACCTTTGTCGGGGCCGCTAAGGTGGCAGCCGCCTGGGCCACCCCTTCCCCGACAGCCTCACCTTCGCTACGGAGTCCAAGGGGGTGGCCACCACGGCCGCCCCTTCCCCGACCGCCGGAGCGGCCCGGGCGGCCGCCCCCTTCCCCGGCTATCGGTGCGGCCAAGGGGGCGGCTGCCCTGGCCGCCCCTTCCGCGGCCACCGGTGCGGCTAAGGGGGAGAACGCTCAAGCCTCCCCCTTTCCCGGTCGCCGGGGCGGCCAAGGCGGGACGCCACCCGGACCTCCCCCTTTCTTGGCCGCCAGCGCGGCCAAGGGGGCGGCCACCTGAGCCGCGCCATTTCTTGGCCGCCAGTACGGCCAAGGGGCGTCCGCCCAGGCCGCACCCTCCATTTGCCACAAGCGTGCGACCAAGGGGGGAGGCCGCATTATCCCGGTCGCTGTCCAATTTACACGTAACCTGTAGAGCCCCCCCAACCTTATGCCCTGGTTGGGCCGGAGGGGTACTACTGGCCCAAGACGTCCACCGAGTGCTCTTAGGGGAAATGATCCACCCTATCCAAGCACGAGATGGCCGCCTTGCTTTACTAGAATCATAACATTCACAACCCATCAAAGTAAAACGGAAGCAATAATAGGAAACCATTGCAGATATAATATATCAAATCTCAGAGTTTCCAGGGCCGAAGCATAAGCGTTTAAATAAGCCCGTGGGCTATACATGTGCTACATATATCACTCAAACTCTCTCTCTCTCTCTCTCTCTCAATCTCTCTCTACGCTGCTTGGCAGTACTCACGTCTCTAAACTCTAGGGACGGCGGGGGTGCATCTTCTCGAGTATACCTAACTGCTGGCGTAATCTTCTGCGGCAGCGGGTCACTACGGTGCTCCACCTCCTGTGAATGGTTAACCAAATAACCGTTAGTCACAGAGCTAAGTGGAAACAAATCTCCTCCCCAGATCCACATCCTGGGGACGAGCACGCACCCACCCAACAAAAGTAAATAGCTGAAATAAGAGAGGGTTAGGACAACATTTCATATATGAACAGCTAGGAGCAATTATATAGGGGTTCATTATAACCGGAAGAAAGCAGCAATAGTATAAATCGGTTATAACAAGGCTCTACTAGCTCATCAACACATCAGGTTTTCATATACTGAAATCTATCGTAGGCATTCACAGCAGCGCACACACCATAGGCATTCATAGCCGTGCACACACCATAGGCATACACATCGCAGGCATTCATAGCCGCGTACACACCACAGGCATTCATAGTCGTGCACACAAACCCTATGTTGACATAGTTTGGACCTCTTCTGTTCCAGCAGGGTAGCGAGCGCCACGGGCCTCACCAATGTGGCCATCGGAGACAGTGGCCAGTCCTATCACTTTTTGGGGTGATCGTACGACATAACCCCAGGCCCTAACGTACAACCATGTGTACTCTTGGATGTGAGCGACATCCGGCGAATCGTTTTGGCCGACCAGTGGAGGAAAACACGATGGGTAATATAACGGCCGGTCACCCGTTATACTCATCTCCCTATTGCCTTGAGTCGTCTACCTTCCCACACCGGTACAAACGGTCTGCGGGAGGGACTGACTCACCACTATTTCACCGCAAGCAATTGACAATCAATCAAACAAAAGGCAAATAATATAAAATCGGGTCTACGTCGGCCTGCCCTACTAGGCTTATACTTCGGGCATCGGCACTTAGCTCTACTTTCGACAAGGAGCATGGGAGCGCATTATTTGGGGCTAGACCTGGAGGACTACTTCAACTCTAGTTATCCCCAACTAAGGCTCGGCGACTGCTCGTTAGAGCAACACCTGGGATTATAATAGTAAATTGCAATGGAAATAAGTGTGGTGATTATACTGCTTATTTAAAGTGCTGGAATGAAATATGACCAGTACGAGACTGGAGTAGTACTGAATAGAAAGTACTGTAATAAGCTTGACCAGTACGGGACTAGAGTAGTACTGAATTGAAAGTACTAAAATAAGCTTGACAAGTACGAGACTGGAGTAGTACTGAATTGAAAGTACTAAAATAAGCTTGACCAGTACGCGACTGGAGTAGTACTGAATTCAAAAGTACTAAAATATGCTTGACCAGTATGAGACTGGAGTAGAACTGAATTGAAAGTACTAAAATAATCTTGACCAGTACGAGACTGGAGTAGTACTGAATTGAAAGTACTAAAATAAGTTTGAGTAGTACGAGACTGGAGAAAACATAAAGAAAATGGTTAGTAGTCAAATCACTCATATTCAGGAGGCTTTGAGATTTAAGGAGGTTTGGTTGGGTTACAATAACCATTATGATCCAATTAATTTGTTTGCGTCATACTTTTTACGACTTAATTAGATCAAGGGTTGGCTAGGAGTTACAATCTTATTAGCCGTCAAGGACAACTCCAAGTCATCACTCGTACACTCTTCTTCCAAGCATGCCCTATTCATCCGAGAGTCGATGCGCTCGACGGTTTAACGAAATCTGGGAAAACCAGGAGCTTAGTCGCTTGCCTCGGCCTCTCTCATCGATAAAATAGTTTAAATTACTTATTTAATTATAAGGAGTGGTCGCGCACTCCAATTTCCGTCTTTTAGTGAAAACCAGCGGATAAAGGATCCGTACGGGACCCTAAGCTTCAATATTTTATGAAATATATCAAAACTTATCCCCATAACCCCAAATTTTGATACAACGCTTGGAAGGGCCTAAATTGAGCCTAGTAATTTTTTAATAATTGTCCAAGGTGTTTTGGTTATTTAATTTAGCCAAACAAATTTTATTTTCGCTTTTAAAAATATTAAATTAAATTCACAAATTCTAAAAATTTTTGTGGAGGTAGCCCGCATCATGGGGAACATTTTTCATGTTGGTCATTTTTCTCGTAGAGGCCTAGGTTTGGCCTCAAAAATTTCCATCATTCTGGCCTTTTGATTTGGTCTGCTAATTGCAGATCTAACTGATCCTGCGGTTAAAATTAAGTCACAGGGTGCTTTATGTCCTACTGTCCCCACAATGGATCAGTAGCGGATCCACTATGGGGGGTGTTGATACTGAGGCGGGGGCGGGAATTAAGGAGATCTGGGACGTCCGATCTCATCATGAGATCGGACGGCCACTACTACTGCCGGCGGTGTGGAGGGTGGCGGCCTCCAAAACTGACGGCCAGCCTTCGCCAGCCGCCGTCACCAGCCCCGATCAACTCGTCAGGGGCTTGAGACTCTATGGGTAGTGGTCCAGCGGCCTGGCGCCGCCAGCCACCGCCGGAAATTCCCATCCCGAGAGCCTACGGTGGCGGTGGTCGTGCACCCGGCGCCACCGCGCCACCCCAGCTCCTCGGATGGATGGCCGCCTACCAATCCACCCTGGCCGATGCACCGGGGGTCGGGCTTTATGCCGGCGGTGGTCCGATGGCCATGCGCTGCCGGCCACCACCACCGGTTTAATACAGAGAAAACATTGTTCTTGCGGGTGCCGCCGGAACAGCGTTTTTCGGCGCCACCGCCGCTCTCTGCTGCGGGGGGCCGCTGCCCCCAATGGTATAACACTCCCCAAACTCCACCATCGATGCTGCGGGAGGATCCATCCTCCTTGGGCACCCGGCCTGGACTAGGCTCGGGTGGCGCCGGCGGCGCTCTCGCCGCCGGGAGCACCATGCATCACGTCAAAAATGGGGAGGGGGAGGGAGAGAAGGTTTCGCCTAGGTTTGGTGGGCTCAGGAGGGGCCGTCTTGGTCGTTCATGGCTTGGTGGTGGTGGTGGAGGGGGAGGGAGCTCTCGGCTTGTCTTTTTCCTGCCCCCAGAGCTTCGGCTGGGGGTTGGGTAGGGGAGGGAGATTGCTCAAAGGCTTGGGGGAAGGAGAGGGGGGTGGGGCGGCCTTTATAGAGAGGTGGATGGGAAGCTCCCTTTATTTGGGCAAGATGGGACTAATCCCTCCCTAGAGAGGGATTAATCCCCACGCTCAAGCTGTCCAAGGACAGTTGGAGGTGCCATATTTTCCCCCATGTAAGGAAAAATGGATGATGCCCTCAGGGGCTTGGGCCTTTGAAAAGGAAAGGGGAAAAAGAGGGAAGGAGGGATAGGGTGGCCCTCCACTTGTAGTGGGATGGGGGCTTGCTGGTTGGGGGCCCAAGGAGAGTGAGGGGGGCATGGGCCATCCTCCCTTGGAGAGGAGCTGGGCCCCTTACTTGGAGAAAAATTCAAAAAGTGGATTTTTAGGGGGGTTTGACCAAGTCAACCCTAGGGTGGGTCCCCCATGCTGGTCAAAGTCAAAGTAGGTCCAAGTCTTCGGGGTCGGGTCAAAGTTTGGGTCTCATATCAAAATTGGTGTGTGCACACTTTTCAGTGCACGACTAAGCTTGATTTGACCACAGGTTGACTAATTACCGTCAATATTGACTAAGACGACTTATGTTGACTTCGTATTGACCACAAGAGTCCAACGCCACTTACTGTGGTTGAATCAGATTTCGTTTGGCGAAAGTCCAAAATTTGCGCGTCGCAGCGGCTAAACTGTCCGAAGTGTGTAAAACTGTCTCCAGACCTCGGATTGTGACGTGACAGGTTCTGATGCTCCTGTTTAGGTTATATGAGGTCACAGTAATCTACAGAACTCAATTCGAAAAAATCTACTCTCGTTGTGTTTTACGAGGAATGGCCGCATTCACTATATGACCTCGGGGTGCAACTGAACGAGTTATGATGCACTCGCATTGACTACATGAGGTCACAGGAATTAACAGAACTCAATTCGGAGTTCTCTAGCTCCATTTATGATGTAGGCTTGCCCCTTTTTGGCGTTATGGTGATGGACATAACTAAACGCAATGCTCTCCTCTAACTCTCACGTCACGCTCAAGCAACAAAAATGCAGCAACTACCCAACTCGGATATTCATTAAACATCGACGACGGAGGGTTCGCAAAGCCCTTCAAGATAGTACCAAGGCGATAGGCCAAGGTCCTCTCAAGCGAAAGGAACTCACACGGTTCGGTCGAGTGTTATTGTGCCAAAAGAGAATCCACCGAAAATAAAAGATTCGGACAAGGGTGGTTCTCTCCCAACAAAATAAAACGAGGGCCACCACGCCTCATGAACTTAATCGGAAAAAGAAAACACCAACAATATCAATGAAAATTTAACCACGAAATTTCGAACGCTTCACAAGCCACGCAACACGCATATGCCACAAGATCTATCAAGAGGAGAAAACACACAACGGTAGAGATTTTTCGTTACCCAAACCGGAATAGATGATTCTGGTTATCTCTCTTGAATCACTCTTCCACGGTTCCGCCGGAGTTTCTCCGGATGGAGAGGAAACTCGTCCTCCTTCGTCACGTCACGCCTTGGCCGAGATCCACGAGAGATTACCACAAGCACCTTGCTCTAACCACCAAGAGAGAGAGGTGGTCGGAGTCTTCCTTGAAGGGGGAAGGGGTTGGTCGGGTTGTGCTTGAGAGAGGTTGAATGGCTATGGATGAGAGGGGGCTAGGGGGTGGTGGCTTGTGAAGGAGGGGCTTTAGGTGGCCGAGAGAAGGAGGAGGGAGGGGAGGTTGACGGCTAGGAGAGGGAGAGAAGTCTAGGATTGAGAGGGAGCCGAAATTAGAATAGGAGGGAGAGGGGGGAGATTACTTTTGGAGGTAGGATTTCAAATTCTCATTAAACTTAACAATATGAAAACAATCCATGCCTATATATAGGCTACACCACTCAATCTCCACCTTAGAAAATTAACACCCTCATGATGGTTATATGCACCCATCATGAATTAAATAAAACATAGAGTTTGCATGAAGAATAAAAAATGCAAGATGGTTATAAGCACCTATCATGCAATACAAAATTAAAATGCTTGAAATAAGATTGCTTAAAATAACAATCGATAAAATAACAATTTAATAAAACATATAATTATAAATATTTTATTCATAATTATATATTTTATTTAATAGTGGCGGCGGCGTTGGCGTCGAGGTAGAATTAATAGTGGCGGCGGCGTTGGCGTCGAGGTAGAAATCCCATCCGTGAGCTTGCGGCAACGACCGTCCCAATCCACGAACGCTTTCAGACGGGGATCCATGGCGCCATCAATCCTCCCCCTCTCAAAAATACTCATCACTGATGAGTAGTCCTGTGAGTACTCGCATGGAATATCGTCGACGGGGAAGAAGAACCTGCAAGGCAAAAAGTGGTCTCGGGGGGACCTCAAAAACGCATTAGCCAACAAAGGAAAAACAGTTTCCACAACATCAACCAACATACCTCCGATGGAGACAGAGAAAGAGAACGATCCTGGGAAACTTGCACCACCCAACCCGATAGAATTCAAAGTGGAATATATATACGGAGAGGTAGACATTTCAAGTGGCATAGATGCATGAAGCGTAAAATATGAAACGATGAAAATAGAAGCTATGCCACAATCAGTGGAAAATTCTAATAGAAAAGTGATGTTACCAAACTCCCTTAAGGTTCACAAAGGATGGACTTGCCGATTCGTTAATAATTTTAAGGTGCCCGGGGGCATCCGTTCAGGGGTGAGACCAACCAAACCCAAATCATCCACATAACGGTGGGAGACCCTCCAACACGAACTAGCAAGTGATTTAACAGACGCTTCTTGATTGATTAAGATGTTAAGAATGCGCCTAATTAAAATAAAACCGTGAGAGGTGAACCCATGTGCAACATGACTTGAGTTAACGGTAGAAAATAACATGACTAAGTCGGGTGGCACGGGTGCTCTACATTCATTAACGATTTCCGTGGAATCCAACGTCGTAGTTTTAAATTTAGATTTAAATTTTGAATTAAAAATTTCACAAAGAAATGCCTGCGGAAAATGCTCATCACCAACTATAGAGTTGGATGCTACCGGAGTTGAAAGGTAGTGCGGGAGACATAACTCCACATACCCAACGACGTTCAATAACGTGTGCATGCACGAATCATCAAAAGGCGGAGGATAAATGCAAGCGACCGGGCTTGACAAATAATTGTGTCTGGGGGACACCACATCAAAACGTACCATCGCCATGGAATCACTAACGGTCCAAAACAAAGCCTTACCCAACGCCAAGCGGTCAGATGAATTGTCCATCCTAGGAACAGCATAGTCAGATCTATAAAAAGTAGTGGAAGACCGAACGTGACAACTAAAAAATCGCTCACACACATCTGTCTGGGTAAGTCTAATGGGGAAGCTGGATAAATAAACATCTCCAGATATCTCGGGCTAGAAATGACAAGCTCGTTCCCTAACAAGTCATATAATCGATTCAAGTGAACCGGAGGAAGAGTCGACATGGGCGATTTCGGAGGAGGAACTAAATCATACTCACCGTCAAAACATGGATTTAACTTCCAAGAAAAATCCTCCGGGTGCAAGCCATCAAAATCAAAGGAAAAATTAAACAGTAGATTCGTCCTTACCGAAAACTCAACCGGATCGTCATCATCTAACTCACTATCAGATAAACATTTATCACAGGGTGACTCTGCCAACTCAGCCGACATGTCTTCCAACCCACTAGATAATTCGTCCAAATCAGAGCCAGTGTTGGTTTCAAAAGTAGGAAAAATCGTACTCGACAAAATTTCTAATACATTTTGGGCTTCTGGCGAAGGTGCTAACATCAAAGAAATGTCTATCGGGTCCACAGTGCTACCGTCATCCACAAATAGCCTGCCCACGCAGGGTAAATCTTCCAAAATGTCACATCCTTCGCTAACCAAATCTTCCCATGAAGTAGGTACATTGTCTAAATCATGACGGAGGGTTGGGCAAATTGAATCCAAGGGAGAATCTACATTAGTATGACCCTCAAGCAATGATGATAATATCAATGAACTATCTCCCGAATGTGCCCCACTAAGATTATCCCAAGATAAACATCCATCCAAAGGTGACTCTTCCAACACCGTTGAACCATCGACCAAACCTGGATCAATCATTATAATATTATGATCCTCAATCGCACTAATCCGACTGGATTGACCTAACGGGGAAGCTAAATAAATGGGCACCTCAATATGTTCCGGGCTAGAAGGAACTAGCTCGTGTTCTAGCAAGTCATCACCTAAATCAGTAATAGGTAAGCTGACAACAAAGGGTGACTCAGCCGGAATATCTTCTGACTCAGGGTCATCAGAAGACTCCATAACTATCACGGGAGACGCCTCAGAAACATCGCCGAAAGGAAGAGGAGATGATTCATCAGAGGAGAAGTCCTCATCCAGGTCACTAGGGTAACCAATCTACTCATCATCACTCAAATCGCCAGCGTATTCAGACTCATCCTCAGTGACGGGCACAGTCCTAGACACTGCCTCAGACTCAATAGGAGAGTCAACGACTAATTCAGGCACCTCGGGGAGAGACTTAACAGGGTCTATGGGCGTAATCGGGTTAGGATGCTCAATATAGCCATGGTCAGATACGCCGTGAAAGTGCAAGCTAGATCTGATATACTCTAGAGGGGGTGAATAGAGTATGGTGCTTAAAAACTATTTACAACAGTTGTTGTAATCTGAGTGAACAGGGAAGCAAATATTAAATCTTATCACAGAAACTATCTGATCACAATCTATAAAAGAAACTAATCACAAATCACAGCCAGAAACAAAATTAAAGACAAGCAACCAGAAGACACAAGGAGCTATAGTGGTTCCCCTAAACTTGGGTACATCCACTCTTCTACCACCCTAGGTAGGAATCCACTGCAGGATGAGTTTATCAGGTATCCTGGGCACCAATGAGCTTTTGATAAGGTGCTCAAAAACCAAACCAGATTTTTTGATCAGGTGTCTTGCCACCAATGAGCTTTGGATAAGGTGCTCAAAAACCACACAAAAACTTTTGAAGGGAGTTTGAAAAACCCTTTACAGAGGTGGGGATGAGAGAGTGATGGAAGTCTTCTCTTTCTCAGAGCAGCTGAGAAGACTATGTGGATTCAGTGATGTTGTCAAAGATCCCCCTGAGATCTGTAGTTGATCAGGAAATGAAGCTTTGCTGTAGGGTGATAGGCCTTCAGAAAGTTGATCTCCAGCAATTGATGATTTCAGCAACAGCTGAAATGTTAGGTGTCTGGAGTCTTGAATGATGATGGCCTTGAACACTTGAATCAAAAGAGATCTGAAGATTTCAGTTGCTTGATCTCCTTGGTTGTGTGTTCTTGTATGAATTCTTTGAGACAGAGAATGTTTGCAGCTCTTTTTCTTTCTCTTGAGCAATTGTTGTTGAGAAAGATGTTGTTCCAGAGAATGTTTTTTTCTTCTTTTTCCTTGTGCACTCTCTTCTTCTTGATTGATTGTTATCAGGAATTCAAAAAAATCTTCTCTTTTATTCCTTTGTTCTAAATAGAAATGATCCTCTGTCTAGAATAGTCGTTAGCCTGTCATAAATGACTTCCTTAATTGCTTTGTCTTTTGGGGAAAAGTCCAAAGAAACATTCCTTGATAATCCCTTGAAACTTGCTCCAGAATAAATGAGAACGGCTACAAGATCTTCTGAATTAATTGCTGAGAATAACTCCTTAATTGTTCTGAATTTGAATCTTGAAAATTATTTAACTCTTCAAAAAAACATCGAACTGAGCTCCACTATCGTCGAACTGAGCTCAGCGATTTGGACTTAGACAACAACAGAGATCGTCAATCTGAGCTCAACTATCATCGAACTGAGCTCAGAGATAGAGAATCAATACTGGAGTCAAGATCGTCGAACTGAGCTCGAAGATCATCGAATGGAGTTCGACGATTTGTTGAAGTTGAGCTCAGCGATCGTCGAATGGAGTTCGACGATCCGTCGAAGTTGAGCTAAACGATCATCGATTGGAGTTCGACGATTCGTCGTACTGAGCTCGACTAAATGACTTAGTCTCCAAACTGAAAAACCTTGGTCTTGAGGGAAGCTTCCAAACCGAACTACTAACCCTTAGACTCAAATCTAATTGACTTTTAGATCTATACAATGAGGTCAAAAACAGGTTTCCTAAAGACATAGTGATCTTGACCCAAATTAGTAATAGGGTGTTCCAACAATCTCCCCCTATTTGGGTTAGGATTACTATTTACAGAAATTGGAGAAATTAAAGAACAACATACAAAGCAACAATAAACAACAACATAGCAGAATCACAGATATATTATCCCAGACAGAAATCAGAATAATTATCACCTTACAGAATTACTCCTTCTCTTTGCTCTTTATAAGTTTAATTTCTCTATTTGGATTAAGAGCTTCCTTTTTGGATCTTCTGTCATCTGCTACACCTAGAGATGTTTGTTGTTTAGGCCTTGCTACCACAGCTTCAGGGTGCAGCTCCATGTATCTTTCAGAATCAAAGAATTTGCTGGAGGCATATCTTTCAAGTTCCTTTTTCCTTTGTTCTGACAATGTAGTAATGCTGGAGGTGTCCTTGCCTTGCTCTCTGGCTTTCTTAATTTGATCCAAGGCAGCTAATTCTTTCATTCTAGCAGTCCAAGCAGTAGGATTATTTTCTGGATCCTCAAAGGGCACTGGAGGTTCATATCTGTTGGAAGGATTATCTGGAGGAACTCTGGATGAGACTAACTCTTTCAGTTTGTAGGGAAAAGGACCTGAGGTAGTATCTGATGAAGCTTGTCCTTCCCTAGAGTAAGGGTGTTACCTTGAATAGCCATTTGAATAAACTTGGAATTCCCTTTGGTTTCCTCTATAATTTCCTCTCATTGATTGAGAACCTCTGGACTGGCTTCCCCTATATTGAGATCTTGCATGAGGCTGATAGGGGGTCTGGCTTCTAGCAGAAGGATTAACAGCAGAGCTACCACCTGCACCTGCATCAGGAGGAGGTGGTGGAGGAGGACGATGGAACTGTGAGGAACCTTTCTCATATTTCCTCTTCTTCTTCATAGCCTTATGTTGATTCTTGGAATATTGCATCCAATGTTGAGTAATGGGGCAGTCATGAAGAATGTAATAAGGTATGTCATTTGTATCTTTGACTTTGGCTGGTGGAACTCTTTTCATAGCCTTGCTCCTTGCCTTTCTTTTTCTTGCAATAGTGGCTGAAAAATCATCAGAATCAGTCATATATTCATCACTTTCAGAGCTTTGCTCATCATATAAAGCATCAATCTTTTTCAGATAATCTTTCTGAAGTTGGGTTGGAGCAGATGAGGTAGTGGTGACAGTAGTTGTAGCAGCAGCAGTAACAGCAGAAACAGAGCTTTCAGGAGCAATACTCTCAGAAGATATAGCAGCAGCAGGAGATACAACAGATACAGAAATAACAATTTCAGAAACAGAAATGTGAGGAGGGGAAACATCATCAGTGACAGCAGGCTCAAAGTTATGTGCCTTTGTCATATGTATATCCTTAGAGATTAACTCATCAGTAGTATCATCACTGACAGAAACAGGAGCAGTAGCAACAGAACTAGCAGCATTATTGTCAGCAGGAGTAGTAGCAGTAAGATCACTGGAAACAGAAGGCTCAGCAGTATATAGAGAGGTTATATAGGAGCTAATTAAGCTGGTATCACAGCTGGAGAAGGGCACAATGGCCTTGGTGAGATCCTCTGATGGCTTTACAATTTGCTCTGGAAGACAGCTGAAGTAAATTGAATCAAAATCTGATAATAAGGACCTGAGGTCCACTGAGAAGACTACAACTTGTGGAGTTGAAACTGGAGCTTGAGTTGAAGTAACATCAGTAGTAGCAGCAGGGACTGAAGAAATAGCAGCAGGCAATCTAGCAGCTTCATGAGGCATCTCCCCCTGCCTAGATTCAGAGAGAGCTGGATCAAGGCACCCAAATGAAGGGATTGCCTGAGGAGGAAAGATGGAGGAGAGCCTGGCAGATAAGTCTGCAACTGACTTTAAGAGTGGAGCCAAGGAGGTCTCCAACAAAAGTGAGAGCCTGGGAGTTATCAGCTCATATAGTTTGTCAGCTAAGGCTGGAATGTCTACATGCTCAGTAGGGACTGGAGCAGAGGTAGAGAAGGATGGTGGAGCAACTGATGATGTTGGTGGAGAACTGGTGGAGGGTAGAAGTGAAGGTTGAGGTGTAGGGATTGTGGAAATGGAAGACAGTGGTATAGAGATAGAAGGTGTGAAGGAGGGTTGATCAATGATGTTCTGTAGAAGCTATTGGTAAGATGTGGATGAGGAGGGTAGATGAGGAGGGGATGAAGGTGAATCATCCATGAAGAAATCATCTAGAAGATTGAATGATGGAATGTTGGATGATGTGTCAATGTCTGGTGGAGGGTAGTGATGTAAAGGATGGAAGATTTCTTCTGTTATTGGAAGAGTTGGGATTGGAGATGGAATTGATGTTGGAGATGGGCTGGAAATAATGATGGTGGATGAAGTTTGAATGGTGGAGGTGACTGGTGAAGATGAAATAAGAGTTGGAGGAGGAGAAGAAGCAGCAGGCAAGTCTTCTGCAGGGGCAGAGACTTGAGGGGAAGAGATTGTTACAGTCCTTGTGCCTGAAGTGGTGCTTGCAGAAGGCCTGCTGGGCTTCACAATCTGCCTGTCCCATTTACCAAACAGGGCACAGGATAGGCTCTTTGAGGCATTGATATGTATCCCAGAAGAGACAAGCATGGCAGGGCATCTGTTATGAAGAAATAGCCCTAGGATCCTTCCATAATTAACAAAATTCTTATTTATCTTCTTCTTAATCAGGTCAAAGAAGACCTCTCCCTAGTTTAACTGTTTCTTGTCCACTAAGGCTCCCATCAAGCACAGTTGATACCTGGATATGGTATCATGTGTTGAATGCTTGGCCAATAGAATCTTTCCCACTACATCAGCTAAGAACCTGTATTCAACAGCTAAGTTCTTTTTCAGCAGCTTGCTAGGGTTTGCATCAGAATGACCCATTCTAGCAAGTAAGTCAGAAAATTCCTCTCTAGATAATTCAACAGAATCTCTTCCAGAATTTAATTGAAAAACCTCTGTCAGAATGGTAGGTGTCAAAGGTACCTGAGTTCCAGAAATGGATCCAACAATTGTATTTTGGTCCTGGTTGTGGGCAGTATACACCCACTCCTTAATCTCATCAGCAGCCAATTTGATTCTTGTGTACATGATAGCAGCTAATTTTTGCTCCTTGAACAGTTCTAGAATGTCTTGAAAAACCTGATCACTAGTGCTGAAAGACTCCATGTCTATATCAAATCTGGCATCGAATTTCATTGCGGCTAGAACGGCAACTGAGACGGTCATGGTTACCTGCAAAAATCAACAAACAAACGACCGAGTGTAGAGATGTTTGGAGGGAAAGAGAATTTTTGCAGAGAGATTGAAAGCGGAAAAGGAGAACGACGGCAGAAAAATGAATTTTATATTAGGGTTCGACGCAGAAAAGGAAAGATAGTTGAACTCAGTTCAACGATCGGGGCTTCTAAAGGAATCTGAAAGGTCTTCAATATTGTCGATCTCCGTTCGACGATATTGGAGAGCGTCGAGCTCCGTTCGACGATAGTTCAGAGAACAAAATCGTCGAGCGCCGTTCGACGATCGTTGACCTAGAGAGATAGTTGAACACTATCTGAAAAGCACTGAACTCAGGTCGACGATTTCGGAAAGCGTCGATCTCCATTCAACGATCTGGGGGAAAATCATCGAGCACAGTTCAGAGACCAAAGATACACTCTAGACACTTAGAAAAATCAAGATGTTTGCCTAGTCTTGGTCAATTTTTAAAGTTTTAAAATCTTGGAACTTATTTTAGACTTCCTCCATCTAACATTTCTAACTGATTTAGGAAGAAGGTGTGTTTCTTTTCATCCAAGGGTTTGGTGAAAATATCTCCCCTTTGCAAATCAGTTGGGATATATTGAAGTTCAATTTTATTCTTCTCAACATTATCCCTTAAAAAGTGATGCCTAATTTCTATGTGTTTTGTCCTACTATAGACGACTGGATTTTGAGCTATAGAAATAGCACTGGTGTTGTCACAAAATATTTTTGACTTCTCTAAGTTGTAGCCATAGTCTAGGAGTTGGTTTTGAATCCACAATATTTGTGAACAACAACTGCCTGCAGCCATATATTCAGCTTCAGCAGTTGAAGTTGACACAGATGTTTGTTTCTTGCAAAACCAAAAGACAAGTCTGTCACCAAGAAACTAACAAGTTCCACTGGTGCTTTTCCTGTCAATTCTGCATCCAGCATAATCAGCATCATAAAATCCAGTTAATTCAAATGCTGAATCTTTTGGATACCAGAGACCTATATTTGGACAACTTTTTACATACGTGAGGAACCTTTTTACTAATGTTAGGTGTGACTCTCTAGGGCTTACTTGGAATCTAGCACATATGCATGTAGCAAACATTATATCAGGTCTACTAGCTGTAAGGTACAGTAAAGAGCCAATCATTGCTCTATATGTTGTCTGATCAACAGGTTTCCCATGTTCATCAGCATCCAATACAGCATTAGTAGGCATAGGTGTTTTCATGCAAGATGCTTCAGACATACCAAATTTCTTGACCAATTCATTTGCATACTTGGTTTGAGAAATAAAGATGCCTTCAGCATGTTGTTTGACATGCAATCCTAGAAAGAAGGATAGCTCACCCATGCTACTCATTTCAAATTTAGAATGCATTAGGTTGGAGAACCTTCTGCACAAATTTGAATCAGTAGAGCCAAAAATAATATCATCTACATAGATCTGTACTAGTAGGGTATGGGACTTATGGGTTCTAATGAAAAGAGTTTGGTCTACTCTACCCCTTATAAATTCATTTTCCAGAAGGAAGCATGCTAGGGTCTCATACCATGCTCTAGGAGCTTGCTTGAGACCATATAATGCTTTGTTCAATTTAAAAACATAATCAGGATGAGTTGGAGAGATAAAACCTGAAGGTTGTCTAACATAGACTTCTTCTTTGATATCTTCATTTAGAAAGGCACTCTTTACATCAATCTGATATACCTTGAAGCCTTTGTGTGCTGCATAAGCTAATAAGATTCTGATGGCTTCCAATCTTGCAACTGGTGCAAAAGTCTGGTCATAATCTATTCCTTCTTCTTGTGAGTATCCTTGAGCAACTAGCCTTGCCTTGTTCCTTACAATTACTCCTTGATCATCCAATTTGTTTTTGAGCACCCACTTTGTTCCAACAATGGAGTGATCCTTAGGCTTTGGCACTAGTTCCCAAACTTTGTTTCTTTCAAATTGATGCAACTCTTCTTGCATTGCAATGATCCAGTGTTGATCTTGCTCTGCATCTTGAATGGATTGAGGTTCAATTTGAGATAGGAAGCAAGTGTGCAACATGTTTTGGTTGACCTGATTTCTGGTTTGCACAACAGCTGATATGTCTCTAATTACTTGGGAAATTGAATGGTCTCTTGATGTTACTAAATCAACAGGGGGTGTTGATTGTTCACCAACCTGTGTTGTTGTTTCCTATTGTGGTACAACAACTGGCTCTTCAATTTGTTTTTCTTCAGTATGTTGAATGTTTTCTTCATCTTCACTGCTTTCCTCTTTTTGAATAATCTGTAACCTATTCAAATCTTCAGCAAGAGAATATACCTGCAAAGGTTCTATGGTAGAAGTGTTATTCTCCTTGAAAGACATGTTAGATTCATCAAATGATATGTGAACAGATTCTTCAATTTTAAGAGATGATTTATTATAAACCCTATAAGCCTTACTGATCATGGAGTATCCCAGAAACACTCCTTCATCAGCTTTAGCTTGAAATTTTGCTAAATATTTCTTGTCATTATTATGTATATAACAAATACAACCAAAATTTCTAAAATAATCAACTTTAGGTTTCTTCCCTTTGAGTAATTCATAGGGAGTCTTGCCCTTTAGTTTATGTATTAAACTTCTGTTCAGCACATAGTTGGAGGTGTTCACTGCCTCTGCCCAAAACGATAGAGGAAGGTGAGCATCTGACAACAATGTAGTGGCAGATTAAATAAGGGTTCTATTTTTCCTTTCAGCTGCCTCATTTTGTTGAGGAGTTCTAGGAGCTGAGAAAGTGTGCCTGATCCCTTCACTCTGACAGAACTCTTGCATAAGAAGAGAATCAAACTCTATCTCATGATCACTTCTGACCAGGGCAATGTGAGTATTGAACTCAATCTGTATACATTTGAGAAACTCTGTCAAACACTTAAAGTTATCAGACTTCTTCCTCAGAAAGAACACCCATGTGAATCTAGAGAAGTCATCTACAACTACTAAAGTGTAAGATTTCCCTCCTAGGCTTTGTACTATAATGGGTCCAAAAAGATCCATGTGTAACAGATACAAGATCCTAGGTGAATCACTCTTATTAAGTGACTTGACACTATTTTTAGTTTGCTTGCCTAATTGACAAGCCCTGCAGAGTCCTTCCTTCTTGTAGGGGTCAGAAGGTAGTCGTCTAACAAGGTTGTCCTTGGATAGCCTAGCAATGGTTCCAAGGTTTAAATGTTCTAGTCTCTTATGCCATAAAACATTAGGTCTACAAACAGAATTAAACAGGCAAATGTCTACATCTGTTGAGAGAAAATCTACTAAGTATATGTTACCTTTCCTTTTACCTGTCAACACAGTTGTGTTGTCCTCTGACTTGATCTTGCATAAGGCTTTGCTGAAAGTCACCTGGTAGCCTTCATCACATAACTAACTGATACTGATCAAGTTGTGCTTCAGTCCTTCCACATAGGCTACCTTCTTGAATGTGACTGTGCCAATCTGGACTGCGCCATATCATTTAGTTTGTCCAAAGTTGGAATCACCAAATATGACTTTGTGTCCAAGCTTGGATTTAAAGGATGTGAGGTTGTCCTTGTTTCCTGTCATGTGCTTAGAGCACCCACTATCCAAATACCATTGTTGGTTTGATGTTGGATAGGTCTTCACCTGCACATAAAATAATTCACTTGTTTTTGACCCAGTTTACCTTGGTCCTAGGTTGATAACATTTAAATTCAGAAATAAATGATATCCTAGGTTGACTCTTATAACCTTCAGGATGATATCTCCTTGGAGGTATTTTCCATTCAGTATAAGGGTTAAAGCTTTGGGATGAAGGACCCATAGGATTGGATTTTGATTTACCCTTGAAAGAGTTTCCAAAGCCCTGATCTCTGTTCGACGATCTTGGGTCAGATCGTCGAGCTCCATTCGACAGTCGACTGTGGCAGAGTTCAGGAATTAGAGATCGTCGACCTGAGTTCGACGATTTTGCATGAGATCGTCGATCTGCATTCGGCGATCGTCGAGCTCCGTTCGACGATTTCTGCTGGAACTTTGTTTTCTTAGGTAGATCAGAATTTTTCCTAACTACCTCTACAACTACCTTCCCTTTATCAGAAATGAACTTGATTGGGGTTGTTAGAACTATAGGTTGGCTGGATGAAGCAGCCAAGCCAAGTGCACTATTGAATCTGGAGTTCACTGTGCTTGTGATATCCATCAGCTTGATACTTCTCCCATTAAGGGATTCCTCAAGCTTCTTGACCTCTGATAGCTCACCTTTCAGTGAAGCTATCTGCTCCCTACAGCACTCCAACTCCTCAGAGAGTTTGAGATTTTCTGACTTTAAGATACTATGTTCAGATAATTGATTTTTGAGAGAAATAATTTCCTTCTCAGATTTTAGTAAGTCTAAACATAATGCTTTAAACTCAGACTTAAAGTCCTCAGAATTGAAATCAAAAGAAGTAATTACCTGGTCCTCTTCAAGTTGAGTCTCTGAGTCTGACTCTAACTCTTCTGCATCTGAATTGTGTTGAGAGGCATTGATTGCCATCATGCAGAACTCCTTCTATTCAGCATCATCTTCATCATCACTGGAGCTGGATGAAGCTTCTGACTCCTCTTCAGTTTCACTCCAGGATTCAGCAACAAACCCTTCCTTGTGTGTTTGTTCTTGCTTGAGGAGGTTTGTCATTGCCATTCTTCTTGAAGTCTTTGTCCTTTCTTCTTTCTTTCTTATCCCTTCTGTCCTTGTTTTTGTTTTCTGGACAGTCAGGCACAATATGGCCTGGTTTCCTACAACCAAAGCAAACAATTTCCTTATTATTCGACTTATCATACCTTGGCTTATCATGCTCTTTGTATGATCTCTTTCTGAAGTCCTTTCTCACCATTTTGTAAAATCTTTTAGCCAATAGACTGAGCAGTTCATCATTGCATGTGACTTTGTCTTCAGGCTGATCTTCAGTGGCTTTGAAAGCTATTGTCTTTTCTTTTCTTGTGGCTGGTGAGGCAGCCTTCTGCTCTTCTTCTCTGTTCTTGATGAGTAGCTCATAAGATTTGAGCTTGCCCAAGAGAGCTTCTGTTGTAATCTCATTTAGGCTTCTGGCATACTTGATTGGCCAGATTCTTGAGTCCCAAGTGCTTGGGAAGCACATTAGGATTTTATCATTTAGTTCAGTCAGTGAGATCTCTTTATCCAAAGTCCTGAGTTCATTGACTATCAGATTGAGCCTGTTATATATTTCAGCTACTGGCTCAGCTTCTCCTTTCTTGAAATTCTCATATTGGGATATGAGGTGGGATCTCCTGTCTTTTCATTCATCAGCTGATCCTGAGACTATTTCAGAGAGCTTGTCCCATATTTTATTTGGTGAATTACATTCAGCTACCTTTTGGAAGATGTCATCAGACATAGTCTGGGCTAAGATGTTCATAGCCTTTGCATCTACTACTTTCCACTTCTTGATATCAGCATCTGTTCCTGATGGAGGTGGAACAGCATTTGTGCTTGTATTCTCTAGAGGTCTTGGACAAACTGTCAAAACAGAATTAAAAATTTCCTCATCAATAGAATTCATGTATAATCTAATCCTTGCTTTCCAAAGTGCAAACTTGGATAGATTGCACACTGGAGGTCTGGTGCTAGCATAATCTTTGTTTTGGTCCATGATTTGTGAAGAAATAATCTAATCACAAAATCTACAACAAGCAGATCTAACTAGGAATCTTTGGGTTCAGGTGTTATCTTGTGCAACCACCAAGGTGTGGTATGTTTAACCAACCTCCCTCTGATACCAATTGAAAGTGCAAGCTAGATCTGATATACTCTAGAGGGTGGGTGAATAGAGTATGGTGCTTAAAAACTTTTTACAACAGTTGTTGTAATCTGAGTGAACAGGGAAGCAAATATTAAATCTTATTACAGAAACTATCTGATCACAATCTACAAAAGAAACTAATCACAGATCACAGCCAGAAACAAAATTAAAGACAAGCAACCAGAAGACACAAGGAGCTATAGTGGTTCCCCTAAACTTGGGTACATCCACTCTTCTACCACCCTAGGTAGGAATCCACTGCAGGATGAGTTGATCAGGTGTCCTGGGCACCAATGAGCTTTTGATAAGGTGCTCAAAAACCAAACCAAATTTTTTGACCAGGTGTCTTGCCACCAATGAGCTTTTGATAAGGTGCTCAAAAACCACACAAAAACTTTTGAAGGAAGTTTTAAAAACCCTTTACAGAGGTGGGGATGAGAGAGTGATGGAAGTCTTCTCTTTCTCAGAGCAGCTTAGAAGACTATGTGGATTCAGTGATATTGTCAAATATCCCCCTGAGATCTGTAGTTGATCAGGAAATGAAGCTTTGTTGTATGGTGATAGGCCTTCAGAAAGTTGATCTCCAGCAATTGATGATTTCAGCAACAGCTGAAATGTTAGGGGTCTGGAGTCTTGAATGATGATGACCTTGAACACTTGAATCAAAAGAGATCTGAAGATTTCAGTTGGTTGATCTCCTTGGTTGTGTGTTCTTGTATGAATTCTTTGAGACGGAGAATGTCTGCAGCACTTTTTCTTTCTCTTGAGCAATTGTTGTTGAGAAAGATGTTGTTCTAAAGAATGTTTTTTTCTTCTTTTTCCTTGTGCACTCTCTTCTTCTTGATTGCTTGTTATCAGGAATTCAAAAAAATCTTCTCTTTTATTCCTTTGTTCTGAATAGAAATGATACTCTGTCCTGAATAGCCGTTAGCTTGTCATAAATGACTTCCTTAATTGCTTTGTCTTCTGGGGGAAAGTCCAAAGAAACATTCCTTGATAATCCCTTGAAACGTGCTCCAGAATAAATGAGAATGGCTAAAAGATCTTCTGAATTAATTGCTGAGAATAACTCCTTAACTATTCTGAATTTGAATCTTGAAAATTATTTAACTCTTCAGAAAAACGTCGAACTGAGCTCCACTATCGTCGAACTGAGCTCAGCGATTTGGACTTAGATAGCAACAGAGATCGTCGATCTAAGCTCAACTATCATCGAACTGAGCTCAGAGATAGAGAATCAATACTGGAGTCAAGATCGTCGAACTGAGCTCGAAGATCGTCGAATGGAGTTCGACGATTTGTTGAAGTTGAGCTCAGCGATCATCGAATGGAGTTCGACGATCCGTCGAAGTTGAGCTAAACGATCGTCGATTGGAGTTCGACGATTCGTCGCACTGAGCTCGACGAAATGACTTAGTCTCCAAACTGAAAAACCTTGGTCTTGAGGGCAGCTTCCAAACCTAACTACTAACCCTTAGACTCAAATCTAATTGACCTTTAGATCTATACAATGAGGTCAAAAACAGGTTTCCTAAAGACATAGTGATCCTGACCCAAATTAGTAATAGGGTGTTCCAACACGCCACTAGACTCACAAGTCTTAGTCGTCTGTCTTCCCCTATAGATAGGACTACTCTCACCCCGCGGGCTCATGACAGTCCTAGCAGTCACATGTACCAAACTCGAGATAGGGGACCTCACTATTTCCTTTCCTCTATAGGTGGGTGTAGGTGTGCTATGGGTAGCTCCACCAGCCTGGGGAAAGGATCTCTCCTGGGGGAATAGGTCAGCCCTATGATCAGGCTTGGATAAGGTGCCATAACTATACTGGCTAGCGGATGTCGGGCTAGTAGTAAGGCAGTAGGGGGAATCAAATTTCTCCAAGAGTATTCTTTGCATGTGGGGCCGGGCATATGGATAGCTACCAGCTCCACGCTCTTCGTTCAGCCAAAACACGCGGGCTTGACCTCTTAACCGCTCTTGGACTACATTAACCTTTTGGTAGTCGCCCAATTTGTTATAATTAAAATAGATTTCTACCCACTTAAGCCAGTCTCTAAAATACTTTGGATCGCCATAACCATCATAGGTAAAAATATTGGTGTGTCGATAAGTCAGAGGATGATTGGAAGGGTTCACGTCGAAAGCCATTTCAGCGTGTACCGGAGAGGATACTCGTTCCGATTTTGGTGTGAATGCAAAGAAAGGGTACCTGAACAACGAATTCTAGGAATGATGGAATTGTTCCCGCTTAGCCACTAAGATAATAATTATATAAAATAGATTTTCTTGCTGGAAAAAATATGAGGTTTATTAAAAAAAAAATTGAATTTTGCTGAAAAATAAGAAATCTAGGCCGCTATTGGCAGACCAGCAAAATTGTTTTTGAATTTTTTTTTACTCGAAAGTGAACAAGAAAAGTGCGTTCCGACGTGTAAGAACCAGGGGACGGTGCCAATTGAGAAATTGACGTGAACCTGGCTCTGATACCAAATTGATGTAAGCTTGCCCCTTTTTGGCGTTATGGTGACGGACATAACTAAACGTAACGCTCTCCGCTAACTCTCACGTCACGCTCAAGCAACAAAAACGCAGCAACTACCCAACTCGGATATTCATTAAACATAGACGACGGAGGGTTCGCAAATCCCTTCAAGATAGTACCAAGGCGATAGGCCAAGGTCCTCTCAAGCGAAAGGAACCCACACGGTTCGGTCGAGCATTATTGTACCAAAAGAGAATCCACTGAAAACAAATGATTCGGACAAGGGTGGTTCTCTCCCAACAAAATAAAATGAGGGCCGCCACGCCTCACGAACTTAAACGGAAAAAGAAAACACCAACAATATCAATGAAACTTTAACCACGAAATTTCAAACGCTTCACAAGCCACGCAACACGCATATGCCACAAGATCTATCAAGAGGAGAAAACACACAGCTGTAGACATTTTTCGTTACCCAAACCAGAATAGATGATTCTGGTTATCTCGCTTGAATTGCTCTTCCACGGTTCCGCCGGAGTTACGCCGGATGGAGAGGAAACTCGTCCTCCTTCGTCGCGTCACGCCTTAGTCGAGATCCACGAGAGATTACCACAAGCACCTTGCTCTAACCACCAAGAGAGAGAAGTGGTCGGAGTCTTCCTTGAAGGGGGAAGGGGTTGGTCGGGTTGTGCTTGAGAGAGGTCGAACGGGTATGGATAAGAGGGGGCTAGGGGGTGGTGGCTTGTGAAGGAGGGGCTTTAGGTGGCCGAGAGAAGGAGGAGGGAGGGGAGGTTGACGGCTAGGAGAGGGAGAGAAGGCTAGGATTGAGAGGGAGCCGAAATTAGAATAGGAGGGAGAGGGGGGAGATTCCTTTTGGAGCTAGGATTTTAAATTCTCATTCAACTTAACCATATGAAAACAATCCATGCCTATATATAAGCTACACCACACAATCTCCACCTTAGAAAATTAACACCCTCATGATGGTTATATGCACCCATCATGAATTAAATAAAGCATAGAGTTTGCATGAAGAATAAAAAATGCAAGATGGTTATAAGCACCCATCATGCAATACAAAATTAAAATTCTTGAAATAAAATTGCTTAAAATAACAATCGATAAAATAACAATTTTATAAAATATATAATTATAATTATTTTATTCATAATTATATATTTTATTTAATAGTGGCGGTGGCATTGGGGTCGAGGTAGAATTAATAGTGGCGTTGGTGTTATCATCGAGGTAGAAATCCCATCCGTGAGCTTGCGGACAACGACCGTCCCAATCCACGAACGCTTTCAGATGGGGATCCATGGCGCCATCAATTTCCCTCCTAGGGTTATCTCCCACTGGGTCATGGGTACGGTTCGGAACACTTTTATTGGGCCCACTAGGGCTCTGGTGGCCCAATAAAAGTCGGGATGTTACAATCCAATAAAAATAAAAGGATTTTTGTCCCCGAAAATTTGCGTGAAGTAGGGCGGAAAAAGTAACATACCTGGGGAAAGAGCTCTTGGTGCTTTTCTCGGAGGAGTGCTTCAAGTTCCCACATGAACTCCTCTCGTTCGCAGTTTGACCATAGCACCTTAACCATCAGAATGGTTTTGTTATGTAGTGTCTTCACCTTGTAATCTACCACTCTGATGAGTTCGAGCTGGACAGATCTATCCGACCGTAGTTGCACTGGTGGATTACGAAGGTGCTGCTCTGCTTGCCGGAGGACTCCTCTTAAGGAAGGGACATGAAACACATTGTGAAGATTTCCCAACTCTGGGGGCAAGGCTAAACGATAGGCTACGGGGCAAACCCGCTCTATCACCGGATAGGGTCCCAAGAAGCGGGGATCTAACTTTTTTTGCTTTCTCAACCGGGAGACACCATTCATGTGCTTTAATTTTAGAAACACCATTTTCCCCACGCTGAACTCCACCGGTCGGTGTCGCGCATCATAGTACTTAGCCTGTCGACTCTGCGCTTCCCGAATTCGCTCCTGGATCAGCCGTATCGCTGTCGTAGTGTCATCGATGTAAGCCACTATCAAGGCTTCCGGGTCCTCTTCCTGAGCCCAAGTCAACGGGGTTCGGCAACATCTTCCACACAATGCCTCGTATAGAGCCATCTTAATTCTAGCCTGGTAGCTGTTATTGTAAGAGAATTCGACTAGCGGTAACAACTGCTCCCACGGATCATTGTGGTCCACTATGCACAATCGAAGAAGATCCTCCATCGTCCAGTTCGTCCTCTCCGTCTGTCCATCTGTCTGCGAGTGGAAGGCGGTGCTGAAGGACAATTTGGTTCCCAAGTAAGCCTGTACCCGCCTCCACTCCTTTGATGTAAAACGCCCGTCATGATCTGACACGATGGACTTTGGTACTCCGTGAAATCGTACCACTTGCTCTAGGAACATTCTGGCTAGGATATCCACTCCATCACCTAGTCGATTTGGTATGAACCGTACTACCTTGGTGAGTCGATCTACGACCACCCAAATTTAGTCATTCCCAGTGCTGGATCGAGGTCGGCCGTGGACAAAGTCCATGGAGATGTCATTGAACTTCCACTCTGGTATCGGCAGGGGCTGTAATAAGCCTCCTGGACTGCGGCATTCGGATTTGACCTTCTGATAAGCCTGACGCCTGGCCACGAAATTGGTGACATCTCTTTTCATTCCAGGACAATAAATGGTCCTGCGTAACTCCACGTATATCTTAACTATACCAGGGTGTATCGAGTACCTGGATTGATGGGCCTCTTGCAAAATTTCCTCACGAATCCCTCCGGTAGCGGGAACGAATATGCGATGTTTAAATTGTAGAATCCCGTCATGCAGGTTATAATACTCCTATGCCACTCCTTGTAGAGATCGGATGATCGGCATTATCTTTGGGTCGATCTTCTTGGCTTCTCGTATCCGGTCCCGGATGTCGCATTGGATCTCCATCCAATATAGCTCAGAATAGTACTCTTCTGGATCTCTTCGGGAAACCAGGGTAATCTCCAGGTCTATCAAGGACTGGAAAAGTTCCTTTGGGATCTGATCCATCCAACCCAGGTTATCGCAGGCTGGCGGATCAAGGCGTCAGCGACTCTGTTAGCCTTCCCGGGGTTATATTCGAGAGCGAAGTCGTAAACGCAAGGAATTCTAGACATCGGCACTGCCGGAGATTCGGCTCTTTCTGCATGAAGAAATACTTGTGGCTCTTGTGGTCGGAGAAGATCTCACATCTTACTCTGTATAGATAATTCCTCCATATTTTAAGGGCGAAGACGACGGCGCCGAACTCTAAATCATGCGCTGCGTAGTTTAATTCATGCGGCTTTAATTGCAGCAAAGCGTAGGCCACTACCTTGCCATGCTGCATTAGAACTGCTCCCAATACCTTCAGGGAGGCATCGGTGTAGATTTGAAATCCCTTGGTCCCTGAAGGAATCATAAGGATTGACGCGAAAGTCAGCCGCTTCTTCAGTTCGATGAACGCAGCCTCGCACTCCGGCGACCATCGGAATGCGACGTATTTTTTGGTGAGAGCAGTCAGGGGTATGGCGATCTTGGAAAAACCCTCGACGAACTTCCTATAGTATCCGGCAAGGCCAATAAAACTCCGGATGTCTACAGCCGTCCTGAGTGGCGGCCAATTTTGTACTGCCTGGATCTTGGCTTGGTCCACTGCCACTCCTTCCTTGTTTATCGTGTGGCCCAAGAATCCAACATCTTCGAGCCAAAATTTGCACTTACTGAATTTGGCTGAGAGAGAGTGCTCCCGGAGCTTTAATAGCACCATCTACAGGTGTTGAGTATAGTCCGTCTTGGTATTCGAGTAGATTAGAATGTCGTCTATGAAGACGATGACAAAGTGATCCAAGAAGGGTTCGAAGACTCTATTCATCAGGGCTATGAAGGTGGAGGGCGCATTTGTGTGCCCAAAGAGCATCACTACGAACTCATATACACCATATCGGGAGCTGAAGGAAGTCTTGGGAAAATCTTCCTCTCGGATCCGAAGATGATAATAGTGGGATCTTAGGTCCATCTTGAAGAACACAGACGCACTTTGCAATTGATCGAATAGTTCGTCGATCCTAGTGAGGGGGTATGTGTTCCGTAAGGTAAGCTTGTTCAGTTCCCTGTAGTCGATGCAGAGTCGTAGTGTCCCGTCTTTCTTCTTGATGAAGAGCATCGGGGCTCCCCAGGGCGAGGAACTAGGACGGACGAATCCAGCATCTATTAGTTCCTGTAGTTGCATTTTCAGTTCAGCAAGCTCTCTGGGGGCCATCTTGTAGGGGACTCATGATACTGGTCGTGCTCCGGACACGAGCTCAATCTGAAAGTTGACCTCTCGCTAGGGAGGCAATCCTGGAAGGGACTCGGGGAAATATTTAGAAAGTCGTGGACTACTGGGACCTTGGCGAGCACCTGGGTTTTGTCCTCCATCTCTAAATAAATAAGGTATACTTCGTCCTTCTGACGGACTAATTTCACCATCCATGTAGAAGTTAAGATAATGCACGAGACAGAGGGAAAACATGTCAACGTGACGCTCTGGCCATTACGATTCTGTAGCCGGACTTCTAGCGTGGAACATTTTATTTGTGCTTGGTGCTCGGCCAGCCAGTCCATCCCCAGAATGATGTCAAATCCAGTTATTGCTAGGGTGGTTGTGTAGATTTCAAATTCTACTTCTCCCAACGTAGCCTGGAACGAAAACTTTTTGGTAGATGTCATATCCGACCCGTCTGGTAATCGGATTCGTATAGATAGTTCGGTTGAACAGATAACATTTCCTTTTGTTGCGATGAATTCGTGGGAGACGAAAGAATGAGTCGCTCCTGTGTCGAAAAGGGTTTTTGTAGGGTGTCCTTCTGCCAACAAGATTCCTGACGACATGGGAAATATATAGATATATATCATCTAACTAATATACATTTATATATATATATATATGAAATATACAACATCAGTTGAAGATCTGATATCTTCTATCACCTATGATAAATACCTATGACTACGTCAGGGGCTGGTACGTGATGCAGGTCCGGTGCATAGGCCTCCAGGGGCATTGCTCGACCCTGCTGGCCTCTCCTGCCAGCTCTGCCTCTACGGACTCTTTGACCCTATCCCCATGCCGGTTGTCCACCCTGAACTGCTCCTAATCCCGGTCTCCCTGTCGCCTGAGGGTAAATGGCCCTCATATGTCCTGGCTACTGACACAAGAAGCAGTTCCCTGCGAAGGGAACATCTCGTTGGCCACTAGTGGGGGCTGTGGAGCTGGAGCTGGTCTACTGTCTGGCTGTGCATCTGGGGGTGCTGGGTGTACTGATGGACGCCTATAAGGCTGCCTGCGGCGTCGCTTCCTGCGCTCTCTATCCTGTCTTTGGGGAGCGACTCCTTCGTCTCCCGTCTGGTCTCGAAGAAGCTCTACCTGACCTCTACGCCTTTGAGCCACTGTCTGCTAGTCCAACTATAAAGCTGCCATATGGGTGGCTATGGTGTGAAAGGTGGCCTGAGAGAGCATGATCAGGGCATGCCTCAGGTCGTCCCGTAGTCCTCGGTAGAACCGAGAAGCTTTATCCCTATCGAAGGCAGCCAGATTCCCGACGAAGCGTGCCAGGTGTTCAAACTCTCTCATACTCTGCTACGGTGTGGTTGCACTGTCGGATGAGCAGGAACCTCTCTTACAGCGCAGCTCAGTCTGCATCTGTGATGAAAAACTCTAGTAGGGCCACGAAGAACTCCCCACAAAGGATCGTGCTCAACGGCCGATCTCGAAAGGTAGAGCGACTAACCACTCTCCACCAATCCCTCGCATATCCCACCAAAAGGGTCACCACCAATGAGACAGCAGCCACAGCTAGGCACATCATTCCTACCAACAGCTCCTCCACTCGCTCCACTCACTCCTCTACCTGGATGGCCATCTTTGTAATTCTGAAAGGGGGAGGCCTCAGTCCTCGAAAAGTTGTCAGCAGATCGGTGGGTGCGGTCATCTCTCACGGTGGTTGTGCCAGGGCATCCCGGAAAGTCTCTAGTATAGCCATCATTGTCTGCCCCATATCTGTCTCAGCAAACAGTACGGTCGCGGGAGCGACCGGGTCTGGTTGTGGGGTTGCTAGAACGTATCCTCAGGACGAGGATCCCCCGTTAACTCAGGTATCTGGAGAAGTAACAAGAAAGAGTGTCAGTATTTTGCAAAAGTAGGGGAAGTTTGCAAAAACGTTAACCCAAGCGGAAAAACAATGCTATATGGGCGTACTATAGTGCAGTCTAGAATCCCTAAGCATCCACACTAGGGTCCACCAGACTTCCACTGCAAGGTTTGTCCCGAACCTAGAATGAAGCGAGGGACAAAGGGATCCTGAGACTGCTCCACAAGGATGAATCGCGATGGCTTTGATCCGTTTGTAGAGACCCCCCAACCTTTTGCCCAGGTCGGGCCGGAGGGGTACTACTGGCCCAAGATGTCCACCCAGTGCTCTTAGGGGAGATGATACACCCTATCCAAGCGCTAGATGGCCGCCTTGCTTGACTCGAATCATAACATTCACAACCCATCAAAGTAAAGGGGAAGCACTAACAGGAAACCATTGCAGATATAATATATCAAATCTCAGAGGTTATAGGATTGAAGCCTAAGCATTTAAATAAGCTCGTGGGCTATATATGTGCTACATATATCACTCATACTCTCTCTCTATCTCTACGCTGCTCGGCAGTACTCAGGTCTCTAAACTCTGGGGATGATGGGGTGCATCTGCTCGGGTAGACCTAGCTGCTGGCGTAATCTCCTGCGGTAGCGGGTCACTATGGTGCTTCACCTCCTGTGAATGGTTAACCAAATAACTGTTAGTCACAGAGCTAAGTGGAAACAAATCTCCTCCGCGAATCCACAACTTGGGTACGAGCACTCACCCACCCAACAAAAGTAAATAGCCGAAGCAAGAGAGGGTTAGCACAACATTTCATATATGAACAGCTACGAGCAATTATATAGGGGTGCCGTATAACCATAAGAAAGCAGCAATAGTATAAATAAGTTATAACAAGGCTCTACTAGCTCATCTGCATATCAGGCTTTCATATCCTGAAATCTATTGCAGGCATTCATAGCCCCGCACAACCGCAGGCATTCATAGTCGCGCACACACCGCATGCATTCATAGCCGCGCACACACCGCATGCATTCATAGCCGCGCACACACCGCAGGCATTCATAGCCGCGCATGCAAACCTTATGTCAACATAGTTTGGACCGCTTCTGTTCCAGCAGGGAAGCGAGCCCTGCGGGACTCACCGATGTGGCTGTCGGTGACAGTGGCCAGTCCTTCCACTTCTGGGTGTGATCGTACCGCACAACCCCAGGCCCTAACATATAACCATGTGTATTCTTAGATGTGAGCGACATCTGGAAAATCATTTTGGCCGACCAGCGGAGGAAAACCCGACGGGGAATATAACGGTCGGTCACCCGTGGTAATCATCTCTGAAAGTCCACCTAGTGTCAACTATCTTCACCTATGGGGGGGGGGAATAGGTGACGTGCAGTGTTTTTGCGGAATTTAAAATTGTACCTGCACAATAAAAATAAACAGCACAGCACACAGAATACACAAGCTATTTATAGTGGTTCCCCGATTTGGGTACATCCACTTTCCCCCATCGACCTATCTCCCAATAAAGGACGACTCGGTCTCTTCACCAACAGGATTGAAATCCAATCCTTGCACTATCGGAAGGAACCCTTCCACACGTAGGAGTCAACAATCCCACAACACGGGTTGCACCCAACCCTTTCAACTAGGAACCTACGTTCCTTTACAACAAAAGTAAAACTAGAATGTACAAGAGATACAAACTACGTTTGGAGACTAAGGTGTCCCTCTTTGTTGACAACGTGTTCTTGAAGTCCACAAAGAGTCCACAACCCTAGATCTCTCTTGGAGAGAATCTCCCCGGAACCGGCGGCGGCAAGATGGGCGGCGGCTAGGTTCACGGGATCGGTGGCGACGACGATGTGCGGCTGCTGTACTTTAGAGATCCAAACTTCGTAGCGAAGCTAGCTAGGTCTACCAACGGTCACACTAGGATCAGTCGTCTCGATTGATTCGGACGGGGAAGGTTTTCCCGATCAACAAATCAAGAGACAAGAGATCTCCAGTTAGACACGTGAGACGCTAAGCTTGGCTAAGCTTCTATCGACCGGAGATCTGGAAGAAACCACGATCAAGACCGGCAACCAACTCTCTCAATCGGCGACGGCAGCGGCGGAGCGGAACTCGCGATCTAGGTTATGTCGCGGCCCGTGTTTTCGTCTTTTTCTCCGTCTCCTTACTGTTCAAAAATACCCTGTATTTATACTGTAGACAACTTCAATATGACCGTTGTGGGTCCCACCTGAAGGAAACCCTAGTTCCGGTTCAACATAGTGCCAGCGACAGAATCCGGTCCAGCTGTTTCCAGAAAAATTGCCAAGTCAAAATCGGCGAGAATCGAAGGTGATTCTCGACGAATCGGCGAGAATCAGTTAGTGATTCTCGACGATTCGTCGAGAATCACTAGTGATTCTCGCCGAATCACTTGATGATTCTCGCCGAATCACTTGTTGATTCTCGACGAATATTACTTGGTCATGATCTGCTCAACGATGGGTTCGGCGAGAATCACTAGTGATTCTCGCCGAATCTTACTTGGCACCGCTTTGAGGTAGCCGGATAGAGTCGGCGAGAATCACTAATGATTCTCGACGATTCGGCGAGAATCATTATACTTAGACGATTTTTCGTCTTTCCACCCAAGAGCTGCTCCTTGACCCATCCTTGCTCCTTGTCTGCTCTTGCATAGTTACAGCCCTGTACTTGAAAGTAAGTGCACTCCAATAGAGAGAGTACACGTAGGCCAACACACTGATCTGCTCAACGAGGGATTATGTCGTGCAGACCCGTGTATATTGACCTACTACACCCTGACATTGGTGTGCACTTAGCGTGGAATAACTGCAAGCACAACTTAAGAGGTTTCATCAAATACATTGTGAATTCATCTTAGCTTAACAGGTGGCTTCCTCAAATCCAGGTAATTGTGGATACAATACCCAACAATCTCCCCCTATTTGACGAAGCCAAAATCCTACTAGCTAAGATGAATAACACCAACCAGATAATATAAACAACATTCAGAATTTAAATATGCAGCACAAGAGAATATAGGCAAACAGATCAAGACTTGAGTCATTCATAAATTCAAATACATATATATATATATATATATATATATATATATATATATATATATATATATATATATATATATATATATATATATATATAATCTCAAGAATGTTCATATAATAACAATAAACGTTAATTGTTCTTAAGAGAGAATGACAGGCTATAAATTTTTGACTATTTTTCTTTGGCTAAGTCATCCTTGAGTTTTTGAGCCAAATACTTCTTTCTTTGCCTCTCCATATACTCTTTGGGCTTCGGATAATATCTGGGAGGAGGAGCTTTATCTGTCGCAGTATTGGTCCTGAATAAGATGTTTCGTTTTGCTTCATACGTCTTGTGCATCTCCCACTCATACTGGCTGTATACATCATTTCGATTGATTTCCTCTTTTTCCTGTAGCCAGAATGTGTCCAATATGATACTCTTGGATACTGGGCTCCACTTTTCGTTTCTTACTTCCTCCTCCTTCAGTCTGATTCTCTTTTCAACTTGTGTTTCCTTTGATGTCCCTTCTTGCGATTTCATCTTGTCCCTGGCTTTTGCTAGGGCTCCTTGATCAAACATTGCCATCAGTTTTGCCTTGGAGGAGGCCCTAGCAGCCCTATGAACATCAGCTTCACTTACAGGAACTTCTTCAACACTGGCGCCCTCATCAACCACAGTATAATCTTGAGGAGCAGGAGCACCCTGGGGATTTTCAGGGATATTAAAGCCTAATGCTTGTTGGAGCATCCACCAGTAACTGTCATAGACATATTTGTTTGACTGTTCAAAGTTGTTGATCATGACTTCCCGAAGCTCAGCCATCTTAGCTATATATTCTTTCTCCCCCTTTTTGGCTTCGACTACGATGGAATTTGCATAGGAGTGCAGTGAGTCATCAATATGCTTTGTAGTC
The DNA here is from genome assembly GCA_039583875.1 of Platanthera guangdongensis. Lineage (NCBI taxonomy): Eukaryota > Viridiplantae > Streptophyta > Magnoliopsida > Asparagales > Orchidaceae > Platanthera > Platanthera guangdongensis. Next base: position 44,467,885 of record CM077160.1, on the reverse strand, counting down.
CTGGAGAATTCAGTGACCAAGGCTTGTTGATTGGTGTTGAGAGTTACCATATTGCCATCAAACTTTTGAATGTTATTTGCTACGACATGAGCATTCTGATTTACTACGGAGAGAGTATCGGTGTTCTTTTTTGTCCGTCCATAAGAAGAATGACAGCTTGGCCGGTCGCTGTATACTTATCTTCAAACTTCTTTTCCATCACGTCCAGTTTGTGATTGATCTCCACCATGTTCTTGAGCATGAGATTCTCCGATTTCTTGATTCTTTTTAACATTTTATCCTGAGCTTTCCCAAAAGAGGCTTTAAGCTCATCCACTATACCCTGAATGACATTCACGGTGTGAGTGGCTAGATTATCTCGTAGTGGAAGATCCGGAGGCACTTCTTGGCCTTGCTCTTTAGCAGAAGCACCTGTAGAGCTGGACACGAGCACAGTCTCTAAGGGGGGAATGCTTGCGGCCTCTGTAGATTTCTCAGACTCCCCCTCCATTGTTGCACCAATGTTCTCAGGGACGAACTCAGGAGCGTGCTTGTCAGATGGAACTTCAGTGATATCCTGAGTCTCCAATGCTTCCTGTCCCCCATTGCCTTCTTCCTCACCTTCATCATCCATTTGATCATTCTCATCAGCATCACCTTCCAACCCTTCGTCAGCAGTCTCCTCTACAGCATCACTTTCTTCTTGTATATCCCCATTCTAGCTATAGTAGCTGTTTCAGGATCCTTAAAAGGAACAGGAGGAGATTCAGGTTTCTTTGGACTGTCAGTTTTCTGAGATTCTGGAGCTTGTTGTAGATGTTACTTAGGTTGTTGATGTTGGGTTGTTGATGTTGCCTGCTTGAGGAGTACCTGTGCTGGCTGCTTCCAGAATGAGTAGAGGATCTACCCTGTTGTCTCTTATAAGTTAAATATTGGGTAGATATCTGAGAAGAAGTGCCTAAAGCACCAGCAGTAGGTGGAGGAGGATGAGGAGGATCTTTCCTGTATCTTTGAGAAGGAGGAGGAGAGTATCTCCTGCTTTTCTTCTTGGCTTTTTGCTCATTCTTTGACAGCCACATCCAAGCTGGTATGCCCTTGTAAGGAGTGATATTCTAAAGTATATAATATGGGGTATCATGATTTAGGTTTGGTTTTGGAGCAGCAGCTGGAGGGGATTTCCTTTTCTTAGAGATTTTCTTCTTCTTTGCAGAAGGACTGTCATCTAAATCATCTTCATCATCATCATCATCTGAAGATTCTTGGGGATTATCATATAAAGCATTAATCTCCTTTAGAGCTTCTGCAGATATCAATAATTGTTCAGCCTGAGGAGGAGCTGGAGCTGGAGTTGGGGGACTATGTACAATAGTGCTTTCAGCAACTAATTTATTTTCTTCTTCAATATCTGCCATGATAAACTCATCTAGATCAGTAATGGGGCTATCAACCATCTTGAATGTTGGAGGAGAGATGGCTTTGGGAGGGGATGAAACAATGAAAGAATCTTCACTTGGTGAAGATGGAATAACTGGAGCCTTTATATTTGCAAAACTGGCCTTGAGTTACATGACAACTTTGGGGCTTATTGGAGAAGTATAAGGAACTATAGCAATAAAAGGCTTGGGGCTATCTTCTGGAAGAAAGTTTAAATAAATTGTATCAAAAGTATTTAACAGACTTAAAATATTTACTGTGGGATTTATAATGTAATCACCAACAGTGTTTATTTTATCTATAAATGTCTCATCTATATCCATATCAGATTCAATAAAATCAATCAAATCAGCAGGAATAGCTGAGTCTGCTGCTGCTTCTGCTGCTCCTACTACTGCTGCTCCTGCTACTGCTCCTGCTGCTGCTTCTGCTGGGGCTGGTGCTACTTCTTCATGGAGTTTCTCCCCCTGTCTGGTTTCAGTAGGCATTGAAGCCAGGCCCCTGACTAAAGAAGGAGGGATAGAGAGGGCAGAAATTTGAGCAGCAAGGGTTGAGATTAAAGAAGCAAGAGGTGAAATAGCCTGTGCTATGAGGTTTTTGTTGAGGGGAGTGAGAATTACCAGAAGAGGTGGAGTGAAGGAGGGGTCTAGTTGCATGAACTCAGAAGGTGTCTGAGTGGATACAGAAGGGTGGATGAAAGATGATGGTGGAGGGGAAGGAAGAGAATCTGGCATTGGGTCATTTGGGGAAGATGGGGTATGAATGGGGGATGAAAGCAGATTGAATGGTGGTATGGATGACAGATTGGAAAGAGGGATGTTAGCTAGATGTTGTGGTAGATGAGATGATGGTTATAATGGAGTTGGTGTACCATGTTGTGATGGAGTTGGTGTATGAGAGTGAATATGAGTTTGTGATGGAGTTGGTGTACCATGTTATGATGGAGTTGGTGTACCATGTGGTGATGGAGTTGGTATATGAGAGTGAATATGAGTTTGTGGATGATGCATTGGAGATGATGGAGGTGTAGGAGTATGGACTGTGGTATGAACTGGTGAATAGAGATGAATTGGGGAGGTTGGAGGAGGTGGAGGTGGAACATCTTTAGTAGGGTGGGGAGTGGCTGGAATAGCCCTTGTACTCTCAAAAGGCCTGGAAGAGGAGGAAGCCTGGGATGGCTTAGTTATCATCCTCTCCCATCTGCCATAGAGGGTAGAGGTTGGCCTCTTGGAGGTATTGATGAACACTGGTGTAGTAACCAGATGTCCATGTGCTTTCTCCTGCAGAAATATCCCCAGAATTCTGCCAAAGCAGACCTCTTTCTTGTTGTTTTTCTTTTTAATCAAATCAAACAGCAGCTTCCCCAATTTTCTGCTCTCTTCTCTACCAGAGCACTAATCACCATGAACTGGTGTCTGGTTATGTAGTCGTGGGCAGTGTGTTTGCCCAGCAGCACCTTGCCGACTATGTCAGCCAAAAACTTGTACTTAGGAGACAAGTTATTCTTCAGCAGTTTGTTAGGGTTGTCGCTAGAGTAACCCATCTTGGTCAGCATATTAGCATACTCCTTAGAGTCCATTTATATTTCGTCTTCACCATTTAACAGACCAAAAATGTCGGTTAGTACGGAAGGGGAGAGGGTAACTGGATTATGAGAAATTGATCCATTCATATTATCTTCTTCTGGAGTTGTAGATGTATACACCCACTCTTTGACCTCAGTCATTGCTATCTTGATCCTCATTGTCATGAACTGTTTCAGATGCTGTTCTTCAAACAGCTTCAGGATTTTGACGAAGATGGCGTCACAGAACTGGAAGGAGTCGTAATCGATGTCAAAGCCCATATCAAATTTCATGGAAGAGAGAGCGCTTACTTGAATCGCCATGAATGCACCTCCAAGAGAAAAACAGAGATCAAGTGCAAAGGGAACTGGAAGCACGGGACAGAGGTTGAAGAAAAACCTAGATATAAGGTTTATTTTTTAGAATATGAAACGACAAATTCCGTTCGGCGAGAAATTAAAAATTCTTCGAGCTGAGGTCGACAAAATATTTGATCGTCAAAATAATTCGTCGATCTCTGTCAGAAGATGTGAAAGCATTTCGTCAAGCTCCGTTCGAGGAAAGTTTTCTTAATCAAATTTGGCGATCTCCGTTCGACAAAAATAGCTTCACACACAGTGAGTCCGTCGAACTCTATTCGACGATTTTTCTAAAAATTTTCTCTGTTCGCCGATCTCCGTTCGATGACTTTTGAAAAATTCGTCAAGCATAGATAGAAATCAAATTAAGTTTTCTCCCTTTATCGTACTAAGCTGATTTATGAAGAACAGATGATTCCTCTCATCCAAAGGTTTGGTGAAGATATCTGCCCTTTGTAAATCAGTGTAGATATAGACAAGATTAATTTTATTTTTGTCTACACACTCTCTTATGAAATGATGTCTAATGTCTATATACTTGGTCCTACTGTGATGGACTGGATTTTGTGCTTTTGATATAGCACTTGTGTTGTCACATAATAGAGTTGAATTATTTAAGTTGAACCCATAGTCCAGGAGTTGATTCTGAATCCACAGCATCTGGGAACAACAACTGTCAGCAACTATATATTCTGCTTTAGCAATTGATGTAGACACAGATGACTGCTTCTTGCTAAACCATGAGACTAATCTCATACCAAGGAACTAGCATGTTCCTGAGGTACTTTTTCTGTCTACTCTGCATCCAGGAAAGTTAGCATCTGAGTATCCATTTAACTCAAACTCTGACTCAGTAGGATACCAGAGTCCTAGACTAGGATAACTCTTTATATATCACAAAATTCTTTTTAAGAAAAATAGATGAGATTCTTTTGGGTTCACTTGGAACCTAGCACAACGACATGTAGCAAATATTATGTCAGGTCTGCTTGCTGTAAGGTATAATAGGGATCCAACAATGCCTCTATATAATTTCTGATCAATAGGTTTCCCATGTTCATCAGAGTCTATTACATCATTAGTGGCCACGTGTGTTTTCTTTGCTGAGGCATCAGCCATCCCAAACTTTTTAAGAAGCTCCTTAGCATACTTAGCCTGGGATATGAAGATGCCATCAGGTAGTTGCTTCACTTGGAGACCAAGGAAGTAGGAGGGCTCACCCATGCTACTCATTTCAAACTTTGAATGCATGAGGTCAGAGAACATTTTGCATAATTTTGAATCTGTAGAACCAAATATAATGTCATCTACATATATTTGTACTAACAATATTTGATCCTTATGGTGCCTAGTGAATAATGTCCTATCTATAATACCTCTTGTAAATTTATACTCTATCAAGAAGCTAGCTAAGGTCTCATACCAAGCTCTTGGAGCTTGCTTTAGACCACGAAGATCTTTATGTATTCTAAAGACATATGAAGGATAAGTTGGAGAGATGAAACCTGGACGTTGTTCAACATAATCTTCTTCTTTAAGTTCTCCATTCAAAAAGGCACTCTTGACATCCATTTAATAGACTTTAAACTTCTTGTAGGCAACATATGCAAGAAAAGTCCTGATTGCTTATAGCCTTGCAACAGGAGCAAAGGTTTGATCATAGTCAAAGCCTTCTTCTTGCCTATAGCCTTGAGCAACAAGCCTAACCTTGTTTCTCACAATTACACCATGGGCATCAAGTTTGTTTCTAAATACCCACTTGGTTCCAATTACTGGATAGCCTTTCGGCCTTGGAACTAAGTCCCAAACTCTGCATCTCTCAAATTGATTGAGCTCCTCTTGCATTGCAATAATCCAGTGGGGATCTTACTCTGCATCATCTATGGATTGAGGCTCATTTTGAGAGATCAAACAGACATGCATAACATCTTGGTTAAGTTGATGCCTTGTCAGTACACCTACTGACATGTCCCCAATCCCTTGAGATCTAGGGTGGTCACATAGTGTGACAAGGTCCATGGGTGGAGTTGGTTTAGCAACAGAATTTGGAGTTAATTCCTCTTGTGGAATAATGTCTGTTGTTGAAGGAAGTTCCACTTACAAAAATTCTTCTTCACTGTCTTCATCAACTTGTGAAGGAGGAGGTGATATAACCTCTTGTGTAAGGTTCAACTCACCCAATTTCTCACACAAGTAAGGTACCTGCAAATATCTGAGGTAGAAGAGTCCTTCTGCTTATAATACATGTTAGCTTCATCAAAAGAAATATGTACAGATTCTTCCATTTTTAGGGATGATTTATTCAAAACCCTATAAGCCTTGCTAACTTGAGAATATCCAAAAAAAAATTCCTTCTGTAGCTTTAGCTTCAAATTTTCTGATGTGTTTGTTGTTATTGTTATAAATGAAACATCTACACCCAAAAATTCTAAAGTAATCGATTTTAGGTTTCTTCCCATTGAATAATTCATAGGGGGTCTTACCCATAAGTTTATGTATCAAACATCTATTCAGCACATAGTTTGTTGTGCTCACAGCCTCTACCCAAAAGGATAGGGGCATGTGTGCATCTGCAAGAAATGTTCCTGCAGATTCAATGAGGGTTCTATTTTTCCTTTCTGCTACCCCATTTTGTCGAGGAGTTGTAAGAGAAGAGAAACAATGCCTGATACCTTCCTCCTCACAGAATCTTTGCATGGGAAGATATTCAAACTCAGTACCATGATCACTTCTGATCAATGTAATTGGAGTGCAATACTCAATTATTATGCTCTTAAGAAAGTCTATAAGGACTTTAAAGTTATCTGACTTATTTCTCAAGAAAACACCCAAGAGAATCTAGAGAAGTCATCAACAATAACTTGATTATAAGACTTCCCACCTAAGCTTTGTACAGCAATAGCTCCAAAGAGATCCATATGTAGCAAGTATAGAATCTTAGGTGAGTCACTCTTATTAATTGACTTAAAGCTATTTTTAGTTTGCTTGCCTTCATGACAAGCCTTGCATAGGCTTTCCTTCTTGTAGGTGCCAAAAGGCAATCCTCTGACAAGATTGTCCCTAGATAGTTTAGAGATGTTCTTAAGGTTAACATGACCTAGTCTCTTATGCCAAAGAATATTGTCATTACTAACTTGATTGAATAAGCATAGTTATGAATTAGTAGAGTTAAAGTTTACTAGGTATATGTTCTCTTGTCTACATCCTATTAAAACAGTTTGGTTATTTGAAGAAATGATACATTTGGAATTAGTAAAGCAAACCTGATGACCTGTATCACATAACTGACTTATGGATATTAGGTTATGTTTGATACCATTTACATATGCCACTTTTCTGAAAGTGACAGCTCCACTGTTGAAGTCTCCATATCCTTCTGTTTGTCCAAAGATAGAATCTCCAAAGATCACTCTTGAACCCAGCTTTGCCTTCAAATTGATTACTCTATCCTTGCAACTAGTCATGTGCTTTGAGTACCCACTATCCAAATACCACTTATTTTGAGTGATAGGATAGTTCTTCACCTGCAGGGAAACAATTTAGATGTTCTTGACCCAGATCACCATGGGTCCTTATTTCTTTTCCTAAGAAATACTTGAAATGAAAGAATATTCAGGCTGGCTTTTATACCCTAAGGGGTGAAATCTTCTGCGAGGAATTATCCATTGGGTGAATGGGTTGATATTTGACCTAGGTTGATTGAGGTGATTATAATACTTTCTATGAGAGTTGAAGTTTCTGTAAGATTGATCTGGGATCTACGAACTCTGGTACGTTCGTCGACCTGAGTTCGACGAATTTGGATAAGATCTTTGATCTCTACTCGAAAAATGAAAGTATTCATTCTCAGGGCACCAATATCGTCGATCTCTGGTTGACGAACCAGACTGGTTTCGTCTATCATGGATCGAAGAATAACTATTATTATAGTTGGCGTTCGGAGTTCATTGTTCAGAGTTCGACGAACTGTACATGTTTCGTTGATCGGAGTTTGACGAAAACTGCTGAACATTATTCTGGCAATTACTTTTCTTATTCCTTATTCTTTTCTTATTCTTGTGTGTAATTTAATTTGATTAAGATTGTTATCTTCTACTTTCTCCTTACCCTTTTCAGAAACAAATTTTATTGTAGTGGTTAATATGTTTTTCTGAATGAGTGAGGGTAGGCTTGATGAAGCACCCAAACCCAGCTTGTCATTAAGTCTGGCATTCACTGTGCTAGTGATGTCCATCAACTTGATGCTTCTCCCATTCAGGGATTCTTCAAGTTTCATTGCCTCAGTCAGTTCATATTTTAAAGATATAATTTGTTCACTTGCTAGGGTTAGTTCATCTTTTAACTTAGTATTTTCAGAAATCAAATTTTCTTGATTAGACAGTCTTTCCTTAAGCATTTTGATTTCTTTTTCAGAGTTAATTAAGTCTATACACATGGTTTTAAATTCAATTTTAAAACTATCAGAATTATAATCAAATGATGATAGTACCTGATCAGCTTCTAATTCTGAAGCTTCTTCATTATCTGATTCTTCTTCATCATCTGATGGGCTACTAAAGGCATTGATGGCCATGCGGCAGACTTCCCTGGCCTTTGCCTCTTCTTCCTCTTCACTAGAACTGGAAGATGTGGATTCATCTTCTGTGTCACTCCAGGTATCATCAACAAAGCCCTTCTCCTTCCTTTTCTGTTTGCTGGAGGAAGGCCTGCTGTATTGTTGTCTTCTGGAGTCTTTCTCTTTTCTTCTTTCTTTCTTCTGATTCTCCGGACATTCTGAGATAAAGTGTCCAGGTTTCCTGCACCCAAAACACATTATTTCTTTAGTAGGAGTTTTATCATACCTGGGCTTATCATCCTGCCTGGATGATTTTCTCCTGAAGTCTTTTCTTGCCATTTTGTAGAATCTCTTGGCAAAGAGACTCATTAGTTCTTCATTAACTGTTGAAGCTTATGTCTCTTCAGCAGCCTTGAATGCTATATTTTGCTCCTTTTTTGCTGGTGGAGGAGTCCTTTGTTCTGTAGCTTCTCTAGACTTTATCAGTTGCTCATAAGATTTGGGCTTTCCCAATAGAGATTCTATGGAAATCTCATTTAAACTCCTGGCCTCCTTGATTGGCCAGATACTGGAATCCCATGAGCTTGGGAAGCACATGAGGATCTTATCATTCACTTCAGTAAGAGTGATGTCATTTTCTAAAGTCTTCAGCTCATTGATTATTGAGCTCAATCTGTTGTTCATGTTAGCAACAGATTCTGACTCATCCTTCTTGAAGTTCCCATATTGGGAGATGAGAGTTGATCTTCTATCTTTCCTCTCATCAACAGAACTAGCTACCATCTGGTTGAGAGAGTCCCAAATAGCCTTGGCTGATGTGCATTCAGCCACCTTCTGGAAGATGTCATCAGACATAGTCTGAGCCAAAATATTCATGGCCTTTGCATCAGCAATCTTGGCCTTCTTCTGAGCATTTGTCCACTCAGGTGGTGGAACAGCATGTGTGCTTGATGTTGAAGTAGATGCAGTTGGTTGAGGAGTATCTGTCAAAATAGAATTGTAGATGTCCTTATCAATGGATTTTATATAAAATTTAATTCTTGCCTTCCAGATGGCAAACTTATTTAAGTTTCACACTGGAGGTCTGGTGCTTGCATAATCCTTGTTCTGTGTCATGCTACGACAATAATCATAGAGAAATAAAATATTAGATCTAACATAGGATCTTTTGGCTCAAGGGTTAGCTTGTACATCCAAAGGAACACTGCTTTGATACCAATTGAAAGGGAGGGTTAGACATGATATGCTCTAGAGGGGGGGTGAATAGAGTATCTTGAAAACTTTTTGTTGTTAATAAAATTATCAGAGTAGTGCAAATAATATCAATAGTAAGCAAAAGAGCAACCTAAGATAATTTAATCTAACACAGCCACAGCAAGACTAAACTAAAACAGCCACAACAAGAACAAAAAGAAAGAGGGCAACCAGACAACACAAGAACTTTTATAGTGGTTCCCAAACCTGGGTACATCCACTCGCCTACCACGCTGGTAGGAATCCACTAGCAGGTTTTGATCATGTGACTATCACCAATGAGCTTTTGATTAGGTGCTCAAAAACCAACTCAAGTCTTTTGATCAGGAGACTTGCAACCAAGGAATAACTTTTGAAGGGAGTTAAAGAACCCTTTGTACAATGAGGGGGTGAGAGATTTATGGTGTCTTCTCTTTCTCAAAACAACTGAGAAGACAAGTGGATCTTGATGTTGTCAAAGCTCCCCCGGATATATTGAATTGTTCAGGAAGATTGGAGATTTGCTTTAGGGTGTAGGTCTTCTATCTTTAGCCTTGATTTGAGAAGATCCAAGAACTTTTTGACTGATAGAAGTTTGTTGTCCTTGAAGAATCCTGGAGTGAAGGTTGAAGAAGACTCTTGATTTGGAATGGATGTTCTTCTTCTTCTTCAGCAATGTTAAGGTGAAAACAAGATTGTTTTCAGTACAGAGAAGGATTAGAATGTAATTGTTGTTGATCTTCTCTGTGTGACTTGTATTCTCTTTCTGGTCTGGACAATCTTGTTCACTTGTGTATCTGTTGTTCTTCGATAAGAAAAAAAATCTCTTTTATATGATCAGTCGAATTTTCTCCTTTGAATTTTTGAATTCCTTTTGTATTAATTGCTGACGGCCTGGAGAGAGAAATACGGTTGGATAGAATATCTGCTTTAATGGATTTCCCAACTGTCCTACTGAAAAGCGGCAAGAAATAATCCTAATAAATACCATAATCAATGCTCCTTCTAACGGTTATATTTAGAGAATATTAAGCATTGATTATTTAGGAATTAATACAATATAATAAGGACAAAAGAAGGAAAAATCCATGTCTGGATCTGCACAGAATTCGTCGAGCAAAGAATAGATTTCGTCGGCCTGAGTACAGAGATTGTCGACCAGAGAAATCATGTTCTTCGACCAGATAATTCTTGTTCGTCGACCTGAGCACCAAGTTCGTCGACTTGAGAACAGGTAACTGCTTTCTGATAAAACTTACTAATTTTGTGCTCTAAGTTCGTCAAGCTGATAACATAACTTAGTTGACTGAAGTTCAGAGAAAGGATTATGGACTTAGAATGTTGAAGTTGAACAACCAGAAATCATCGACCTGAGCTCGAATATCGTGGAGCTCAACTCAGAGAATTTTCTCTGAGTTCGTCGAGCTGAGCATGACTTTCGTCAAGCTGAGTTCGACGAACGTCGAACTCACTTTCCTAAATCTTGATTTTTCTCTAAGTCTGGAGTCTTCTGCAGTCTTTTGTTGGCTGGTCCATGCACTGTTGACTCTAAGGACATAGCTTAAACTCTAGGACACAAACATGACACTGGCTATACATGTTGGGTCAATAATCCTAGTTAGTGAACCTAGACCAAATCAAACTAGGGATCCAACAGAACCCCAACATAGAGAGTTCGTGGATTGGGATGGTCGTTGACGCAAGCTCGAAGATGGGAGTCTACCACGACATTTCTCGACAATGGTGCAGCCGCTACATGTTATGCTCGACGTCCGCCGCCATTAAATAAAATATATAATTATAAATTAAATAATTATAATTATATATTTTATCAGTTATTATTTTTAGTATTTTCTATTTAATGTAATTTTAATTTAAGCATTGTTTTATTTACAAGCATTTCATTATTGTATTTTTATTTCATGTATTAAGATGGGGGCATATAACCATCATAGTTTCATTTTGAATTTTGAATTTTGAATTGGAAGAGATTGAGTGGTGTAGGCTATATAGCCTTGTTATGGAGAATTTAGTAGAAAAAGAATGAAAAGAAATTAGAAAACCTAAATTTGGTTTCCCCCCTATTCTCTCTCTTTCCTCCTCTTGAAAATTTCGGCCGCCTCTTGTCTCCCTCCTCCTTGGCCGCCGGCCACCCCTACTACCCCTCTATCTCTATCTCGGCCTTATCTCCTCCTCCTTGTATAGTTCTCATCTAATAGCCCCTCTTCTTATCTCCTCCCTAAAACCGAGCCTTCTTCCCTCCCAAAACCCTAGCCGGCCACCTCCCTAGCCGCCACCCTCTTTCCTCCCTTCCCACCACTCGGCCACCACCTCCACCACCAACTCGAGCCCTCTCTTCCCATCCAACACTCAAAACTGAATACCCTCATCATCACCAAAACCAATTCCGACCACCCTCAATTTAATTTTTCCCAACCACCTTTTCTCTCTCCATTTTTCATATATATTGCCATCCAAGGATTTCTCTCACTCCAAAGGTTATTGCAAAGGAAGAACGGCTTGCGTCTTCATCGTCCGGTGCGGATCTGTGGTTTGCGTGGAAAAATAGAAAATAAACCATCGTAGTGAGTGCTTTCCTCCACTCAATATGGTGGACGGACTTCTAGGGATTGGGTAACGATTCTTCAACATCTCTTGTGTAATTTCTTCTAAAATTATTTGTGAGATTTTGGTGGAATGTTGTGCATAATTAAATCTGTTTTTTAAGCATTGTTATTCCGAATATTTTCGTATAAATTGGATGAAGTAAATTTCGTGAATGCTTACAGAAATCAGTTTCCTTACCCTTGATTTCTTTGGTGTTCAAGTGATTTGGCAACCCTCATATTAATTAATTTTGGGATTAATTTGGACTAAATTTTAAATCACTATTTTAGTCCGGAGTTTCTCATTTTGGGAATTGTGAATGTTTGCGTATAATTTTAATTTGAATTGCTAATTGTCTGGATCGGGTAGATCCTTTTCGCTTGAGCGAACATTGGCATATATCCCTTATTCAATCTCTATAAGGGATAGCGACCCTTTGTGTTGATTGTTGTGAAAAATTGTGCCATTAATTGTTTGAGTATTCGATAGTGCTTTGTAGAGAAACTACGCGCTAGATATTTATTTTAGTTGTCAAACCTAAGAACGCGTAGTGTTTCCACCGTAGAAACCTTGGACCTGCATCAGGATTTGAATCCCCTGATATCGATCTCTCGAGGAGTGTGGGTAGGGAGTGTGACTTCGCTATTGAAAGAGGAATTACAAGGGACAACGTAACAAGGGGTTTTAATTTTTGGTTTCCTAATTTTAACACCAATAAAACTATTGCGGGTCGCCTTCACCGTGTCGCTTGGGTGGATTACTCAAGTGAGTAATAAGGAGGATGGACAAACCATTGAAGGTCGCAGTCACCTCTTCGTCAAGCACGCTCCTAACAATTGTTAGGACGACATTATTGCGTCAAGAACACAAAGATTGAAAGCGCACAAACATAATCAAGAACTAAAATATGTCAACACAAATACATGCTAAAATCAATAAGTAAATCAAGTTCTTTCTCATCAATCCAACAACCAAGCAATCAAGAGCAAAGTTACTACAAGAGAAGGGGGAGAGATACAACCAAACACACGAAGGCTTTTCGAGATTTGCGGTCGGAGTCAAGGGTTGTCGGGCCTTGTCCGTGCTCGGACTATAAATGACGTCTAAGGTTGAGAAGGGTTGTCACTTCCTTCTAATAGCCTGTCTTCTTCGTGAATAGCCGTCGGGTTAAACCTGACCGGAGAACTCCACGTATGCAGCACCAAAGAGATTAAAATGGGGCTTTGAGGTTGGAGTAGATGATGGCGGCCGAAGATGAAGCTATCGAGGGCTTTTGGAGGAAGAACGGTGGCCGAAGGAGCTCTCCAAGGAGGAGAGGGAAAAAATGGAAGGAGGAAGGTTTTCCCGATCAAAGGAGCGAAAATGGTGGACTGGATCCTTTGGGCGAATGAGACCTATGACTTAAATAGAGAAGTGAGAAATAATGGTTACGCGCGGTTTGGCGCACGACCGTGCGATTTTAAATTCTAGAACATGCTTGTGGAAGAAGAAGCATTAACCCGTGCGTTTCCTCGCGCACGGACGCTTTCGCCCGTGCGTGAAGGAAAATGCACGGGTAACAACAGCAAGCAGAAATTTCCGGCAAGCAGGTGTAACCGTGCGTTTTACTCGTGCACGGGCACTTCTGCCCGTGCGGGAGCAAATCACACGATTAACCACAAAACACAATAAATCAAGCCAGCCACTGGAAAACCGTGTGTTTCCTTCACGCACGGTTCCAAAGAAACTGAGCGTTAACTGTGCGTGAAGATCGTTGAGCTCAGCTCAACGATATTTGTCGACCTCCACTCGACTCTTCTCCAGCTCAACGAAAAGCATGATCGGACAAAAACACATGCGCTATGGAAACGAACGACTGTGTGTTTTCCACAAGTGAGAATTCCTGTCTTGGGGAAAACGCACTACCTGCACAGCAAAAAAGAATCAATACTGGAGCATAAGCTCCCAGCACCAATACACAATAAAAAAACAACAGCTAGAAAGAGCCATGGGGAGCACCATGTGCTTACCAACGACAACAGAGTGCGCAATTGCACACACTTGGGCCAAAGCGGTGCACAAAGTGGTCATTGATCGATTGAAGCAAATATAACCAATACCCGGTTGAAATGCAGTGCACGAGTGATATAACATGCCCAGAAATCGGACTCATCAGCCATCTATAAGCTCTTTTGATAATTGTTGTTGTAAGGAAAATAATCAATATCAGCTGCTCGTCCTACGCTCCTCTGTTGTCCAAGATGCAAAAACTTATCATGTCTTCCACAATCTGATTTACTCTCTCTGGTTGACTATTGGTCTGCGGATGATATGCGTTGGAATTCCTCAGATCGGTACCCAATCATTCTTGTAAACTTTTCCAAAGACGAGACGAAAACCTGGAGTCTCGATCTGATATAATACTACAGGTTCTCCATGCAGTCTAATGGTTTCATCCAAATATAACTCTGTTATTTTCTTCATGGAGTAATCAATCTTAAACGACGCGAAGTGAGAAAACTTCGTTAGTCTATCCACTTTAAAACAAACTGAATCATGTCCTCGAGGAGATCTCAGCATTCCAGTAATTAAATCCATAGATATACACTCCCACTTCCAACTTGGAATCTCTAAGGGTGTCAACTTGCCCCCAAGCCTTCTATGGTTAGCCTTAGCTTGCTTGCAAGTGAAAAATTCAGATACAAATTTAGCTATATCACCCTTCATTCCAAACCACCAAACAGTCTGCTTCAGATCTTAATACATCTTAGTAGAACTAGGGTGGTAGGCGATACTGGAACCATGCGCCTTACCGTGCAACTTAATTCGGATATCATCAACTGCAGGGATACAATATCTATAGAGGTACTTCAAAGTACCTGCATCATCAATTGAAAAGTCTGTTAATTCTCCTTTCTCAATTCTATCATGAAGGTGATGCATATCAGGGTCATCCTTATGATGTAGCCATGTAAGCGTAATCCATGAAGGCTCTACAATTTCCAATCAACTTGTCAGGTCGCTACTTCCGACCTAGATACCCATCAACAGAAACTCCACCAGATAATTCACCGAAAGATTAATAATTTGCTTTGTCTTCCTAATCAAGGCATCGGCAACCACACTAGCTTTGCCCGGATCATACTGAATCTGGACATCGTAATCTGCAACATACTCTAACTATCTGCGCTGGCGCAAGTTCAAATCTTTTTGGGTGAAGACATACTTCAAGCTCTTATGGTCTGTGTAGTTCTTACACTACGCGCCATATAATAGGTGTCTCCACAACTTCAGGGCATAAATCACTGCCCCAAATTCTAAATCATGCATAGGGTTGTTCTTTTCATGTATCTTTAACTTCCTCGACCCATAGGTGATCACTTTACCTTTTTACATCAACATGCAACCAAATCCCACATGCAATGCGTCCACAAACACAACATACTCTATCCCTTTGGTACGCAAGGTCAACACCCGTGTAGTGCAAAATCTCCTTTTTAGCTCCTGAAAAGCTTCCTTGCACTTATCACTCAAAATAAAAGTTGTGTTCTTCTATGTTAGTTTAGTCAGCGACATAGAAAACATATAGAAAACCTCCACAAACCTTATATAATAGTCTGTCATCCATAGGAAGCTCCTTATCTCTTTGGTAGTGACAGGTCTATTACAGTCCATCACAGCAGCTACCTCCTCTTGGTCGATAGAGATTCCGTCCTTATTAATCACATGACCCAAAAAGGAAACATGGGTTAGCCAAAACTCACACGTACTTACCTTAGTATACAACTTATGCTCTCTCAAAGCACATAGAACCAACTGCATGTGTTGGGCATGCTCCTCAGCACTCCGGGAATAAAACAAAACATCATCTATAAACAAAATCAAAAAACAGTCCAGAAAGTCCTTAAACACTCTATTCATCATATCCATGAAGACTGAGGGTGCATTTATTAATCCAAAGGACATCACCAAGAACTCAAAATGTCCATGCCGGGAATGAAAAGCGGTTCGTGGAATATCCGCCTCACAAATCCTCAACTGATGGTAGCCCGAACAAAGGTCAATCTTCGAAAATACAGTACTACCACACAATTGATAAAATAAATCGTATATTCTTGCAAAGGTATACCTGTTCTTGATGGTTAACTTATTTAATTCCCTATAATCAATACACAACCTCATCGATCTATCCTTTTTCTTCACGAACAACACAGGAGCACCCCATGGTGAAGAACTTGGCCTAATTAATCCATTCTGAAGCAACTCATCCAGCTGGGTACGCAACTCCTCTAGCTCATGTGGGGCTATATAGTACGGTGTCTTAGTAATAGTACGGGTACCCAGCTCCGGATCTATGACAAATTCCACATCTCTCTCAGGCGGAAGACCAGGAAGATTAACTGGAAAAACATCCGGAAACTCACGTACCACAGGAATCTCCTCTATAGGCGACAAACTACTAACAACCTCCAAAATAGAAACCAAGTAAGCTAAACAACCGGAATCTAAAAGCTTTCGAGCACATACTGTAGAAATAATACGGGAATTCGGGCACAAATAACCATAAACACTCCTGGGTTTGCCATTGTCCATCTTGAAGTACAAATGCTTGGCCTTGCATTGGATAACTGCATCATATCTGGAAAAATAGTCCATGCCCAAGATCACAACAAAGACATCCATGTCTATCACCTTCAGATCAGCAGCAACTAGAAAATTGCATAATAGGATGAGACGACTCTGAATACCTTTGTCCGACACCACTTAATCACCAGAGGGAAACTTGACATGAAATGCGTCGCCAACATGATCGGGCGTCAAACGATGATACTTTACAAAGGTCTTAGCCGCGAACGAGGGGGTAGCACCAGAATTGAAAAGAACATGCGCCCAACTATTTTTTACCTTAAACATCCCTATAAAATTGCATACGTAACTAAGCGAACTAACATCGAACTACTGCTATGAACTAAAGTGCTAGAACTAGGTTATAATCTAACCTAACATTACATGGGTAGATGTTTGTGCTTCCTCCATAGGCACCACTTTTAGCTTGCCCTTCCCTTTGTCCAAATGGTACGGCGGTGGCAGTGCCTGAAGTGGAACTGGTTGTAGCAGGTGCTGGGTTTGAGGGCACTTTGATTTGAAATGTCCTTTCTATCCACACTGGTAGAAGACACTTTCCCTTCCCCAATAGTGGGCAGCATCACGCCGCTTACACTTCCACGAAGTACAGACTAAACCTCATTTAGGAGCACTCTGGATCGCATGCACCTGCCCCTGCTTCTAATCTCCAATTCTCTTATAACATCTCTCGAACGGATGGCCTTGCCGACCATAGAAACTACATATCTCATTGCTCCTTTTCCTTGAAGCAGAACCAGATACCTGAGTACTCTTACCCTTGTTAGACTTCCTATTATCTTTCCTCATCTTCTGACCTCGATTCTTAGCATTGTCGCTTGTTTCGACATTCAGGGCAGCCTCCACTGCTTCAACATAGCTTTTAAATCCATAAGCACGGGCCAGTTGCTAGATGTGACTCCTAAGACTACCCAAAAAATGCTTAACTCTGTCGGCTTCAGAGGTTACCAAGTCAGGGGCAAAGCGGCTCAGTTTGCTGAACTCAATCTCATACTCACTGATCATGAGTTGTCTTTGCTTCAGATGCAGAAAATTGTTCATCAAATGGACTCGCTCGATCGACGACAGAAATTTCTTCAGCAGCAACTCCTTGAAGGATTCCGAGGAACATCCATCCTTAAGTCTCTCCTTTTCCCTCAACCACCAGCTCTTTACAAGGCCCTTAAGCTAATACGCTGCGACCATCACTCTTTAGTATGCAGAAACCCCTAAGTATGAGAACATCTCCTCGATTGCTATAATCCAATCATCTAAGGCCATGAAATCTGCTCTACCATCGTAGGTAGGAGGTCCTGATGACTGAAAATACAAGATAAAGTTCATATCTGGTGACAGCAGGACTGGAGGCACCAAAGAAGTGGGAGCAACAGGAACAACTTGACCCACAACAGGGTCCTGCACTCTTGGTTGTTGTCTAGAAATGATAGACAACAAAGCCTGGATCTGTGACTGCATCTCCAACATTGGTTTGGACAGAGCCACATTGCTCTGTCACAGTCCTTTGATCACGACCTCACTCTACACACCAGATGACTCGCCCTCAGATCGGGGAGTCGCTCTCGTCGCAACACGCTTATGGAGTATCCTAAGAATATAACGAACAACCAATCAAAACCTACTTAACCGCTAGAACCACACAACTTAGTTCAGACCATATATGCATATATACTTGCTCAAGATGCTAACTTGCTCTGGGATTTTTATAATGATGTCATGCTTAAACTTAGGATGATATACCGTCATCCTATTGACTCATGTGCATATATCATGAATGCATGAATTACCATTCTTTTTGTTTTAAAACACATGTGTGTATGTATGTCATCATGTAAATCTTTAGCTTGACACATATGCTAATGCTATGTTATGTCATAAATATTGTGCTATGCAATCTAATAAAGGTCTTAATGCATTTTATGAACGTCGTACACATGAAATATTATGCATCCCAAACTACATAAAATTGCATGTAATGAAAAGTAAAATCCAATGTCCATTTTTATGATGATTGTTATGCATCCATACTACATAACGGTCACATGTTGCATCCTATAAGGATCCATATACAAACACATATTATGCATCCCATACTACATAATATGTCCCGTATACTTCTTGTCATGCTTATGAGTGTAGTGTTCATGGTTCAGCCAAGACAACTGATGACACATTAGTGTGTGTATGCAATACAACAAGACAAATGAAATCAACGTGAGATAGTTATTTGGCCAATTTCCAAACAACTTATCCCTCTGATACCAACTGTCACAACCAGCATTTTCTCTGTATTTAAATGACGTATCATAGTAAGAGAAAATGTGTGTTGTGACGCCATGCCGTGCAAGGGATAACTGCACACCCTCATGCAAGACTCCAAATCAGCCCTTTATTTGAAATCTGTAAGTTTAATATAAGGAAAACTGTAATTTAGGTTAAGTTTTAATGGTTGTATCCCTCAGTTCAGTTGATCAACTAGTCCATAAGTAGAAATATGGATATACGCTGCGGAAAATTCTATGTTTACGATAATTAATGTACTGCACGAGTATAAACATCCCCAATGGACAACTCAAGGTATGCAAGACCCTAGATTTATTATAAGTATGGAAATAGATTTTACGTTAGTTGAAATATAGTGACTTCAGTTTAAAAGATGGCATGTATGAGGTAATAGAAATAATACTTTTATACTTTAAAATATCTAACATACAACTTGTTGAAATCGAAATCTCGTTCTCCTGTGGAGTTTAACCCTTGGGGAAGGGGTGACCACGCACCTACTGCCCTCGAGCAAATGATCTAGGGACAAAACTAGGAACACAAGGGACAGACCCAAAGTCTCAGCATGGAGGTCCACCGTATACCCGGAAGACTAGCAAACTCTTCCCCTCCCAAGACAAAGGCTAAGCTAAGGCACCTTCTAAGGGCTCTCTTGGCCGACCGGAACCTCTAAGGAGAATCTCAAGACCAACTCTCTCCTAACTAGAGGTGCACACCACTCATCCTACTAATGGCGCAATCTCGCCGAGCAATTCTACGACACACTGCCCAAGTTGGGTCGCTAATAGCGTAACTCCGCTATTCTAAAAGGATGAGAACAGGCCATCAGGGGCTTCCCGGCAACTATACCTCGGGGCCCCCACGGTGCTAGCGGTTCACGAGCACACCACTCGCCCAAGATAGAAGAAGTAAACTACAAATACAAAGAGCATCACAGATATTGAAAGTGAGAGTTAGATCAGAAATACTCTAGAGGGGGGGTGAATAGAGTATTCTTAAAAAAAATTCTTAACAGCTATTACCGATTTTGCTGTAAATTAAAAGTGCAGAAATAAATATAGCTAGCACACAGTGAACCTAAAGCACAAGCACAGCAAGAACAAAAGAAAAAGGGGCAACCAAATGACACAGGAATTTTATAGTGGTTCCCCCACCTGAGTACATCCACTCTTCTACCACCCTTGGTAGGAATCCACTCAAATTTTTGACCAGGTGCTTGACACCAATGATCTTTTGATCAGGTGCTCAAAAACTAACCCAAGTATTTTGATCAGGAGACTTGCAACCATGAATCACTTTTGAAGGGAGATGACAACCCTTTATACAGTGGGGGGTGAGAGATGATTTTGTCTGCTCTTTCTCAATATACAACTGAGAAGACTATGGAATTGATTATAGCTTATGGATCCCCCTGAGATATAGAATGAATCAGGGAAAAAACAGGAGTAAGCTTCAGGGTGATAGGTCTTCAAACTGAATTCTTGACCAACAATAATCTTCAGGAACTTCTTCGACAGATGGAACTGATGTTGTCCTTTTGAAGTGTCCTGAAGTACTTGAAGAAATAAGACTCTAGATATAGGTATTGTTGTTCTTCTTCTTTAGGTACTGATGAGCTTCTAGTCGAGGGCTTCTCTGTATCAGAGAATGCTTCTTGTTGACAGAGCAGATTGTTCAAGACTGAATGTTTCTCTGTAATCTCTGTATTCTTCTGAGTACACTGTACTCTGTCTAAAACTTTCTTAATGATCCCTCCTTATTTTAATTTCAAAAACATTCCTTTTTAATATTCTGCAGCAATTGAGGAGAGAACAAAACGGATAAAAAAACTGCAATAAATGATTTCCTCAACTATCTTTGGCATGTAATAAAATATAATAACTCTGTGAAGACCTGTAGTTAATGCTGCAATAGAAACGACCATAATCCTTAAAAACATCAGCATTAACTACCAGAGATTTGATGTCATAAATAGCATTGACAAAATAAGAATGAAATCTTCAAGACAGTTGAGCAATAAGGCAGTTGAACACAGAACAATAATCGCTGAGCTGAGATAGAAGATCATCGAGCTGAGACAGGAAATCGTGGATCTGAGATCTGAGATCGTCGAGCTGAGATCAACTATATGTGATCTGAGATATCCGATAACTGAAGAGAAAGCGTCAACCTGAGCTCGTAGATCATCGAGCTTAATTCAGAGACTAATCTCTGAGATCGTCGTTCGCAGATCGACGATCGTCGAGCTGTGTTCGATGAAAGTTGAACTGATTTGAAATTCATACTTAACTTCTGAGTCTTGGTCTTTGAAATGAAATCCAATGCTGGTCTTTGTGAAGCCTGTTCTACTAAGACTAACTTAGACCTAGACTTTGAACCAGGCTATGCAAGTGGGTCAACCAACCTATGAGTGAACCTAGCCCAAATCAAATATGGGTTTCCAATAATCTCCCCCTATTTGGGTGAGGTTACTCAAAATAAAAACAATAACAAAAAGCAATACAGTGCTATAGATATCTGATATAATATTGAAATAATCAACAGATATATTATAGCATGTAATTCACAAATAATTCAGTTAGAGGAGTAAAAATAACGAAACTATAAAGAGTTCAGATAACTTAGGATTTATCAGAAGGAGGAGCAGAAGAGGTCTTAGAAAATATGATCTTCCTGGAAGGATCTTCTGCTTCTTTCTTTGTCATCTTCATATCTTGATCTCCTAGAATCTTCTGAGATGTAGCTCTAGTCACAACTGCTTCAGGATGAAGAGACATATACTCTGAAGGATTAAATACTTTCTTGCTGACCTGCAATCTGTTAAGTTCTTTCTCTTTGTATGATGACATAGTAGTGAATTGAGAGGGGTCTTGACCTTCTTTCCTGGCTTTATTCATTTGTGAGAGCCCAACTAATTCATTGAACCTTGCCATTCTGAAGTTGGGGTCAAGCTCGGGATCAAGAGGAGGAGAAGGAGGTCTCTCTGAATTTGCTACCTGGTCTAACTTTAGAGAAGAGATTCTGAACTGAGTAGATTGGTCCTGGAAGTTTGTAGACACTGTATGTTGATGTTTTTGACTGGAGTATAAAGACCTGAGAGGTGGGACTTCACTAAGCTTTCCTTTTGACTTTCCCAAAGTAATAGGCCTTTGAGAGGATGAATGCTTATCAGAAGATCTGGCTGGAGGAGGATTTGAAGATCTGTCTTGCCTTTGATAGGTCTGGGTAATAGAAGAAGATCTTTGAGATGCTAATCCTGAGGCTCCTGCTACTGGAGGAGGAGGAGGAGGACCTCTCTTAAACTTCTGAGGTGGAGGAGAGTATCTCCTGCTCTTCTACCTAGCTTTTTGTTCATTCTTAGATAACCACATCCATCTTTCCATGCCAGGGTATGGTGTAATCCCTTTCAAAATGTAATAAGGGGTGTCATTTGTATGGCCTAGCTTGGGAGCAGCTTTGGGAGCAACCTTTCTTTTCTTAGACATTTTCTTCTTCTTAGAGTCAGACTCAGAATCCTTTGAATCATCATCTTAATCTTCATCAGATGATCCTTGGGGATAGTCATAAAGAGCATCAATCTCTCTAATCAATTCTATGGGAATTTCCTTAACAGCTGGAGGAGGGACAACTTCAGCAAGGACTGCTTTAGTTTCCATAGCAATGTCTTGAGCAAAAATGTCATCAAGACTGGGAATGGGGCTATAATCCATAACATAGGATAGTCCAAGAGGGCTAGATATCTGGTCATCAGGATGTACTGCTGGAGGAACTACCAAACTTGCCTTAAGCTGTCTGAGAACTTTAGAAGTTATAGGAGGAGAGCAGCACACAATGTCCAAACAAGATTGCTTGGGCCTTGGAAGACAATTAAGATAACTTGTGCAGAAAGATGTTAATAGATCAAAAATATCCACTATGGGATTAATGCAACAATCACCAACAGTCATAACTACTGGAAAAGTGATGTCCTATGAGGTTGTATCAAGAGTTATTTCTGCTGAATCTGAATCAATATCAATAGCTTTTGTATATATAACTACCTGATTTTTTGAAGGAACATCTAACTGATTTTCTGAAGGAACATCTAACTGGTCTTCTGAAGAGATATCTATCTGCATTTCTACTGGAACTGTTGTTGTTGAAACTGTTGTTGAAGGGATCAAGGGAGCTTCTTCATTGGATATCTCCCCCTGCCTGGCTGCAGAGGCTTCTGTAGTCAGGCCCCCAGGAGAAGAAGCAGAGGATAGAGCAGCAACTCTTTGGGTAAGAGTGTTGATAGAAGCAGTTAGAGGAGCTATAGCTTAAGCTATAAGAATCTCTAAGGAAGGAGAAATGAATTGCAGAAGATATTTAGCCATAATGGAGAAGTTGAGATGAAGGGGTTCAGGTTCAGAGGCTGAGTAAGGAGTTCTATTCCCACAGTTTGAGCAAACAGAGAGTGCAGAAGAGAAGTCTGTGTGAGTGTACTCAGGAAAAGATGACGATGGAGGGGCAGCAGGGGGAAGAGATGTAGAGGGAACATTTGTTGATGGAACAGATGTTGGTGGAGCAGATGTTGAAGGAACATTTTCATGGAAGGGGTCAGAGGGGATCTGATAGGATAAAGATGGAGAAATGATGGGAGAAGAAATGTGCTGAGGAGAATAATGAGGATTTTCAGGATGATCTTCATAAGGAGAAGCAAGATTGACTGCATGAGGAGATGCAGAAAGATCTGGAGGAGAAAATACAGGATGATCTGTATGGTGAGATGCAGAATGATCTGTAGGAGGAGATGCAGGATGATCTTCTGGAGTTGGGGAACTAGCTCTGGTATCCTCAGAAGTCCTGGAGGTATTAAGAGGCCTAGGAATGGTCCTCTCCCATTTTCCAAACAAAGAGGAATCAAACCTCTTGCTGGCATTGATGAATTGGGTCTGGGAGACCATCAGTTCAGGGGCTTTTGCCTGGAGAAATATCCCCAATATTCTCTCAAAGCAGACCTATTTGTTGGGTATTGTATCCACAATTACCTGGATTTGAGGAAGCCACCTGTCAAGCTAAGATAAATTCACAATGTATTTGATGAAACCTCTTAAGTTGTGCTTGCAGTTCTTCCACGCTAAGTGCACACCAATGTCAGGGTGCAGTAGGTCAATATACACGGGTCTGCACGACGTAATACCTCGTTGAGCAGATCAGTGTGTTGGCCTACGTGTACTCTCTCTATTGGAGTGCACTTACTTTCAAGTACAAGGCCGTGTTTATGCAAGAGAAGACAAGGAGCAAGGATAGGTCAAGGAGCAGCTCTTGGGTGGAAAGACGAAAATTTGTCCAAGTATAATTCGACGAGAATCACCAAGTGATTCTCGCCGATTCGGCGAGAATCACTAGTGATTCTCGCCGAATCGTCGAGAATCATTAGTGATTCTCGCCGACTCTTTCCGGCTACCTCAAAACGGTGCCAAGTAAGATTCGGCGAGAATCACTAATGATTCTCGCCGAACCCGTTGCTGAGCAGATCATGAATACCAAGTAATATTCGTTGAGAATCACTAAGTGATTCGGCGAGAATCACTAGTGATTCTCGACGAATCGTCGAGAATCACTAACTGATTCTCGCCGATTCGTCGAGAATCACCTGCGATTCTCGACGATTTTTACTTGGTGTTTTCTCTGGAAGCTGCTGGACCGGATTTTGCCGCTGGACTATTTTGAACCTGTTTTCGGGTTTCTACGTGTGGGACCCACAACGGTCATATTGTAAGTGTCTACAGTGTATAAATACATGGGTATTTTTGAACAGTAAAGGGAGCGAAGAAGATAAGAAATACGCGAGCACGGACGAACCCTAAAATCGCCGCTTCCGCTCCGTCGCCGCCGCCGCCACTCGCGACAAGTTGTTCGCCGGTTGATCGTGGTTTCGCCCAGATCCTCCTGCAACAGAAGCCTAGCTAAGCTCAGAGTCTCACGTGTCTAACCGGAGATCTCTTGTCTCTCGATTTGTAGATCGGGAAAGTCTTCCCCATCCGAATTGATCGAGACGATTGATCCTAGTGTGACCGTTGGTATACCTAGCTAGCTTCGCTACGAAGTTTGGATCTCTAAAGAAGTGCAGCCGCACATCGTCGTCGCCGCCGATCCCGTGAACCTTGCCGCAGCCCATCTTGCCGCCGCCGGTTCCGGGGAGATCCTCTCCAAGAGAGATCTAGGGTTGTAGACTCTTCGTTGACTTCACGAACACGTCGTCGAACGAAGAGGAACACCGTAGTCTCCAAACGAAGTTTGTATCTCGTGTACATTCTAGATTTACTTTTGTTGTAAAGGAACGTTTGTTCCGTGTTGTAAGGGTTGGGTACAACCCGGTTTGTGGGAGTGTTGAATCCTACGTGTGGAAGGGTTCCTTCCGTTAGTGCAAGGATTGGATTTCAATCCTGTTGGTGAAGAGACCGAGTCGTCCCGTGTTGGGAGATAGGTCGAAGGGGGAAAGTGGATGTACCCAAGTCGGGGAACCACTATAAATTGCCTGTGTATTCTGTGTGCTGTGCTTTTTATTTTTATTGTGCAGGTACAATCTTAAATTCCGCAAAAACGCTGCACGTCACCTATCCCCCCCCCATAGGTGAAGATAGTTGACACTAGGTGAACTTTCAAGTGGTATCAAAGCGAGGTTACTCATCAAAAAGGTTTACACCTTGAGTAGTATCCTGCCACCAGTGTCAGAAGCATGGAGCTGGATTATGAGATATCACCACTAAGACTCCCCGCATGTACAAAGGAGTATTATCCCATCTGGAGGATGAGGGTGTCATATCACTTGGAGGCCATCGATCCTCGAGCATCTTTCATCCTGGAAGAGGGTCCTTTTATTCCTATGAAGACCTCCTACTCTGGAAAGAATATCGAAGTGCCCAAGTGCATTGCAGAGATGTCAGAGACGGAACTGTCACTATTTAACTTGGACAAGAGGATTCGTCAAATTATCTTGGATATCTGGTCTGGAGCTTCTCGCTCTCGATTGGAAAAATGTAGGACGGCTAAATCTATGTGGGTGATGATCTCAGAGTTGATGGGGGGGTCAGAGAAAGCTGGGATCTGCTGTCAACCAGAGGATGAAGCCTATTTGGGGGTCCTCACCTCTGAAGATGAAGGCATGGATCTCTCGGACAACATCAGAGCTCCAGTGTCTGTGTCAGAGACTGAAGAGGCCAGTGAGGAAAGCAGCTCTGATGAGGATGAGACAATGGTCACTGGCTCTAATGACAATAACACAGAAGAGCAGGTAACTTCTTCATCCTGTCCTGTATCTCTTGAAGTTTCTGAAGACAGGAACTGCTTTCCTTCAGAAGATTCTGATTCCCTGAAGAGAGCCCTTCAGAAAAGTAACCTACTTGCTGAGGAGCAAGCTCAAGAGATTTCTCGACTGAAGATCTTGTTGGTTCTCCAATTGGCATCCAACAAGGTCAAGGACTCTAAGATCTCAGCTCTAGAGAGTAGTCTAGAGAATGAGAAAAGAATAGTATCAAACTTTTCCAAGGTTGATGCTATAAAGAGAAAGCAAGAAAACAGGTGGATCTCCCGGATTATCAATTCGTGGAGAAATGGGGAAACGGTATTCCGACCCCCCACTCCAAACAGGAAGGCAACTCATCATGCCTTCAGGTATGACCACAGGAATAATCGTGGTCACTGCAAGGGTGATCTGTCCTCATGTGGAGACACCCGTAGTGCAAGGGCCGTCGTGGCCACCCATGAGAGAATACCTAAGGCTCATTCTGATCCCTTTGTATTCACTGCCACTGCCTCAACTCAGTGTAAATCTGCATGTCCTAGCTCACAGAACACTTCTCACCACCCGAGGACACAGGATAGGGAGGTTAGAAGTCATGGTGTAAGTTTTCATGGGGCCTCTGGAAGGGGGATGTCTGAAAGGAGGGCACCACCTCCCCGGCCTCATGACACTCGCAACATGCATTCCTTCGACCCTTCCACGTGTCACGATGGAAGAGGAAACTTTGTGAGGAGATCATGCCCTATCCCGTTTAGACCTAGGACCATGACTACCTCAGTCACTAGATCAGGTCGGAAACGGCGATACAACATTCACCCGTGTTGGTGTTGTGGCAAAGTGGGACACTTTGCCATCGACTGTTGGCACAACCCCTCTATGCCAAAGGCAAGGGCTTATCCACATTCATGGGACAGAGGTAGTCTTCCTGACAGGTTTTCTGGGGGAAGGCAGTCGAGTGCTTATGCTAACAGGAACCTAGGACCCAATATGATTTGGGTTCCTAAGGTAAGGTAATTTTTTCTTGCAGGGTAGTCTAGGTTCCCGTAAATATGATGGGAACTAGACAGTAGGTGTTCCAAGACTAAATTGGAAAATGCATCTGGAATAACAGAAGTGATATCTATATAAGCATACTCACATCGAGCACCTGGTATGTTATAGTCAGAGAGACTAAATGTTAACTCTCATAATCCCAGGTACTTTTGATCAGTTCAAGGACTTGAGTCATATTGTATCCACATTTACTTATATATCTATATATATGTATATTTATACTTATGCTTATACATATGTGTGTGCACATCTAAGGATAGGTTAACTCGATACATACAAACCTTTTATACATCAATAAAGAGTTAACGAAGATATGTCATTGTGAATCTCGACAACTCACAATTGACATCAAGAAGTGTTTTTAAAATCCCCGTTCAAACCCAAATAGATTGGCTTTAAGATATATATATATTTATAATTTTTTAATTGACTTGACATCAGAAGAATTCGAAAATGCTGCAATGCCTCTTAACTTGAAGATTCCTAGTAAAGAAACCTTTCGATTTCAACATAGACAAAGAAACCCTTCGATTACAACTTAGACAAATTCCCACCGACTCTTAGCAAAGGGATCCCGTTATAACTTGTTAAACCCTTATTAAAACCTGTCGTTAATGCAAAGAAATCCCGCCGATTTCCACGGGAAACTTACCGCAGAATACTCGTCGAATGAGCAGAAATCCCGCCGACCCTTTATATATTTAGAATCCTGCCGACCCTTCACCTTCCATAGGAATCCCACCGAAGGAGCAAACTCGCCGAATCCCGCCGAACTTCGCAGGAAACACGCCTAATCCCGCAAAGTTCTTCGCCGCGTCGTCTTCCCACAAGTGACTCTCACCGAAGCCCGCAGGAAAACTCGCTGACTCTCTTCGCAGGGGAAACTCACCGGAAGGGAAGCTCGTCGAATCAGTCTCCATCGAAGGTCTCCCGCCGTATCCCGCTGGATACTCGTCAAATCGCGTCGGAAACTCGTCGACTGCCGCAAGATTAACCAAAGGACGCTCACTCTGTTCTTGGACGCTCTTCCGGTTTCGATTCTTGCTTCCAGGAATTTCTCCGCGTGCACTCATCGGGTGTCCCTCGTCTTCATCGCACTAACTCACCGTCTACACCTTTAGGTAACCCCCCCTCACCCTTACTTGGACTTGATCACTAGTGTCGCTTCCTTTTTGATTAAGCGTAGAATAGGGCTTCTTTCCCTAGATCTGCAATGGCTCCAAGGACAACCGCTGGGTTGGTCACTGGTTGCGAGCTAGTTCGAACTGGGTTCTCTCATGCCTCTGACGAATTCAGAAACATCATTCTGATGCTGGAAGAGGCTGGGCTCTCATTCGTCCTGGAGCACTCGTGCAAAATCTTGGACAAAGAGGTGCTGGAGTTCTTCACTTCCGCAAAACTCTGGAATGGCGACTCTCTAATCAAAAGCAAGGTGGCTGGGTCAAAGGTCAGGATGTCTGCCAGCAAGCTGACCCGCTTCCTGAAGCTCTCTAGCTCGGAGCACGAGGACTATCTGGAGGACGAAGACAAGACCAGGACTCTCTTATTCTGTGGTCTCCCACGAGGAACTCGGTTGATCAAGCGCAAGGATATGAATGAAGAAGGGAAGCTTCTGTCTGACATAATTGGAAAGGTACTCATCTGCAAGCCAGGATCTCATGACCATATCTCTGCGGATATGTTCAAGATCCTGGTGGCTATTGTCTGCCGAAAAAGATTCAACTGGGGGCCATTGCTGTTTGAGAAAATAAAGGACACCCTGAGATCTCCAAGCTTTGGCCGAATCATAAGTCTGTATCTCAATCAGCTGAATGGAGACAAGTTTGACATGAGTACAGGTGTTCCTCTACACTACCTGAAGAAAATGGAAGCAAGTGTTTTTGACAGATAGGAGAGGCGAATTGGGCAGGCTGCCATGGAAGAACAACAGGAAGTATCTCCAGCAGCAACCCCCAGTGAAATTCCTGATACTTTGACTGCAGGAATTGAGGGGGAGCCTCTACCCACTCATGCTGATGTAGTATTTGACATCTCCCAGCTGGCCAGAGATGCTGTGGCAGATCTACACGAAGAAAGTGAACCTGAGCTGGAGCATGAGGAGGCCCTGAACAGGAACACTCAAGGAGCCGAAGCTGCTGTACAGGAGACTACTGACAAAGAGTTCGATGAAGATGATTTCATGGATGATGAAGGAGAGGATGATGGCAATGAGGGACAAGAAGCCTTGGAGACTCAGGATCTCATAGAACCTCCATCTGACAAGCACGCACCTGAAATCATTCCTGAAAACATTGGTGCACGAGTGGAGGGGGAGTCAGAGAAGCATCCAGAGGCCGCCAGCATTCCCCCATTAGAGACTGTGATGGTGTCTAGCTCTACAGGTGCTTCTGCTGAAGAGCAAGGCCAAGAAGTGCCTCAGAATATTCCCCTACGAGATGATATAGCCAGTCACACCGTGAATATCATTCAGGGCATAGTGGATGAGCTTAAGACTTCTTTTGAAAAAGCTCAAAATAAAATGCTGAAAAGGATTAAAGAATCTGAAAATCTCATGCTCAAGAATATGGTGGAGATCAATCATAAACTTGACGTGATGGAAAAGAAATTTGAAGAAAAGTATACCGCGGACGGCCAAGCGGTCACTCTTCTTATGGACGGGTTGAAAAAGAACACCGACACTCTTGTCGTGGTAAATCAGAATGCTCATGTTGTAGCAAACAACATTCAAAAGTTTGACGGTAATATGGTAACTCTCAACGCCAATCAGCAAGCCTTAGTCAATGAATTCTCCAGGACTTCAAAGCATATTGATGAGTCACTGCATTCTTATGCAGACTCCATAGCGGTCGAAGCCAAAAAGGGGGAGAAAGAGTATATAGCTAAGATGGCCGAGCTTCAAGAAATCATGATCACAAACTTCGAACAGTCAAACAAATACGTCTATGACAGCTGCTGGTGGATGCTTCAACAGGCGTTAGGCGTCGTGTTGCCTGAAAATCCTGCGGATATTCATGCTCCTGAGACTTCTACGGCCGCTGAGGGGGTAAGTGCTGCTGAGGGAGTAAGTGCTGCAGATGTTCCCATGAGTGAAGCTGATGCTAGGGCTGTTTCCAAAGCTAAACTGAGGAGCATGTTTGACCAAGAGGCCCTAGCAAAAGCCAGGGGCAAGAGAAAAGCTCAAGAAGGGACCTCCAAGGAGACACTAGCTGAGAAGAGAATCAGACTGAGTGAGGAGGAAGTACGAAACAAAAAGTGGAGTCTAGTTTCAAAGAATATCATCTTGGACACCTTTTGGCTACAAGAAAAAGGTGAACTCAATCGAAACGAAGTATACAGCCAGTATGAGTGGGAAATGCACAAGACGTATGAAGCGAAATGAAACATATTCTTCAGGAACAACACGGAAGCAGATAAAGTTCCTCCTCCCAGATATTATCCGAAGCCTAAAGAGTATATGGAGAGGCAAAGGAAGAAGTATTTGGCACAAAAACTCAAGGATGACTTAGCTAAGGAAAAATAGTCAACCAATTTATAGCTTGTCATTCTTTCTTAAGAACATTTAATGCTTATTGTTGTTATATGAACAATTCTGAGATTATATATATATATATATATATATTTGAATTTGTGAATGACTCAAGTCTTGATCTGTTTGCTTATATTCTCTTGTGCTGTATGTTTAAATTTTGAATGCTGTTTTTATTATTTGATTGGTGTTATTCATCTTAGCTAGTAGGGTTTTGGCTTCGTCAAATAGGGGGAGATTGTTGGGTATTGTATCCACAATTACCTGTATTTGAGGAAGCCACCTGTCAAGCTAAGATGAATTCAAAATGTATTTGATGAAACCTCTTAAGTTGTGCTTGCAGTTCTTCTACGCTAAGTGCACACCAATGTCAGGGTGCAGTAGGTCAATATACACGGGTCTGCACGACGTAATCCCTCGTTGAGCAGATCAGTGTGTTGGCCTACGTGTACTCTCTCTATTGGAGTGCACTTACTTTCAAGTACAGGGCCGTGTTTATGCAAGAGAAGACAAGGAGCAAGGATGGGTCAAGGAGCAGCTCTTGGGTGGAAAGACGAAAATTCGTCCAAGTATAATTCGACGAGAATCACCAAGTGATTCTCGCCGATTCGGCAAGAATCACTAGTGATTCTCGCCGAATCGTGGAGAATCATTAGTGATTCTCGCCGACTCTTTCCGGCTACCTCAAAACGGTGCCAAGTAAGATTCGGCGAGAATCACTAATGATTCTCGTCGAACCCGTCGCTGAGCAGATCATGAATACCAAGTAATATTCGTTGAGAATCACTAAGTGATTCGGCGAGAATCACTAGTGATTATCGACGAATCGTCGAGAATCACTAACTGATTCTCTCCGATTCGTCGAGAATCACCTGCCATTCTCGACGATTTTTACTTGGTGTTTTCTCTGGAAGCTGCTGGACCGGATTCTGCTGCTGGACTATTTTGAACCGGTTTTCGGGTTTCTACATGTGAGACCCACAACGGTCATATTGTAAGTGTCTACAGTGTATAAATACATGGGTATTTTTGAACAGTAAAGGGAGCGAAGAAGATAAGAAATACGCGAGCAAGGACGAACCCTAAAATCGCCGCTTCCGCTCCGTCGCCGCCGCCGCCGCTCGCGACAAGTTGTTCGCCGGTTGATCGTGGTTTCGCCCAGATCCTCCTGCAACAGAAGCCTAGCTAAGCTCAGAGTCTCATGTGTCTAACCGGAGATCTCTTGTCTCTCGATTTGTAGATCGGGAAAGTCTTCCCCATCCGAATCGATCGAGACGATTGATCCTAGTGTGACCGTTGGTAGACCTAGCTAACTTCGCTACGAAGTTTGGATCTCTAAAGAAGTGCAGCCGCACATCGTCGTCGCCGCCGATCCGGTGAACCTTGACGCCGCCCATCTTGCCGCCGCTGGTTCCGGGGAGATCCTCTCCAAGAGAGATCTAGGGTTGTAGACTCTTCGTTGACTTCACGAACACGTCGTCGAACGAAGAGGAACACCGTAGTCTCCAAACGAAGTTTGTATCTCGTGTACATTCTAGATTTACTTTTTTTGTAAAGGAACGTTTGTTCCGTGTTGTAAGGGTTGGGTGCAACCCGGTTTGTGGGAGTGTTGACTCCTACGTGTGGAAGGGTTCCTTCCGTTAGTGCAAGGATTGGATTTCAATCCTGTTGGTGAAGAGACCGAGTCGTCCCGTGTTAGAAGATAGGTCGAAGGGGGAAAGTGGATGTACCCAAGTCGGGGAACCACTATAAATTGCCTGTGTATTCTGTGTGTTGTGCTGTTTATTTTTATTGTGCAGGTATAATCTTAAATTCCGCAAAAACGCTGCACGTCACCTATTCCCCCCCCCCCCCCCCCCCCCCGCCCATAGGTGAAGATAGTTGACACTAGGTGAACTTTCACTATTTCTTAGAGTATTTCCTTCTAATCAATGAAAAGAACAAATCAGCACAGTTGACTGACTTTCCATTAACCAGAGCATACATAATGGCGAACTGCTGCCTGTAATGTTATCATGGGCAGAGTGCTTTCCCAGCAGCACTTTCCCGACAACATCAGCCAAGAACTTATATTGAGCAGATAAGTTCTTCTTGAGCAACTTTGCTGGCACTCCATCAGGATGACCCATCCTTCCCAGCATAGTTCTATATTCAGAACTGTCTTGGTCCAAACTATCATCTCCATTCACCAAGTCAAATAATTCCGAAATAATGGCTGGGGTGAGAATAACCTGATTTCCAACAATAGATCCAATCATGGTTGATTCATCTAGGCATGTTGAAGAGTAAACCCATTCTTTAATCTCTGTAGTTGGTAACTTGATTCTCTTTGTCATAAACTTCCTCAGACCTTGATTTTCACAAAGCTGCAGCATATCCATGAATATCGGATCGCAATCGCTGATCGAGTCGAAATCGATGTCAAACCCTGCGTCAAATTTCATCGCAGATAGGGTAGCCACTGGAATCGCCATTAGAAACCTGCAAGAGAGAACACGAGATCAAGTGCAAGAGGGGAAGTTGGAAAGCACGGGATAGAGCACGACGATAAACCTTTAAGTAGGTTTTTTCAGAATGTGAAGAGTCGGGCTCTATCCTACGATAAGTAAATAAATACTTCGATCTCAGATATAAGAGGGTAAATAGATTGTCGATCTCCGTTCGACAATGTTTACTTCACAGAGCTGTCGTCGATCGCAGGTCGACGATTTAGCTCAAGATCAGTTCGAAGATCGTCGAACTATGTTTGACGATTTTGGAACAGATCCAAAACCTAGGGCAGAAAGGTTAAATTAATCCTTCCCATTGATCATTCCAAAGCTGATTCAGGAAGAACTGGTGCTTCTTTTCATCTAGGGATTTGGTGAAATGTGTGTTCTTTGAAAATCAGTGGAGACAAAGTCAAGATTAGTTTTTCTTTTTGTCCACATTATCTCTAATGAAATGATGTCTTATTTTTGTATGTTTTGTTCTAAAATGATGCACTGGATTATGTGATATAGATATAGCAGTTGTACTGTCACAAAAAATGGTTGAATTATTGAGACTATAATCTAAGAGTTGGTTTTGTATCCACAAGATCTGTGAACAGCAACTGCCAGTAGCCATATATTCAAGGTAAAATTCTTCAGGGTTCACCTGGAACCTAGCATAAAGGTATGTGGCAAACGTGATATCTGGTCTGCTTGCTGTTAGATATAATGGGAATCCAATAATGGCCTTATACCTGGTCTGATCAACAGGTTTTCCATGTTCTTCAGAGTCTAATACAGCCTTGGAGCCATGGGGGGCTTCATAGGAGAGGCATCAGCCATCCCAAACTTCTTAATAAGCTCATTAGCATATTTAGATTGGGAAATGAAGATTCCATCAGAAGATTATTTCACTCGAATACCAAGGAAATAAGATGGCTCATCCATGCTACTCATCTCAAATTTGGAATGCATTAGATCAGAAAAGTACTTGCACAATTTGGGATCAGTAGAACCAAATATGATGTCATATACATATATTTGTACTATTAAAATTTTATCATGATGCAATTTTGTAAAAAGGGTTCTACCTACCATGCAATTTGAGAACAAAAGATGGATGAGTTGGAAAAACAAAACCTGGAGGTTGTTCAACATGAACCTCTTCTTTAAGTACATCATTCAAGAATGCAATCTTCACATCCATTTGGTAGACCTTGAACTTCTTGAATGCAGCATAGGCCAGCAAAATCCTTATAGCCTCTAGCCTGGCAACTTTCTTGAAAATCACTGTTCCAATCTTGACATTACCATAACTTTTGGTCTGGCCACAGTTTGAATCACCAAAGATAACCTTTGCTCCCAGCTTGGACTTGTAATCACATAAGTTGTCCTTGCTCCCTATCATATTCTTGGAGCAACCACTGTCCAGGTACCAATGTTGATTATATGCTGGACAGTCCTTTTCCTGCAAGAAAAATAGCTAATTGTTTTTGATCCAGGTAACCTTGGGTCCTTGGTGATTTACATAACTATAACTGGAAATGTAAGAACATTCAGGTTGATTCTTGTAACCTTTAGGATGATATCTTCTTGGTGGTACTATCCATTGATTAAAGAGATTGAAGTTGCTATTAGAATTTAGTTTTCTCTAATAGAATCTGGGATCGACAATTTCTGGTGGAATCGTTGAACTGAGCTCGACGATGTTGGATGAGATCTTCGATCTCTGCTCGAAGAATGAAAATAATCATTCTCGGGGCACCACAATCATCGATCTCTATTCGACGAATCATATTGATATCGTCGATCGTAGATCAAAGAATGATTACTACTAAAATTTGCATTCAGAGATCGTCGATCTGCGTTCGACGACCAGTATTGATCTCGTCGATCTCGGTTCACAAAGTAATAATGACTACTATCTGTGTTCCACGATCGTCGATCTCTGCTCGATAAAAAGTGATGATATCGTTGATCCCCTTTTGCTGAGTAGTTAAACCCAACCTCTGGGTTCAGAGATCGTCGATCGCCTTTCGACGAGTAATACTGAGATCGTCGATCTTGGTTGACGACTTATTTTGAACAAACAATTTCTGAATATTTTTAGTTTGTTTTGGTAAAAAATCAATTATTTTTTCTAAGTCTATTATCTTTTCTTTGCCTTTAACTGATTCTAATGAAGCTAATTTTTTTGAAGTAATTGTTAATTCTTCTTTGAGTTGAATGTTTTTAGAAGATAAATTAATTACTTTTTCTCTGAGAAGTTTTATCTCCTTCTCAGATAGAATCAAATCATTGCATAAAATTTTAAAATCTTCTTTAAAATGTTCTAAAGAGAAATCAAGGGAGGAAATAACCTGATCCTCTTCTGATTCTGTTATTGATTCTTCATCAGTATCAGATTCTTCATTATGGCTGCTGGAAGATGCATTGATTGCCATCAAGCAGAATTCTCTTTCTCTTATTTCTTCTTCATCCTCAGTTATACAGGATGAAGCTTCAGAGTCACTCCAAGACTCAGCTTTAAATATTCTTTCTTTTGCTGATCTAGCAGCCATTGCTGTGAGGGAGTCCCAGATTTCCTTTGCTGAAGTACATTCAGCCACTTCTTGAAAAATGTCATCAGACATTGATTGAACAAGGATGTCTATTGCTCTTGCATCAGCAATTTTTAGCAATTTTGGGCTTCTGAGGCTGCAGATAGTGTAATGGGACCTGACAAAATAGAGTTGTAAATGGCTTCATCAATAGAATTCATAAACAATTCAATTCTTGCCTTCCAGATGGCAAACCTATTAAGGTTACAAAATGGAGGTCTGGTGCTTGTATAGCCCTTGTTCAATATCATGTTGTGTGTGTAAAACTATTAAAAATGAAATGAAATAAGATAGATTTAACTTAGGTTCTTTTGGTTCAAGATTTAACTTGTACAACCAAAGGAACCTTCTCTGATACCAATTGAAAGTGAGAGTTAGATCAGAAATACTCTAGAGGGGGGTGAATAGAGTATTCTTTAAAAAATTCTTAACAGCTATTACAGCTTTTGCTATAAATTAAAAGTGCAGAAATAAATATAGCTAGCACACAATGAACCTAAAGCACAAGCACAGCAAGAAAAAAAGAAGAAGGGGCAACCAGACGACACAAGAATTTTATAGTGGTTCCCCAACCTGGGTACATCCACTCTTCTACCACCCTTGGTAGGAATCCACTCAGATTTCTGATAAGGTGCCCGACACCAATGAGTTTTTAATCAGGTGCTCAAAAACCAACCCAAGTCTTTTGATCAGGAGACTTGCAACCAAGGAATCACTTTTGAAGGGAGATGAGAACCCTTTATAAAGTGGGGGGGTGAGAGATGATTTTGTCTTCTCTTTCTCAATATACAACTGAGAAGACTGTGGATTTGATTATAGCTTATGGCTCCCCTTGAGATGTAGAATGAATCAGGGAAAACAATAGGAGCTAAGCTTCAGGGTGATAGGTCTTCAAACTGAATTCTTGACCAGCAATAATCTTCAGGAACTTCTTTCACAGATGGAACTGATGTTGTCCTTTTGAAGTGTCCTGAAGTACTTGAAGAAAGAAGACTCTAGATATAGGTATTGTTGTTCTTCTTCTTCAGGTACTGATGAGCTTCTGGTCGAGGGCTTCTCTGTATCAGAGAATGCTTCTTGTTGACAGAGCAGATTGTTCAAGACTGAATGTTTCTATGTAATCTCTATATACTTCTGAGTACACTGTGCTCTATCTAAAACTTTCTTAATGATCCCTCCTTATTTTAATTTCAAAAACATTCCTTTTTAATATTCTGCAGGAATCGAGGAGAGAACAAAACGGATACAAAAACTGCAATAAATGATTTCCTCAACTGTCTTTGACATGTAATAAAATATAATAACTCTGTGAAGACCTATAGTTAATGATGCAATAGAAACGGCCATAATCCTTGAAATCATCAGCATTAACTACCAGAGATTTGATGTCATAAATAGCATTGACAAATAAGAATGAAATCTTCAAGACAGTTGAGCAATAAGGCAGTTGAACACAGAACAATAATCGATGAGCTGAGATGGAAGATCGTCGAGCGGAGACAAGAAATCGTCGATCTGAGATCTGAGATTGTCGAGCTGGGATCAACTATCTGCGATCTGAGATATCCGAGAACTGAAGAGAAAGCATCGACCTGAGCTCGTAGATCGTCGAGCTCAGTTCAGAGACTAATCTCTGAGATCGTCGATCGGAGATCGACGATCGTCGAGCTGAGTTCGACGAAAGTCGAACTGATTTGAAATTCATGCTTAACTTCTGAGTCTTGGTCTTTGAAATGAAATCCAATGCTGGTCTTTGTGAAGCCTGTTCTACTAAGACTAACTTAGACCTAGACTTTGACACAGGCTATACATGTGGGTCAACAAACCTATGAGTGAACCTAGCCCAAATCAAACATGGGGTTCCAACAAATATTATAAATTACAGGAATATAAATTTCATACTTCGGCACGCAGGGCGGCAACATAAGCAAAAATAAGCCTTCGAGGGCCGACACAAACTTGGGCTTAATCCCGCTATTCCCCGTTTGGTGCTGCAACACCTGTTTGCCATCGTCCCGCCAAACGGTGGCAAAATAAACATCGGCTCCACCTCTGCCTCGGGGCGGTGATGCTTATCTCCTAAGAGCAAATAATAAACAACTTCCACGGAGTTTTCCCCGGGAACCCCAGAACATCACCAATCCGGCTTACACATCCGGATGGGCTTCACACAGCATGCCTAAATCCGTACTCACGCTTCTGGATACTAAATGCAATTAATTGCGGTGATGTACACATCGACCCATCGGGGAACCCCCTTCCCCCCACCCGTCGGTGGAGAGGAGCTTTCATGCAAAAATGATAATTGAGGGCTTCACCTGCCCAAGAAGAAACTTTATTACCCTTGACGCGTGTTTTGGAGGCGGTGTCTGCAGAGGATCCCCTAGCTATTCTTGTTGAAGGTGGTGCCTGGAGAGGAGCTCCTAGCCTACCTTGCTCCTGGCAACTGCGGCGGTGAAGAAGAGCTAGGGCTCGGCCAACCTTGCTTTAGGCGGTTTTGCCCTGGTAGGATTCATTTGTGAGGACTTTTACTGCGATCTCTTTCTCATCCTTCAACTTACCATGACAAACAATGACAAATCCTCCAGATCCAACTTTCTTCTGAAACCTGCCTATGGCTTCTTCAATTTCAGACAACGAAAACTTATGTGCGGATTCTGTGGCAACTTCGCTAAAATAAGTGATCAACTTCTTAGTCGATTGGGTCGTGACATCATCTCCTTTTTGAGGGATATTACTTCTTTTTTGTTTGAACAATATATATGTCATAAGAGAAGCAAGTAGACAAAGTCCAAGTACAGAAGAAATGATGATGATTATAGTGTGATTAACTCCATGTTTTTGAATATGAAGACCTGCGTTTCCTTCATAGTGTTTCACACCATCTCCCGACAGTGAAGAAAAGTCTAGGGCTCGGCCACCCCTGCTCCGGAAGGATCTTGCTCTTGGCGGTGCATGTGGCCGATCTTGCTCTAGTCGGCCCTTGCTTAGCCGGCGATGGTAGAAAAGATCGGGAGAGATGGTGTGGGGAGGCCCTTCTTTGGTCGGCGATGGCGCGGGCGGCCCTTGCTTGGTCGGCGACGGGAGAGGAGATCGAGAGAGATGGTGGGGGCGGCCCTTCCTTGGCCGGCGATGACGCGGGCGGCCCTTGCTTGGCCAGCGACGGGAGTAGAGATCGGGAGAGATGGTGGGATAGGCCCTTGCTGCTCCCTTCCAGAAAACCCGCTGCCCCCTCTCTCTCTTTCTTCCTTTTTCTTTTGCCTTTTTTTTGCCCGAGCCCCCTCCCCATTATTTTTCTCCTGCTTTTCTTTTTCTCTCTTTGCTTTACCCTGCTGTGCCAGAGAGCCACCCCTCCCCTTCTTTATTTATTTCTTTTCATTGCTTTTGGTATACCCCCTTGTACCGAGCCTGCCCCCTCTTCTTTTGTTTCCTCTTTTATTTTCTTCTTATATATATATATAATATTAAATCCTATTCCACTTAAAGCCTTCACATGTAAAAACTTCACGCGCATGTGCGAGCACTTATCGCTCAGAGCACCCTCCGGGCCCGCTACCTGGGGAGGGTCCCACTCGGCCGGATACGGGGTTGTACACAATCCCCGCTCTTTTCGAGTTTGGCAAAAGCTTGGAAAGAAATGACCAACCCCAAGTATCTGGCGAGTGGGAGCCGACCCAAAAAAAAAAGTTTAAGAGAAACTGAAAATTGCACTTAAATCACTAATCTTTACATGCCCCTTTTGATCTTTTTGAACCACTCGATACTTATAATTCTCTCTATTATTCGATTGCCCTTATACTATTTCTTACAATCAGTATACAATTTCTCATGATATTGTGAAACAATAAAGCCATATATTTTGTATCCTCTTGTACAGGCGGAGCTAATCCTTTCCCCCCAGGTGTACCTGCAGCCCTACCAGCTAATGAGAGCCTGACAGCGAGTCTACCCAGGGCCGAGCAGCACTCGGGGTCCCTTACCCCCCAGGCGAGCCTGCGGACCTGCCAGCTAGTTGGAGCCAGGCAGCGGGACTACCCGGGGACGAGCATCACTCGGGGTCCTGCAAAAATCTCTAAGAACCAACCCTTTCCCCCTAGGTGTGCCTACAGCCCTGCCAGCTATTGAGAGCCTGACAGCGAGTCTACCCGGGGCCGAGCAGCACTCGGGGTCGCTTACCCCCCAAGTGAGCCTACGGACCTGCCAGCTTGTAGGATCCAGGCAGCGGGTCTACCCGGGGCCGAGCATCACTCGGGGTCCTGCAGAAATCTCTAAGAACCAACCCTTTCCCCCCAGGTGTGCTTATAGCCCTGCCAGCTAATGAGAGCCTAACAGCGAGTCAACCTGGGGCCGAGCAGCACTCGGGGTCCCTTACCCCCTCAGGCGAGCATACAGAGCTGCCAGCTAGTAGGAGCCATGCAGCGGATCTACCCGGGGCCGAACATCACTCGGGGTCCTGCAAAAATCTCCAAGAACTAACCCTTTCCCACCAGGTGTGCCTATAGCCCTGCCAGCTAATGAGAGCCTGACAGCGAGTCTACCCGGGGTCAAGCAGCACTCGGGGTCCCTTACCCCCCCAGGCGAGCCTACGGACTTGCCAGCTAGTAGGAGCCAGGCAGCGGGTCTACCTGGGGCCGAGAGGATGACACCGAGTGACATCCAGCCTTACCAGATAGGTGAGAGCCTAACAGCGGGATCTGCTCGAGGTCTAAGGATGACACCGAGTGA
The DNA here is from genome assembly GCA_039583875.1 of Platanthera guangdongensis. Taxonomy (NCBI): domain Eukaryota; kingdom Viridiplantae; phylum Streptophyta; class Magnoliopsida; order Asparagales; family Orchidaceae; genus Platanthera; species Platanthera guangdongensis. Next base: position 44,427,605 of record CM077160.1, on the reverse strand, counting down.
CTTCTAGCCCTGCCAGCTAGGTGAGAGCCTAACAGCGGGATCTGCTTGGGTTTTGAGGTTAATGCCATCGAGTGACTTCCAGCCCTGCCAGCTAGGTGAGAGCCTGACAGCGGGATCTGATCGAGGTCTAAGGATGACACTGAGTGACTTCTAGCCCTGCCAGCTAGGTGAGAGCCTGATAGCGGGATCTGCTCTGGGTCCAAGGCTAACACCATCGAGTGACTTCCAGCCATGCCAGCTAGGTGAGAGCCTGACAGCGAGATCTGCTCGAGGTCTAAGGATGACACCGAGTGACTTCCAGCCCTGCCAGCTAGCTGAAAGCTGACAGCGAGATCTACTCGGGGTCCAAGGCTAATGCCATCGAGTGACTTCCAGCCCTGCCAGCTAGGTGAGAGTCTGACAGCAAGATCTTCTCGAGGTCTAAGGATGACATCGAGTGACTTCCAGCCCTACCAGCTAGGTGAGAGCCTGACAGCGGGATCTGCTCGGGGTCCAAGGCTAACACCATCGAGTGACTTCCAGCCCTGCCAGCTAGGTGATAGCCTAACATCGGGATCTGCTCGAGGTCTAAGGATGACACCGAGTGACTTCCAGCCCTGCCAGCTCGGTGAGAGCCTGACAGCGGGATCTGCTCGGGTTCCAAGGCTAACGCCATTGAGTGACTTCCAGCCCTGCCAGCTAGGTGAGAGCCTGACAGCGGGATCTGCTCGATGCCTAAGGATGACACCGAGTGACTTCCAGCCCTGCCAGCTAGGTGAGAGACTGACAGCGGGATCTGCTCGGGGTCCAAGGCTAATGTCATTGAGTGACTTCCAGCCCTGCTAGCTAGGTGAGAGCCTGACAGCAGGATCTGCTTGAGGTCTAAGGATGACACCGAGTGACTACCAACCCTGCAAGCTAGGTGAGAGCCTGACAGCGGGATCTGCTCGGGTTCCAAGGCTAACTCCATCGAGTGACTTCCAGCCCTTCCAGCTAGGAGAGAGCATGACAGCGGGATCTGCTCGAGGTCTAAGGATGACACCGAGTGACTTCCAGCCCTGCTAGCTAGGTGAGAGCCTGACAGTGGGATCTGCTCGGGATCTAAGTGCACTTCACCTTTTCATACAAATTACTGTGACAGAACTGACACATCAAGGGATTTTATTAAGAATAAGAAACCACTTACATGCCTTAAGGAAAAAAGCGCTTCAAATAGGTGCAAATCCTAACCTGAGTGCTACGGGATTCCAACGACATCTATAGGATGGGATGACTCTGGGTATGAAAACCTTAAATACACAGTGTCAGCGCACGACCCTAGTTGTCACTTGGTTCCTCTTCTATAGCCATGACGTTTGCCAGAGTTCTTCTGTGCTGGTCACTCTCCACGCTCACTGCACCAAAATGTTGAAACCGAAATCTCAGTCTCCTATGGAGTTCGACCCTTGGGGAAGGGATGACTGCACACCTACTGCCCTCGAGCGAACGATCTAGTCACAAGACTAGAAACACAAGGGACATACCCAAGGTCTCAGCATGGAAGTCGCGCCGCATACCTGGAAGACTAGCAAACTCTTCCCCTCACAAGCCAAATGCTGAGCTAAGGCACCTTCGGAGGGCTCTCTTGGCCGACCGGAAGCGCTAAGGAGAATCTCAAGACCAACTCTCTCTTGACTAGATCTGCCTCCTCGGATCTATACAAAATGCTCCTCACCTGCCCTATTAATGGCGCAATCTCGCCGAGCAATTCTACGACATGCTGCCCAAGTTGGGCCACTAGTAACATAACTCTTCTATTCTAAAAGGATGAGAATAGGCCATCAGGGGCTTCCCGGCAACTATACCTCGGGGCCCCCACGGGGCGAGCGGTTCATGAGCACACCACTTGCCCAAGATAGAAGAGGTAAACTACAGATACAAAGAGCATCACAGATATTATAAATTATAGGAATATAAATTCCATACTTCGGCACGCAGGCCGGCAACATAAGCAAAAATAGGCCTTTGAGGGCCGGCACAAACTTGGGCATAAGCCCTCTATTCCCCGCTTGGTGCTGCAACACCTGTATGCCAACGTCCCGCCAAACGGTGGCAAAATAAACATCAGCTCCACCTCTACCTCGGGGAGATGATGCTTATCTCCTAAGAGCAAATAATAAACAACTTCCACGGAGTTTTCCCTGGTAACCCCAGAACATCACCAATCCGGCTTACACATCCGGATGGGCTTCATACAGCATGCCTAAATCCATACTCATGCTTCCGGATACTAAATTAATTAATTGCAGGGATGTACACATCGACCCGTCGGAGAGCCCCCTTCCACCCACCCGTCGGTGGAGCGGAGCTTCCATGCAAAAATGATAATTGAGGGCTTCACCTGCCCAAGAAGAAACGTCGTCACCCTTGACGCTTGTTTTGGCGGTGGTGTCTAGAGAGGAGCCCCTGTCTATTCTTGTTGAAGGTGGTGCCTGGAGAGGAGCTCCTAGCTGACCTTTCTCCAGGAGACTGCGGCGGTGAAGGAGAGCTAGGGCTCGACTAACCTTGCTCTAGGCGGTTATGCCCTGGTAGGATTCATTTGTGAGGACTTTTACTGCGATCTCTTTCTCATCCTTCAACTTACCATGATAAACAATGCCAAATCCTCGAGATCCAACTTTCTTCTGAAACCTGCCTGTGGCTTCTTCAATTTCAGACAACGAAAACTTTTGTGCGGATTCTGTGGCAACTTCGCTAAAATAAGTGCTCAACTTCTTAGTCGATTGGGTCGTGACAGTATCTCCTTTTTGAGGGATCTTACTTCTTTTTTGTTTGAACAATATATATGTCATAAGAGAGGCAAGTAGACAAAGTCCAAGTACAACAGAAATGATGATGATTATATTGTGATTAACTCCATGTTTTTGAATATGAAGACCTGCGTATCCTTCATAGTTTTTCACACCATCTCCAGACGGTAAAGAAAAGGCTAGGGCTCAGCCACCCCTTGCTCCGGAAGTATCTTGCTCTTGGCGGTGCCAGTGGCTAATCTTGCTCTAGTCGGCCCTTGCTTGGCCGACAACGGGAGAAGAGATCGGGAGAGATGGTGTGGGGGAGGCTCTTCTTTGGCCGGTGATGGCGCGGGCGGCCCTTGCTTGGCCGGCGACGGGAGAGGAGATCGGGAGAGATGGTGGGTGGCGGCCCTTCCTTGGCCAGCGGCGGCGCGGGCGGCCCTTACTTGGCCAGCGATGGGAGAAGAGATCGGGAGAGATGGTGGGGGAGGCCCATGCTGCTCCCTTCCAGAAAACTCGCTGCCCCCCTCTCTCTCTTTCTTCCTTTTTCTTTTGCCTTTTTTTTTTGCCCGAGCCCCCTCCCCCATTATTTTTCTCCTGCTTTTCTTTTTCTCTCTTTGCTTTACCCTGATGTACACAAGAGCCACCCCTCCCCTTCTTTATTTGTTTCTTTTCTTTGCTTTTGCTGTAGCAAAGAAAAGAAAGATATAAAGAAGGGGAGGAGTGGCTCTGGGGTACAGCAGGGTAAAGCAAAGAGAGAAAAATAAAAGCAGGAGAAAAATAATGGGGGAGGGGGCTCGAGCAAAAAAAAGGTAAAAGAAAAAGGAAGAAAGAGAGAGGGGGGCAGCAGGTTTTCTGGAAGGGAGCAGCAAGGGCCTCCCCCACCATCTCTCCCGATCTCTTCTCCCGTCGCCGGCCAAGCAAGGGCCACCCGCGCCGTCGCCGGCCAAGTAAGGGCCGCCCCCCACCATCTCTCCCGATCTCCTCTCTCTTCGTCGGTCAAGCAAGGGCCGCTCGCGCCAGCGCCGGCCAAAGAAGGGCCTCCCCCACACCATCTCTCCCGATCTCTTCTCCCGTCGCCGGCCAAGCAAGGGCTGACTAGACCAAGATCGACCACCGGCACCGCCAAGAGCAAGATCCTTCCGGAGCAGGGGGTGGCCGAGCCCTAGCCTTTTCTTCACCGTCGGGAGATGGTGTGAAACACTATGAAGGAAATGCAGGTCTTTATATTCAAAAACATGGAGTTAATCACAATATAATAATCATCATTTCTGCTATACTTGGACTTTGTCTACTTGCTTCTCTTATGACATATATATTTTCAAACAAAAAAGAAGTAAGATCCCTCAAAAAGGAGATGCTGTCACGACCCAATCGACTAAGAAGTTGATCACTTATTTTAGCGAAGTTACCATAGAATCTGCACATAAGTTTTCGTTGTCTGAAATTGAAGAAGCCACAGGCAGGTTTCAGAAGAAAGTTGGATCTGGAGGATTTGGCATTGTTTATCATGGTAAGTTGAAGGATGAGAAAGAGATCGATGTAAAAGTCCTCACAAATGAATCCTACCAGGGCATAACTGCCTAGAGCAAGGTTGGTCGAGCCCTAGCTCTCCTTCACTGCCACAGTCGCCTGGAGCAAGGTCGGCTAGGAGCTCCTCTCCAGGGACCACTTTCAGCAAGAATAGCCAGGGCCTCCTCTCCAGACACCCCCGCCAAAACACGCGTCAAGGGTAATGAAGTTTCTTATTGGGAAGGTGAAGCCCTCAACTATCATTTTTGCATGGAAACTCCTCTCCACCGATGGGTGGGGGGAAGGGGGCTCTCCGACGGGTCGATGTGTACATCCCATCAATTAATTACATTTAGTAGCCGGAAGCGTGAGTACGAATTTAGGCATGTTGTTTGAAGCTCATCTGTATGTGTAAGCCGGATTGGTGATGTTCTGGGGTTCCCGGGAAAAACTCCGTGGAAGTTATTTATATTTGCTCTTAGGAGATAAACATCACCGCCCTGAGCAGAGGTGGAGCCGATGTTTATTTTGCCACCGTTTGGCAGGGCGTTGGCATACAGGTGTTGCAACACCAAGCGGGGAATAGCGGGCTTAAGCCCAAGTTTGTGCCGGCCCTCGAAGTCCTATTTTTTCTTATGTTGCTGGCATGTGTGCTGAAGTATAGAATTTATATTCCTGTAATTTATAATATCTGTGATGCTCTTTGTATGTGTAGTTTACTTCTTCTGTCTTGGGCGAGTGGTGTGCTTGTGAACCACTCGCCCCGTGGGGGCCAGAGGTATAGATGCTGGGAAGCCCCTGATGGCCTATTCTCATCCTTTTAGAATAGCGGAGTTACGTTGTTAGTGGCCCAACTTGGGCAGCGTGTCATAGAATTGCTCGACGAGATTGCGCCATTAGTAGGGCGGGTGAGGAGCATTTTGTATAGACCCGAGGAGGCACCTCTAGTCAGGAAAGAGTTGGTCTTGAGATTCTCCTTAGAGATTCTGGTCGGCCAAGAGAGCACTCTGAAGGTGCCTTAGCTCATCCTTTGGCTTGGGAGGGGAAGCGTTTGCTAGTATTCCGGGTATGCGGCGGGACCTCCACGCTGAGACCTTGGTTCTGCCCCTTGTGTTCCTAGTCTTGTGCCTAGATCGTTCGCTCGAGGGCAGTAGGTGCGCGGTCACCCCTTCCCCAAGGGTCGAACTCCACAGGAGACTGAGATTTCGGTTTCAACACAACCTAGCATATATTCTTCCCAGAGAGAAAGTACCACCTACCATAACGAGATAAACTTAGTAGCTAAAAATACTCAACATTCCATAAGTAAACCACCAGTGGGCGTCAACAACCTGACACAAATCCACTGAAAGTATATATTTCTAAACTAAAGAGAGAAAGATTGTTTTTTTGAAATTTTTTGTTTTATAATTTGTTTTGTGATATTTGTGTTTTTTGAATTCTTTTGGAATTTTTAGTTATAAAAACAAGCAAAAATTGGTTTATTCTAATTTTTTTTTTTTTGATGTTTTATAAATTTTTTTAAATTTTTTTTGTTTTATGAAATTTTTTTTGAGTTTTTTTAATTATAACAACAACAAAATATTTTTGAAGTTTTAAATTTTTTGAATTTTTTTTTTTGATGAGTACAGAATATAAAAAAAATTTGTATTTTTGTTTTATGAAAAAAAATTTTGAGTTTTTTTTAATTATAACAACAATATTTTTTTTGAAGTTTTAAATTTTTTTTCATTTTTTTGTATTTTTGATGAGTACAAAATATAAAAGTGCAGAATTGAAAAATAAGAAAACACCCTCATACTTAAATCCAACATCGTCTCCAATGTTGCAATCTAATTATGCGGAACAAAAGGAGATAAAAGGTAGTATGTATAAAAATAGAGAGGAATGGGGTAGGAACTTCCCTAAAATGAGTTCGGGGAGGCGCGGTACAAAACCCTACATTATTTAGAAAAAATAGCAAAAATATAACAAAAAAACAAAAAAGATAAACTTAGCCAAAAGGTTGCGGGTGGTAGTGGGGCAAGTGTGTGTGACTCGTAAGATAACGTCTTAGCTATATGAGTGTTACAGATATGCGATCCCCTAGCGCCCACAAAAGAGTGAAGTGCGCCGAAATGAGAAAATAGATATATAATTTTTAATAATAGAAAAATTTTATTTATTTCCAGTGTTTAGTAATTTTTTGGTAAAATTTTTTGGGTTGTTGAAAAGAAATAAAAAAAGTTAAAAAAACATATATACGAGAAATTTATTTTTGTGATTTTTAGGAGGGGATTTTTTGTGCTATAGATATATACATTTTTAACAAATTATTGTATATTTTTAAGTAGTTTTTTTAGTTGGTTTTAGATAGGTTTTTTATTATTATTTTTGGTTATTTATTTTTGTAGGTTTTTTTAGTTTTTGTTTTTTTGTTTTTTTAGTTTTTATATTTGTTAGTTTTTTTAGTTTTTTTAGTTTTAGGTTATTTTTAGATTTTTGTTTTGTTTTGTATTATTTAGATTTTTTTTAGTTTTTATTTTTTACATTTGTTTTGTTTTTCAGTGTTTTCACAAACAAATAATGAAAATTTTTTAGATTTTATAGTTTTTTCATTTTTTTTGTGTTTACATTTTTTTGTTTTATAGTTTTTTCAAGTTTTTAGTTTTATAGTTTTTTAAATTTTTTTCAGAAGCAGCGCTATTTCATTTTTGTGTTTTTTTATAAATATATATATATATATATAAAATAATAAGTATAAAATAAACTCTCTTTTTTCTTTAAGTTTTTTGAGTAGTTTTATTATTATTATTATTATTTTATTGGCCATTTTTTTATATATATAGGTAAAAGTAATAGTTCTCCAAAGTTCAAAATAACAACTCGAAATTTCCCTGTCAACGACACCAAAAACTTGATTGGAAGTTAAAACTCCAAAAAATATTTAGGACACGCGGCGCCCCGGGGGGTTTATTTAAGAAAGCGGATTTCGTTTTTTTTTTCGGAAGACGGGGCGCGCGGATTTATTATTTGGATATAAAATAGTTGAAATCGAGTTTTAATGAAAGGAGGCAAGTGCACCTATCGCGTGTATTACATGATATTCCGGTGAGGAATATCGAGGTCATATTGTTCTCGGGGACGGGTTGATTATTTTTACTCTTTCCTAGAGGGGACAATTATTTTAAAAATAATTATCTTGTCGGGATATTATTTATATACGTATAAGCAGAAAATAAAAGCATTAAAATGAAGCTGATGAATAATTTAGTGCAACTGTATCTAAATGAATTTGAACTAAAATAAACTTTTAATAAAAAGAGATCCTAAATTTCAAATTAATTAAGACTGAGACTTGGCCGTGGAGGTTCCACAAACATGAGCTCACCTATCGCTAGGATTATCGCTCACCTGAACATTAAGACTATTTGACCGGGCTCTTGTCCGATGAAGGATTCCTCTTAATGCCAGCATTACGATAAGAACCTCGCTATTATGTGGGGAACTCAATCCGGTAGAATTCCGCACCTCCTCTCTCGAGGGTTAGTGCGGAACTCCATTTACCAAGGGTTGATCGGTCCATACGCACGGCCTCTCGGCTAGCTAGCGTATGGACTATAGAAATAGAGCCCACACATCGATATGTGGTTCTACGCGTCGTAAACCTGGGGAAAACCTTAAGAAATTTAATTAATGTGAAAAAGAGTACATTTAATTATTTAAAGTGATTTTATCTTTCACAGTGCTCTTCGATACTGAGGGCTATGAGCGGTTAGCCACTCATCAGAATTGGGACGGCTTGCGGAAAGAAAGAGATAAAATGAAAGCAGAAAATAAAGCAGTAAAGAAAGTAGTAAATGAAAGCAATAAAGAAAGTAGTAAATTGTGAGTTCTACTCAAATGAGTAGGCGGGAAATGAAAGCAATAAATGACAAGTCCTACTCAAACGAATATACGGGAAATTGCAAGTCCTACTCAAATGAGTATATGAGAAATTTAAGCGAGTTCTACTCGAATGAGTATGAGGAAATAGATGCACCCACGCACACACTCTACAGAAATTAAAACACACGAACACACTCTATAGAAATGAAAACACACACACTCACTCTACTGAAATAAAGACACACACACACACTTTATTGAAATTAAAAACTCCACTCTAAAGAAATAAAACGAACACACACACTCTACAGAAATGAAAAAAAACTATAAAAATTAACTCATACATGCACGCACACATACGAAAAATATGAAGAACGAAGTTATCTAAAATTTAAAATAACTACATTTCTACCGCTAGAATGTGGTAGAAATGCATAAAAGGACAATAAAAATTAAAGGAGCAAAAAGTTTTGCAAATAAAATGGAAAATCAAAGTGCTTGAAAAATTAAAACGACTATATATTCATTCACATAACTCTGTAAAAGTGCATAAAAAGTGGAAATAAAGTAAAAAAAAAAAGAAAAAGTTTAACAAGCTAAACGAGAAAATCTAAGTTAGAGAAAAATGAAAATCACTTTGAATACATTTTTACGGATTTATAAGAATGAATAAAAAGCGATAAAATCCTAAATCTAAGAAAACTAAGTAAAAATAATAAGCATAAAACCATGAAATCTAATCTCATACTCACACACACCCATTTTAAAAGAACAAAAATAAAACAAAAATAAAGCAAGTAAAGATAAGATTGCTTAAGGGAGGTGCTTAGATCCATTCCAAAACCAGATAAGAAAAGAAAAACCCATATTTTATTGAGTAAAAGGCGAGTTACAATGAAAGCTAAAAACAAAAACTAAGGAGAGGGGGAGAAATTTCCCTTACATAGCCTTGAAAAGCATCTAACAGCACAACCCCTAAGGTAAAAGGGTCCAAAAAAAGGAACAGGAATTCATACAGAAAATTTCAAATTATAGGCAAAATTTTCTAAGTACATGGCCTAGGTCACGGGCGTGTAGGGGACGTGTAACTACTGTTGGTGAGTCAGTGCTGAGATTTTATGTTTGTTTTGACTTTGCGGCTGTAAACGTGGATGTCACGGGCAGCACCCTTCTAATACGGGCGTGTAGGGTGAGCGTGTCTAGCAGGTACATCTAGGGGAAGGCAGCGCATCATTTCGTCATCGGCGACATCTTGTCTAGGCTAGGTGGAGAATTCGCGCCCGTGTCGCATCTTGACACGAGCGTGTCGGTCGGGTCAACGATCTTCGAGTGCAAAATGTCGAGCTGGCGTGACACAGGGCATGGTCACGTGTATGTCATATTAGACATGGGCATGTACTTGGGCGTGTTTTGTTTTTTCTTCGCGGGCAGCTGATTTCACTGGAATCAAGGGTACACGTCCAGGTCACGGGCATGGCCTGAAGTACATGGGCGTGTACTATACAATTTTTGCAATTTCCTGAAAAATTTCAGGAAACAAATTAAAGTTAACATAGAATAATATTTACAAAAAAGAAGCATTTTATTAACAAAAATTAATTAAAAATGACCAAAAGAAACTAAAACGACTTAATTAACGTACACAAAAATATGTATATTTACAACTTATCAAACACTCAACAACAGTGTAAGAAGATGCACCAAGTGCGAATAGATACCATGCTTCTTTTAAACCTACAGAAGCAAACACCCAACATATGGCTACACAATAGGAAGAAGAGAAACCAAACAGCTCTTACACGTGAATCAATAACACCGACAAAAACAAACGGTCCTGAGTCGGTGGCCACAATGTCCGACACGAACTAATCGATAAAACATCTCAATAAGGCCATGTGGTGGCGGCCACATATCCAACACAACCCAACAGTCCATAAACAGAGACAAAAAAACCCACCAATGCAATGATTCACGAAACGGCGTCCAATTGGAGGTTCTTTATCCACTACCGATCTAGTCGCAGAGCATGTTCAAAACACCCACAACAACTAAGTCCCAGCTCCAGATAGTACCATGACCAAGAGGAGAGAGAAAACCCACAAATTCACCATAAGGCCCATACTCGACGAATTGGACAAAATCGGTGAAAATACCCAAAGTCTAGCCAAATTTGTCAAATATACCTGACGAAACCAAGGGATACTTGACAAATTGGACTTGGAGACAAAACTACACTCGACGATATTCGGCGAATTAGACTCAATTCTGTGTGTATACTCGTCAAATTGGACTTGAATGCACTATCACTCAACGCTTCCAAACCTAAGCCATACTCGACGAACTCGGCGTCTTGATAATCAACGAAGCTACCTTACTCGACGTCGTATCTACCGATTCTCGATGAATCAGACTATTACTTCATGAAATTAGTCCGTTTTTTAGACAATTTCCCTAAGATACTCGGCGAATCCTCCTTAGGCTATTCTACCTATACTCGTCTAATTTACTAAGAAGTAATCCATACCCGACGAATTCCTGTTAGACCAACACCCTTATACTCGACGAAATTCCCTTGGGCCATCTAACATATTCGATGGATTTCCTGGCCGAGAAATTCCAACTTTCCTAAGGATTTTTCAAGTCTATTCCATACGCTATTCCTACATACTAGGGAGGGAAAGAAAAGAAAAGACATGGACAAAAAGTAGCAAAGCAAGGGTAAGATCACCACTTGACTCGAAACTCCCAAAATCCAACTCTTCCAAGCGCTCCACGATAAGCCTCGACTGCAGAAAGTCCTAGGTAACGTTTCCTGATACTTTTCGATGAAGGAGGAGGTCAAAACCGCAAACCATAATGCCTAAAAAATCCAAGAAATGAGAAATACTTGACACACACATGTAGATCTAGGTGAGAGCTTTCTGAATCTCTACTCCTCCGACGAAATTGACCATCGGATCTCGCTCCACCGACGACCAAAAGCTTGCGAGGACACCACTGATCCCTCTCTCTCCCAAAACAGACAGACGGCACAGGAAGAGGATGAATAGGGTTTCGTCGTCACTTAATAGTTTATATATATATATATATATATATATATATATATATATATATATATATATATATATATATAATTTAGTATTGTAATTAATTATTAGATAAGCGTTCAAACGTCCTGAAACTTAAACTAACTTGAAAACGATAGCTAAATACCGACGCTATGTATCCAATGACAAAGTCAAAATCAACATCTGACAAACCAAACTCAGCTAAACACCATCCCAATAAAAAGCTCCACCGAGTCACCAAAACAGACCCAGCTCGCGAGGGAAGTTACACAACCAAGCTAAAAACCAACCACACTGTAAAACCTACTGAGCAAAACCACGCTCCAAAAACGACACTCGTTAATTACGCGTCAACGTAACGCACTGACTTAAAAAATATGCCACTAAATAAATTAAAATAAACATTGAAAAACTAGGGGCGTTACAAATTTCGTCGAGTATACCTGAGTATACTAGCCAAACTAAGCAGTGATATTCGACTGAAATTAATTGGAGAAATTTTGCTCGATCCAACTTGCGACTCGATGCCAGGCAGAATACATACTCTACGAATTCGACGAGTATCGGCTTGTATAGTCGATGAATTTTACGAGTATCGTATAGACCACTAGACGCATTCGATTCCTTTGCCTTAAGAAAATCCAGAGAAGTAGCATCAAGTTGATTTGATTAATATGGGATGTATCGTCTTGTATATTCGACGATTTCGGCGAGTATCGTTAGATCCATTAGACTAATTCGACGAGTATACTTGATGATACTCGATGAATTTTACTTTAACTATTTTTCCAACTTTTCAGAAATTCTACAAGTGCATATGATTAATTGGACGAGTGCTAGTAGGTGCATACGATGAATTCGACGAGTACCAATGAGTATGCTCAACGAATTCGACGAATATCCCTTAAAATACTCGATGAATTTTACATGGGTTAAATATTTGCTCTCCTAAATTCAACTTCTTCTTTCTTGATCCTTCTCATGCACCTGGTATAGAAGTACACCCTAATAGAGAGATTAAACATGAGTCAACACATTGGCCTACACAATGAAGGACTACATTGTATAGTCCTATGTTTACTGACCAAATATAACCTGACATTGGTTTGTACTTGGCAATGTAAACCTGCAAGTACATAACTGAAAACGCAATATCAAATACAATCACAATTCATCTTAACTTAACAGGACCCTTCTTCAAATCAGGGTTATTGTGGATATAATACCCAATAGGGTCAAAGAAATATAAAGTTGTTTCATCAGTAAGGACAAAGTTTCTGATGCTCAAGAAGATTTTGAGCCAAGCACCTCAGGCTTTGAATTGTCTGATGGAGACTTTTCACTGATCTCTAAGCAATTCAAAAGAATGCTTAACAAAATGAGACAAAGGAAAAGTCATTCCTCCTCTTCTGACTACAGAAGGTCACATCGTGATGGTGATCATTTTAAGAAAAGCTACAACAGAGATGACATACACAAATCTAAACCGAACAAAAATTCTTCTTCTAACATTATTGGCTATTATTGTAATAAGCCAGGACCCGTGATCGCAGAGTGTCCCTATAAAAGGATGGAAGGATCCAAGAAATAAGAGAAGAGATGCTACAAAGGTAAGAGGAAGGAAGAAAAGAGCTTTGTCGTGAAGAAGTCAAAGAAACTTCGTGACAATGACTCAAGTGAGTCAAGCTCAGATGATGAAGAAGCCTACTTTGGGCTCATGGCTCACTCAGATGAGGAAGTAGGCGACACCCAATATAACGGGAAGGCAAACTCGTACACCATACTATCAGAATCAGAAACATCATTTAATGGTCATGCAGACTATTCTTCTGAGAAAGATGTTTCTGACTTGATGGCTCATCATCAATTGCTTTTGAGAGCATTTGGAAAATACTGTAAGGTTGTCAAAAAGTAATCAAAAGGGATTGCTTCTCTCAAGGCAGTGGAATCAAGTCCAAAGGAGGAAATTGCAAAATTGACTCCTCTCATCGACGAAGTTCTTTCATTGAAAGAGGAATTTGAATGCTCGACTGAGCTACTTAGTCAGAAGGAGAAGTTCTTAGATGAATTGGAAGAAAAGCTTTTGGTTGAGTGGAATCTTGTTGAAAGCAACTCCAAGCCAAAGACTATTCTTCCAGTCATCTATGATTCTTTTCCCCTACGAAGGGTAGTGGTCTAGGACATGTAGCTGAAGAAGGTAGGGATGTTAAGAGAGCCGCCACTAAAGGCAAAGGGATGGCACCTTAAAGTAAGCCATATTTTAAGAAGGTAATATTTCCCACAAATCAATATGACTTTGAGATGTTCTATGGTCAGTTAGCTAGGCCTACTTATGTGGAGCCTAAAAGGAACTACTAAGGATGGACCCGTGCCCGAGACTTTGGTACAAGTGCTTTCAAAGCACCTTATGAAAAGATAACTCTTAAAGAGTATGGTCCCTACGTTCATGGACCAAGTATCAATAAAGCACCAAAAGCCAAAACTATTATTCCTAGGGCTAAAGAGACAGTGAAGCCTTGTGTTTGCTAAAATCACAAGGCCTCAACCTCCAAGTTTGTATCACCTTCTAGAACTCCCATTCAGAAGGTAAAGCAAGAATTTAAAAGAAGGTACAACATATTTGATTGTTGGTGTTATGACAATATTGGTCATTTTGTAGTAGATTGTTGGTTTTCTCCAATCAAGTATGAAACTCCATGAGTTAACATTGCAAGACCGACCACTCATAATGTTAATATTCCTAGTGGTGTTAAGCTAACCAGGAACCATTGACCCAAATCTGTTTAGGTACCTAAGGGTAAGTGATTTATGAATGCAGGTATGTCCAAAGGCCAACAAAACTCATTTTTGATATTTATACAGTGGACTCTCTCTACATAGGACCGGGACAATAAGCCTACTTATAGAGTATACCCCAGCTGAGGATGGCCCAAAAGTAATTTTTTGTTGTTCCGACATGGGAGTAACTAAAGGCTACGGTATGATTTCCAACGGAATAGTCTCCTTCACCAAAGTGGCTTATGTTAAAAATTGCAACACAATCTCATAAGCATAAGTCAATTATGTGATAAAGGTTATATCATTGAGTTCTATAAGGATAAGTGTCTGATAAAATTTCCCGCCAATTTGGAGACAGTCTTAACAGGCACTCAGAGTAGAAATATTTTTTTAAAAAAAAATTCTTTGTTTAACGCTTCTACACCAGTGTGATTTTTAGCAAAAGATAGTGTGTCTCTCTATGACCAATGACACAAGAGACTAACACATATTAATTTCAAAATGATAAGTATGCTATATTCCTAAAACTTAGTTCGTGATGCTCACAATATTAAGTGTCTTAAAGAGAGTCCATGTCACGCATGCCAAATGGGTAAGCAGGAAATGGCTACCTTTAACGATATTGTTGAAAAACATTCTTCTAGATGTTCATATCTACTTCAAGTGGACTTATTTAGTCCTTTACCAAATCATAGTTTAGGAGGTAAATTTTATATGTTAGTTATTGTTGATGACTTCTCTCATTTTACTTTGGTGTTTCTTCTGAAACACAAGTCAGGCACCTTTGAAGCTTTCACAAATTTGTCAAACAAGTTCAGAATGAATTGAACTGCTCAGTGGTCAAAATCAAAAGTGACCACGTAACAGAATTTGAGTCTGGGGCTATGACGAAATTTTGTGCAAGTCAAGATATCTTTCATGAGTTTTCCTCCCGATGTACTCCACAACAAAATGGAGTTGCTGATAGAAGGAACAGAACACTCATTGAGATATGTACAAGTGTGTTGAATGTCTTTTCACTACCAGAGTATTTCTGGGCGGAAGCACTCAACATAGCTTGCCACGTGCAAAACAGAGCATTAATCAACAAAAGCCATTGTAAGACACCTTATGAACTATTAAAGGGCATAAAACTGATTACGTCCTACTTTAGGATCTTTGGCAACAAATGCTTTGTACTTAACAATGGGAAGTATTATCGTATGAAGTTCGGCGAAAAATGTTTTGAAGGTATTTTTTAGGTTATAGTATCTATAGTAAGACATATATGATTTTCAATTAGAAAACCCTAGTTGTAGAAGAGTATATTAATGTTGTATTTGATGAGATAAGTATGCTTCATAGTAGCTCATCTAGTGTTGTTAGTGAATATGTAGGTGCCAGGATAAAAGAGCAAAACTTTGAAGAAGGAATCAAGGAAGATGCTCCAAATTCAGTCAAAGTTATTAATCCCAGCAAGGTTGAAGAGGAAATTTAGTATGAAGATCTCCCTCCGCCTGCTAAAGGTGCACCGGGTATGGTAGAACCTCCTGGTGGGATGAAAAGGAATCTAGTGACCAGACACTCAAGAGATAACCCTATAGATCTAATACTTGAAGATCCAAGTGATGGAATAAGAACTAGAAGAGGTACAACTAACGAGGTTTTGCATCTTAGCTTTCTTTCTCAGGTTGAGCCAAAGAATTTTGAAGAAGCAAACAAGGATTCTTCTTGGATAATGACTATACAAGAGGAGCTCACCCATTTTGAAAGGTGTAAATTTTGGGAGCTGGTGCCTAGGCCCAAAGGACATAATGTAATAGTAATGAAGTAGATATTCAGAAACATGTTGGGTCTATTGATCACAATGTACTAGATTTGAAGAATGCCCACAAGTCAATGGTATGCACATGAATGTATTTAATATATGTTCAATTTTATTTTATGCTGGTTGTACTTTGTTAAATTGATTTGACAGATAGTTAGAGTCACAATGATAATTGTACTCAAAATAGGTTACTCGACAGGCAGAAAATCTACTAAATCTAGAAGCGCTGAGTGCACTCACTTCACTCACAGCTACAAGCATAAAAGTGTTGACAGAATTACATGCAGTCAAAGCTGCAGTGTTGCTGACAAAAAAATCTATCAATAGAAGCATTGAGTGAAAACGGTTCACTTAACAGCTACTCATCAAGAAATTTGTCCAAGTACAGAAGCGTTTAGTGAAGACGGGCCAGTCAACGACTCATCAAGAAATCTGTCTAAGGATAGAAGCATCGAGTGAAGAAAGTCCACTCAACGCCACATCATGAAATCAGTCCAAGTATAAAAGTGTCGAGTGAAGATGGGCCACTCAATGCCTCATCAAGAAATATGTCCAAGTATAGAAGCGTTGAGTGAAGACGGGCTACTCAATGCCTCATCAAGAAATCTATCTAAAGACAGAAGCGTTGAGTAAATACAGTACATTCAATGCCTACTCAATTGGATTTCTATCTATATACAGAAGCGTTGAGTGAAGACGGGCCACTCAACGCCTCTTCAAGAAGTCGGGCTAAGTCAGAAAGTGTTGAGTGTGAAAGCTTCACTCATTGCCATCATGCAGAGAAATTTCAACCAAGTCCAGAAGCGTTGAGTGATAAAAGGTCACTCAATTCCTTAACGGTTAGACTACAAAGTAAAATGCATTGAGTGATTAAGGATCACACAACACCTGAAGATGCTGAATTCTGCTAAGTACTTTTGCATTTAGTGGTAAGATTTCACTCAACGCCTACGCAGATTGTCTGAAATTTGCTAAGTCCAGAAGTGTTGTGTCATGCTGACGTCATCTTGAATTCAAATATCGTGGGTTTTGTACGCTAGATGACAAAAGGCACTGTTTGCCTTTGGTACAGTATTTAATGCAAAAAAGGTGTTATAGTTACCAACTTAGGCTAGTCAATACTGCACAAAGAGCCGTTGAAAGTCAGGATACAAAAGCAGAGTCCTAAGAAAGAAGAAAATAGTTTTTTGAGACAGTTTTTGAGACATCTTCTTCCTCTCGATGAAGTTGAAGTTTTTGAAGAACCTGCTCTTATAGTTATTTTGTGAATTACAGATAGAGTTGGCTATTGAAGAAATAAATCACTAAAAAATAATTCTGTCTTCAAAAACAAGATCAGAATGTTTTCTTTTTGAGTTCAAAGGAGAAGCTGAACAAAAGTTAGCTGGTCGAAGAAATAGAGAATTGAAGAACCAGTTTGTCTTCAACAGTAAGATACGAAAGTTCTCTTTCTAAGTAAGAAGAAGAAGCAGAGCAAAGCCAAGTTGCTGGTGTTCTTCAAGGCCACTGCAGTCAACTAAACCACATAAAAGGTTTGAAGGAATAATGCTTTGCAGAGATCTTTTCAGCACAGTATAAATATCCTGAAGATCTATACTTGGTGTTGTGAAGAAGATATGACTGAGCTCTCTCAATTTAGGAAGAAGAAGGCTCAGAGAATCATTTCTATGGAGTCAAAGATAGGGCTGAGTTTACTCAGTCTAGAAAGACAGACTCAAAGAATATTCTCTTTGGAGTCAATCATTAACAACAATCTCTCTTTCTGTAAGATTTTAATTGATCTGAGCTATGAGCCTAAGATATAAATGCTGAGTTGTAGGATCCTGTTGTGGATCTGAGGTAGGGCTTATGTGCCTGAGATAAGAGATATATTCTCAAATGTAGGATTTTGTTGAGAATCTGAGGTAGGGCCTTTGTCCTGAGGTAGGATATGAATCAGATCTGAGATGTATGAGAGTTATACTCTCTAAGTGTAGGGATATCCTCCTAGCCTGAGTTATAAGACTATTAAGTCTGCGGTAGGTGATCCAAAGGATCACTGAGCTGTAGAAGATATTATCTCTGAGTTGTAGTTCTTTGGACTGAGGTAGGACTTGGAGGAAGTCTGAGAGATCCTGCGGGATCTATGTTGTAAGCTCTTTGAACTGATATTGGAGAAGATTGCCTTATCTAACACACTATTAGAAAGGTAGGAGGGATAGTGGATGTATCAATACCTTAGAAAACCACTATAAATCTTGGAGTGTTGTGTCTCATTCTTGAACTTAATAACTGAACACTCATCACACCTAAATCAAAAAGTAGTCAAAAATACTAAGAAACCTATCCCCCCTCTAGGTGTATATCTAGCTACTCTTGAAATAAAGAATGTCAAGTGGTATCAGAGGGAGGTTGTTCAAAAAAGACTTAACAGTCTGAACAAATCTCCAAGAGTACCTGACCCCCACCCGCGGGTTCGCCAAATCCCGGTGAAATCGTTTAGGGTTGTCCGACGGCCAGCGGGCAAGACCACCTCGAGCGGTGGTCATGCCCTTGAGACCCGAATTTGAGTCTCACGGGTAAGGCCACCGCCAGTGGTGGTCCAGCCTAGTCAACACGGGACAACCCCTGGCTGGTTCGTCAGGGTCCGTCAAACCTGCTAGTGGAGACCGAGCAGGCCGTCGAAGGCAGAGGCCTCAATCGCGAAGGGTTCTCCGCCGCCGGCCTGCCCGACCCCCATCGACGGTTTTGCCAAACCCCGAAGAACCCGTCGGGGGTTGTCCGAAGTCTCACGGCAGGGCCACCGCCAGCGGTGGCCCTGCCTGTGAGATCCGCCGGTGGTGGCCCTGCCCGTGAGATCCAGATTCGAGTCTCACGGGCAGGGCCAACGCCAGCGATTTCACTGTCTGCTCGCCGCCGGACAACCCCCAGCAAGTTCATCGGGGTCCAGCGAACCGGATGGTGGGGGTCGGGCAGGCCACCGACGGTGACATCTTAAATTGTGTGAGTTTTGTTTTGTTTTACTGGTGCAATGTCAGTGACGGGATTTGCGGATGAGCAAACAGCAGAGATTTTCTGGTGGGGATGTTGCATTACATGGTATTCGCAGGACTTTTTTTGTATGTCGGATAACTTTTTCACTGACTAAGATTTATTTCAACACAATAAAGTGATTTAGTGATGAAGTTTTTTAAGTATTTATTATATTAGTAACCTATCTCCCAATAATTAAAATTTTTCATATGTTTAATAATTCTATTATAAAAATATTTTTATTTAAGAGAAAAAGTTCTAATACTAATGACTAGTGACTAAATTAGTTTTCATCACTAAAAATTAGTTAGTGTCCAAACTTATATTGTATCACTAACAACATGTTTTTTGTGACTAGACTTATATTCAGTCACTAAATACGTGTTTTTAGTGAACGAGGTTATATTTTATCAATAAAAGACATGCCTTTAGTGACGAAATAAATTTCGTCACAAAAAACACACTCTTAGTGATGAAAAACATTTTGTCATAATTTTTTGTCACTAAAGACATGTTCTTTGGCGACCAGACTTATTTTTTATCACTAAAAGCATGTCTTTAGTGATCGAGTTTATATTTCGTCACTAAAGACATGTCTTTAGTGACCGAGTTTATATTTTGTCACTAATGACATATCTTTAATGACCAAACATATATTTCAACACTAAAGATATTTCTTTAGTGTCAAAATGTATTTCGTCACAAAAGATACACTTTTAGTGACTAAATATATTTCATCACAACTTTTTGTCACTAAAGATCAGTTTTCTTGTAGTGACTCTCTTTCAATGGATTTTGTAAAGCTAAAATTTCTGCTCCGTTTTTGGCTTCTTCCCAAAATAGAGTTGCCCAAAATAGTATTGATTACATTATTGAAATTCCTCACAGTTGATGAATTTGATTTTCACGAGATATGTTTACTGTTTTTTTTTCTCACAATATTCTTCCTCAAAATGTGCTAATATGCATTTTTATATTTTTCTTTAACAATTTAGGCTTGTCCTTAGGGTCCTACTATCATAACAGGATCAAGAAATCAGCCAAAGAGCACATAGTCCAATAGACTATGATAACTCTTAAAGAGCATCAAGAAATCAGCCAAATACAATAATACAAGACACATTAAGTATGCTCGTAGAAAATGCAGGAAATTTGCAAAAAAACCAAACTATAGCTAAAGTAGGATCAATAAGCATTAATGCTTGTAATCATTTCTATCAAGCAGTTATTTACAAAATTAATTTTACAAAAAGAACTCATAGTCTAATTCACCACAAGCCAACTAGAAATCAAATTAATAAGCTTGTACCTAATACAAAAAAAAAAATAAGAATAAAAACTGGTGCAGAATGTTATCACATGGCTATTGATAGTGAAGATGGTGACTAATAAACAGCATCTTCTGCAACAGGAGCTACATATGATTATACAAGTTATTTGTGACCATGACCGGATATTGGCAATTCGTCAAGAGAGACATAAATAGGGTCATCTCACCAGGATAATCCTGAAAGAAGAAGAAAACCAGTACTTTTTGCATTATTTATAAACAACCTAAAAGTGCAAATGTTATGGGAGTGATTTAAATAACTACAATAAAAACATATAATGCCATAAAAGGAGAGAACAATCCAAGCCATTAAAGAAGGCATCTCTGCAATTTGCTGATAGTCCTATAACATTATACCTGCAGCCATATAAGACCAGTTGAAAATTTGTCTATAGCAAAACAGCAGGAAGCTTTAGACACATCAACCATGAAATATTCAAAGAACTATACAGAAGCAATGCAAAAACATAAAATTACCGGACAAAAGCAGTCTTAGAGATCTAAGAATGATGCAATGCACAAGTAAGGCCAGTAAAAGCTATAAATGATAGAATTAGTAATCTCAAGTAAATGACAACAACAATTTTTGAAATTGGAACATGTAGAAATAGGTAAATCTAAAGCTCAAATATTACAAGTATTGTGCCCACACATATATAATAGAGAGAAGTGATATCTTAACCCCAAGCCAATAAGGCATAGACATGCAAATAACCCTCTGAGTTTTAAAGGTAATCTATTTTGGAGAAACCATGAACTTAGCATTGAGATAGTACTTAAGTTCATAGATTTATATAAGAACTATTTTGGAGAAAACATTTTTAGAAGAGATGATTCAACTATCACAACATAGGTAGTGTTAATAACAACTACCTACAACTAAGCGTGAAACATGAGAATGGAGCATCAAGCGCTTAATGTGCCAAATTTTCATTAAGCTGGATCAAGAAATTTCACTTAGAAACTGATGCAGCACACTCCCGAGAATTGGGATTTAAGGCACGTTTCGGCAATTAGGATTCCTATAGGGAATTTAAGCGAACACATTGTGAGCGTACAAAATTCAAAATTTTGGCAGAATTTCATCTATAATGTCGCGATCTCACAAGTGGGAATTTCTCATCCAAACCTGCACGAACATTCACATATACCACTATCAAAACCTAGCCATACATCTAATACCACATCACAACATTTCCATCCACATGGAGAGGGATCCGGACTAAAAATTTTGATTCGGAAAATAGTCCAAATGCTGCCCTCAAAACAAAATCCACCGAGGATATACCAAATCCTCTTGATCCGTTCGAAACCAAAGGCTTAACAAGCCTCGGATTGCAAACATCCAAGGGGACCTACCCTTGCAAAATCTTCGCAAAAAATCGGATGAAATGCAATCTAGAATTCAGATTTTTAAAATGCAACTTAGAATCAATCTTTTTCCCTTTTTTGGATAAGATAATTTTTTTATGTTTGTAATGTATGCTGGAGAGGGCATGAGCTGAAGGTAAGAATTATGGAGACAATATTTCTGTGAAGACAAAGTAGTATTCTACCTGAATTGTGAGGGGTTGGAACTTTTTTCTTCGGCTTAGGGAGATCACCGTCTAATGTCGGCTTTTGGAGAGAACCAAAGAGTGGTTGTTCCTTCAGGCGAGTTCTGTAGGCGAGTTATGGAATCTGCAGCAGAAATCGACAGGTTTAATGGTGATTCCGATGTAAGAATCGCGAAAAATAAAACTCAGAGAAGTGGCGAGTTCTACCGGTGAGAATGAAAGCGGAGTCAGATGAAAATAATTGTGTTGAATATAAATAAAAAGATGAAAATAACTATATCAGTTCTTACAGTGAAGGAAAACAGTGTCAGTGTTGTATTCTTTGCTGTTCTATTTCCAAGAAAAGGTACAAGGAACACGTAGAAGGCAACAACTAGGGAGGTGAAAACTCCTATCCCCACAAACTGCAAGAGTTTTACAAAAAGATCACAAACATTGTAATCTTCTGTCAAGTTACTTAAATCATATTTTTTAAGTGATATGCCATGTTATGATACAAAACACACAAATAATATCTAACTTTTAAGTATGCTTGGAAAATACTTGTAGACAGCTGAACAGAGCTGAAAGATCATATATACAATTCCAAACACAACTATCAGAAAAACAAAAAGTAAAATCAAGAACAAAAACTTGTGTAATTTGGAAGATAAAACCTCCATTGACTTCAATTCATGGGAATTAGTTCGTAGTGAACCGGTAGAGGGTGAAGAGGGAGCTCCCAGCCATGGCGCCTCATAATTCTTTCCTTTAAGTTCTGTGATTTCTTCAAAAAATATCAAGAGAAGATCACTTCATAAACACTCTCTCCATTTCCTTCGCCTCATTCATCTTTTCGTGCCCTAGCATTACGAGATCCGCCGGAATCACACCGGAACGGGAGGTATGATGCACGAGCCCACCAGAATCACACAGCGGGAGAACGGCAGCGGCGTGGTTGTCGTCGTCGGGCGAGTAGATGGCGGCCAAAGGACCTGGCCGCGAGCTATTCGCACAAGGGGGGTGGCGGCTCCTAGTCTGCTGAACCCTAGGGACGGGCTTATTTTTTTATGAAATTGAAATCTGTTTTTCAATTCTCCCCATCAGCCTTTTAAAAGGTTTACATTAATAATCAACATTAACTTAAAATATTAATAACCAGCACTTAACTTAAAACTAAAATATTTAATGAAAACTAAAAACTATTAAAATTAAAAGTGCTAAAATATTAATTTAAGTATTATTTGTAAACTCCATCCAAGAGCTAAGCGGTCGTGCGTGGCCGCGAGCGGAGGTTGTAGCGATGTTTGCAGTTGCAGCGTGCTTCCTCAAAATTGTGTTGGACGGCTCTGTCTTCATCAATAAACATGAAAGTAATCATGAAACGAAAATCATTAAACATTAACAGTAAATCTAAATTTGAAATGTCCATTATATATGGTCATCATCGAGCTTATGCGGCCGCACGTGGTCGTGCACGGAGGTCTTCACAAACATGATAATAGCGGTGGAACTCTTCATGAACATGATCGTGGTGGTGGGAATCTTCCGGACCATGGTTGTGGCGGCAAAGCAGCCGCAAACGTAGGTGGTAGAGGTGGAGATCTTCACTATCATGACTGCGGCGGCGAATGTCTTCAAACATGGGCGGGTCGGCGCCACCACAAGGGAAGGATAATGATCGATAAACTTGCAGTTGGGGGAATCTTCAGTTGGCCGACTTCTACAGATACGGACAAACTCGGCGAAGAAGGCCGGTAAGGCGGTATTTTGAGCTTGTGTGTTGCTTATGTAAGACCCCTCTTTTTTTTTTAAACTCCGGGGTCTTAGGCCCAGAACCGCCGCCTTGCGGTGACACCTTCGCACCCGGGAAGGTTGTCACTACAAGACGCCGATCCTGCCGGCCAAATCGATCGCAGCTGACGCAAAAGTAGCAGTACAAGACAAGACAAGTACACATCATATCACATATATATAAAAATCTCCACGAAGGGAGTGTCCACAGAATAATAAAGTGTACAGAAATAAAAGGGCTGAAGCCCGGTACATCCATATCCTCACTACAGATCCCTCATGCGGAAGCAAAACAAAACAACTACTAGAAGTCGGAACTCACGGTCTCAGCTGGCTGTACTCCTGAGCTAGACTGCCCTATCTCCAACTGCACCGGTCTCCTGGGCTGCTCCTCCATACTCGGCTCCATGATCCCCTAATATGATGTGGTTCGAAAACCATTAATCTAAAAGACTAAGCCCTATCGTCCCCCACCCCTTCCCCCATGCTCCTAGGCACCGAGCGGGGAGGAAGAAAGGAAAGGATGTGAAAGAGGAAAGAAATCAAAAACAGGTGACAGGGGAACCTAGTTAGCAATTTATAATCAGGTTATAATGACTAAAGTAAGAAAGGAATATAACATTCACTTATGTGAATACACATAAGCCAAGGGATCTTCTACAAGGCTCTCATCGTATAAAATGTCTCATACCACTTTATACGTTGGGGTGTCGGTTATCACAAGCAGCATATAAATATTGAAATAACCTTAATTTATAAACTTGCCTACACAAGCTTATAGATCAAGGGGTCGTTTTGCAGGGCCTAATGTATAAGCGTCACATACCACTTATACTTTATGTGTCAGGGTTAAATGAATCGATTATGCTATGACATGCAAGAGGGTATGATGGACATGCAAGTGCAACACACACACCCGACTCTGTGCACACAGACCTTTAGTTCCCACTTTTTGAGAGCTAACATCACTCTCGGGTACCACCGCTGTGGCTACGGCAGCAGCGGAGCGGGCGTCTCCGCTTCTAGGCCGGTATGCACACTATCAAGCCTTAGACCCCTCTCATACGCCTCTGTACACATCCAAGGTGCACTCTAGAGTCTCGCGTACGTACTTTGCTGACAACCCGTCAGTCTTGTTGGGTCGGATGTGCGTTATCGGGGGTCGTCCTCCAGACCGCAGTGTAAAACAACCCACTGGCCCCTCTAACTCTCACAACCGCCTGGTGCACCGTACTGCCATCGGTGTGACGAACGGCCAGTACCGCATGCCCCGCCACTAGATTTATGCACATGCAAGTTTATCGTATCAGAACCGAGCCAAAGCTCCCCGGAACATCCCGTCCGTCACAAGTATCAACCGAGCCAAAGCTCGCCGGACCGAAACGTCCGTCTCTTATTCCAAACCTCATCCCTTTGAACATCGCGGGATGGCGCCCCTTTGAACACCTCGGGACGACTTAACCATTTCCAATACTTGTCCAACTAGTGAGTGCAGTGTGAAACCATATTTACTAAATTACTCTTTTGATTTGTTCTTTAAGGTTTACGTTAACCCAGGACTGCCCCTGGTATTCCCTGTGAAGGGCTCTCAAAGGGCACTAAGAACTGTGTTGGGATTACGCCCAGCGTTCCCTTTCGCAAGGTACTTATTAATATTATTGGTTTATTTCATTTACCCATTACCTTCTCATATTGCGATAAACTAATCCTAAGGTAGTTTAGACCTTTCACTCTCGCGGGCACGACGATCTTTCGTCGAACTCGCTTACCTTCTAACACACATCCACACAATTCTCACCACTCCTTAGAACTTTCTAGGTGACTCATCCACTTTTATTCAAACAATTCAACACGACTAACTCCACCCTATTCCAACTCTTATCCTAATACAACTTTTCCCCAAATTACTATTTGCAGACCGACCTATACTAAGTGATGTTCATGATAGGATGCCCTTCGAGTTTTCATCCGAATGACCTAGAATTATTACTGGAGTCCTATCATGACATAAATGATTTAAATCCCGAATATTGTATTTGTAAGACCCCCCCCTCCCCGGATCCCAAAACACGGCACGAAGGGGGAGTCTTATGCCCGGAACAGCCGCCTTGCGGTAGCATTAGCACACGGGCTAACCTGTACCACAAGACGCCTATTCCGCCGGCTACAACAATATCAATACAACATGCCAACCCAACCAAATAAGTAAACCAAACAGAAGTCAAATCCACACTAAGTTATAATGTCCAAATACATCAATAATGAGAAGCTAAAACATGCTTCTACAATATATCAGAGTACAGCTAATCATTGCCCAAACGGGCTACAACAGAGTAAGCAAAACACTAACATCAGTAACAGACGGTATCGACGGCACCGTCACATCAGGCCCTGTCGTCCTGGCCTGGCTGTCCTGCGGCGTAGTCTGCGGCTGCTCTACCTGCGGCGTGATCTCCTAAAAAGGAAGACGTAGCAACCGTTAGTCGAAACGACTAAGTGGTTTCACATCCGCTCCCCCGGCGACTCCTCGGCACCGGGCGGAGAAAGAGAACAAGGGTACAATATATATAAGTAAGCAAGTAAAGGAAGTACAAGCAAGTGGCAGTAGTGTAAGAGTAACAGCATCATTGTCAGCATATATGAAAGAGCTACACTAAACTAGCAAGTATAAGTATCAGCAGGAAAGTAACTTAACTTATAAGAATGCTCATACAAACTTATAAGTTAAGGATCGGGTTACATAAAAGTAACTCATCGTATAAGAGTGCCCATACAAACTTATACGATGAGGATCTTGTTGTGCAATGTTATGAATGCTATGAATGCTATGCAATGACTCACCCATGCACACCCATGCAACTGCTATGTCGACACAGACTATAGTTCCCACTTTTCGAGCAGGTAGCTAACCTCTCAGGCATCAGCCGCCGTGGCCAGGCGGTGACAGTAGAACAGGCACTTCTACTACTAGGCGGGTATCACACTACTTCACCTAGGCCTCCGTACGCCTCAACTCTAAGAACACAACAGCGGAGCCCATGCGTACTATGGCCCAGCGGGGTCTTGGGTAGATGTGCACCAAGAACACAGCCCGAACTGGCCTTGCGTGACCCGGAAGGGGCCTCGGAAGAAAGCACGAGGACACAGCCCAACCGTTCACATGGCCGGAGGGGCCTCGGGACGTGAACACCGAGGACACAGCCCAACCCGACCAAGTCTAACTGCCAACTCCCATCGGTGTGACGACTGGCGAGCCCGTAGACCTGCCACACTATCCTTAACCCAGGATTACGACACCGCGTGTCGACTCACACCACATGCACATACCACATCAACATATCATGGAAGGGGCCTCGGAAGTAAACACGAGGACATAGCCCAACCATCCATCCATACCTTACCTCAACACAACCAAAACAAGTGGCGGTCAACCCCGCACTTACATCCCTTCACAATACTACCCGTAGGGAGACGACGCTCTAAGTATTGGACTAACGAATTTCATTTCACCAATCAACATACACATGGCCATAGTTTAATCTGCTATATGTCATTCCATATGAACTCTACATAAGACTTATATGATGCGCATATGTTATAATCTATCAACATCTTATCAATTCGATTCGATTAAACATAAAGGGAACCATCCAAACCTCAAGACATCTTGCAATAAGAAATCAGTTGTATGCGTTCCAAATAATAAACACCATCATTCACAGTTCTTCGGTGATTAGCACAAATTATTTAATCTTGACAGAATTCCACCGACTCTAATTGCACTTTATATAAAACCAGAATTCTAAGTGTATCACTAATCTGGACAGCAACTTCGACCGGAGGTTCCTGAAGTTACAGGAATCCGGTGGAGGCGTGTAACCCCTCGTTGGAAAGATCTTTTCATGATCTACAACTTTCATATTCAGGTCACAACCCAGATCTGACAATAACTTACTCGAAATCGGCTTCGAAGTTCGCTGCGCACAGAACACGATTTCTGTGTACAGGAAATTGCCGGACAGCAAACTCGATTAGGTTTTCCCGGGGCCACAGACATCACCTGAAGTCGTGCAACCACTCGTTGGAAAGGTATTTCCAAGGGCTACAACTTTCGTGTTTAGCGAAAAGCCCAGATATGCACCTATCCTACATGAAAATTGCATAGAAGATCGCTGCGCGCAGAATACAGATTCTGCGCGCATCTTAAAGGAAAATGAACGGCATCGGTTCGTCTTCCTCCTCAAGGCGATCGTCCCTAAATTTTCCAGAAATATTCTCCTCCCTTATTCAACCTCAAAGGCCATAAACTCCTCACGAGACCATCCACCCATCGTCATATTGAAGAAAAGGGGAAGGGTTGAAGAGATCTAAAGTCTAGAACACAAGTTCTAACATGGCCTAACCTAGAGATCTTCTCCTCTCCATCAAGACTCTCTTGAGTCGATGTCTCTCCTAAGGCATAACTATAGATCTAGCACCAAGGGAGAGGGTAGGAAACTCACGTTGACTCCAGCGGTACCACCATTTCCGGCCATGGATCGCGTAGTTCTCCTTGGCGGCATCTTCTCTTTCGCGGCGATGGCGGAACTCCTCCGGTAGAACTTGCTCCAGCGGTTTTCCTCTCACCAGGAGTTCTCACAGGAGTTAGGGGAAGGAAATGAGAATGAAAAACGGCTAGGGTTTCTCTGCCCCTTTTATGCAAAATGTGACACGGGTAGGGACACAGCCGTGTCCTTACCCGTGTCCTGCCTGGCGAAACGGCAACGACAGTTTCCATGTCGGTTCAGTGTCTGACACGGGTAGGGACACGCCCGTGTCTCGACCCGTGTCCACATGACACGGCCGTGTGCCTGGCCGTGTCATTGGCCGTGTACACGCACACGGGTAGGGACACGCCCGTGTCACTACCCGTGTCACTTAGTGTCGACCCCGCTCGACGATCTCGACACGGCTCGTCGAGATCCTCTCGACACACACGGGTAGGGACACGGCCGTGTCACTACCCGTGTCACTTGATCTCGACGACTCTCGACGATTCTCGACGATCTCGACACGGCTCGTCGAGATCATCTCGACGCACACGGGTAGGGACACGGCCGTGTCACTACCCGTGTCACTTCTCTATGCACTGTTTTCTCCCCTTCTCCACAAGTGCAGCCCAATTCCCTGCACTTCTCAGGACTCGAGTCAACCCTCCTGACTCAAAACACACACACTAGGGGCCTAGAGCGATTCGGGACGTTACAAATCCTATAAACAAAATAAAAGATTTCGTCCCCGAAATCAGGCTTAGGCTGTGTGGAGAAAAACCTAACAGGAAGTTTATCATATGTTTTTAAATAAGATTACCTTGGGCAAACAACTCCGGGTAGCGTTGCTGCATCAAATCCATTGGCTCCCAGGTGTACTCCTCCTTCCCATGATTCATCCATAGCACCTTCACTAAGGGGACACTTTTGCGGCGTAATGTTCTTGTCTCGCTGTCAACGATTCGTACCGGCTCTAGTCGCACAGACCTATCTGACGCCACCGCACCATCAGTAGTGGGAATAAATTGGTCGGGCCGCAATAGTGCTTTTCGAAGCGACGATACATGGAACACGTCGTGAAGATTTTCTAGTTCCGGTGGTAACTCCAACCGATAGGCCAACGGGCCAATCCTTTCCAGTATAGTATAAGGCCCAACATACCTTGGGCTGAGCTTTTTCACTCCACGCACCCGCGAAACTCCATGCATCGGCCGAATCTTAAGGAACACCTTTTCGCCCACTTGGAATTCCACCATCCAGTGCTTTTTATTGTAATATTTTGCCTGTCGACTTTGAGCCTCCAACATGCGATCCCGTATCAATCTGACCGCCGCATCAGTATCATCTATGTATTCGTTTCCCAATGCCTTCGGATCTTCATCTTGCACCCAAGACAAGGGAGTCCTACACCTTCTTCCGTAAAGGGCTTCATGGGGCGCCATACCGATGCTCGCTTGATGACTATTATTGTAGGAGAATTCTACCAGGGGCAAGAGTCTTTCCCACGGCTCTCCTCTGTCCAACACACATAACCTTAATAAATCCTCCAGCGTTCTGATGGTCCGCTCTGACTGTCCGTCAGTCTGAGGATGAAATGCGGTACTAAAGGTTAGGCGTGAGCCCAAATACGCCTGTACCACCTTCCACTCATTGGATGTAAACCGACCATCCCGATCTGATACAATTGTCTTGGGCACGCCATGATACCGTACAAATTGCTCCACAAAAAGGCGTACCAAAACATCCACGCGTGCTTCCTTCTTCATTGGAATGAACCGGGCCACCTTTGTCAGTCGATCCACTATAACCCACACCGAATCATTCCCGGAGCGTGAGCGAGGTAGCCCATGGACAAAGTCCATGGAGATATCCTCAAACTTCCATTCGGGAATTGGCAAAGACTGCAACAAACCACCGGGACTCCTGCATTCAGCCTTCACCCTTTGGCAAGCTTCGCAATGTGTAACATAGTAGCGAACATCCTTCTTCATTCCCGGCTAACACATGGTCTTCCGCAGTCCGGCGTACATCTTAGCAATACCCGGGTGCACTGAATATTGAGAGGAATGCGCCTCTCTCAATATATCCTCCCGAATTTTGCCGCCCTTGGGAATATAAAGTCGGCCACGAAAATAAACGAGACCGTCTTTTAGTGTGTACTCATCGGTGGTCCCATCTTCAATTGCCTTGATTGCCGGGGCCAAGGCCGCATCCATTCCTTGCTCCACCCGAATCCGGTCTCGGATATCACAAATTATGCTCATGTTGGCCAAATACTCCGCATGCTCTGCCGAGGGAGCCTTGAATACTAGAGTAATTTCCATCTCCTCGATCATCCGAGCCAGCTCCATGCTCATCAGCCGAGACTCTGGGCTAGAGCCTGACACTTTTCTACTCAAGGCATCGACTACCGAGTTCGCTTTCCCGGGGTGGTAGTTCATGGTGAACTCATAGTCGCATAGAAATTCCAACCACCGCCGTTGTCTCAGGTTCAACTCCTTCTGAGTGTGAACATACTTCAAGTTTTTATGATCGGAAAAGATCTCGCAGTGCACGCCATATAAATAATGCCTCCAGACTTTCAAAGCGAACACCACTGCTCCCAACTCCAAATCATGAACCGGGTAACTGATTTCATGTTTCTTTAACTGTCTTGAAGCATAAGCGATCACATGCCCGTGCTGCATCAGCACCGCTCCCATCCCTTGATATGATGCGTCCGTGTAAACTTGGAATCCTTCCTTCCCCGACGGAAGTGCAAGGATGGGGGCGGAGGTAAGCCTATCTTTCAATTCTTGAAATGCCGCTTCACATTGAGGTGTCCACTCAAATGGCACACCCTTCTTCGTCAAGGAGGTAAGAGGAAGGGCAATCTTGGAAAATCCCTTCACGAACTTGCGGTAGTAGCCAGCAAGTCCAAGAAAGCTTCGTACATCAGCCGCCGACTTCAAGGGCGACCACTCCTTCACGGCCCGCACCTTAGCTGGATCCACCGCTAACCCTGCTCCACTGATCACATGCCCCAAGAAGGCTACCTCCTTAAGCCAGAATTCACATTTACTAAACTTGGCATACAAGGCGTGCTCCTTAAATTTTTTCAAAACCAAGGTCAGGTTGGCTAAACTTAAGGTCAAAGTTGGACAAACTTAATGTGAATTACATATGGGCACACCACTGCTTCCGCTAAGTCAGTTTGTCCCCAAACTGACTAATCAAACGGGGGTGGCACCATTGTTGAATGACTTCTTAGTTGAGGATCGTGGCTCTGATACCATTTGTAAGACCCCCCCTCCCCGGATCCCAAAACACAGCACGAAGGGGGAGTCTTATGCCCGGAACAGCCGCCTTGCGGTAGCATTAGCACACGGGCTAACCTGTACCACAAGACGCCTATTCCGCCGGCTACAACAATATCAATACAACATGCCAACCCAACCAAATAAGTAAACCAAACAGAAGTCAAATCCACACTAAGTTATAATGTCCAAATACATCAATAATGAGAAGCTAAAACATGCTTCTACAATATATCAGAGTACAGCTAATCATTGCCCAAACGGGCTACAACAGAGTAAGCAAAACACTAACATCAGTAACAGACGGTATCGACGGCACCGTCACATCAGGCCCTGTCGTCCTGGCCTGGCTGTCCTGCGGCGTAGTCTGCGGCTGCTCTACCTGCGGCGTGACCTCCTAAAAAGGAAGACGTAGCAACCGTTAGTCGAAACGACTAAGTGGTTTCACATCCGCTCCCCCGGCGACTCCTCGGCACCGGGCGGAGAAAGAGAACAAGGGTACAATATATATAAGTAAGCAAGTAAAGGAAGTACAAGCAAGTGGCAGTAGTGTAAGAGTAACAGCATCATTGTCAGCATATATGAAAGAGCTACACTAAACTAGCAAGTATAAGTATCAGCAGGAAAGTAACTTAACTTATAAGAATGCCCATACAAACTTATAAGTTAAGGATCGGGTTACATAAAAGTAACTCATCGTATAAGAGTGCCCATACAAACTTATACGATGAGGATCTTGTTGTGCAATGTTATGAATGCTATGAATGCTATGCAATGACTCACCCATGCACACCCATGCAACTGCTATGTCGACACAGACTATAGTTCCCACTTTTCGAGCAGGTAGCTAACCTCTCAGGCATCAGCCGCCGTGGCCAGGCGGTGACAGTAGAACGCGCACTTCTACTACTAGGCGGGTATCACACTACTTCACCTAGGCCTCCGTACGCCTCAACGCTAAGAAAACAACAGCGGAGCCCATGCGTACTATGGCCCAGCGGGGTCTTGGGTAGATGTGCACCAAGAACACAGCCCGAACTGGCCTTGCGTGACCCGGAAGGGGCCTCGGAAGAAAGCACGAGGACACAGCCCAACCGTTCACATGGCCGGAGGGGCCTCAGGACGTGAACACCGAGGACACAGCCCAACCCGACCAAGTCTAACTGCCAACTCCCGTCGGTGTGACGACTGGCGAGCCCGTAGACCTGCCACACTATCCTTAACCCAGGATTACGACACCGCGTGTCGACTCACACCACATGCACATACCACATCAACATATCATGGAAGGGGCCTCAGAAGTAAACACGAGGACATAGCCCAACCATCCATCCATACCTTACCTCAACACAACCAAAACAAGTGGCGGTCAACCCCGCACTTACATCCCTTCACAATACTACCCGTAGGGAGACGACGCTCTAAGTATTGGACTAACGAATTTCATTTCACCAATCAACATACACATGGCCATAGTTTAATCTGCTATATGTCATTCCATATGAACTCTACATAAGACTTATATGATGCGCATATGTTATAATCTATCAACATCTTATCAATTCGATTCGATTAAACATAAAGGGAACCATCCAAACCTCAAGACATCTTGCAATAAGAAATCAGTTGTATGCGTTCCAAATAATAAATACCATCATTCACAGTTCTTCGGTGATTAGCACAAATTATTTAATCTTGACAGAATTCCACCGACTCTAATTGCACTTTATATAAAACCAGAATTCTAAGTGTATCACTAATCTGGACAGCAACTTCGACCGGAGGTTCCCGAAGTTACAGGAATCCGGTGGAGGCGTGTAACCCCTCGTTGGAAAGATCTTTTCATGATCTACAACTTTCATATTCAGGTCACAACCCAGATCTGACAATAACTTACTCGAAATCCGCTTCGAAGTTTGCTGCGCACAGAACACGATTTCTGTGTACAGGAAATTGCCGGACAGCAAACTCGATTAGGTTTTCCCGGGGCCACAGACATCACCTGAAGTCGTGCAACCACTCGTTGGAAAGGTATTTCCAAGGGCTACAACTTTCGTGTTTAGCGAAAAGCCCAGATCTGCCCCTATCCTACATGAAAATTGCATAGAAGATCGCTGCGCGCAAAATACAGATTCTGCGCGCATCTTAAAGGAAAATGAACGGCATCGGTTCGTCTTCCTCCTCAAGGCGATCGTCCCTAAATTTTCCAGAAATATTCTCCTCCCTTATTCAACCTCAAAGGCCATAAACTCCTCACGAGACCATCCACCCATCGTCATATTGAAGAAAAGGGGAAGGGTTGAAGAGATCTAAAGTCTAGAACACAAGTTCTAACATGGCCTAACCTAGAGATCTTCTCCTCTCCATCAAGACTCTCTTGAGTCGATGTCTCTCCTAAGGCATAACTATAGATCTAGCACCAAGGGAGAGAGTAGGAAACTCACGTTGACTCCAGCGGTACCACCATTTCCGGCCATGGATCGCGTAGTTCTCCTTGGCGGCATCTTCTCTTTCGCGGCGATGGCGGAACTCCTCCGGTAGAACTTGCTCCAGCGGTTTTCCTCTCACCAGGAGTTCTCACAGGAGTTAGGGGAAGGAAATGAGAATGAAAAACGGCTAGGGTTTCTCTGCCCCTTTTATGCAAAATGTGACACGGGTAGGGACACGGCCGTGTCCTTACCCGTGTCCTGCCTGGCGAAACGGCAACGACAGTTTCCATGTCGGTTCAGTGTCTGACACGGGTAGGGACACGCCCGTGTCTCGACCCATGTCCACATGACACGGCCGTGTGCCTGGCCGTGTCATTGGCCGTGTACACGCACACGGGTAGGGACACGCCCGTGTCACTACCCGTGTCACTTAGTGTCGACCCCGCTCGACGATCTCGACACGGCTCGTCGAGATCATCTCGACACACACGGGTAGGGACACGGCCGTGTCACTACCCGTGTCACTTGATCTCGACGACTCTCGACGATTCTCGACGATCTCCACACGGCTCGTCGAGATCATCTCGACGCACACGGGTAGGGACACGGCCGTGTCACTACCCGTGTCACTTCTCTCTGCACTGTTTTCTCCCCTTCTCCACAAGTGCAGCCCAATTCCCTGCACTTCTCAGGACTCGAGTCAACCCTCCTGACTCAAAACACACACACTAGGGGCCTAGAGCGATTCGGGACGTTACAGTATTTTCCTCAATTAATCTTCTATTTAAATAATTTATTACAAGGGCCAATTATAGTCGAGTTGATCATGCAGTATACATCTTAGACATCATTAATGTTCCATAAATTCATGATAAAATTCCATATATCCAAAAGTGACAATTTCCAAATTTGACATTTTATACAAACATTTATGGTGCCTACAATTATTTTTGCAGTAAATTCCCATATTCCAAGATTTGTAAAGCAACTACTTGAAATTATCATCCAAATAATTTGAGAAAACTATATTACACTACTACAGTCCTAAAATTATCACTAGCCAAACTTTCATGATTTTTCACAAAATATTTAATTCTAAATAAATTCAATACCAAAATCAACAAAGAGCATAATTGTGAATCAAGCACTATAAATATACTTCAAAATTTCTAATTAAATTCCTAATAGTAGATATCATCCTAAAATCATCAGTGGCCCAACTTCACATTTTTAAATGTTAAATTATTCTTTAAATGATTTATTTATCAAATATGGCCTTTACAAAATTTATGAAGGAAGCAATATATAAAATCCTTAAAAAATTATAATAAAATTTAGAGACCTCTATTTAGGTCAAAAACCTATACTGGACAAGTTCTATAGATTCCAATTAAATGAAATGATCAAATTAAATCAAATACTGAATTGGACACTTTGATAATTAACAAAGGAACTACCATGAATATAATCCATAAAATTCCACTAAAACTATCTAGGGGTTCAACTCACCCTAATATTCATTCTACCCCATTTTCACAGTTTTTAGATGAGGTTAAGTTACCATTTTGACCTATTAGTGCTTCTACCCTAAAACTAGGGTTTGACTTTGGAGTTACTTAACTACTTCAAAATTCCCTAATATTTCAACCAGATGCTTAAATATATCTAAACTAACTCTCTACTGATTTACAAGGTCATACAAGGGCATTTGCCCCTATGTCCTTCACAACCCCCTAAAGGTCCATCCTTAGGGTGTGAACTTGGGTCCAAGGGTAAGTCAACCATAATTCATCTATTTTTCCCAGAGAGGGGAGGGTACTTAAAGTAATACTAAGTCAGTGGTCTAAAAAGGACTGTGCCTTCAATATTTTATTTTTTTCTTCTTTTGGCTATAAGCACACCAAGTCCTCTACAAGTCAACACATGCAAGGGGTTTCCCTAACTTGCTCTAATCCATGTGGGCTAAACATTTAACCATGTCCTAATAATGTCAGCATGGACATGCCACCAAAAATTGGGGCCTTTTGGAGTTGAACTACTCCAAGAATCACCTAAACAAGCCTAGGGGTAATTTGGTAATTACACCCTAATTTTAATTCCAATTAATCCCATTTTTGGGCAGGACCTAAATATGCCCTAAACCAGTTACTCCCCAAAATCCCAGGTCATTTGGGCCTCTGGATGGGCTTGGGCATCACATTCAAATTTCTGCATTTTGCTATTTGCAGTCCAAGGCCATTTAATTTTTAGATCTTGCATGTGAGATATCTCAACCTGCAGAGGGTTAAAATGTCTAATATTTCTACCATAGGTCTAATATACTCCTAAGGACAGGCCACCATAGGTTGGGGAATTTTGGAGTTGATAAGCTCCAAATATCAACAAAATTTAATTTATCATATTTGGACTAAAACTATATACTTATGTTCCCCAAAAATTCCCATTTTTGGGTAGGGCCTAGATATATCTAATTCGGCCACATGACCAAAATTTCAGCCCATTTGGACTTAGGGTTTGGGCAGGGCACCCATTTTAGTTTATGACCTATCCTAGGACCAGCCCTAGGAAAATGACTCTATGGGGCAGTATACTTAACCAAAAATTCTGTGTAACATATCAAATTAAAGGTGACGTCATGCCCTACAAGGTTCATGTTGCGAATATTTTATGCAAATGGTTGTAATTGCCCTAAAATGGGCATGCAAATGTCGGTTATAAAATACATACAATGACACTATTCATTTAATTATATAATTCCAGGATTTAATATATATGCATGGCACTAATCTTAAAGCAGATGAACGGCTACTGTATTTCTTCTCCAAACACCTGGTTTCAGCCCAAGTTTTTCACGGGGCTTTTCCCGGCCGCCTCCGGCGGCGCCTCCACCGGCCAACTTCTCCTCTCCCCTCACGGTGGTGGGGGCGAGCTTTTCCGGCGGCTAGGGCGGCCGGAGGTGGCGGTGCCACCTCACCAGAAGCTTGCAAAATGCCATTAATGGCTGAAAATGAATATCTGGGTTCGGGCTCATTCGAGCCCGAACCCTAACCTAAACATCCCTAAGATCTATACATGAAGAGAGAGGTGAGGGAGGACCTTCCCGGCGGCCTTGCGACGTGAGGAGCGGCGGGGAACCATTGCAGCGGCGGCGGCGGCGATCCTTGGTTTTCACGCCTCCAGCTCGGGTTCAGCTCCAGGCTCGGCCTCTCTATCTCTCTCTGCTGCTCTCCTGGTCCTGAGGGTGATGAAGTGAGGGGGAAAAAGTGGGGAGATGAAGTAACAAAAGGGGGTGATAATTCCTATGTGAGAGGTGGTGGGTTTGCCTTGTTTTTGTCACCAAGCATGCATGGGTGGACCCCACTCCATTCCAGCTCCTTCTCATGACTTCCAAGGGTCGGCCAGCCCATGTGGGGGCTGATGGCATGGGTCCAAGTGGCTTATTCCACTAAATACCCTTAAATATACCCCTTTCTCTCTCCTAAATTATTCTTTAATTTTGAGATTCTCTCTCTCTCTCCTACTCACTAAGTTGGCTGGTAAATCTCATATTGACAGCCCACATGTTTATTTCATCCACCAAAATATGGTTAGCCCAAGTGAGTTGGGCTTGAGCTTGAGTTAGCCCATTTGGGCTAGCTTGACCCAAACCTAGGCTAGGGTTTACTTAGGTCAATTTGGTGTTTGAGGTTGGCCCAAATGGGTCCTTGGTGACCCATTGGCCTCCCCTGAGGCCTAGGTATGGTTGTATTGGCCCTTTAGAGGTCACTTGACCCTTAAGTAGGGTACCTTGACTACTTTAGGGCTAGAGTTGACTTTTGTCAACTTAGCCTTTTTGGTTGGCCCCAATGAGTCCTTGGTGACCCGTTGGCCTCTCACTATGGTTATGAAGGTATGTGTGGGGTCCACTTGGCTAAGGGAACTTCAATTGGCCCTTGTGTAGGCAAGTTTGACCCAATGTAGGCTAGGTTGACCCATTTAGGGTTAGAGTTGACTTTGGTCAACTTAACCTCTTGGGTGGACCCCAATGGGTCCTAGGTGACCCATTGACCTCACTCTAGGGTTAGGTGGGCTTGGGTGGGATCCACTTGGCTTGGGGATGGTTAATTGACCCTAAGTAGGTTGGTTTGACCCATTTAGGGTTAGTGTTGACTTGGGTCAACTTAACCCTTTTGACTGCCCTCCATGGGTCCTTATTGATCTAATGGATCTTACCCTGGTTTGATGAGAACATGGTGGGGTCTTGAAGTCTTGGTGAAGCCCCATGGTTATCTTAAACAAAGGTTCAGGAATTTACTATTTGCAAACCATAGTGGTCTCACCCACATTCTTAGGTTTCCTTGGTCTTCTTGGGCTTCCTAGGGTTTGGTCATGACCTAGTCATGGCCAATAACCACACTTAGGGGTCTAGTTGGAAATGGGATGTTACAAATCCCAATAAACAAAACAAAGATTTCGTCCCCGAAATCCAGGTTAGGGCTACGGGAATTTCTACCGAAGAAAAGAAACTTGTAACATCCCATAAGAAGTGGAAGATTACATTTCGACTCCATGTTTGCTAAGTGGGGTTTAAAGGAAAAAAAACTAGATATATGACCAATTCGCCCAATTGACAAAGCCAAGACCCCAATAAACAAAAGATTAGCACCTACTCTTCCTAGAGTAGCCTTACTAGTTTAAAAACAGGAAGGTAAAATGAACATGTTGAGAGGTTGTGAGGTATACCTGACTAAATAGCTTCGGATATCTTTCCTGCATCAGGTCCTGTGGCTCCCAAGTATGCTCCTCTCGTATGTGGTTCCTCCACAGGACCTTGACTAGCAGGATCTTCTTGTGGCGCAAGACTCGTATCCCCTGGTCGTCGATCCGTACCGGCCCCAAATGTACAGATCGATCCGAAGCTACCGTCCCATCAGTGGCCGTAATCTGCAACTCCGGGCGTAGTAGAGCCCTCCTGAGTGAAGACACGTGAAAGACGTCATGCAAGCCAGCCAGCTCCGGTGACAGCTCCAGTCGGTAAGCTAATGGACCAATCCGCTCCAGGATCTTGAACGGCCCCATGTACCTCGGGCTAAGCTTCTTCTGCCGACCACGTACTCGTGAAACCCCATGCATCGGCTGGATCTTCAAGAACACCCGATCCCTTGCCTGAAATTCCACTAGACGATGTCGAGCGTCATAATACTTCGCCTGCCTGCTCTGCGCCTCCAGCATTCTATCCCGTATCAGTCGTACCTGCACCTCAGTATCCTCGATAAAGTCCGTGCCCACAATCTTTGGACCCTCGTCTTGTATCCAATACAACAGAGTCCTACATTTCCGCCCATACAATGCCTCATATGGAGCTATCTGTATACTAGACTGATGACTGTTATTGTACGAAAACTCCACTAGGGGCAACATCCTCTCCCAGGGCTCTCCACGGTCCACAATACACAGTCTCAGCAGGTCCTCCAGTGTCCGGTTTGCACGCTCTGTTTGCCCATCTGTTTGGGCTTGGAGGCAGCAACAGAATTGTCGCTGGAGCTTCGAAGGGTTTTCCGCCTATCCATGCCTCCAGGTTGCAATGGGATGATGCGAACAGCTCCGACCCGTCAGGTAGCCGTATCCGTAACATCTGGGCGGTGATCCTCTCCACGCCTCCTAACCCTTGGATAAAGATCTCCGACACAAACGAGTGCGAAGCACCCGTGTCGAAGAGAGTGTGTGCGGGCTTGCCGCAAATGAAGACGATGCCTGAGATTGAATATTTTCTTAGAGTTCTATTTTCTGGTTTTACTGTCTA
Source organism: Platanthera guangdongensis (assembly GCA_039583875.1). NCBI lineage: Eukaryota > Viridiplantae > Streptophyta > Magnoliopsida > Asparagales > Orchidaceae > Platanthera > Platanthera guangdongensis. Next base: position 44,388,116 of record CM077160.1, on the reverse strand, counting down.
GTCTTTAATAATTCAAGTTCATGAAACTACTTTTCTAGGAAGAAAAGAAGTTAAGTAAAGAAAGGAAAACTTTTGGTCGTACCTGTAATAACTTGCTCCGGGTTCCTGGGTTGAGCCAGGTCCAATGCATAAATCTGCTGTCCTCCCGGCCTGCGATCTCTACCCTGATATCCGCGTCCTTGGCCACATCCTCGGCCTCCAAAATGCTGAGTCGGTGGGGCAATCTTTGGTGCTGGTGGAGGCATCCCTCATGTCTTCCCGTAAACCTTTGTAGAACCTCTTGGTGTACGCTGCCTCATCTAGCCGGTAGCAGTCTGCAAAACGGCCAGATGGTTGAATTCTCGATGGTATTCCACCACCGTCCTGGAACCTTGCTTTAACTGCAAGAAGCGGTCCTCCAGCTCATCTCGGGCCGACTGCGGAACAAAGTGCTCCAACAGCATGAGCCTTAACTCCTCCCATGTCACCTTGGCAGCCTCTCTATCAGCAAAGGTAGACTCCAGAACTGTCTTCCACCACCGCTTGGCATGGGACTCCAAGCAGGAAACAACCAGTGGCACCCTCTCCTCCCAAGGGCTCTGTATCCCTGTCAGCATCTCCTCCATGATGTCTAGCCATTCCTCTGTCCGAACTACCCCCTCTGTCCCCAAGTAGGACGGGGGAGAGAGAGTCCTCGAAAGATGCTGAGCCAGTTGGCACCCGGAATAGGCTGCGGAGCCGGGGCCTGCTGGTTCCTGAAGGCTTCCAGGATAGCCGTCAGAGTCTGTCCCATGTCAGACTGTAGGAATTGAGTGGGAACCGGCGGCGGTGGTGCAACTTCTGGAATCTGTGTAGGCAGTACTGGAGGTTGCGTCACAAAATTTATCGTCAGAACTTTTTCAACCTTAACTAAAATGGACAATTATATATGTGATCCCCGCATGGGCATACCACTACTTCCGCTGCTTAGTTTGTCCCCAAACTAAACTCGCGCGGGAGTGACCCAGGGGTTGTGGACTGTTACTTTTGGATCGAGGTTTGCTTTGATACCACTTGTAAGACCCATCTTTTTTTTTAAAACCCCGGGGTCTTAGGCCCAGAACCGCCGCCTTGCGGTGACACCTTCGCACCCGGGAAGGTCGTCACTACAAGACGCCGATCCTGTCGGCCAAATCGATCGCAGCTGACGCAAAAGTAGCAGTACAAGAGAAGACAAGTCCACAACATATCACATATATATAAAAATCTCTACGAAGGGAGTGTCCACAGAATAATAAAGTGTACAGAAATAAAAGGGCTGAAGCCCGGTACATCCATATCCTCACTACAGATCCCTCATGCGGAAGCAAAACAAAACAACTACTAGAAGTCGGTACTCACGGTCCCAGCTGACTGTACTCCTGAGCTAGACTGCCCTATCTCCAACTGCACCGGTCTCCTGGGCTGCTCCTCCATACTCGGCTCCACGATCCCCTAATATGATGTGGTTCAAAAACCATTAGTCTAAAAGACTAAGCCCTATCGTCCCCCACCCCTTCCCCCATGCTCCTAGGCACCGAGCGGGGAGGAAGAAAGGAAAGGACGTGAAAGAGGAGAGAAATCAAAAATAGGTGATAGGGGAACCTAGCTAGCAATTTATAATCAGGTTATAATGAGTAAAGTAAGAAAGGAATATAACCTTCACTTATGTGAATACACATAAGCCAAGGGATCTTCTACAAGGCTCCCATCGTATAAAATGTCTCATACCACTTTATACGTTGGGGTGTCGGTTATCACAAGCAACATATAAATATTGAAATAACCTTAATTTATAAACTTGCCCACACAAGCTTATAGACCAAGGGGTCGTTTTGCAGGGCCTAATGTATAAGCGTCTCATACCACTTATACTTTAGGTGTCAGGGTTAAATGAATCGATTATGCTATGACATGCAAGTGGGTATGATGGACATGCAGGTGCAACACACACACCCAACTTTGTGCACACAGACCTTTAGTTCCCACTTTTTTATAGCTAGCATCACTCTCGGGTACCACCGCTGTAGCTACGGCAGCAGTGGAGCAGGCGTCTCCGCTTCTAGGCCGGTATACACACTACCAAGCCTTAGACCCCTCTCATACGCCTCTGTACACGTCCAAGGTGCACTCTAGAGTCTCGCGTACGTACTTTGCTGACAACCCGTCAGTCTTGTTGGGTCGGATGTGCGTTATCGGGGGTCGTCCTCCAGACCGCAGTGTAAAACAACCCACTGGCCCCTCTAACTCTCACAACCGCCTGGTGCACCGTACTGCCATCGGTGTGACGAACGGCCAGTACCACATGCCCCGCCACTAGATTTATGCACATGCAAGTTTATCGTATCAGAACCGAGCCAAAGCTCCCCGGACCATCCCGTCCGTCACAAGTATCAACCGAGCCAAAGCTCGCCGGACCGAAACATCCGTCTCTTATTCCAAACCTCATCCCTTTGAACACCGCGGGATGGCGCCCCTTTGAACACCTCGGGACGACTTAACCATTTCCAATACTTGTCCAACTAGTGAGTGCAGTGTGAAACCATATTTACTAAATTACTCTTTTGATTTGTTCTTTAAGGTTTACGTTAACCCAGGACTGCCCCCGGTATTCCCTGTGAAGGGCTCTCAAATGGCACTAGGAACTGTGTTGGGATTACGCCCAGCGTTCCCTTTCGCAAGGTACTTATTAATATTATTGGTTTATTTCCTTTACCCATTACCTTCTCATATTGCGATAAGCTAATCCTATGGTAGTTTAGACCTTTCACTCTCGCGGGCACGACGATCTTTCGTCGAACTCGCTTACCTTCTAACACACATCCACACGATTCCCACCACTCCTTAGAACTTTCTAGGTGACTCATCCACTTTTATTCAAACAATTCAAAACGACTAACTCCACCCTATTCCAACTCTTATCCTAATACAACTTTTCCCCAAATTACTATTTGTAGACCGACCTATACTAAGTGATGTTCATGATAGGATGTCCTTCGAGTTTTCATCCGAATGACCTAGGATTATTACTGGAGTCCTATCATGACATAAATGATTTAAATCCCGAATATTGTATTTTCCTCAATTAATCTTCTATTTAAATAATTTATTACAAGGGCCAATTATAGTCGAGTTGATCATGCAGTATACATCTTAGACATCATTAATGTTCCATAAATTCATGATAAAATTCCATATATCAAAAAGTAATAATTTCCAAATTTGACATTTTATACAAACATTTATGGGGCCTAAAATTATTTTTGCAGTAAATTCCCATATTCCAAGATTTGTAAAGCAACTACTTGAAATTATCATCTAAATAATTTTAGAAAACTATATTACACTACTACAGTCCTAAAATTATCACTAGCCAAACTTTCATGATTTTTCACAAAATATTTAATTCTAAATAAATTCAATACCAAAATCAACAAAGAGCATAATTGTGAATCAAGCACTATAAATATACTTCAAAATTTCTAATTAAATTCCTAATAGTAGATATCATCCTAAAATTATTAGTGGCCCAACTTCACATTTTTAAATGTTAAATTATTCTTTAAATGATTTATTTATCAAATATGGCCTTTACAATATTTATGAAGGAAGCAATATATAAAATCCTTAAAAAATTATAATAAAATTTAGAGACCTCTATTTAGGTCAAAAACGTATACTGGACAAGTTCTACTAGATTCCAATTAAACTAAATGATCAAATTAAATCAAATACTGAATTGGACACTTTGATAATTAACAAAGGAACTACCATGAATATAATCCATAAAATTCCACTAAAAATATCTAGGGGTTCAATTCACCCTAATATTCATTCTACCCCATTTTCGCAGTTTTTAGATGAGGTTAAGTTACCATTTGGACCTAATAGTGCTTCTACCCTAAAACTAGGGTTTGACTTTGGAGTTACTTAACTACTTCAAAATTCCCTAATATTTCAACTAGATGCTTAAATATATCTAAACTAACTCTCTACTGATTTACAAGGTCATACAAGGGCATTTGCCCCTATGTCCTTCACAACCCCCTAAAGGTCCATCCTTAGGGTGTGAACTTGGGTCCAATGGTAAGTCAACCATAATTCATCTATTTTTCCCAGAGAGGGGAGGGTACTTAAAGTAATACTAAGTCAGTGGTCTAAAAAGGACTGTGCCTTCAATATTTTATTTTTTTCTTCTTTTGGCTATAAGCACACCAAGTCCTCTACAAGCCAACACATGCAAGGGGTTTCCCTAACTTGCTGTGATCCATGTGGGCTAAACATTTAACCATGTCCTAATAATGTCAGCATGGACATGCCACCAAAAATTGGGGCCTTTTGGAGTTGAACTACTCCAAGAATCACCTAAACAAGCCTAGGGGTAATTTGGTAATTACACCCTAATTTTAATTCCAATTAATCCCATTTTGGGCAGGACCTAAATATGCCATAAACTAGTTACTCCCCAAAATCTCAGGTCATTTGTGCCTCTGGATGGGCTTGGGCATCACTTTCAAATTTCTGCATTTTGCTATTTGCAGCCCAAGGCCATTTAATTTTTAGATCTTGCATGTGAGATATCTCAACCTGCAGAGGGTTAAAATGTCTAATATTTCTACCATAGGTCTAATATACTCCTAAGGACAGGCCACCAAAGGTTGGGGCATTTTGGAGTTGATAAGCTCCAAATATCAACAAAATTTAATTTATCATATTTGGACTAAAACTATATACTTATCTTCCCCAAAAATTCCCATTTTTGGGTAGGGCCTAGATATATCTAATTCGGCCACATGACCAAAATTTCAGCCCATTTGGACTTAGGGTTTGGGCAAGGCACCCATTTTAGTTTCTGACCTATCCTAGGACCAGCCCTAGGAAAATGACTCTATGGGGCAGTATACTTAACCAACAATTCTGTGTAACATATCAAATTAAAGGTGACGTCATGCCCTACAAGGTTCATGTTGCGAATAGTTTATGAAAATGGCTGTAAGTGCCCTAAAATGGGCATGCAATTGTCGGTTATAAAATACATACAATGACACTATTCATTTAATTATATAATTCCAGGATTTAATATATATGCATGGCACTAATCTTAAAGCAGATGAACGACTACTGTATTTCTTCTCCAAACACCTGGTTTCAGCCCGAGTTTTTCACGGGGCTTTTCCCGGCCGCCTCCGGCGGCGCCTCCACTGGCCAACTTCTCCTCTCCCCTCACGGTGGTGGGGGCGAGCTTTTCCGGCGGCTAGGGCGGCCGGAGGTGGCGACGCCACCTCACCCGAAGCTTGCAAAATGCCATTAATGGCTGAAAATGAAGATCTGGGTTCGGGCTCATTCGAGCCCGAACCCTAACCTAAACATCCCTAAGATCTATACATGAAGAGAGAGGTGAGGGAGGACCTTCCCGGCGGCCTTGCGACGTGAGGAGCGGTGGGGAACAATTGCGGCGGCGGCGGCGGCGATCCTTGGTTTTCACGCCTCCAGCTCGGGTTCAGCTCCAGGCTCGGCCTCTCTATCTCTCTCTGCTGCTCTCCTGGTCCTGAGGGTGATGAAGTGAGGGGGAAAAAGTGGGGAGATGAAGTAACAAAAGGGGGTGATAATTCCTATGTGAGAGGTGGTGGGTTTGCCTTGTTTTTGTCACCAAGCATGCATGGGTGGGCCCCACTCCATTCCAGCTCCTTCTCATGACTTCCAAGGGTCGGCCAGCCCATGTGGGGGCTGATGGCATGGGTCCAAGTGGCTTATTCCACTAAATACCCTTAAATATACCCTTTTCTCTCTCCTAAATTATTCTTTAATTTTGAGATTCTCTCTCTCTCTCTCTCCTAGTCACTAAGTTGGCTGGTAAATCTCATATTGGCAGCCCACATGTTTATTTCATCCAACAAAATATGGTTAGCCCAAGTGAGTTGGGCTTGAGCTTGAGTTAGCCCATTTGGGCTAGCTTGACCCAAACCTAGGCTAGGGTTGACTTAGGTCAATTTGGTGTTTGAGATTGGCCCAAATGGGTCCTTGGTGACCCATTGGCCTCCCCTGAGGCCTAGGTAGGGTTGTATTGGCCCTTTAGAGGTCACTTGACCCTTAAGTAGGGTACCTTGACTACTTTAGGGCTAGAGTTGACTTTGATCAACTTAGCCTTTTTGGTTGGCCCCAATGAGTCCTTGGTGACCCGTTGGCCTCTCACTATGGTTATGAAGGTATGTGTGGGGTCCACTTGACTAAGGGAACTTCAATTGGCCCTTGTGTAGGCAAGTTTGACCCAATGTAGGCTAGGTTGACCATACGCTAGCTAGCCGAGAGGCCAAGCGTATGGACCGATCAACCCTTAGTTAATCTAGTTCCGCACTAACCCTCGAGAGAGGAGGCGCGCCAACTCTACCGGATTGGGTTCCCCACCCAATAGTGGGGTTCTTAGCGTAATGCGGGCATTAAGAGGAATCCTTCATCGGACGAGAGCCCGGTCGAATAGTCTTAATGTTCAGGTGAGCGATAGTCTTAGAGATAGGTGAGCTCATTTTAGTGGAACCTCCACGGCCAAGTCTTCGCCCTAATTATTTAGAAGCTTAGGATCTCTTTTTATTAAAAGTCTATTTTAGTTCGAATTTCATTCGGTGCCATCGAGCTAAGCTCTTCATCGTCTCCACCCTTTATTATGCTTTTATTTTCTGCCTTTTGTTTATATATATTACCCGACAAGTAATTATCGGTAAAATAATAGTCCCCTCCAGGGAAGTGTAGAAATAATCGAACCGACCCCGAGAACAATACGACCTCGATATTCCACCCGGAATATCCTATACTACTCACAATATGTGCACTTGCCTCATTTCGTTAAAACTCGATCACACCTTTTTATATCCAAATAAATAAATACGTGCGCCCCGTTTTCTAAATAAAAACTAAATCCGATTTTCTACTTAAATAAAATCGCCTGGGGCGCCGCGCATCCTCACCTATTTTTGGAGTTTTAACCGCATTAAGTTTTCGGACATGATGCGAAAAATAACCTATCATGTTTTTGGCGCCGTTGTCGGGGAGTTTTCGAGTCGTTATTTCGAACTTTGGAATACAATTACTTTTACCTATTATATATACTTTCAACAAAAATAGCAAATGGCCACCAAAAATATAATAATAATAATAATCATAATAAAACCTATAAAAAAATTTATTATTACAAAATTATAAAACAAAAAAAAACTATAAAATTTGAAAAACTTATAAAACAAAAAAATTTGAAAAACCTTAAAAACTAAAAATTTGAAAAAACTATAAAACTAAAAAAAACACAAGCTAAAAATAATTTGATTTTTTTAAAAATGTATATATTTTGCTTATTTTATTTTCACTTGTTTTGCTTCGGCACGCTTCCTATTTTTGTGCGCACTAGGGGAGCGCATTTTTGTACACGCTCAACAGCTACGACGTTAGCTTTGAGTCGCACACACACCTGACCCCTAACGCCCGCATATCTTTTAGCCGACTTTATCTTTTTCGCTTTTATGATATCCTTTTTGCTTCTTTCTTCTTCTTCTAACAATAAATGCAGGGTTTCGATCCGGGCCTCCCCGAACTCATCTAAGGGAAGCTTCTACCTTCTCTTTTTCTTTTTGTACTTATTATATTTTGTATATTACATGTTTCGCATACTTAGATTACAACATTAGGGACAATGTTGGGTTTTAGTATGTGGGTATTTTCCTATTCTGCATTTTTTTTATTCTGTACTCATCAAAAATACAAAAAAATTACAAAACTTAAAACCCCAAAAAAGTTTCCTTTTTTTATAATAAAAAAAAAACTCCAAAAAAAATTAATCTTAGTGCACTTGCGAAATACAAAAAAATGATAAAAACACCAAAAAAATAAAAAAACATTTTGAAATTATTTAACAAATAAATCGAATGACTCATTCTTAACCTTTTTCGCTCTCCAACAATCTAGTTGCGAAATAATTTATATGCGAATTCTTTTAATTCTTTGCTTTCTATTCATTTATTAATTGTAGATCGATAGATTTAGATATCTTGGGTTAAGTTTTAAAAAATTTCGTATGCTTTTTTTATTTATATAAGGTACATGTTTTCAGCACTGCTTCTAACTTATCTAAATAGTTGCATATTTATTTTGTTAGAAATAACAATCTTAGATTTCAAGTTATGATAACTCCAAACGTTTTTTGAAATTTAGGAATGTTTAATTTATAAAGGTTGCTCTCATAAGTTTCTTTATTAAATCTAGTTTTATTTTTGAAAAAATCCTATCATTTTTTTTCATGTCATACTTGACATGATTTCGATCTTAAAAGATTCTATATCAATGAGAATAAGATTTCGTTCCGTAAACATAGGCATCCAATATTTGAGAAGATTATATGTTACAGAGTAAGAGGATAAAATTCATTACTCTTATACATATACATTGGATTATTATGAAGATTGTAAAAAAAAATTTTGTTAGGGAAAATAAGATTTCGTTTTCATAACATCCATATTCAAGAAAAAAAATCATTAGAGGTTCGAGCGAAAAAATATACTCTCGCCTCTAAAAATTTTAAGCCTTCTTCATATACCACGATATCTCCCTCCGCCAAATTCAAAAAATTTCTAGATTTTTTTTTTAAAATCTGTTTGAGAGCATAATTTGTAAATTAAATTACTTCCTTTAACTTTTCCAAGCTACAGTTTCATAAATCCAATCTATTTTTGTTAGTCTCGCAAATAAAATTTTTGCTATCTATTTGCTTATAACGAGAAGTCTTTTGCTAAAACTCTTCCTTTATTTAAATTGTTGGCATAATTTAGGATTTAACTCGTATACCCCGGAAATTCATTTTGATCTTTCTTTCAATTAAGTCAAGTGGTAGTTAAACTTAGGATTTCTTTTATTCCTTACAAGTTCATCTCCAACTTTTGCTCTGGAATAGCAAAAGCTTAAGTATGGGGGTATTTGATAAATTGTATATATACATATTTTTATGTACTTAAATTAAGTCTTAGTCATTTATTTTCATCATTTTTAGTTGTTTTTGTTTAATAAATTACTCATATTTTGTAAATTTTATATTAACTTAACATTAATTTTGTTTCCTGAAAATTGCAGGAAAAATGCCCAAAACAGCAAGTACACGCCCGTGTTCCATGGGTCACGCCCGTGACCAGGGCGTGACACGTCAACAACTAGTGATTCAGCCAATTTCTGAAGAAAAATGTCGACATGCCTGGCCACACGCCAGTGTCAATCCGACAGGGGGCGTGACCAAGCCCGTGTCCATCCCGCTCGACGATTTTAACTCGACGATCGTCGACTCTGCGCCACGCCTAGAGTCACGCCTATGACCTAGGGCGTGACTACTCTTCCCGCTTAACGAATTTCCAAATCGACAATTTCCGGTCGACGTTTGTCGAGTGTCGACTCAACCCGACATGTCCAGCGTCATGCCCGTGACCTGGGGCGTGACTTCCACCACCTAGCCCGACAAATAGCCGCCGATGAATTTCGACGCAAACGGCGCCCAGTTCAACCTCCCCAACACGACCACCGTCACGCCCGTGACCCGGGGCGTGACCGCCGCGTTTTTGGCCACAAAGTCAAATTGCTGTCAAATCCGTCACTTCACCGAATTCAGTTGTTGAATAGTGTAAACACGCCCCCGGACACGCCCGTGTCCGAGGGCGTGTCTCGTGAAATTTTGTTTATAAATTCAGATTTTCTGTATGAATTCCTGTTCCCTTTCCTTGAACCATTTTGTATAGGGTTATGCTGCCGAGATGATCCCAAATGTTATGTAAGGGATATTTTTCCCCCCACTCTTTAGCTTTTGTTTTCGTTCTTTTGTAACCCCTGTTTTTAGTTAATCAATATGTTTTTTTCGTCTCTTTACATGATGCTGGAATGAATCTAAGCAACAAAACCTTATACAATCTTATTTTTACTTGTTTTGCTTTTGTTTTTGTTCTTTTAAAATGGGTGTGTGGGTGTATGAGATTAGTTCTTTTTATGCTTTTATACTTCGTTATTTTTAGTTAGTTTTGTTTAGACTTAGTTCTTTATAGCCTTTAATGCACTCCTATAAATCTGAAAAAGCATTTTCAAAGTGATTTTTATTTTCGCTAACTTAGATTTTTCTTTTTAGGTCGTAAAACTTTTCGTCCTTTTTACTTTATTTTCACTTTTTAACCACTTTTGCGGAGTTATAGGAACGTTTATATAGTTGTTTTAATTTTTCGAACACTTCGTTTTTGCTTTTATTTTCAAAAACTGTTTGCCCGTTTAAATTTTATTTCTTCATTTTATGCATTTCTACAACATTCTATCGGTAGAAATGTATTCATTTCAATTTTTCGAGCACTTGCACTTTTCGTTTATTTGCAAAAACCTTTGCTCCTTTAAATTTTATTTTCACTTTTTATTCATTTCTACCGCATTTTAGCGGTAGAAATGTAGTCGTTTTAATTTTTCAGCAACTTTGTTTTTCCAATTTTTTGTACGTGTGCGTGCGTGTAGGAGTTAGTTTTTATTACTTTCGTTCAATTCTGAAGAGTGCGTGCGCGTGTTGCATTTATTTTTGCATACTCGTTAAGAGTTAAATGGCGTTCTTTTATTTCCCGCCTACTCGTTTGAGTAGGACTTGTACGTGTGAATTTTCATTTCTGTCGTGTGTGTGCATATTTCAATTCTAGTAGAGTGTGTTTACTTTCTGTAGAGTGGGTGTGTTTTAATTTTATGTCGAGTGCGTGAGTGTTAGCTTTTATTTTCCGCCTACTCGCTAGGAGTTAAATGGCTGGATTTTATTTTTCGCCGACTCGCTAGGAGTTAAATGGCTAGATTTTATTTACCGCCTACTCACTTGAGTTAAATGGCCGGTCTTTATTATAATAATTGGAATGGACTTGTAAATGCATTTATTTTCTCTTACTCGTTTGAGTAGGACTTGCTTTCTTTTTCCCGCCCACTCATTTAAGCCGGGACTTGCACTTTTACAGCTTTCATTTCAGTCTTACTCGTTTGAGTAGTACTTGCAATTTACTGCTTTTCATTTACTGCTTTCATTTTCCTTCTTTATTTTACTGCTTTAATTTTCTGCTTTTTCATCGCATTCATCCCCATTCCGATGAGTGGCTAACGTTCTTAGCACTCAGTATAGAAGAGCATTGGGACAGATAAAATAGCTTAAAATAATTAAAGGTCCTTATTTTCTAATTAATTAAAATCACTTAAGGTTTGTCGTGGGTTTATGACGCGTATGACCACATAATCGATGTGTGGGCCCTATTTCCGTAGTCCATACGCTTGCTAGCCGAGAGGCCGTGCGTATGGACCGATCACCCCTTGGTAAATGGAGTTTCGCACTAACCCTCAAGAGAGGAGGCGCGCCAACTCTACCGGATTGGGTTCCCCACCCAATAGTGGGGCTCTTAGCGTAATGCGGGCATTAAGAGGAATCCTTCATCAGACGAGAGCTCGGTCGAATAGTCTTAATGTTCAGGTGAGCGATAGTCCTAGAGATAGGTGAGCTCATTTTAGTGGAACCTCCACGGCCAAGTTTCCGCCCTAATTATTTAGAAACTTAGGATCTCTTTTTATTAAAAGTCTATTTTAGTTCGAATTTCATTCGGTGCCATTGAGCTAAGCTCTTCATTGGCTCCACCCTTTATTATGCTCTTATTTTCTGCCTTTTGTTTATATATATTACCCGATAAGTAATTATCGGTAAAATAATAGTCCCCTTCAGGGAAGTGTAGAAATAATCGAACCGACCCCGAGAACAATACGACCTCAATATTCCACCCGGAATATCCTGTACTACTCACGATATGTGCACTTGCCTCCTTTCGTTAAAACTCGATCACAACTTTTTATATCCAAATAAATAAATACGCGCGCCCCGTATTCTAAATAAAAACCAAATCCGCTTTTCTACTTAGATAAAATTGCCCGGCGCGCCGCGCATCCTCACCTATTTTTGGAGTTTTAACCGCATTAAGTTTTCAGACTTGATGCGAAAAACAACCTATCAATCGGTTTACATAAAGTAACTCATCGTATAGGAGTGCCCATACAAACTTATACGATGAGGATATTGTTGTACAATGTTATGAAATGGTATGAATGCTATGCAAAGACTCACCCATGATCACACACATGCAACCGCTATGTCGACATAGACTAGTAGTTCCCACTGTTCGAGCAGGTAGCTAACCTCTCAGGCATCAACCTCCACGGCTAGGGGGTGATAGTAGAGCAGGCATCTCTACTACTAGGCGAGTATCCACACTACTTCACCTAGGCCTCCATACGCCTCAACTCTAAGAACACAATAGCAGAGCCCATGCGTACTATGGCCCAGCGGGGGTCTCGGGTAGATGTGCACCGAGAACACAACCCCGAACTGGCCTTATGTGACCTGTAAGGGGACTCAGAAGTAAGCTCGAGGACACAGCCCAACCGTTCACTTTGCACGGAAGGAGCCCCGGGACATGAACACCGAGGACCAAGCCCAACTGCAAAAAGTCTGACTATCAACTCTCGTCGGTGTGACGACCGACGAGCCCGTAGACTTGCCACACTATCCTCAACCTAGGATTACGACACCGTGTGTCGACTCACACCACATACAAATCCACATCACCATGGCATGGAAGGGGCCTCAGAGAAAGCACGAGGACCAAGCCCAACCATCCAACCATGACTCATCTCTTTGTAGTCCCAACTAGTGACAGTCAACACCGCACTTACATCCCTTCACAATGCTACCTGTAGGGAGACGACACTCTAAGAATTGGACACTAAATTCATTCCGTTAAACAATTATACACATGGCCATAAGTTATCATCCTACCTTTCATCCCAAATGATTCAACATGTTTTTATCATGATGCGCATTGATAATAGTCTACCAATTTCTCTCAAATTGCTTCTTTTAAGTATGCTTCGCTTCACAAATCACTTATGTGGAATCCAACTAATAAATATCATCATTCATTGGACTAAGATGGTTAACATAAAAGAGTTCAACAACCTCAAGTTAATTTGCAACATTATCTCTACCGATTCCAAATTCAACATTATTACAAACCCAGAATTTAAGTACATGATAAATCTGGATAGCAGGTTTGACCGGAGATTCCCGAAGCTATATGAACTCGGTAAGGCATGTAACCCCTCGATGGAAAGGTCATTCCATGGGCTACAACTTTTATGTTCAGACCACAACCCAGATTCAATAGTATCATACTTGAAATTAGCCTTGAAGTCCACTACATACAGAACACAGTTTCTGCATGCAGGATTTATCGGACGTCATTTTTGTTCAGACATTCCCGTGGCTACAGACTTCGCCTGAAGTCGTGCTACCACTCGTGTGAAAGGTAGTTTCGAGGAATTCAACTTTCATGTTTAGTCGACAGCCCAGATCTGGCCATATCACAACTGAAAATGGCCAAGAAGCTCGTTGCGTGCAGAACACAGATTCTGCACGCATCTTAAAGAGGAATGAATGACATCGGTTCATCTTCCTCCGGAAGTTGGTCTTCCAAAATCACACCAGAAATTCCTCCTCCCTTATTCACCCTCATAAGGCCATGATTCTTCACGAAACCATCCCCCATCTTCACATAGAAAGTTGGAGAGGTTGAATACACCACTAACCTTAGATCACAAGCCCTAGAACGGCCTCTTTCTAGAGAAATCAGCATCTCACTAGCCTAGACTCTTTTGAGTTGACATCTCACCTAGATATCTACAGATCTAGCACCAAGGGAGAGGGGAGGAAGCTCACCTCATTTCCTGCGTTTCCACTATTTCCGACCATGGATCATGTAACTCTTCTCGGCTACATCTTCTCCTTCACGATGGCGGCGGATCTTCTCCTCCAAGACTTGCTCTAGCAGATTTCCCTCACTACAAAAGTTTCTCTCAGGAAAATGGCTGGAATGAGGAGTGAAAACAGCTAGGGTTTTCACAACCATTATATATGAAAAGTGACACGGGTAGGGACACGCCTGCGTCCGTACCCGTGTCCTGCTTGGGCGAAGCGTCAATGACGGTTTTAGTGTCGGTTCAATACTCGACACGGGTAGGGACACACCCGTGTCCTGACCCATATCCACATGACACAGCCGTGTTCCCTGGCTGTGTCCAACTCTGGATACATCTCGACGAACTCAACTCGACACACAGACATACAGGTAGGGACACGCCCGTGTCTCTACCCGTGTCATACATTTCGTCGATCTCGACACACTTCATTGATCTCGATACACTTCGTCGAGTTCAACTCGACACACACGGGTAAGGACTCGCCCGTATCTCTACCCGTGTCACTGCACAGGATAAACTTCGTCGATCTCGACTAGTATCGTCGATCTCGACACACATACAGGTAGGGAAACTCCTGTTTCTCTACCCGTGTCACGTTACACGGCTAGTGACACACCCATGTCACTACTCGTGTTCTTCTCTAAACATACTCGAGCCGTCGACTCGAGAGCTGGCCTCTCCCACACGGGTAGGGACACGCCCGTGTCTCTACCCGTGTCCTATGCTTGACTTATTTCTCCTCCTATTTACAAGTACAACCCAGTTGCCAGCACTCCCCTGAGCCCAAGTCAGTACTCTTGACTCAAAAATGCGCACGAGGGGCCTAGTGTGAATCGGGACGTTACAAATCCTATAAATAAAATAAAAGATTTCATCCCCGAAATCAGGCTAAGGTTATGGGAGAAAAGCATGACAGAAGATAAAATATGCTTTTAAACAAAATTTACCATGGGGAAATAATTCCGGGTACCATTTTTGCATCAAGTACACCGGCTCCCATGTATACTCCTCCTTCCCATGATTAGACCATAGCACCTTTACCAAAGGAACACTTTAGCAGCGCAATATTCTTGTCTTGTTGTCTACGATCAGCACCAGCTCCAGTCGCACAGACCTATCAGTCTCTACTGCACCATTAGTAGTGGGATATATTGATCGGGCCGCAACAATGCCTTTCGAAGCGACGACACATGGAACAAGTCGTGGAGATTCTCTAGCTCTGGCGGTAACTCCAACTGATAGGCCAACGGGCCAATCCTTTCTAATACAGTATATGGCCCAACGTACCTTAGGCTGAGCTTTTTCACACCACGCACTCGTGACACTCCATGCATCGGCCGAATATTCAGAAATGCTTTATCACCCACTTGAAATTCCACCATCCGGTGCTTTGCATTATAATACTTCGCCTGCCGACTTTGAGCCTCCAACATGTGATCCCGTATTAGCCTAACCGCTGCATCGGTATCATCAATATACTCAATTCCCAAAGCCTTCGGGTCTTCATCTTGCACCTAAGAAAAGGGGGTTCTACACCTTCTTTCGTAAAGAGCTTCATGGGGCGCCATGCTGATACTAGCTTGATGACTGTTGTTGTAGGAGAATTCTACCAGTGGTAGGATCCTTTCCCACGGCTCTCCTCTATCCCACACACATAATCTCAATAGATCTTCCAGAGTTCTGATGGTCCTCTCAGACTGCCCGTTCGTCTGAGGATGAAACACGGTGCTAAAGGTAAGGCGTGAACCCAAATACGCCTGCACCACCTTCCACTCCCTTGAGGTGAAACGACCATCCCGGTCAGAACGATTGTCTTAGGCACGCCATGATACCGTATGAACTGCTCCACAAAGAGGCGTACCAAGATATCCACGCGAGCCTCTTTCTTCATGGGGATAAACCGGGCTACCTTCGTCAGTCGATCAACGATCACCCACACCAAATCATTCCCTGAGCATGAGCGTGGTAACCTATGGATAAAGTCCATGGAGATATCCTCGAACTTCCACTCGGGGATGGGCAATGATTGTAACAAACCACCAGGACTCTTGCATTCTGCCTTCACCCTTTGATAAGCTTCACAGTGTGTAACAAACTATCTAACATCTCTCTTCATTCCCGGCCAACACATGGTCTTCCGTAGGCCGGCGTACATCTTGGCAATACCCGGGTGCACTGAATACTGAGAAAAATGTGCCTCTCCCAAGATATCCTGCCGAATTTTTCCACCCTTGGGAATGTAGAGCCAGCCGTGGAAATAAACGAGGCCGTCTTATAGCGTATACTCATTAGTAGTCCCATCTTCGATTGCCTTGATTTCCGGGGACGGAGCCGCATCCCTTCCTTGCTCTGCCCGAATTCGGTCTCGGATATCACAAGCTATGCTTATGGTTGCCAAGTACTCTGTATTCTCTGCCGAAGGCGCCTTATATACCAAGGTAATTTCCATCTCTTCAATCATCCGAGCCAACTCCATACTCAACAACCGAGACTCTGGGCTCGAGTCTCGTACCTTTCTGCTCAATGCATCGGCCACCGAGTTCGCTTTTCCGGGGTGGTAGTTCAAGGTGAACTCATAATCGCACTGAAACTCTAACCACCGTCGTTGTCTGAAGTTCAACTCCTTCTGTGTATGAATGTACTTTAAGTTTTTATGGCCTGAGAAGATCTCGCAGTGGACGTCGTATAGATAATGCCTCCAAACCTTCAAGGTGAACACCACTGCTCCCAATTCCAAATCATGAATCAGGTGATTGATTTCATGCTTCTTCAGCTTTCTTGAAGAATACGCAATCACGTGTCTGTACTGCATCAACACTGCTCCCATTCCTTGATAAGATACGTCAGTGTAAACTTGAAATCCTTCCTTCCCAGATGGAAGTGCTAGGATAGGTGCAGATGTCAATCTGTCCTTCAGCTCTTGGAACGTCGCCTCACACTGGGGTGTCCCCTCAAACGGCACACCTTTCTTTGTCAAGGAAGTAAGAGGAAGAGCAATCTTTGAAAATCCTTTTACGAACTTGCGGTAGTACCCGGCAAGTCCAAGGAAGCTCCGCACATCAGCCACTGACTTCAAGGGCGAGCACCCCTTCACGGCACGCACCTTGGCCGGATCCACCGCTAGTCCTTCCCGACAGATCACATGCCCCAAAAAAGCAACCTCTTTAAGCCAGAATTCGCACTTGCTGAACTTGGCGAACAAGGCGTGCTCCTTCAATTTCTTCAATACCAAGGTCAGGTGCTCCATATCCTCCTCCACCGTCATTGAGTAGACCAGGATGTCCTCGATGAAAACAATGACGAAGATTTTCAAATAAGGTTCAAACACCTTATTCATGAGACTCATGAAGGCTGAAGGGGCATTGGTGAGCCCAAACGGCATTACGGTGAACTTGTACAATCCATATCTTAAACTAAAGACCGTTTTCTGGATATCCTCTTCTTGTATCCTCAACTGATAATATCCCAAGCGCAAATCCAACTTAGAAAACCAATGCCCTCCCACCAGTTGATCGAACAACTCGTCGATCCGGGGTAGTTGATAGGTGTTCAGCGCTGTCAGTTGATTGAGTTCCCGATATTCTATGCATAAACGTAGGGTTCCATCCTTCTTCTTGATGAACAATACAGGGGCTCCCCAGGGTGACGAGCTGGGGTGAACGAACCCTGACTCCACCAGTTCTTACAGTTGAACTCTAAACTCAGCGAGTTCCTTCGGGGCCATTCGGTAGGGGGCCCTGGATACAGGCTTGGCGTCTGGTACTAGATTAATTTGAAAATCAACTTCTCTATACGGGGGTAATCCTGGCTGTTTCTCATGAAATACCTCGGGGAAATCCCGCACTACCCGTACATCTTTCATATCCAACGCCATCTCCTTCAAATCAAAACAGATCATGAAGACTTCATCCCCCTTCATATGGGCTTTTTCTACCTGAATTGAAGATAACAACATACGATGTGTGAAGCTAATACCTTGGAAGATGGCGTCGGTGTCTCCATGTCTCAAGTAGATTCGTTTCTCTGCACAGTCAATCCTTGCAAAGTGTCAGTCCAACCATATCATGCCCAAAATGAGATCAAACTCTGGCATCCTCAAGACTGTAGCAGGTGTATCAAAGGCCTTTCCCTCAATAAGTATCTCGAATTCGCACTTGGCAGTTGCGATCATCTCAGAGTCGTCCGGGAGGCGTACTCGTCGAGCTATACTAGTAAAGTATTGTACACCTTCAATGTCTTTAATGAAGTCCTCAAACACAAAAGAGTGTGAGGCACCGGTATCGAACAACATATAGGTCGTCTTCCCGCTGACTACCATGGTGCCTAAGTACCAATAACCAAAACTCAACAGTAGGTGTCCAGTATGTTGTAAGCAAGTTAAGTTAAACAATGAAAATGTGAAAGCTAACTGCAACATACCTGCAATAACATCCTGGGGATTCCGTTTTTGCGCCATGTCCAGCACGTACACTTGATCCTGGGCAGGACCGGGGTTTCCCCCTCGCGGTCCTCGTCCTCGACCACGCATATAACCCCGCCCCCACGGAGCTACCGGAGGGAGAGTAGGAGGGACATTCCCAAACAACCGCGGGTAGAAACATCGAATGTGGCCCGTCAGGTTGCATTCAAAACACACCAACCCACGACGCCCCTCAGGTTGCTGAAATTGTTGAGGCTGTGGCGGTGGAGGCAACTCGGGTGGCTGTGGGACCGGATGCTCCACTCTAAAATATGGGTGGAAACGTACTCCACCTCTTTGATGTCCTTTTCCTCCTCTAAGGTCTCGCCTTCTTCTATTATTTGGGCCAGCTTCCATCACACCCTCCGTAGGTCTCTTACCACTACTCAAGTGATCCTCCTCCAATCTCTTCACCATGTCGATAATCTCCGCCAAGCTAGCGTCCTCTATAAACAAAAGGGCCTGCCTTAGGGGATCTCGCAGCCCTTTGTATAAACGCTTGGCGTATCCTCTATCATCCAAATCATAAGAAGTCGCGAACCTCACGAGTTGCTGAAACTCTCGCTGATATTCCGTAACTGATTTTGATCCTTGGCTCAGCAGAAGAAACCTCTCTTCGAGTTCATTTCGAGCGGATGTGGGAATGAAGTGCTCCAAGAAGACATCCAAGAACTCGCTCCAACCTATCTCTGTATAGACCCGGCCTTAGAAGGTGGAGCCCATGAGGGACTTCCACCATCTCTTAGCATGTAGTTCCAAGACGTACACTGCCAACGTCATAGCCATGTTGGCTGGGCAACGGATCCACGCCAGCAACTCCTGCATCGTGTCAAGACATTCTTACGTGCGTACCGCCGACTCCGTCCCGAGGTAGGCGGGAGGGGAGAGGGCCCGAAAGGTGCTCAATCAGTTAGATCCTGGAGCTTGTTGTTGCATTGGAGGCTGCTGCGCCCTAAAGGCATCCATGATGGTGGTGAGCGTCTGCCCCAACTCGGATTATTGTAACTGAGTGGGTATGGAAGGGGCAGGAGTGCCCCCCATCGGCTCAGCGTGCACTGGAATCTACAAGTAAAACACAAACATATGGTTAGGTTGGCTAATCGTAAGGTCAAAGTTCGACAAACTTAGTGTGAATTACATATGGGCACACCACTGCTTCCGTTAAGTCAGTTTGTCCCCAAACTGATTAATTGAATGGGGGTGGTGCCATTGTTGAATGACTTCTTTAGTTGAGGATCGCGACAAACTGATACCATTTGTAAGACCCCCCTCCCGGATCCCAAAACATGGCACGAAGGGGGTCTTATGCCCAAAACAGCCGCCTTGTGGTAGCATTACAACACGGGCTAACCTGTACCACAAGACGCATGTTCCGTCGGCTACAACCAATATCAATATATACATGCCAACCCGACCAAAATATAAGCAAGAGAAGTCAAATTCACACAAAGTATATAAGTCCAAAGTACATCAAAATAGAGAAGCTAAAACATGTTTCTACAATATATCAGAGTATAGCTAATAAATGCCCAAAAGGGCTACATCAGAGTCGCTCAACACTCACATCAGTAATCGACGGTAGCGACGGTACCGTCACTTCAGGCTCTGTCGTCCTGGCCTGGCTGTCCTACTGCAAAGTCTGCGTCTGCTCTACCAGCGGGGGGAACTCCTAAAATGGAAGACGTAGCAACCGTTAGTCGAAAAGACTAAGTGGCTTCACACCCGCTCCCCCGGCGACTCCTTGGCACCGGTCGGAGAAAAGAGCAAGGGTACAAAGTATAATAAATAGTATAAGCAGGTACAAGTAGGTGGTAATAGTACAATAAGATTAACAACAATTAATCTAGCAGTTCTACAAGAGATATATCAATCATCAAGAGCAAGTAACTACAGCAGGAAAGTAACTTAACATATAAGGATGCTCATACAAGCTTATAAGTTAAGGATCAGTTTACATAAAGTAATTCATCATATAGGAGTGCCCATACAAACTTATATGATGAGGATCTTGTTGTGCAATGTTATGAAATGGTATGAATGCTATACAATGACTCACCCATGATCATACACATGCAACCGCTATGTCGACATAGACTAGTAGTTCCCACTATTCGAGCAGGTAGCTAACCTCTCAGGCATCAACCGCTGTGGCCAGGCGGTGATAGTAGAGCGTACATCTCTACTACTAAGCGGGTATCCACACTACTTCACCTAGGCCTCCATATGCCTCAACGCTAAGAACACAATAGCGGAGCCCATGCATACTATAGCCCAGCGGGGGTCTTGGTTAGATGTGCATCGAGAACAAAGCCCCGAACTGGCTTTTTGTGACCCGAAAGGGGCCTCAAAAGTAAGCACGAGGACACAGCCCAACCATTCACTTGGCACGGAAGGAGCACCGGGACATGAACACCGAGGACCAAGCCCAACCGCCCAAAGTCTAACTGTCAACTCCCGTCGGTGTGAAGACCGGCGAGCAGGTAGACCTGCCACACTATCCTACACCCAGGATTACGACACTGCGTGTCGACTCACACCGCATGCAAATCCACATCACCATGGCATGGAAGGTGCCATGGATAAAGCACGAGGACCAAGCCCAACCATCCAACCTTGACTCATCTCTTTGCAATCCTAACTAGTGACGGTCAACACCGCACTTACATCCCTTCACAATGCTACTCGTATGGAGACGACACTCTAAGCATTGGACACTAAATTCATTCCGTTAAACAATTATACATATGGGCATAAGTTATCATCTTACCTTTCATCCCAAATGATTCAACATGTTTTTATCATGATGCGCATTTATAATAGTCTACCAATTTCTATCAAATTGTTTCGTTTAAGTATGCTTCGCTTCACAAATCACTTATGTGGAATTCAACTAATAAATATCATCATTCATTGACCTAAGATGGTTAACATAAAAGAGTTCAACAGCCTCAAGTTAATTTTCAACATTATCTCTACCGAGTCCAAATTCAACATTATTCCAAACCCAGAATTTAAGTACATGATAAATCTGGACATCAGCTTCGACCGGAGATTCCCGAAGCTACAAGAACCCGGCTAAGGTGTGTAATCCCTTGATGGAAAGGTCTTTCCATGTGCAACAACGTTTATGTTCAGACCACAACCCAGATTCAATAGTATCATACTTGAAATTATCCTTGAATTCCACTACGCACAGAACACGGTTTCTGCATGCAGGATTTATCAGACGTCATTTTCGTTCAGACATTCCTGTGGCTACATACATCGCCTGAAGTCGTGCAATCACTCGTTGGAAAGGTATTTTCAAGGACTTCAACTTTCGTGTTTAGTAGACAGCCCAGATCTGGCCATATCACAACTGAAAAATGTCCATGAAGCTCATTACGCGCAGAACACAGATTCTGCATGCATCTTAAAGAGGAATGAACGTCATCGGTTCATCTTCCTCCACAAGTTGGTCTTCCAAAATCACACCAGAAATTCCTCCTCCATTATTCACCCTCATGAGGCCTTGATTCTTCATGAAACTATCCCCTATCTTCACATAGAAAGTTGGAGAGTTTGGATACACCACTAACCTTAGAGCACAAGCCCTAGAACGGACTCTTACTAGAGAAATAACCATCTCACTAGTCTAGACTCTTTTGAGTCAACATCTCACCTAGATATCTATAGATCTAGCACCAAGGGATAGGGGAGGATACTCACCTCATTTCCGGTGTTTTCACTATTTCCGACCATGGATCATGTAACTCTTCTCGGCGGCATCTTCTCCTTCACGACAGCGGCAGATCTTCTCCTCCAAGACTTCCTCTAGCAGTTTTCCCTCTCTACAGAAGTTTCTCTCAGGAAAAATGGCTAGAATGAGGAGTGAAAACGGCTAGGGTTTTCACAACCCTTATATATAAAAAGTGACACGGGTAGGGACACGCCCGTGTCCTGCTTGGGCGAAGCCTCAACGACGGTTTTAGTGTCGGTTCAATACTCGACATGGGTCGGGACACGCCCGTGTCCCGACTCGTGTCAACATGACACGGACGTGTTCCATGGCTGTGTCCTTCTGTGGATACATCTCAACGAACTCAACTCGACAGACAGACATACGGGTAGGGACACGCCCGTGTCATACATTTCGTCGATCTCGACACACTTCGTCGATCTCGATACGCTTCGTCGAGTTCAACTCGAAATACACGGGTAAGGACACACCCGTGTCTCTACCCGTGTCACTGCACAGGATACACTTCATCGATCTCGACTAGTATCGTCGATCTCGACACATACACGGGTAGGTACACGCCCGTGTCTCTACCCATGTCACGTTACAAGGGTATTGACACACCCGTGTCACTACCCGTATCCTTCTCTGGACATACTCGAGCCGTCAACTTGAGAGCTGGCCTCTCCCACACGGGTAGGGATACTCCTGTGTATCTACCCGTGTCCTATGCTTGACTGATTTCTCATCATATTTTCAAGTACAGCCCAGTTGCCAGCAATCCCCTGAGCCCAAGTCAGCCCTCCTAACTCAAAAATGTGCACGAGCGGCCTAGTGCGAATCGGGACGTTACACTGTCCGTCTCGCAAGTCTCCTGTCTTGCGAGAGTCATCTCGCTACCAAGGGCCAGCCTACACCATGAGAGAGATCTCGCATACTCCGATGCACCCATTCTCGCCTTCGGCAAGTGGACCCCATGCTCCCACTCGCCCCTAGACCGGCACTCCCACTCGGATTGCCTTCTACGAGCTCAACGTTGTACACAATCCCCGCTCTTTTTGAGGTTGTCCCACGCTCGAAAAGAAATTCCAACCGAGGCTCACGGCTCGTGGTGTTTAGATTCATGCACGAGAGAATTTTTGGCGTTGCCCGCCTCTAGAGTCTATTAATATATGACCCCATCCCATCATGGAGATTGCCCACTCTCTCATTTCCTCCTTTCTTCTACCATCATGTCTCACAGTCATAGTTTTCACGAGCGCCTCGCGATGTTCCGTAATCAAAACAAGGCGAATGTGGCTGCCCCTCTCCCCTATTCTGCTAATCTCCCCCGCTTTTGCACCTTCATCGTCTCGCCTGAAGAAGACAAAAATTGCTGGCCCTCTTCTTGGCCGATGCGACTACTTCAGCACCCTTGGGAGTCAATACATCTCCACCCGCATCCTCTCGGGAGAGACATGTTCTTCTTGATTCTTCCTCTTGCCTCCTCCTTTTCCTTTTCTCATTATCGTCTCGCCTATTAACTTCGAGCCTTTTCATGGAAAACTTGCCTACCCCCCCCCACCTGCGAATCCCCCTGACGACACCGACAAACATTATCAAGACTCCGACTCGCCTCAGCAATCGACGCCCCCTGTCATGAAGAATGATGACCTCTCGCGTCTTGTGGGTAACTCTCGCATCCCAAGTAAATGAATCAACCTTGTACTTTCCTCCGCGTACAGCTCGCTGCCTCCGAGCCTTCTTGCGAGGCCATCTTGCATTCTGATCTTCGACTTTTCTTGTGTAGGTATCCAGATCGACTCGGCCACTGAGGACTTCTCCGGACCGCCTGGCCTCTAACCTCTTCCTCACCTAGATGAGATCGAAGACTATCTGGGTGATCCCATGGATCCGCTGGAGATGAAGCGCAAGACAGTCGTGATGCTTCAAAAGTATTCGCACATTATCCGCGAGATGGAATGGGAGAAGCAAGCCACAGACGGGCGCATTGACTGGCTGGAAATCGAGTGCGCCCACCTATCCTCTGAGATCGATGTCGGGGTTGAAATAGATGAGACTGAACCCCAGGTCATCATAATCAAGGCAGACCAGCACCTCTACCTCGCACGCCGAGGTCTGGATGTCGTTCGTGCCTTTCACATCCCTGGTCGTCTCCCCTGCGCAGGGTCTCGTGATGGTCGTTGTAGGTGGCACAAGAATTGAAGACCATCCACCCCGTCTCTCTTATTCAATCGTCTTACTTATGTAATTAGGTTTTATAAGTCTGGTTTCTATCAATTTATTGTCGCGCATGTAATCATAACTTAGTATTTTAAGCCCTGTGAAGATGATGCTCGCTCATGCGGAACGAAATAATTAATGATGATATTCTATTAACCTCCTTCATACCGGGCTTTTTATTATAGCTGCGCTAATTGCACGTTTTTCTTTCATTTTGGCTCATTTGAAAGATCACCGTCGAATTCCGCGCTTCGAGGTCAGGAGAGCTAGAGAGGGAAAATGAAACGTCGGGATGCCCCTTCAACTTCCCCCTTCACATTTTCCTGCCCATTTTTTCCACTCTCTCCATCCGCTATAAATACACCCCCCTCTAGATCAAAATGTTTCACTCCAGCGCTGTCTCCTTCTGTTGCGTCTTAGATCCAGGATTCTTGCCTGCTTCCTCTCGCCTCCTTCTCTCATCACCCCCTTTTCTACCTCCCTCTGCTTTTCTGTCTCCCCTATCATGGGAAAAAAGCTGAAGAGGGCGAGGGTCACATCCGTTGCGGCAGGAGATTCACCGACCACTATTTTCCCCTGGCAAAATCTCAGAGGAGGACTATAACAGCTTCACCCATGAGTTCCTGGTGGAGGGTTTTGAGTCGCGGCCGCTGAAGGTCGATGAGTCGATCAATACTTTTTATCTCGGCGAACTCGCTTTCCATGTCTTGCACTTTGAGTCAGGGCCGAGACTCCCCCTTAGGCCAGAGGTAAAACAGGTTTTAAAATATTTTAGGGTTGTCCCCGCGCAGCTCAACCCGAACGTCATCTCGGTGTTGGTTGCATTCTCCAGTTACATGCGCCGCGAGCGCATCGAATTTAGCCTCACCGTCTTCCGCAAACTATTCATCTACCACGCCATAGATGACGGTGTCTCGTACTTCACCGACCAGGGATTAAAAGGTATACGAGACCCCCATCAAAAACCACCATTGGCTCACCCGATTCATCTTCATCCGCAGGAATCTGGGAGGCATTGCACTCGCCCTAGTATCGCTTGCCGAGATTTATTACGATACCCCCATGGTTGGGGCGTGGAAAGGGCCCTCTGCAATTTCTTTGTGGGGAAGAATTTTGAAGTCAACTTCTTAAGGCGAGATCTCTACTCGCTCCTTCCTGTCTTTCCTAGTGAAGGTACACTCGCGCTCCCTCTGTCTTAAGTTTTCCATCCCCTTGTTTGGTTCTAACCGCTTTCTTGTTCAGGAGAGAGGACTATTCCCGTCTATCCCCCCTACCTGAGCAATACAGGGTCGTCCAAATGTGTCGCCCTCGCCAGCATGGCGGCAGAGACGGTGTAGGAATCACTGACCCCAACCCCCAAGAAAAGACCCAGAGATGAGGCTGCTCCTTCTCGGCACAGTCCCAATAAAAGGATCAAGAAGGTTGTGTCGCTCACTAATGGGGAAAGGGAACTGCTCCAAAGGAAAGGAAAAAGATGTCTGGATCTTTGACCCCCATCTCCGTGGAAGAATCGCAATCGCCTCGCCCCCAAGACGTCTCTCCCTCTCGCGAGAAAGCACTACTCGACCGCACCGCCACCACTTCAGCTCACTCCGCCGAGCTTCCTTCTCGCAAAGAGGGCTCCTCCAGTCTCCCACCCCCCTTGCATCAAAACTATAATATGGGGCATGTGGTAAAAGATGTTGTCAGCGAACCGGTCCTTCTGTGGGAAAAGGACTCGAACCAAGTGTCAGTGTCCACTATCCTTCCCTCCTTGAAGGAGCAGGAAACTCCCACCATCCACGCCTTCTATCTTTGCTATGGGCTCTATGGCGTCCTTGGGACGTGTGCAAACAGAAAAAGGAAGTCAGCAAAATGGACAAACATTAATTTTTGTATTCCAAAAAAGGTATCAATTACATTTTATAGCCTCCCTTTTATAGAATGGAGGATATGGGAGAGATTACAAATAAATAATGTGGGACTAAAAAATTTCATGCACATGCGATTTAACATTAAAACAGGTCGCCAAGCCGTGCGGTTTGATGAATGGGCGTACCACCCAGCAACCAAAAGAGAAAGACACCAAGCCGCCAAACTAGACTGTCAGGTCACCCAGTCTCGAAGTCGCCAGGTACAAAATGACAAACAGTCAGAGCACCAACACAACAGGACAACAACCAAACCACAGGAGAGAAATCGACAGACCTCCCGGACTGCAACCCGCCAGAGTCAGACCGCCAGACTACCCGGTCTCTAATCTGCAACACTCCCCCTCAAGCTGGAGCATATATATCGATCATGCCCAGCTTATCGCAAATGTGATGAAAATAGGTGGATACTGGCTTGGAGAAAATATCAGCCAACTCTTTATCGGAGGTTATGAACGGAGTATAGATTTGTTCCTTCAGAATCTCCTCTCGAATGAAATGGCAGTCAACTTCTATGTGCTTGGTTCTCTCATGGAAGACCGAATTTTTAGAGATATATATGGCGACTTTGTTGTCACAAAACATAGGTAGAGGATGGTCGTAGACCTCTCCTAAGTCAAGCATAATAGCCCGTAACAACTTCAGCTCACACGTGGTCGATGTCATACTTCGGTATTCTGCTTCCGCACTGGACTTGGATTCCACTGACTGCTTCTTGCTTTTCCAGCTCACATGGTCCCCCCCCCCTACAAAGGTGCAAAAACCTGAAGTAGACTTGCAATCTCCTTTGTCATCGGCATATTTGGAATCGGAGTACGCTTCAACCCTTAAATGGTCTTTCTTCTGAAAGAGAAGTCCTTTACCGGGAGCTGATTTAATATAATCCAATATCTTCAGGGCCGACTGTAAATGGCACTCCCTAGGAGCTTGCATGAATTGGCTAACCTTGCCAACAGCATAGGCAATGTTAGGTCTACTCACTGTGAGATATATGAGTTTACCAACCAGACGACTGTACCTCGTAACATCGAAAGTAGAGTATAGTCATCTGTCCATGTTTTAACTTCTCCAGTCGCCATTGGACATCGGGCAGGTTTAGCCCACCCTGCCTCTGTTAACAAGTCAAGAGCATACTTCCATTGGGATAGGACAAGAGAAGCGGGCTTCCGAGAAATTTCTATCCCCAGAAAGTATTTTGGAGATCCCATATCCTTTGTAACCAGGTGTTGCCGAAGATGCTTCTTTGTCAATATTATCCCAGCTTGGTCATCTCCAGTGAGAAGAATATCATCCACATATACTGCAAGTACCACTAGGTCGAGAGAAGTTTTACGTGTAAATAGGGAGTGATCAGCAAAACTCCTCGTAAAACCAACAGTCTCCACAATCCCACTAAACTTGTCAAACCAAGCGGGAGGACTTTATTTTAGGCTATAGATAGCCTTCTTGAGCCGACAAACCTGTGTCTCCCCCTGAGCAACATACCCTGGAGATTGCCAAATGTAGACATCCTCCTGAAGATCCCCATAAAGAAAGGCATTATTCACATCCAGTTATGAAATGGGCCAATCTCTGTTGACAGCCACACAGAGAAGGACCCGAATAGTGCTGAGACGTGCAACTGGAGAGAAGGTGTCAAAGTAATCAACGCCATAAGTTTGGGTAAAACACTTGGCAACAAGCTGAGCCTTGTAACGATCCACACTGCCACCGGGGAGGAATTTCACCACAAAAACCAAGCGACAACCAACAACATTTGTGTCAACAGGAGGAGAAACCAGGGTCCAGGTACCCCATTTAGTGAGAGTAGTAATCTCTTCATCCATGGCAGCCTTCCAATGCGGAATGGCAAGTGCCTCCTGAAAGGAACGGGGGGTGGAAGTGGAAGATATAGCCAGTGCAAAGTCCCTGCGAGCCGGCGTCAGACGATCATAGGAAACAACTACAGCAAGCAGATGCTAGGTACAAGCCCGAACCCCTTTGCGAAGGGCAATAGGGAGATCCAGGTCAGTAGGTGCCTCAGTATCCGGAGCATCTGTACTGGATAGAGTTGGCCCGAGAGGAGAGAGCGACTACGGAGAAGAGGAGGGAGATGGAGGAGGTGGAGAGGGAGGAGGAGAGGATGGATAAGGTGGAGGAGGAAAGACCTCAGTAGACGGTGATGGACTGGATGGAAGAGGAGGAGGAACACTAGATTCCACAGGAATAGGAGAGGAGTCGTTAGAGAAATAAGGAGCATTCTCGGAGAAGGTAATGTCCGTGGAGACGAAATGTTTGTGAAGTACGGGGTCAGAACAACAATAGCCTTTCTGAGTGGTAGAGTAGCCCAGAATGATACATTTTTTTGGAGCAAGGGGAGAGTTTGTCGTGGGTGGTGGAGGGAGCATGCACAAATGTCGTGCAGCAAAAGATACGTAGAGGAAGAGGGAAGGGATCCTTTCCTGGATAGAGAATGGAGAAGGGCGTTTTACTGCGGAGAACAGTGGAGGGAATGTGATTGATGAGGTAGCAAGAAATGAGAACCGCATAACCCCAGTAGGAGCGGGGAACATGCATTTGCGTAAGTATGATGCGAGCAATATCAAGGAGGTGATGGTTTTTTCATTCCACCACCCCATTCTGTTGGGAGGTGTAAACATAACTTGTTTGATGAATAATTCCATGTTGCATACAAAATGAGGAAAAGGCGTGACTAACGTATTCTTTGGCATTATCAGAGCGTAATACTTTAATAGAAACATCAAACTGATTTTTGATTAAATGATAAAAAGATTGTCATACATCAAATAGTTCAGAGCGTTCTCGTAAGAGATACACCAAAGTACAACGTGAGAAATCATCAATGGAAGTAACAAAATAAGAGCTACTCCGACCAACGGTGAGGGTAGGAGCATGGCCCCAGATGTCGGAGTGAACAAGATCAAACAGATGGGTAGAACCACGACATTGATTTTGCGGGAAGGAGGAACGATGATGTTTGCCAAGATGACAGGCATCGCAGTTGAGAGGAGAACTGTGTGGATGCAGGTGAGGTAGCAGCTGATGAAGAAGCTGTAGAGGAGGATGCCCAAGACGGAGATGCCATTGGAGGAGATCTGTAGAAGTGGAGGAGAAGGCGGATAGAGCAGAAACATTGTCGAGGAAGTAGAGACCACCTCTCTCAGTAACAGTAGCAATTTTCTGTTGGGAGTGCTCGGATCCTGAAAAGAGCAAGAAGTGGGAGTAAATGTGACGGAGCATTGAAGCTACTTGCATAAAGAGGTAACTGATAACAAATTGCAGGTAAACTTGGGCACATAGAGAGTGTCGGCCAAGTTAAGAGACGAAGTGACATGAACCACTCCCGTGCCATGAACTGGGGAGGGAGAGCCATCTTCAACAAGGACCAGAGGCAACCGATCATGCGTTTCAAGGAGAGAAAAGCATTGCGGATTACCCATCATGTGATTAGTTGCACCAGAGTCGATGAGCCATTTACCTTGAGTAACCACGTGACCACTACCTGAGGAAGTGACCACCGATGTAGATGGCTTGGAAGAGGAGGTGGAAGCATCACTAGAATGGCGAAGATGTGGATGTTTCAGCCAGCATCGATCCACAAGATGCCCTGTGCGGCCACAGTGAGAGCAGAGGAAGCAGGAAGAACTCTGACCACCGGAATGGTGGTTGCGACTACCAGAGCCGCTCCGTTGAGTTTGGTGAGCATATTGTTATGGAGGAGGAGGAGAAGACATAAGCAAACGCTGAATAAGAGATGTAACCGCTGCAATACATGCGGCCGTTGTGTCCAAGTTAGGAGAGTCCGCTTCACCCAAGATTTGTTGGCGAATCATGTCGTAGGAATCAGGAAGCCGGACGAGGCAACACACAATAAGCAGTTCTTGAAAGTGTTTGTGTTGTTCGGCAAGATCCGCAGAGAAGGGAAATGTTGAATAATTTCAGCCCCAAGAGGTTGAACATGTTGATAAGCGGTAGCAGGAGACATAGATGGACGAGCAAAGAGGTCTGCATATAAGGTATAAATGCGGTACGTGTGAGCCCCTTTTGAGTACAGAGCAGCAAGATGAAGCCATGCCTTCTTGACCATCTCATCATGACGGATAACAGGAAGACATTCATCAGAAAGACTGCTAGTGAGCCAAGTGTGGATAAGCGCATCGCTAGCATCCCAGTCATCAAATTTAGCAGAAGTGGTGGCAGGAGCATCATCGGTAAGGTGGTGTCGTTTGCATTGTGAGCGGAGGACTAAGGTGAAGGAGACGCTCCAATCCGGGTAGTTGGATCCAACAAGCTTGGAGACGGTACCAAGATTCCCAGATGGAATGGGAGGAGGAGGAGGAGTTGTGACAGGAGTAGTGGTGGTTGTAGAATAGCTGGAAAGGGGCAGGGAAGAAGTCGCGCGGGTAGAGGGAAGAGAGAAAGGCCGCGCGGGAAGAAAGAGACCGGGGAGGATAAAAAGCCGCGCGAAGAAAGAAGACCGCAGCAGACAGAAGAAGAATCTTCAATGGAGAAAAGGAAGAAGTCGCGCAGGAAGAGAGCAGGTCGCGCTCACAGAAGACCGAGAAGCCGCGAAAATAGTCTGCGGAGAAGAAGAAGGCCGCAGAACCAAAGAGAAGTGACAAAAGGAGGAGAGGCCACGCGAACAAGAGGAAAGAAGGAGATCAGGTCGCGCGGGCAGAGAAAGGCACTGAATCAGGCGGACAAGATCGCAGGCTCTAATACTATGTGCGAACAGAAAAAGGAAGTCCGGAAAATGGACAAACAGAAATTCTTGTATTCCAAAAAATCTATCAATTACATGGTATAGCCACCCTTTTATAGAATGGAGGAGATGAGAGAGATTAAAAATAAATAATGTGGGACTAAAAAATTTCATGTACATGCTGTTTAACATAAAAACAGGTCGCCAAGCCGTGCGGTTTGATGAATGGGCAAACCGCCCGGCAACCACAAGAGAAAGACACCAAGCCGCCAAACTAGACCGCCAGGTCGCCCTGTCTCCAAGTCGCCAGGGAAAGAATGACAAACTGCTAGAGCACCAACAGCAACAGGACAGTAACCAAACCGTGGGAGAGAAACCGAAAGACCGCCCGGACTGCAACACGCCAGAGTTAGACTGCCAGACCGCCCGGTCTCTAATCTGTAACATGACGGAGCCCTTTGACTACGAGCCGGTGCGAGACCTCATCTTGAAGACCGACCAACCCCAATTTCGCGCCCTGGAGCTCTCGCACCGAGTCTCGTGCCGCCTTATTTTCAACAATAAGAAGTGGAAGGAGGCCGAGACTGGCCTAGCTGCAGAGCGAGAGAAGTCGAACAATCTCGAGAAGAGGTTGGTGGTCGCTGATAATCTCCTCGCCAAAAACCAGGGCGGCATGGTAAGCATTTTAACAGTCCTTTGCCAGTTTCACTTTCGCGTAAATTCATATTAACTGATAGCCTTCTCACAGGATGTCGAGATGGCTGATCAGATGCGTTCGCGCATAGTGGCTTTGGAGGAGGAGAATAGAAATTTAACTTCACTCTCATCTGGATCCGCTTCAAGCTCTCCCGCCCACTCATTATTCTTCGGACGAGGTCGACGGCCTTTGCCGAGATGCCAATACCAAGATGACCGAGCTTGTTTTGAAGATGATGGAGCTGGGGGTTGTTAAAAAGATGCCGAGATAGTCACTGCCTGCGACCTGGTCCCCCAGCTTTATGGCGAGACGGAAGAAGGTTCTACTTCCAGTGAACAGGAGTGAAGGGGTGTCAACCGGACCCGAGACTCCCCCCCTTTTTGTTTCTTTTACTTGTACACTTGTTTTTGAAGAATCAAAATGCCTTTTCATGGGAGAATCTCCCTTTTTTGTAATGAACATAGAAACTTCTGTTACATCTCCTTGCTCTGTGTTCTTTTCCCTTTATTTCATTTTACTTTACATTGCGGATAACCCTCTGCTCCGTTTCTACTTACGAGGTAGAGCTCTCAGCCGTCTCGCTTAAGAATTGGCTTAGGGCGCGAGTCGTTAGTCCTCCTCTCGCCTTCTCCATGCGCGAGACCATTTGGTATTTTCTCCTCATTTTGCCTTCAGAACAATCCGGCGCGAGTAGACCCGGGAGATCAATCAGCTTCTGTGTGAAGTCATTCCTCTTTAACCTTTTATGCGAGGCCTTCCCTTGGCCATGGAGCGCCTACTTGTTATAGGCCAGATCTTCTATGTCGAGCGCTGGTTGGGAATGTCCATACTCACTTACATCTCACCAATCTCTCCCACTCGTAGGAGTATTTCGTTCTTTATAAGCATTCTTCGTCCTCTGATATGTTTAGATATTTTTCTTTGGGGTAATCTTATAAATTGTCTTGCCACCGAGTGAACCTACAGCCCTGACAGCTTGATGGGGGCCTGGTCATCGGGTCTGTTCGGGGCCATCTCTCCAAACAACATCAACCATCGAGTGAGCCTACAATCCTGCCGGCTAGGTGAGAGCCTAGTCAGTGGGTCTGCTCTGGGTCTCCCCTCCAAACAACCTCCAACCATCGAGTGAGCCTATAGTCCTGCCAGCTAGGTGAGAGCCTGGTCAACGGGTCTGCTCGTGGTCTCCTCTCCAAAAAACCTCCAACCACAGAGTAAGGCTACAGTCCTGCCAACTAGGTGAGAGCCTAGACAACGGGTCTGCTCGGGGTCTTCTCTCCAAATAACCTCCAAACATAGAGTGAACCTACAGTCCTATAAGCTAGGTGAGAGCATGGTCAGCGGGTCTGCTCGGGGTCTCCTCTCGAAACAACCTCCAACCACCGAGTGAGCCTACAGTTCTTCCAGCTAGATGAGAACCTGGTCAGCAGGTCTGCTCAGGGTCTCCTCTCCAAACAACCTCCAACCACCGAGTTAGCCTATAGTCCTGCCAGCTAGGTGAGAGCCTGGTCAGCGGGTCTGCTCGGGGTCTCCTCTCCAAACAACCTCCAACCACCGAGTGAGCCTATAGTCCTATCAGCTAGGTGAGAGCCTGGTCAGCGGGTCTGCTCGGGGACTCCTCTCCAAAGAACCTCCAACCACTAAGTGAGCATACAATGCTGCCAGCTAGGTGAGAGCCTGGACAGAGAGTCTGTTTGAGGTCTCCTCTCCAAACAACCTCCAACCACCAATTGAGCCTACAGTCCTACCAGCTAGGTGAGAGACTTTGTTAGCGGCTCTGCTCAGGATCTCCTCTCCAAACAACCTCCAACCATCGAGTGAGCCTACAATCCTGCCAGCTAGGTGAGAGCCTGGTCAGCAGGTCTACTCTGGGACTCCTCTCCAAACTACCTCCAACCACCGAGTGAGCCTACAGTCCTTCTAGCTACGTGAGAGACTGGTCAATGGGTATGCTCAAGGTGTCCTCTCCAAACAACCTCCAACCACCGAGTAAGCCTACAGTCCTGCTAGCTAGGTGAGAGCCTGGTCAGCGGGTCTGCTCGTGGTCTCCTCTCCAAACAACCTCCAACCAACGAGTGAGCCTACATTCCTGTTAGCTAGGTGAGAGCCTAGTCAGCAGGTCTGCTCGGGGTCTCCTCTCCAAATAACCTCCATCCACCGAGTGAGCGTAAAGTCCTGCTAGTTAGGTGAGAGCCTAGTCAGCGGGTCTGCTCGGGGTCTTGTCATCCATCTTTTTCACTCTCACGCCATGAAATAAGACACCTGGGATTCCATTATATCAAAAGATCACCACAAATTTACAAGTATTGAAAGATGAAAAAAGGTGATGGGTAGAATCTTTTTAAGTCATCGTCGCTTCGGGCACGATCGAGGCGTACCCCGTCCACATCTTGGAGGTGGTACCCCCTGAATTCAGGACCTCCTTCACCATAAAGGGTCCGTCCTAGTTGGGATTGAGCTTTCCCACTGAGGCTCCTCTGACTGCTGCGTCCACGCTTTTGAGAACCAAGTCACCCTTCTGGAACTGCTTGACCCTTATATGCTTGTCAAAGTATCTCGCAATCCGGCGCTTGATTTCTTCCTGCTGAATCAATGTCAAATCCTTGAGTTCTTCCACCTGATCAAGAGAGAGTTTTTGCTCCTCCTCATTATCTGCCCTCCATCCTTCATCTCCCTTCTATGTAGTGGCAACTCTTGGAGATGTGACCTCGAAATCTATCAGTATGACTGCCTTCGAGCCATGAGAGATGTTGGATCCATATTTTGGATTTGGGCTAGGTTCATTGAGTTAGGATGTCTTTGACCCACCTTGTATAGTCAGGGTCATTGGTTGTGTCCTAGAGTCTAGGGTTTGTCCTTAGAACATCATCCTGTGGACCAGCCATCCTCCAGACTGCCAGAGAAACTCAAGTCTTAGAGATATTTGCAGCTCAAGGAAATCTGTTCGACGTTCGTCGATCTCAGCTCAACTAACCACATTCCTTGGTCGACGAACTCTGGTCTACTAATTTGAATCCTTCTCAGCTAGAGACTTCTCAAATATTAAGTCCACAATCATTCTTCAGTCGACGAATTTGGATCTCTGTTTGACGAATGATGATTTTCTGTTTGACGAATGATAATTGTCAGTTCGACGTAGATTGTAGCAGAATTGACAAGTTTCCCTTGAAGACTAATTGTCATTGTCTGGTCGACGAACTCATCAGCTCAGCTGGATGAACTGTGAACTCAGCTCGACGATTTCCGTTCTTCGTTCAACGATTCCAGACAAGGTCTACTCCAGTTTTCCGTCCCTTTTCTTGGCAATGATTCCTGAGTAATTAAAGCTCAATCTTCTCGGAATGTTACCGTTAGAACGAGCATTGATCATGGATTATTTCATGCCGTTTTTCCACGAGACAGTTAGGGAATTCATTGATTGTTGTTTCCTTCCCAGGCCGACTGCATTTACTGCTCAAGCAGTCAAATTTCGAGTGTGTTCTTCAGTCAGTTTGGAAGAAGAAAAAAAAAGATCAAGCATTTTTTTGGCTGACAGATATTGCATTCAACAAGTCTTATAGAAATCAAAATGTTTCACACTGCAATCAGCCTAGTCCAGAGAACATTCTCATCAAGAAGAAGAAGAACACACAATCTCTTTCAAGAGTCTTCTTCTTTCAACCCTACAGGACACAGAAGGACAACAAAAACTCTATCTGTCAAAGAAGTTCCTGAAGCAATCTCTGGTCAAGGCAATCAAGTTTTTGAAGACCTATCACCCTAAAGAAGTGCTCCAGATTTCCTGATCCCTTCAAGATCTCAGGGGGAGTAATCTGCTGAAATCAATCCACTAGTCTTCTCAGTTGTTATTGAGAAAGAGAAGACACCATCACCTTTTCCATTCTCTGTACAGGATTTTAAGTCCCATCAAAATTATTCATGGTTGCAAGTCTCCTACCAAAAGACTTGAGGTTTTGGTTTTTGAGCACCTGAACAAAAGCTCATTGGTGTCAGACACCTGATCAAAAATCTGAGTGGATTCCTACCAGGGTGGTAGAAGAGTGGATGTACCCAGGTTGGGGAACCACTATAATTTCTTGTGTCGTATGGTTGCCCTTTTCTTTTGTTTTTGGCTGTGTTCTGTGATGTATTAGGTTGCTGTGCTTATTTCTTTGTTTGCTAACCTGTTCACCTAGCTTTACAACAAAAGTTGTAAAGATTTTTTAAGAGACCACAATATTCTGTTCACCCCCCCCCTCTAGAGTATTTCAGATCTAACCTTCACTTTCAATTGGTATCAGAGTGAGGTTGGTTAAACTACCACACCTTAGTAGGTTGGCTATTTTTTGGTTGCACAGGCTAACACCTGAACCATAAAGATCCCTCTTGTTAGATCTGATTGCTTTGTTTCTATTATTAGATTTATTTCTTCACAGAATGGCTCAAAACAAAGATTATGCAAGCAGCAGACCTCCAGTATGCAATCTTAACATATTTGCCATCTAGAAGGCAAGAATCAAACTGTATATGAACTCTATTGATGAAGATATCTTTGCTTCCATATTAACAGGAGTACCTCCAGCACCTGCAGCTTCTCCAAGTACTACAAATATGACTGCAGTACCTCCTCCAGATAATACTGAAGCCCTGAGGAAAGCCAAAATTGCAGATGCAAAAGCAATGAATATCTTGGCTCAAACTATGTCAGATGATATATTTCAGAAGGTGGCTGAGTGAACCTCAGCCAAGGCCATTTGGGACCCCCTCAACCAAATGGTAGCTGGTTCAGCTGATGAAAGGAAAGATAGGAGATCAAATCTCATATCCATGTATGAGAATTTTAAGAAGGATGACGCTGAATCAGTTGCTGAAATGTACAATAGGTTGAGCTCAATCATCAATAAGCTTAAAACCTTGGATAAAGCTATCACCCTTATAGATGTGAATGATAAAATCTTGATGTGCTTCCCTAGCTCTTGGGACTTAAGAATCTGGCCTATCAAAAAAGCTAAAAGCCTAAATGAGATATCAACTGAATCTCTGCTAGGCAAACTAAACTCTTATGAGCAGTTGATTAAATCAAGAGAAGCAGCTGAATAGAAATAAATAACTCCAGTGAGAAAAGATCACAGTATAGCTTTCAAGGTATCAGAGGAAAGTGAGACCTCAACATCTAATGAAGAACTAATGAGCCTCTTTGCAAAAAGATTTTATAAGATGGCTAGAAAGGACTTCAAAAAAATCATCCAAGCAGGATGATAAGCCCAAATATGACAAGACACCAACCAAGGAGGTTGTGTGCTTTGGATGTTGAAAGCCTGGACATTACATCTCTGAATGTCCAGAAAGCCAGAAGAAGGAGAAAAGTAGACAAAAAGACTCCAGGAGAAAACACAGCAGCAGACCCTCCTCCAGCAAGTACAAAAAGAGAGACAAAGGCTTTGTTGCTGAAACATGGAGTGATACTGAAGAAGAATCATCCTCCTCCAGCTCAAGTGAAGAAGAGGAAGAAGCAAGATCCAAGGAGGTTTGCCTTATGGTAATTGATGCCTCCAGGAGCAGTTCAAGATCAGAAAGTGAATCTGAAGATAAGGTAGCCTCAGAGTCAGAGGCAGATCAGGTTTTTTCAAGTTTTGATTATAATTCTGATTCATTTAAAATTGAATTCAAGACTATGTGTTTAGATTTAATTAGTTCAGAGAAAGAAATAAAAGCCCTTAGAGAAAAACTAGGAAACCTTGAATATGTTAACTCAGAAAATCTTAAACTAGAAGATCAACTAACTTTAGCAAATGAGCAGATAATTTAATTAAAGTTTGATTTATGTGAGGCTAAACAACTTGAGAAATCTCTCAATGGAAGAAGTCTCAAGCTGATGGACATAACAAGCACAGTAAATGCTAGATTAAATGGCAAGCTGGGCTTGGGTGCATCATCAGGTTTGCCCCCCATAATTAAGAAAAATATCCTTACAACACCCATTAAATTTGTTTCTGCCAAGGGAAAAGAGAAGATACTAAACAAACCAATGTCTGAAAACAATCCAAAACTCATAGGCAAGAGCAATAAAAATCAGAAAACAGCTAATAAAAACAAGATTCAGCAGCATTCGTCGAACTCAGATCGACAAAATGTGGCCCGTTCGTCGAACCTAGATCGACGAATGCTGAACGCAAACTTCAGTAATAATAATTCGTCTAACTGCAATCGATGAACTTTGTATGGTTCGTCGAGCAGAGGTCGATGAACATGGGGCGCAGAAAATGACTATTATCATTCTCTGAGCAGAGATCGACGATCTCAGCCCTATTCGTCGAACTCTGGTCGACTAACTTACAGAAACTCATCGAACCCAGAAGGACCAAACATAAATCATTTCTCTTACAGAAATTCTAAGCCAGCTAATAAACCATTCACTCTAGTAGCTGATTGGGTTATTCCACCTAGGAGATATCACCCCTTAGTTTATAAATCTCAACCTAATTTGTCAGTTATATCCAGCTTTTCATTTCAACAAAATAAAGGACCCAAGGTAACCTGGGTCAAGAACAATTATTTTTTGTTTTTCATTACAGGTAAAGAGCTGTCCAAGGGTGAGTCAGACATGGTACTTGGACAGTGGTTGCTC
Source organism: Platanthera guangdongensis (assembly GCA_039583875.1). NCBI lineage: Eukaryota > Viridiplantae > Streptophyta > Magnoliopsida > Asparagales > Orchidaceae > Platanthera > Platanthera guangdongensis. The sequence continues at coordinate 44,349,976 of CM077160.1, read as the reverse complement.
CAAGCATATGACAGGCAATAAGGACAATCTATCTAATTACAAGTCCAAGCTAGGACCAAAGGTGATCTTTGGTGATTCAAATAGTGGCCAGTCTGAAGGATATGGAGCAGTAAAGATTGGAACAGTTACCTTCAAGAGAGTAACATATATAAGAGGACTCAAATATAACATAATATCCATAAACCAATTATGTGATGAAGGTTATCAGGTACACTTTAACTCTACCTCATGTTCTATTATTAATAATAAAAACAAAACTATTTTAATTGGAACTAGACAAGGTAACATATATCTAGTAGATTTTATTTCTGCCAAAACTGATGTTTGTTTACTCAATATCACTAGTAACCGAAATGAGTTGTGGCATAAAAGATTAGGTCATGTAAACCTTAAAAATATAGCTAGGTTATCTAAAGACAACCTTGTTAGAGGCTTACCTTCTGGTCCCTACAAGAAGGAAAACCTATGCAGGGCTTGTCAATTAGGAAAGTAAACTAAAACTAGTTTCAAATCTATTAATAAGAGTGATTCACCTAGGATTTTGTATTTGCTTCATGTGGACCTATTTGGACCCATTGCAGTACAAAGCCTAGGAGGGAAGTCTTACACTTTAGTAATTGTTGATGACTTCTCAAGATTCAGTTGGGTGGCCTTTCTGAGAACTAAGTCAGATACATTCAAGGTTCTTACAGATTTTCTCAGGACCACACAGATTGAGTTCTCTACTCATGTTGCATTGATCAGAAGTGATCATGGCACAGAGTTTGAGTCTCTTCTTATGCATGAGTTTTGTGAGAAGGAAGATATCAGGCAATGCTTCTCAGCTTCTAGAGCTCCCCAACAAAATTGGGTAGCTGAAAGGAAAAATAGGACACTCATTAAAGCTGCAGGTACATTATTGGCAGATGCTTACATGCCTCTATCATTTTGGGCAGAAGCTGTAAACACTACTAACTATGTCCTGGATAAAAGCTTTATACATAAGCTGAAAAATAAGACCCCCTATGAATTGCTTAAAGGAAAGAAACCTAAAATCACATATTTTAAAGTTTTTGGTTGTATATGTTATATTCACACAAATAACAAAAGATACATTAGAAAGTTTGAGGCTAAGGCTGAAGAAGGGATTTTTCTAGGATACTCCCAAGTAAGCAAGGCCTATAGGGTTTTTAATAAATCCTCTCTTAAAATTAAAGAGTCAGTCCATGTATCTTTTAATGAAGCTAACATGTCTTATAAGGAGAAAGATATTTCTACCAAAAGCTCTTTGCAGGTTCCACTATTGTGTGAGTCTATGGATGGACTAAACCTTACCCAAGAGGTGTCAACCCATCCTTCTCCACAGGTTGCTGAAGACAGTGAAGAAGAAAATTAAGTGGAAGTGGCTGAACTTTCCTCAACAGCTAATAACATTCCTCAAGAGGAATTAATTATAGAAGCTATTGCTGAACAAACTCCACCCACTGATCTTGTCACACTTAGAGATCACCGCAGATCTCAAGTGATTGGAGAAATTTCAGCAGGTGTACAGACAAGACATCAACTCAACCAAGACTTGATGCATGCCTGTTTTCTCTCTCAGATTGAACCTCTATCCATCCATAAAGCTGAGCAAGATCCCCACTGGATCATTGTAATGCAAGAGGAACTGAATCAGTTTGAGAGATGTAGAGTTTGGGATTTGGTTCCAAGACCTCACAACTACCCAGTTATTGGAACCAAATGGGTCTACAGAAACAAGCTGGATGCTCAAGGAAACATTGTGAGAAACAAGGCTAGGCTTGTTGCTCAGGGCTACAGGCAAGAGGAAGGAATTGACTATGACCAAACCTTTGCCCCTGTTGCAATGTTAGAGGCCATAAGAATATTCCTTGCCTATGCAGCTCACAGGAGATTCAAAGTTTTCCAAATGGATGTCAAGAGTGCATTTTTGAATGGAGTGCTTCAAGAAGAGGTTTATGTGGAACAACCTCCAGGTTTTATCTCTCTAACTCAACCCTCTTTTGTGTTTAAATTGCATAAAGCTCTCTATGGTTTAAGGCAATCTCCAAGAGCTTGGTATGAGACCTTAGCAAGCTTTCTTTTAGAGCATAAATTTACAAGAGGAACCATAAATAAAACCATTTTCACTAGACATCATAAGGACCAAATATTGTTAGTGCAAATCTATGTGGATGACATCATCTTTGGGTCTACTGATCCCAAATTATGCAAGAGGTTTGCTGACCTCATGCATTCCAAATTTGAGATGAGTAGCATGGGTGAGCTTTCCTACTTCCTTGGTCTCCAAGTGAAGCAGCTCCCTGATGGTATCTTCCTCTCCCAAGCTAAGTATGTTAAAGAGCTTATTAAGAAGTTTGGGATGGGTGATGCTTCAGGAATGAAAACACCTATGGCTACCAATGCTGTTGTGGATTCTGATGCAGCAAGGAAACCTATAGATCAGAAGCATTATAGGGCAATTGTTGGATCCATATTATACCTAATAGCTAGCAGGCCTGATATCATGTTTGCCACATGCCTTTGTGCTAGGTTCCAAGTGAACCCCAATGAATCTCACCTTATTTTCTTAAAAAGAATTTTGAGATATATAAAGAGTTGTCCTAATCTAGGACTCTGGTATCCTGTAGAGTCAGAGTTTGAGTTAACTGGATACTCAGAGGCTGACTATGCTGGATGTAGAGTGGACAAGAAAAGTACCTCTAGAACTTGCCAGTTCCTGGGTATGAGACTTGTCTCTTGGTTTTGTAAAAAACAAACATCTGTGTCTACATCAACTGCAGAAGCAGAATATATGGCTGCTGGCAGCTGCTGTTCACAAATGTTATGGATACAAAACCAACTCCTAGACTATGGTGTCAACTTAAATAATTCAACATTATTTTGTGATAACACTTGTGCTATTGTTATAGCACAGAATCCAGTTCACCATAGTAGGACTAAAAATATTGATATAAGGTATCATTTCATTAGAGATAATGTAGACAAAAAGAAAATTAATCTAATCCATATTCCTACTGATTTACAGAGAGCAGACATTTTCACCAAACCCTTGTATGAGAAAAATCATCTGTTCTTTATAAATCAACTGGGAATGATCAATGAAGAAGAGTTAAATTAGTTTTTGTCTACATTCGATGAATTCTCCAGAGTTCGTTGAACGGAGTTCGATGAATTAGGGAAAGTTTGAGAGATGCTCGTCGAACGAAGATCGACGAATTCTTTGTGTGGAAACAATTTTCGTCGACCTGAGATCAACGAACTTTGCTTCAGATGATATTTCATCGAACGGAGCTCGATGAACTGTTTTCGTTTCTTCTGGATGAGATCGACGAATTATTTATCTATAATTTATTTCGTCGACCTTAGTTCGGAGAACTGTTTTCTTTTTCATGGAACGGAGTTTGTCGATTCATATTCAGGAAAACCCTATATCTAGGTTTTCTTCAACCTCCGCCCCGCGCTTTCAGTTCTTGTTGCACTTGATTGCTGTTTGTTTCTCTTGCAGGTAATCAATGGCGGTTCCAGCGAGCACCCTAGCTGCAATGAAATTCGACACAGGCTTTGATATGGACTTTGATTCATTTCAGCATTCTGACCCTATATTTCTTTACATTCTGGAACTTATTGAAGAGCTGGGTCTCAAGGATTTTATGACCAGGAGAATCAAACTGCATGCAATGGAGATTAAAGAATGGGTATATACTTCTTCTGCTTCTGAGGACAACACCTTGACTGGGAATATCAGGGGTTATGTTGTTTCTTTATCCCCCTCCGTTATTTCTGAAATTTTTGAGTTGGTCAATGGCGAAGAAGATTTGGATATAGATTCTGATGAGTTTAGTTCGATGCTGAAGCTGATGGGGTTTACTGGCAGTAACACTGACAAGCTGTTAAAGAAACAGCTTTCTACCGCCTACCAGTTCTTGGCGGATGTTGTGGGAATAGTTTTGATGGGCAAGCACTCCGCGCATGATTACATAACAAGATACCAATTCCTTGTCATGTGCACGGTGGTCAACATGAGTCACGTTGATTGGGGCAAGATCTTCTTTGATTTGATAAAGAAGAAAAACAGTAAGAAAGATGTATGCTTTGGAAGTATCCTGGGGATTTTCCTTCAAGAAAAAGCTGGTGAATTCATGGTCTCTGATGTAGGCTATTCCTTAGGGATCCTACACGGAGGGCGTGACTACGACCTTAACAACGTTAACGCTCCCTAACCTACACACAAACGAAATGCAGCGACCACAATGAATTTTATTTATCGTTCGCGCTAACATACGGATAGCCGATTCGCCAGTGGAACGGAGAATGGCTATAGGCCAAAATCCTTTCCGGCTAAATGGAATAATATTGATTCCGGTCGAGCTTGGAGTTGTACCAAAATAGATCCACCAAAAATAAAGCACGATTCAAAAGTGGTAGGATTTATCCCAACAAAACAAAAGTGAGGAGCGCCAATCCTCTCGATAGATCTTTTCGGAAAAACCAAATGAAAATCTCAGATCTATTATTAGTAACACCGTGAAAAGTTAACGATTCGAGAAATCACGCAAAATTCGTCCACCGCAAGAACTAGTCAAAGAAAGAAATCTCTTGTGTAGGAATTTCGTTACCCCACTCGGAAACGTAGATCCGAGATGTTTGGATCCACAAAGAACGACCGCTCTTCCTCTTGAACCCACGGGAAACGCACCACAGATGAAGATTCTTGCTCGTCTCCTTTGCTTTCTCGTCGTGGACGATTACCCCAAAACCTTGGTTCTTCCTTGCACTCGATCCTTTTCCTCCAAGGTGGCCGAAAATGCCAAAGGGTTGAATATGATTTCGGTGGAGAAAGGTAGAGAGGTGGGAGAACGATGGGTTGTTAGAGGAAGCGAGGAGTAGAAGGGGCGGCCAAGCAAAGAGGGAGAGGGGCAGCCGAACTCCTTGAGATGGAGCCTTGAGGGGGGCGGCGGCTAAGAGGAGGAGGAAAGGAGAATTAGGTTTAGGCAAGCAATTTTCTTTGATTTCAATAATAATCCCATAACAAATGAAAATTTGGCCTTATATAAGGCTTACAACCATGTGGCTATTAGCAGCCCAAAATAAAATATTGTTCCTAAATGAAATGACAGAAAATAACATAGTTTCAAATACCACATATAAAAGATAAACGCAGACCACTAGTAAAATAAATTTAACTCTTAATCTTTTTGCGTGGGAGAAGATTGTAGCCGTGCCCGCTTCGGCACCGCAAGTCTTTTGTTGGAGGAGCATCGTCGTCATCTTCTGCCACGGCAACACCGCCATGGACGTCGTCTTCATCGCCCAGTTGGCCGTCATGGTGGCCATCGCCATCAATCCTCCCGCTCTCAAAAGGACTCATCGTCGATGAGTGGGCTGGACGGTAACGGTGGAGGAGATCTGCATCAAGAAGAGCCAGCTCTGCGGAAGAAACCCAAGAGTCATCCAAAGCTGGGCGACCACGCCATCTGACCAAAAACCTGTGAACGTCGCCGTCGGGAGTAGAAAACACCGCATCCTGCAAAATCTTGTCAGGCAAGAAATCGGTCCGGGGGAACCTTGGAAAAGCGTTAGGCGCAGAAGAAAAACAAGTTGCATCATCAATAGGCAACGTACCTCCCGAAGGATCCGAAAGGGAGAGCGGTCCAGAAATATTCTCACCCCCACCCCTTTAGACGGTATAGTGGAAATCTGAAACAGAGAGACTAACAGTTCAGGTGGTGGAGCGACATAGAGCGTTATATCAGAAATGTGAAAAACAGGGAAGATTCCCCAATCAGCGGGTAACTTTAATAAATATGCATTTTCACCTAGCTTCTTCAAAACCCGAAAAGGACCGGCTCTCCTATTCGCTAATTTTTTTATGGTGCCCGAAGGCATCCGTTCAGGGATAAGACGTACCATTACCAAATCGCCAATATTTAAGGGGACTGCTCGCTTATGTATGTTAGCATTCGATTGATAAATAGCATATTGTTTAGCTAACGTCTTGCCTATGTGCTCATGGAGAGTGTGAACGTGCGAGGCGAAGTCCTGTGCAAATTGACTTGATTTAAATGATGGTGGTAACAGAATCAAGTCAAGAGGCACGGGCGCCTTATATCCATGCACTATCTCATTTGGCGATAACCCGGTGGACCTATTCTTAGAATTATTGTAGGCTAGTTGAGCGTGAGGAAGTATAAGGTCCCATGTACCCTTATGATCACCCACTAAGCAACAAAGTAACCCACCCAAACTCCGGTTAACAACTTCCATTTGCCCATCCGTTTGTGGATGATAGGCCGACGAAAACATAAGTCAAGTTCCCAAAAGCTTCCAAAGTGTTTTCCAAAAGTAGCTAGTAAACTTAACATCTCTATCGGTCACGATGGTTTTGGGGACACCCCGATGTGCCACGACCTCCTTAAAATACAACTTAGCGACGTGTGAAGCATCGTTGGTGCTATGACAAGCGATGAAATAAGCCATTTTTGAGAATCGGTCCACTACGATCAAGATGGAATTGTGACGCCTAAATGTCAGTGGAAGGCCCAATATATCAGATAAGATTACAAATTCTTTTGAGATAAGAGAGTGTCGCCAATGCTGGAGACAACGTATCACGGCATAGAACTCACGATCATAATTGGAATAATATAACTTTGGACCGGCAAGTTTTTCGCTAAAATATCCTATCGGATGTCCCTCTTGACTTAAAACTCCTCCGATCCCTATTCCCGATGCGTCGCATGATAATTCAAACACTTTACTAAAATCCGGCAATCGTAATAATGGGGCTTCGGAAATTCGGTCCTTAATCATTTGAAACGCGCGAGTGGCCGCTTTAGTCCAAGAAAATTCTCCTTTCTTCATGCATTTGGTGATCGGTGCCATGATACTACTAAAGTTTTGGATGAACCTTCGATAAAATGTGGCCAAGCCGTGAAAACTTCTAACTTCCCGAATATTTGTTGGTTCAGGCCACTCTTTAATCACTTGGACCTGTTTTGGGTCAACATGAATGCCTTCGGAACTCACTATGTAGCCCAGAAACTCTAGGGTCGTCACACCAAAGGCACATTTTTTAAGATTGATATATAGATTTTCTTGGCGCAAGGTTGATAGGATTGTCCTTAGATGTGTGTCATGATCCTTTTGTGAACGGCTGAATACTAAGATATCATCAAAGTATGCGACTATGAATTTACCCATGTATGGCTTAAAAACTTGGGTCATCAATCGAGAGAAAGTACTCGGTCCGTTGGTGAGCCCTTCTCCAAGCACCAACCACTCTTAGAGCCCATCCTTAGATTTAAAAGCCATTTTCCATTCATCTCCTTCTCGTATCCTTATTTGATGATAACCACTTTTGAGATCCAATTTTGAAAATATGGCGGCGCCCGATAACATATCTAATAAGTCATCCAAACGGGGAATGGGGAACCTATATTTGACCGTAGTTTTATTTATGGCCCGGTAGTCTACACACAATCGCCAAGACTTATCTTTCTTTGGAACCAAGAGGGCTGGTACGACGCATGAGCTCTTACTATGGCGGATAAGACCCTTTGCTAGCAAATCCGAAATTAAAGCTTGTAGCTCCTCATGTGCGGAGGGGTTGAGCCGATAATGTAGATGGTTAGGCAATGAAGAGCCCGAGATGAAATCAATCTCATGCTGAATATCTCTCATGGGTGGCAACTTAGATGGCAAGTCCTCCGGATAGACGTCTTTATACTCTTCCAATATAGTGCGCAGAGATAACGATATATTCGCTAAAATGGGCGAGTCTTCCTTAGCTTGTAGGCAAACTAAGACATACAGGATGCCGTCCAAGAAGGTCTCGCGTTCCAACTCCTTCTTACTTATCAAACTTATAATTTTTCTTTCCGCAGGCACAATTGTGTCTTTGGGGGCAACCGAAGGATCCTTGGGCGGTGTGGGTTTCAGTATAATGGTCTTACCATTATACTTGAACTCGTAAGTGTTAGCTCGCCCGAAATGGGTCATGTCATAATCATAGAGCCACGGGAGCCCTAGAAGTACATGACATACATCCATGGGGATGACGTCGCACCACACTTTATCGACATAGCTCTTCAACGTAAGTGGCACTAAACATCGCTTAGAAACCGCGATAGACGTTTTGTTCACCCACGCTATTTTATATGGCTGGGGGTGTTGTTCGGGGACGAGGTGCATACGAGTGATGGCGTTTTCCGAAATGACATTCATGCAACTTCCGCTGTCTATTATTAACTTGCACCACTTTTCACAACATTTAAAATTTAAAGAAAATATGTTTGTCCGATTGTGCTCATCCGGTGCACGCGGTGTGGCCAAGATACACCTCATAACCATCATATAAGACTCATCTTCGATATCACTCAGCTCGGCATCTGATTCACTGCCAGCTTCATAGACGAGCTCGGCAGGCTCAGACGTGGACTCTAATAGTGCCAGTGGCTTACTCTTAGTGGGACACTCACTAGAGTAGTGTCCTTGAATTCCGCACGAATAACAGGTACCATTAGTCTTATTAATTCGTCCTATTGGAACTCTCTCTCCATTGGGATTTTTATTGTTCCTAGCGGTAATTACTATGGAACTTGAGTCAGTCGATCGGAACTTTCCTTTGTCTCGCATGGATGACGAAGGTGGGGGACCTAAGATGGATTTTCCTTTCTGGAATGCTCGACCCTTGGACTTGTTGGCATTGTGCATTTCTATATCCAATGCTGCATTGAATGTTGTGTTAAGGTCCGTGTGACCATAACGCAAAAGCTTGCCTTGGATGTCTGTATTAAGTCCCTTATGGAAACGAGATAGTGTGACCTCGGTCATTTCTCGAATATCACAACGCACCATCATATCCTTGAGTTGTCCCATGTACTCCGCTACCGATTGGCCCCCTTGACGAAGGGTGGCTAGCTCATCGAACATTTGGGTTCGGTGATACGCCGGGACATATTGGTCATGCAGGAGTGCCTTCATGGCAGCCCACCCAATTGGGGGTGCTCCATTCACGGTGCCTAGACGCCTCTCTTCGTTCAACCAGAACGTTTTGGTTCTACCCAGAAGTTTCATTCGTGCTACCCGCACCTTCTCAACGTCCGTTAGGTTGTGCCACTCAAAATAGCACTCAATATCCATGATCCAGTTTAGAAATACTTGGGGTTCACCCATGCCATCGTAGGATGGTGACTCCATTTTAACGGCCCTAGTTAAGTCGAACTCATAAGGGGCTCGAGGTGCGTACTCATAGTCCTGATCACGAGGGTGATTTTGTCGCTCTTCTCGTTGGTTGACGGGCTGGGGTGGCTGCCCCGGTCGATTTATCCCAAAGCCGGGATTTTGAGGCGCCGCCTGATTTATAACTAACCCTTGTATTAACTAGGTGAGTGCATCGAACCTGGTGTTAAACTCTTCCCTAAGCGCCGCAATTGTTGCAGGAGCATGCTCATCATCATGGTTGTCGGCCATGTGTGAGGAGGATGGAGGATACTCCGTGCCAAGCCTCGTGCGCATGAACAACACTGATACAAGGTGTCTCACCTAGACAAACGACTGTTTGGACAAGAATTTTACAAATCAGGATTTTTATACGCTTAATGACTTGGAGAATGAAAATATTTTTTTTGACTTTTATGCTTTGAAAAAAAGGTAGAAAATTCAGAATTTTTTTTGGTAATTTTTTTGCAGAACTTTTTTTTTTTTTTGTTATATGCAGACCAGATGGTGAAAAATTTCAAATTTTGTGTCTACAAAACGTCCACGACCAAGTGTGGGTCGACGTCCTAAGACCGGAAAGCGTAAGGACGGTGTCGATTGAGAAATCAACACAAATCTCGCTTTGATACCAAATTTGATGTAGGCTATGCCTTAGGGATCCTACACGGAGTGCGTGACTACGACCTTAACAACGTTAACGCTCCCTAACCCGCACACAAACAAAACGCAGCGACCACAATGAATTTTATTTATCGTTCGTGCTAACATACGGATAGCCGATCCTCAAGTGGAACGGAGAATGGTTATAGGCCAAAATCCTTTCCGGCTAAATGGAATAATATTGATTCCGATCGAGCTTGGAGTTGTACCAAAATAGATCCACCAAAAATAAAGCACGATTCAAAAGTGGTAGGATTTATCCCAACAAAACAAAAGCGAGGAGCGCCAATCCTCTCGATAGATCTTTTCGGAAAAACCAAATGAAAATCTCACATCTATTATTAGTAACACCGTGAAAAGTTAACGATTCGAGAAATCACGCAAAATTCGTCCACCGCAAGAACTAGTCAAAGAAGGAAATCTCTTGTGTAGGAATTTCGTTACCCCACTCGGAAACGTAGATCTGAGATGTTTGGATCCACAAAGAACGACCTCTCTTCCTCTTGAACCCACGGGAAATGCACCACGGATGAAGATTCTTGCTCGTCTCCTTCGCTTTCTCGCCGTGGACGATTACCCCAAAACCTTGGTTCTTCCTTGCACTCGATCCTTTTCCTCCAAGGTCGCCGAAAATGCCAAAGGGTTGAATATGATTTCAGAGGAGAAAGGTAGAGAGGTGGGAGAACGATGGGTTGTTAGAGGATGCGAGGAGTAGAAGGGGCGACCAAGCAAAGAGGGAGAGGGGCGGCCGAACTCCTTGAGATGGAGCCTTGAGGGGGCGGCGGCTAAGAGGAGGAAAGGAGAATTAGGTTTAGGCAAGCAATTTTCTTTGATTTCAATAATAATCCCATAACAAATGAAAATTTGGCCTTATATAAGGCTTACAACCATGTGGCTATTAGCAGCCCAAAATAAAATATTGTTCCGAAATGAAATGACAGAAAATAACATAGTTTCAAATACCACATATAAAAGATAAATGCAGACCACTAGTAAAATAAATTTAACTCTTAATCTTGTTGCGTGGGCGAAGATTGTAGTTGTGCCCGCTACGGCGCCGCAAGTCTTTTGTTGGAGGAGCATCGTCGTCATCTTCTGCCACGGCAACACCGCCATGGACGTCATCTTCATCACCCAGTTGGCCGCCGTGGTGGCCATCGCCATCAGTCTCCCCGACCATATTTATCAATGCCAGCAAGCGCCTCACATGCGCTTTGTTTGGCAGATGGGAGAGGACAATCTCTAAGCCATCCAAGGCTTCCTCCTCTTCCATCCCAGCTTCTGAGAGCACAAGGGCCGTGAAGGCCACTCCCCTCCCTACAAAAGAGGTAATTCCATCTCCTCAACCTCTTCCAGCAACCCATCTTCCATCTTTAACCAGTCTTCCATCTCCTCCAGCACCCCAATCACAACAACATTCTCATGCTCATACTCCTCCTCCATCTCCACCACTTGACATCACTGATAGTCCATCTACTCCCCTTCAAGAGAATCCACACCCAACCCCTCCAGCATCACCTCCTCCACCACATCTGTCGAACATTCCACATTTTCATATACCATCCCCTTCTCCACCTCCACCAAACACCACCATGACAAATGTCATTCCACTTGTATTCCCTCCATCCGTTCCTCTCACTTCATCTACCTCGCTACCATCACCATCTACCTCTCCATCTTTGGACCCCCCCAATATATCTACCATAATAACCCTACTCACTCCCCTCCTCAAATCCCTAATCACAGAGGCCATTACACCTCTTGTAAATTTTATCAATTCTTTATCTACCCAAGTATCTCTTCTTTCTACTACCCCCTCTTCATTCAGGGGCCTGGCTCCACGTTCTCCTGCAACCAGGCAGGGGGAGATGCTCTGTGATGAAGCAGCAGCAGATATAGCAGCAGATATAGCAGTAGTTTCAGATGCAGCAGTAGTTTCTCCTACAACAGTCTCAGATGCTGAAGCAGCGGCAAGTTTGACAGAATTTGATTCAGATTTGATTGAATTGATTCATTTCATGGATACTGACATTGAATTAGATGAGTCAGTTCCAGAGTAGATCAAAACTATTGGTGATTTCCATTTGAATCCCACAGTTGATTTGGCTAGTTTGTTGAGATATTTTGATACAATTTATGTACAGTTCCCTTCTACTAAGCCATCCTTGTCTATTATTCTTGTCACCTCTCCAATAAGTCCTACAGTTGCTACACAACTTAGTGATAGTTTTGCTGTTCTAGAGCAAGTCATCTCCCCCCCAGAAGAGATTTCTGCCCCTATTTTTGGTATGGATGATTCCCCAATGCCTGACCTGGATGCATTAATTCTGGCAGACATTGAGGAAGAGAATAAAGCTCAAGAAGAGTGCTCAGTCTTAATCAGCTCTCCAACTCTAGCTTCTGAATCTTCTGCTCCTTCTACAGAAAAGCCTGTTATTTCTGATAGAGCCTTGAAGGCACTGGATGCTATGTATGACAATCCTCAGGGTTCTGCAAGTGTTGATGATGAAGATGATGATGAAGATGATTCAGATGAAGAAGCTGCCAAGAAGAAAACGTAATTGCTGTTAAAGAAAAGGAAAGCCCCTCCTCCTCCTGCTCCTAAGCCCAATCAGATAGCTGACACTCCCTACTACATCTTGCATAATGTTACTCCTTATAAAGGAATGCTAGCTTGGATGTGGCTGTCAAAGAATCAACAAAAGGAGAGGAAAAGAAGTAGGAGATATTCTCCTCCACCAGTTCAGAGATACAGAAGAGATCCACCTCCTCCACCTCCTCCAGCAGCTGGTGCCACTGGCTCTAGCTCTCAGAGATCTTCCCCAATGCAAACTTATCAGAGAAATCTAGGGAGATCTTCTGGAAGCAGTCAGCAACGACATCATTCTTCAGGAAATCAACATCAACTGCAACAACCTCAGCAGCAACAACAAAATATATCTGTAGAACAGAAGGCTGACAGTCCCAAAAGACCAGAATCACCTCCTATTCCTTTTGAGGATCCTGAAACAGCTAACACTGCTAAAATGGCCAGATTCTAGGAACTGATTGGCCTCTCATTGATTAATAAAGCAAAAGCTGAAGGAAAGGACATTTCAGGATACTCAACCATGTCAAAATATAGAAAAGAAGAACTTAAAAGGTTTGACAAAGCAGACAAACTTTTCAATGTTGATGACTATATGAAGCTCCATCCAAAGGCTGTTGTTCCCAGAGCCTCTACTCAGAATATGCTTGGTATAGCTGATATGAAAATGACTATGCCTCAGGCAGCTAATCTAAACAGAGAGATCAAATTCTCAAATCCTGGAGCTAGCAGCAGCAAAGAGAAAGACAAGGACAAACTCAAGAAGAGCAAGATATGATCTAAGTTTCTCTTCCTTTTCCTGTTTTTACTTTTACAACTCTCTAGTTATGTTTCTGAACAAAGCTTTTATATATCTGCTACATGTGTTATAAATTCTCTGTCAGATATATGATTTTACTACTTTGTTTTGATTCAGTCTGTGTCTTCACTTAGTGACCTCACCCAAATAGGGGGAGATTGTTGGATCCCTAGTTTGGATTTGGGCTAGGTTCACTAAGTTAGGATGTCTTTGACCCACCTTGTATAGTCAGGGTCATTGGTTGTGTCCTAGAGTCTAGGATTTGTCCTTAGAACATCATCCTGTGGACCAGCCATCCCCCAGACTGCCAGAGAAACTCAAGACTTAGAGATATTTTCAGCTCAAGGAAATCTGTTCGATGTTCGTCAATCTCAGCTCAACGAACCACATTCCTTGGTTGAAGAACTCTGGTCTACTAATTTGAATCCTTCTCAGCCAGAGACTTCTCAGATTTTAAGTCCACAATCATTCTTCGGTCGACGAATTTGGATCTCTATTCGACGAATGATGATTGTCTGTTCGACAAATGATAATTGTCAGTTCAACGAAGATTGTAGCAGAATTGACAAGTTTCCCTTGAAGACTAATTGTTATTGTCTGGTCGACGAACTCATCAGCTCAGCTCGACGAACTGTGAACTCAGCTCGACGATTTCCGTTCTTCGTTTAACGATTTCAGACTAGCTCTTGTCCAGTTTTCCGTCCCTTTTCTTGGCGATGATTCCTGAGTAATTAATGTTCGATCTTCTCGGAATGTTACCTTTAGAACGAGCATTGATCATGGATTATTTCATGCCATTTTTCCACGGGACAGTTAGGGAATTCATTGATTGTCGCTTCCTTCCCAGGCCGACTGCATTTACTGCTCAAGCATTCAAATTTCGAGTGTGTTCTTCAGTCAGTTTGGAAAAGAAAAAAAAAGATCAAGCATTTTTTTGGCTGACAGATATTGCATTCAACAAGTCTTACAGAAATCAAAAAGATTAACACTGCAATCAGCCTAGGCCAGAGAACATTCTCATCAAGAAGAATAAGAACACAATCTCTTTCAAGAGTCTTCTTCTTTCAACCCTACAGGACACTTAAGAAGGACAACAAAAACTCTATTTGTCAAAGAAGTTCCTGAAGCAATCTCTGGTCAAGGAAATCAAGTTTTTGAAGACCTATCACCCTAATGCAGTGCTCCAGATTTCCTGATCCCTTCAAGATCTCAGGGGGAGCAATCTGCTGAAATCAGTCCACTAGTCTTCTCAGTTGTTATTGAGAAAGAGAAGACACCATCACCTTTTTCATCCTCTATACAGGGTTTTAAGTCCCTTCAAAATTATTCCTGGTTGCAAGTCTCCTACCAAAAGACTTGAGGTTTTGGTTTTTGAGCACCAGAACAAAAGCTCATTGGTGTCAGACACCTGATCAAAATTCTGAGTGGATTTCTACCAGGGTGGTAGAAGAGTGGATGTACCCAGGTTGGGGAACCACTATACTTTCTTGTGTCATCTTGTTGCCCTTTTCTTTTGTTTTTGGCTGTGTTCTGTGATTTATTAGGTTACTGTACTTATTTCTTTGTTTACTAACCTGTTCACCTAGCTTTACAGCAAAAGTTGAAAAGATTTTTTAAGAGACCACAATACTCTATTCACCCCCCCTATAGTATTTCAGATCTAACCTTCACTATCAAGAGAGTTTAAATGGAGTCTCTCCCGTGGCGGTATTTGGAGTGGTCCTCAAGGCCCAGAGAACTTAAGGGAGCTGTTCCACCCAACTTCCCCTTAGGTTCTCCACTTTCTTCTTCAAAAGATTGATGAATTGTAAATATACCTATTTTTGTGTACATTAAATTAGTCATTTTCATTTCTTTTTATTATTTCTCTTTATTTTTATTTAATAAAATGTTTCTTTTTTGTAAATAGTTTGCTTGCTTACTTTATTTTTGATTTTCGGAAAAATTTCAGGAAATTGTCAAATTTTGCATGGGTCATGCCCGTGTTCTTTGGGTCACGCACGTGACCAGGGTGTGACAACTCAAATCCCGTGAAATCGGCCGCAAAATGAAGAAACTGATGAACACGCCTGATGTCACGCTCGTGTCCAATGACACGCCCCGTGACCCCATCCCGTGTCAAGCAAGCTCAACGTTTTCCGCTCGACGAACGTCGACCAACCCGACACGCCCAGAGTGACGCCCGTGACCTGGGGCGTCACTTCTCCACCTGACTCGACGAAAACGCGCTCGACGTTTTCCGCTCGACGAATGTCGACACCTCCCCGACACGCCCGTGTCAAGATGCGAAACGGGTGTGTACTCCTCCACTTGGCCGACCAGACCCGCGCGACGACATTTTGATGCAACCTACGCCCAGTTCTACCTCCCCGACATGCCCATAGTCACGCCCGTGACCTGGGGCATGACCGCCACGTCACCGACACGTGTCCAACCCAAATTCAACTAAGTCGTCAGATCACCGGATCAGCTTATGAAAAGTGCTGACACGCCCCTTGACACGCCCGTGTCCGAGGGCGTGTCCCGTGAAATTTTTTGTCTATAAATTCCAGCCTTCTGCTTGTAATCCTGTTCCACTTTTTGGTTCCATTTTGTAAGGGGAGGTGCTGCCTAGATGGATTTACAACCTTTGGAATGGGGTTTTCTCTCCCTCTCTCTTTTATTTTTGTATTAGCTTTGTAATAGTATTTAGACTTAATAAAAATGTAGATTTTTTCTCATTTCAATGTTTTGGACTTCATCCATGTGCTCACCCTTTGCAATCTTATTTTTCTATTGTTTTAGCTTTATTTTTCTTATCTTTAAAATGTGTGTGTGCGTGTATGAGTATAGATTTGTTTTCATTATAGTTAGTTTTAATAGTTTTGGTTAGTGTTAGGATTTTCCAGTTCTTCTAAAATGCATCCATATAAAGTTATAAAAACGATTATAAAGTGGATTTTGATTTTGATTTACTTAGTTTCTTTAGAATTGTAAAACTTTTCGTTCTGTTTTAGTTTTATTTCCACTTTTTAGGTGTTTCTATAAAGTTATAAGAATGAAAATATAATCGTTTTAATTTTCCGAGCATTCTCATTTTCATTTTTATTTTCAAAACTTTTTGTCTGTTTAATTTTTCCGTCAACTTTTTACGCATTTCTACCGCATCCTAGCGGTAGAAATGTATTTGTTTTTATTTTTCGAGCACTTGCATTTTCATTTTTATTTGCAAAACTTTCTTCCCCTTTAATTGTTTTTCACTTTTTATGCATTTCTACCGCATTCTAGTGGTAGAAATGCAATTGTTTTAATTTATCGGTAACTTAATTTTTTGCAATTTTCTATGTGTGCGCATTTATTTCCGCATACTCGTTAAGAGTTAAATGGCGCATTGTATTTATTTCATTCAGTAGAGTGTGTGGCGTGTGTTTAATTTTCTGTCGAGTGAGTGTGTTTTACTTTTTGTAGAGTGGGTGCATTTATTTAGTCCTACTCATCTTAGTAGGACCCGCATTTATTTTCTCCTACTCACTTGAGTAGGACTTGTGTGCGTGTGTTTTACTTTATGTCGAGTGTGTGCGTGCATTGCATTTATTTTGTCCTACTCGTTAGAGTAAAACTCGCAATCTTTTCACCCGCCCACGCATTTGTGCCGGGACTCACACTTTACTGCTTTTATTTCAGTCCTACTCGTTTGAGTAGGACTTGCAATTTATTGCTTTTTTTATTTCTTTCCTTTACTGCTTTCTTTCCTGCTTTATTTACTGCTTTCCTTTTATTGCTTTCACCGCCTGTCGTTCCCATTGCGATGAGTGGCTAACCGTTCTTAGCCCTCAGTATCGAAAAGCATTGGGACAGAAAATATAGCTTTAAAGAATTAAAGATCCTTTTTTTCTAACTAATTAAATTAACTTAAGGTTTGCCCGGGGTTTACGAAGCGTAAGACCACATATCGATGTGTGGGCCCTATTTCCGTAGTCCATACGCTAGCTAGCCAAGAGGCCGTGCGTATGGACCGATAACCCCTTGGTAAAGAGAGTTCCGCACAAACCCTTGAGAGAGGAGGCGCGCCAACTCTACCGGATTGGGTTCCCCACCCAATAGAGAGGTTCTTAGCATAATGCGGGCGTTAAGAGGAATCCTTCGTCGGATGAGAGCCCGGCCGAATAGACTTAGCGTTCAGGTGAGCGATATCCTTATAGCTAGGTGAGCTCATTTTTAGTGGAACCTCCATGGCCAAGTCTCCGCCTTAATTAATTTTAAAATTAGGATCTCTTTTTATTAAAAGTTTATTTTAGTTCAAATTTTATTCGATTCCATCGCCCTACGCTTTTCATCGTCTCCACCTTTATTGCTTTCCCTTTTATGCTTTCATTTTCTGTCTTTTTGCTTTTATATATATAAAAAATACCCGACAAGTAATTATTGGTAAAATAATAGTCCCCTCCAGGAAAGAGTAGAAATAATCGAACCGACCCTGAGAACAATACGACCTCGATATTCCACACCAGAATATCCTGTACTACACGCGATAGGTGCACTTGCCTCCTTTCGTTAAAATCAATCTAAACTATTTTATATCCAAATAAATAAATCTGCGCGCCCCGTCTTCTAAATAAAACTGAATCCGCCTTTTCCCTTAAATAAACCGCCTGGGGCGCCGCGGGAATTCTCACCAATTTTTGGAGTTTTAACCTGAAAGTTATGGTACCTAAACACCTAGAGGGGGGGGGGGGGTGAATAGGTGACCTAAACCTTTTTAAAACTTTGTTGGCAGCACAACAGTTATTCCACA
The DNA here is from genome assembly GCA_039583875.1 of Platanthera guangdongensis. Taxonomy (NCBI): domain Eukaryota; kingdom Viridiplantae; phylum Streptophyta; class Magnoliopsida; order Asparagales; family Orchidaceae; genus Platanthera; species Platanthera guangdongensis. Next base: position 44,331,934 of record CM077160.1, on the reverse strand, counting down.
GAATTCTACAGCTAACAGCAATTACAGTTAATTCACAGCACAGCACAGCACAGCAGACACATTAATTTATAGTGGTTCCCCAATCTTTGGGTACATCCACTTTCCCCCTTCGCCTATCTAGCAGTGTACTAGATTCGGCCAACCTTCTCCACTATCTCAGAACCCAACTAGGTTCCTACACCTCAGGCCCAAAGCCTTACACTCAGCCACAAAGGCCTACACTCAGCCACCCAGGCCTACACTCAGCCAATTAAGGCCTACACTCAGAGTTCTTCAACTCCTACACTCAGGCAACCAAGCCCTACCCTCAGCCTTTATAATATAGGCTTACAATTCTCTCAGATCCAATGGATCCTACAAGTTAAAATAGAAATACAATAGCTATCTCTACAACTCAGAAAATAAGAGAGGAGTTGAGAGTTTCTTGAAGAGTTCTTGGAAGAACTCAGTTAGATCCAAACTGACTTAGCTTCCTTCAAAGCTTCTTGAGTTAGAACTGAATTAGTCTGAATCTTCTGCAGTTGATCCTTGACCTCTGCTTCTTGAGATCCAGATGATTCTGAATCCTTCTTCTCAGCCTTAGTTCCAAAGACTGAATTCTTGATTGGAGCTCTCTCTCTCCAACTTCTTAGATCTGCAGTTGGACTGCCAGATCTTCTTGTGTTGATCCTCTGTGTATCACTTTTCTGATGATCTGATCAACCACTTTAATTATTCTCACTACTTGAAAGAACAACTTGTAATTCTTACATCAACAACAACTTCTGTAAACTGTGAGTGCCTATTTATAGGCTTCCTTCATGGTAACCGGCTGGTCCGGTTCATAACAGACTTCTGACTTCTCTGACAGTTGCTGTAGACCGGCTGGATCGGCAGCTGTCATGTCAACCAGTCACTTCTTGAAATTCTCTAACTGTCAGATAGTGTCGAGACTTTCTGTTCTTAAGTGTCGACACTTATAGACTGAGTGTCGACACATGCTGTGTAAGTGTCGACACAAATCTACAAGGTGTCGACACAACTCCTTGTATGTCTCGACACAGATTCTTCTTCAAGTGTCGACACTGAAATTAAGTGTCGACACAAGTACTTGATCTTCTGTAACTTGTTGAATTCTTCTAAGTGTCGACACATCTCCTTTGTGTCGACACATCTTCATGTGTTGAAACTGTCAAGTGTCGACACTGCTTCTTGGTGTCGACACAAGTCCTCAATTTTGTTTCTTCAGCTGAGTGTCGACACATTCCCTTAGTGTCGACACTTGTACTTAGAATATTTTTTAAACTTTTCTGTTCTTTGCTAAGTGTCGACACAGCTCCTTGTGTCGACACTTTCTTCAAGTGTAGAGTCTTCAACTAAGTGTCGACACATTGTGCTGGGTGTCGACACTTTCTTCAAGTGTTGACTCTTCTGGTTGTGTGTCGACACATAGTGCTGAGTGTCGACACATACTTCAAGTGTTGACTCCTTTGAGTGTGTGTCGACACATTGTGCTGAGTGTCGACACATTCTTCATATGTTGACTCTGCTGTTTGAGTGTCGACACATTGTGTTGAGTGTCGACACTTGTCCTTAGTCTCTGCAAAATTTTGCTGAGTGTCGACACAACACCAAGTGTCGACACTTTCTGATGTAGACTCAGCTCTTCTAGGTGTCGACACTTCTGCTAAGTGTCGACACAGCTTTTCTGCATTCTTCTTCACTGAGTGTCGACACAGCTCCAAGTGTCGACACTTTCTGTCTGGTGTCGACTCTTCTTCACAGGTGTCGACACAATTTCTCCAAGTCTCGACACTGTTTGTCTGGGTGTCGACACAAGCTTTCTCAAGTGTCGACACTTTCCCTCTGGGTGTCGACACATGGACTTAGAAACTTTTAGCTTCAGTCCAGTGAATACCTAACCTGCACAAGTAACTCAAACAAACATCAAATACATTATGATGTATATCATTGAGTTAGGTGAGGCTTCTTCAAATCAGGTACATTTGACCAATGTACCCAACAATCTCCCCCTATTTGGAGAAGTCATAACCCTTAGTTAATGATATACACCATTCATAATTAAAAAATTACAAAATGATGAAAAGCAGATTATAATCAACAGGGTTAACATGAACATGTAAAACTTCACACATATACACATTCAACATTTCAGAACAAATAAGAAACAAACACATTTCAGAACAATCATACTATATTTATCACACATTGTTCTAACATTGTTCCTTATACATTTTCAATGTTGTACAAAAATGTTTTTCATTTAAAAGATTACAACAAGCTTCAAGTTTAATTCCTAATCTATTTCTGATCAGGTTCTTTGATAACAATTCCTTTTCCAGCTTTAACTTGAGCTTTGACAGCAGCAGCAGCAGGCTCAGCATCAGCAGGCTTCTTGCCTTTTGAGTCTTTCTTCTTTTGTTCTTCAGCCTTGATTTTCTGCCTCTCAAAGTAATGATAGGGCTTAGGAAAGTACTTGCTAGGCTCCACAGCTGTAGGAGGTAGCTTTCCTAACTTAGCCTTCCTTCTATACTGGACAATGGCTTCCTGCCTGATCTCATGCTTCCTCCATTCAGCTTCTGAGAACCACTTGTTCCTCTCATGTGCATTGTCCTTGGCTGCTTTCCAGGCTGTGAGAATGATGTTCCTAGAAGTAGGGCTCCACTGTTCAAAATCTGGTTTTTGCTCAGCCAGTTCCCTGAACTTCTTCTTTGACAGCCTTGTTTCTTCTTCTTTGTCCATAGCCTCTTGCATAGCTGCTGTAATAGGTTGAGTAACCTTTTCTAAATGGACATTGTCCTTGCCCCCAGATGGGCTATACATAGTGCTCACCTCTGCATGAATCATTTCAAAATCTGGAGGTGGATAAATGACTTGAGCTACTTCTTGTGGCTCACCTCCAAAATAGGCAGGGTTCAGTCCAGATTCAGCAACTTCATTGTCATCACACAGGGGAGGATATCCAAGTGTAGCCCTGATTGAATTTGAAATCCATTTTGCATGCTCAGAACTGGCCTTGACTAACACTCTCTCCCCCTTTATGACTTCTTGGGCTACATGGTCTCTTACATCATCCTTCTGGAACCTGATTTGGCTGTCCAAGTACCTGATGCCATCCTTAAAATAAGGTCTAAGCTTTGTAAGCTGTTCAGAAATGACCTTCTGTGAATCCTTAATGGCAGTCTTGACAGCAGCAATTTCATCTTGAAAAGCTTTATCAAATTCAGCCGTTGCAGCAGCAGATGATGTTGAAGGTTCAGCAGTCTTACTCTTTAGTTCTGTGACTATAGCATTGTGGGAGGCAGTTAAATTATCATTCATCCTTAATTGATTTTCCAGTACATAGCCCTGCTTCAATGCTATATCATCTACTTGAGACTTTATTTTCTCTTGGTGGGTTGCCAGATAGACCACTGCATTTCCACCTTTGTGGAAGCATTCATTCATTTCTTTCTTATTCAGATTCATCTCAAACCTGATTGACTTGATGTCTTGAGCTAAGTCAAAGTGTAAAGATTTTTGGCCCTCATCAATATATTTTTCTATGGCCCTCCTGTGCTCATCCAGCTTAACTTGCATTGCTACCATTAATCCACTATAATCAGTTGATGGAGCTTGTTGGACTAGAGAGTGTTGAGCAACAGTTTGTAGAGCCTTCTTGTAGCTCTGACTCCTTCTTTTGAATACAAAGAATTTCTTCTTTTTAGCTTGTTCAGTCTCATCATCCTCAGACTCTGAAGTACTTGCTATATTCACCCTATCCTTAGGGCTTGAGGGTTTGTCATCTTGCACATTAAGTGCTTTCTCACTTTCCTGCCTAATAGGCTCTTCCTGATCTTCCAAGATCTCCCCCTCAACAGCAGCATCCTTCTCTTCATCAGCAACAGTCTTGTCCATGTCAAAATCCTCTTGATCTAGATTCAGAAAGAGGTCTTCCATTGTGTATTCAGGAGGTGACTGAGCAGGAGAAGTGCTGGGTTCATCAACTACTTTATCAGGAACAACTTCATGTACTACTGATGTGTCTTGGAGAACAACATCTGGTACTTGATTTGCTTGCTGAGTTTGCTGATGGACATCAGACAAATCAGAATCTATTATAGAAAAATCTAAAGTATTGAGGTCAGACAGTACCTCTTGGATGATTATTGTAGCTTGCTCACTCTCCAGTGTAGAGGGTTGTTCTACAGCTGGAGGCTCCCCCTGTCTTGGATCCTTTTGCATGGGGCTAGCTGTAGGCAGCTCCCCCTGGATTTCTGCTGGCTCTTGAGGAGCAGGTGACTTCTCTGCAGCCACATCTATTGGACTATCAGGAGTGAAAACAACATGTTCTTCACTACCTGAGCTGCTGGAGGACTCTTGAGTCACAGCAGCTATCTTCCTCTTCTTCTTTGGGGGTGAATCTTTCTTAGAAACTTGCTTCTCATGGGTAGGAACTTCCTTAGACAGCACTCTTTCCCATCTTGAAAGTATCCTCATATCCATCCTTCTCATGTGATTGATTTTAGTACCAGCAGCATTGCTCATGACCTCTGGTATTGTACCAGCCAGGTAGAGACTTAGTATTCTGCCCAGATTGGGCTTCTTTAGACTTTCCTTAACTTTCTCAAACACAACCATTGAACAGTCTGTTTTAAGGTTGAAAATGATTCTGGTCATAACACTGAACATGGAGGCTGACACCCTGTCATGCCCTCCAGTCTTACTGAGTATTACTTTACCCACAATTTCTGACAAGAATTTTCCTTGAGTATTCATTCCTCTCCTGTTGAATACTGATCCTATCTTTAGCTTAGGATCTAGTCCACACCAGGTAAGTGCTTCCCTGGTCTTAGATGTTGTCACTTCCTCTTCTTCCTGAACTTTAGGTAGCTGAAGTACCTTTCTCAGAGATTTGGGTGAAATCTTGACCTTGGTGCCATGCACCCTTGATTTGATTCTGTAGCCTGAGTCATCTACAGACGCTCCCGTTAGGAATTCAAGAACTTCCTTCTTCCATATTTTAGTTGGTTCTGAAACCAAATACTCCAATCCTGAATCGGTGACTAGGGTTACCACCGATTTGATTTCTTGATCGCCATCGTCAAAAGCACCTCGCACGAGCTCATAGCCTTCGTTAACATTCTCCTCGAGCTTGGGAGCCATTAGGGTTTAGAGATTTAGTCTTGAGGAAAGAGAAATGTCGACACAGCAGTTTTGGTCTCGAAACTCTGAAAGCGTGTCGACAAACAAAGACAGAATCCTATTTATACCTTTCTGGTTTGAAGACGAACAGGCGGGATGGATAACTAAAGATGTGTCGACACTGGCAATAAGTGTCGACACTGACTTATAATGTCTCGACACTCATGTGTCGACACAAGTTTAGTCAACAGACATTATGTGTCGACACTTGGTTATGTGTCGACACAACATAACTCGACACATCGTCGAGACTTTACTTAGAAAAATTCTGAGTAAATACTAAGTGTCGACACCACTTGGGATGTGTCGACACCTACTTGTCATGTATCGACACTAACATTCTGAAGTGTCGACACCAACTTCCTAGATGTGTCGACACCATTTTCCTGATGTGTCGACACTTACTATTCTGTGTCGACATAGACTTGTCTATGTGTCGACACCTTTTTACTTAGCCAATTTTTAGTTCTGTAAACTTAGTCTAAGTTTATCATACCTAGTTCAATTTTGAACATATTAAACTTAGCTTCTTCTAAGGGCTTAGTAAACATATCAGCTATCTGATTATCAGTTTTAACATATTCAAGTGCAATATCATTTCTTTCTACATGCTCCCTAAGAAAGTGATATTTAATCTCAATATGTTTAGTTCTACTATGTGATACAGGATTGTTAGCTATTGAAATAGCACTTGTAGAATCACAGTAAAGTGGAGTTCTACTTACCTGAAATCCATAGTCTTCTAGCTGATGTTGAATCCACAGAAGTTGAGCACAGCAACTTCCTGCAGCTACATATTCTGACTCAGCTGTGGAAATAGCCACACTGGTTTGCTTCTTACTGCTCCATGAAATAAGTCTTCCACCTAGGAATTGACAGGATCCAGTAGTGCTCTTTCTATCTTCTTTGCATCCTGCAAAGTCTGCATCTGAATAGCCTGTTAGATCAAAATCTCCATTCCTAGGGTACCAGAGGCCTAGATAGGGAGTGCCCTTTAGATATCTCAAGATTCTCTTGACTGCAGTCAAGTGAGACTCTTTGGGGCAGGCTTGATACCTGGCACAAACACATGTAGCATACATAATGTCAGGCCTACTTGCAGTCAAGTATAGTAGGGAGCCAACTATCCCTCTATACAAGGTTTCATCTACAGGTTTCCCTGCATCATCCTTGCTTAGAGACATACTTGACCCCATAGGAGTCTTCATGGTACTGGATGAATCCATACCATACTTCCTTATGAGTTCTAGGGTGAACTTGGACTGACATATGGATAGACCACTTTCAGTCTGTTTAACTTGGAGACCCAAGAAAAACTTTAGTTCTCCCATACTACTCATCTCAAATTGACTTTGCATAAGCTTTGCAAACTTTTTGCAAAGGCTACTTTCAGTAGACCCAAATATAATGTCATCTACATATATTTGGACAAGTATGACTTTGCCTCTAGATTCCCTAAGGAATAGAGTCTTATCTATTTTCCCCCTTGAGAACTTGTTCTCAATGAGAAAACTAGATAGGGTTTCATACCAAGCTCTAGGTGCTTGTTTTAACCCATATAATGCTTTCCTAAGTCTATACACATAATGAGGTAAAGTTGGATCAACAAAACCTGCAGGCTGCTCCACATAGACTTCTTCTTTCAAATTACCATTTAGGAATGCTGACTTCACATCCATTTGGTATACTTTGAATCCTTGATAAGTTGCATAGGCCAAGAACATTCTTATGGCTTCCAGTCTGGCTACTGGAGCAAAGGTTTGATCAAAATCAATACCTTCTTCTTGCCTATAACCTTTAGCAACCAATCTTGCTTTATTCTTAATGATGACTCCTTGTTCATCTAACTTATTCCTGTAGATCCACTTTGTTCCTATCACATTGTGATCTTTAGGTTTAGGAACCAGGTCCCAAACCTTGCACCTTTTGAACTGATTGAGCTCTTCCTGCATTGCTTCAGTCCACTGTGGATCTTGTATAGCTTCTTCAAATTTCTTTGGTTCTATTTGAGACAGAAAACTTGAATATACTACAGCATTCTGATTTCTGCTCCTTGTCTGAACACCTTGTCTTGGATCTCCAATTATCAGCTCTACTGGATGATCTCTTAGATGCCTGTTGGCTGGAGGCATCCTTACTTCTGGTTGTACTTCTACAGCATCTTCATCATGCTGAGTTCCTTGTACTTCTTCAGCTCCTGGTACATGTAGTTCTCCCCCTGGACATAAGCCATCTCCTTCTACTTGCTGTCTTGCAGCAGGTACATCTTCTATGGTTAGCTTGTCCATCTTCTTAGTAAGACCTGTGGGGCTGCATACATTGCTAGACAACTCATTGTTAATTAGTTGTGTCTCATCAAAAACTACATGCACAGACTCCTCTACAACTTGTGTAGTCAAGTTGTAGACTCTATAAGCCTTACTATTATTGCTGTACCCAACAAACACTCCCTCTTGGGACTTGGCAGCAAACTTAGTTAGGTAAGACTTTCCATTGTTAAGTATGAAGCATTTGCAACCAAAAATCCTGAAATAGGATAGATTTGGTTTCCTGCCTTTCACAACTTCATAGGGGGTCTTGTTTAACCTTTTAGTGATGGTAGCCCTATTTATCACATGGCATGCAGTGTTAACTGCTTCAGCCCAGAAATACTCTGGCAGTGATGAATCACTTAATAGGGTTCTACCAGCCTCTATCAAGGTCCTATTTTTCCTTTCAGCAATGCCATTTTGCTGAGGTGTTCTAGGTGAAGAGAATTCTTGAAATATCCCATAGTCTTCACACAGCTTTGTCATGCTTTCAGACTGAAACTCAGTACCATGGTCACTTCTAATTTTGACCACTGTACAGTTCAATTCATTCTGAATTTGCTTAACAAAGCTATGGAAGACACTAGGTGTTTCAGATTTCTGCTTTAAGAAGAACACCCAGGAAAACCTTGAGTAGTCATCAACAACTACAAAGGTATAGACCTTCCTACCTTAGCTGTGAACTGGCATTGGACCAAATAGATCCATATGCAAGAGGTATAAACACCTCACAGCATCTTTGTTGTCTAAGCTTCTAAAGGTGGATTTAGTCTGCTTGCCCTTTTGACAAGCTGAGCAAATGCCATCTTTGACACACTTAACTTGAGGACCATTCCTCACTAACTCTTTGCTAAAGAGTTTGCTAATAGTCTTGTAGTTAAGATGAGCTAGCATCTTGTGCCACTTGACACAATGAGAGACTGTCTCATCAGCTACAAGACAAACATGAGAACCATTGTTCTCAATCATAATGTCTAAGCAGTAGACATTCCTCTTTCTATATCCTGTCAAAATGATCTCTTGATCACTTGACCTCTTGATATGACAACCATTTTTAACAAATGAGATGTCATACCCTACATCACTTAACTGACTTATACTAATGAGGTTGTGTTTCAACCCTTTAACATAAACCACTTGAGTAATGGTAACAAGGTTTGAAGAGATGTTACCAAGATGATTCCTTTTTCAGAACCACCAAAGGTCACTTTAGGACCATTTTTGATTGGAATGTAGTCCTTCAGTAGTCCCCTTGTTCCAGTCATATGTCTGGAACATCCACTATCCAAGTACCATGTTGGGGTATGGCCACTTGGATTCACCTGCAAAACAAATTAATGAACCTTAGAACCCAAAGTAAACTTGGGTCCTTGGTGATTGTTAGTTTGCAACTTGACATAGCTACCTGCTGGCTTTCCACCAGGTAACTTGCTACTCAACTTGGCACTGGCATTGTGCCAACAATCCAAGGCAAAGTGGCCAACCTTGCCACAACACCAACATTCAAACTTGTTGTACCTTTGCTTAGGTACAGACTTGGCTGTCTTGACTACAGCAGGCTTATTGAATGTTGGGGCTTTGCCCTTGGACTTGGACTGATCCTGAACAGTCCTAGCTGGTTTAATAAAACCCAATCCAGCCTTTCCTTTATGATGAACAAATTCATCAATCAAGGGTAGCACTGATTTAGGTTTTGAAAACCTAGCAACTAGCTCTCTTTCCTTCTGGAGATTGATCTCCAGTAACTTAATTTGATCATTTTTATAAGTGATAGTTCCCATCTGAATCACAGTAATGTGTTTCAGCCTGGCTACCTCATTGAGCTTTTGATCAAATTCCTTCTCAAAGTCTGTTGCAGCTGCCTTAAGATCAGCAATTTCCTTTGCCTGACTTTTGGCAAGGGACTTGCTTTTCTTATAGGCTTGCAACAATACTTTATATTCATCTAAGAGCTGATGAATATCTTCCTCAGATTCAGAAACACTTCCATCACTTGATGAAGATGAATCTGACTCTGAACTAGAACTGAAATCTGAACTTTGAGTTGGACTTTGTACCTGACTAGGTCCTGGCTGCTCCAGGATTTTGGTACTTTCAGTCAATGCCATCAGTCCTTGGCACTGACACTCTTCTTGTTCATAGATTGATTCCATGATCTGCATAAACTCTTCTTCTTCTTCAGCAAATAGCCCTATGTAGGCTTCAGCATCTGTCTCAGTATCTGAAGAAGAAATGTCTGAAAGAGTCTTCTCATTCTTTGCAACAAAAGACTTCTCCTTCTTTCCTTTGAAGTGAGTCTTCTTTTTGTCACTGGATTCTTTTCTTCTCTCAGGACAATCTGCAATAACATGACCCTGTCTATTGCAGCAGTAACACACTATCTTAGACCCAGTTGCCTTGCTAGTCTTTGTCTTTTTCTTGTCCTTCTTTGAAGGCTTCTTCTCCTGATACTGGACTTCTTTCCCTTTGGAAAATGAAGGTCTGGACCTCCACTGTTTCTTCTTCAGGAATTTCTGAAAATGTCTGGTAAATGCAGCAAAGTCTTCATCACTTTCACTGCTTGTAGACTTTGTGCTAACAGACTCATCAGATTCTGATTCAACTACCTCTGGAGGAGGAGTTGATGACTTAGTCCTGCTCTTTCTAGGTACTTCTGACTTGAAGGCAACAGTCCTTTCCCTGTGCTCAGTCCTTGTTGATCTTTCCTCCTCTTTTCTCACTGACAGCTGCATCTCATAAGACAACAACTTGCCAAACAGTGTGGGAGGAGGAATTTCTCCCAACTTTGTCATTTCTCTGATGGCACAGATCTTGGTGTCCCAATCTTTGGTTAGGGACCTTAAGAACTTATCATTCAATTCATAGTTAGTGAACTCTCTTCCATAGGACATGAGTTCATTAACAATTCTATAGAACTTCTTGTAGCATTCAGTGATGCTATCTCCTCTTCCTTGCCTAAAGCTCTCATACTCTTGATTAAGCAAGGACTTCCTATCTTGCCTAACTTCTTCAGATCCTTCCATATACACTATAAGAGTGTCCCACATCTCTTTTGCTGTCTTACAGTGAATTAAGTTCTGGAAGGTGGCATCATCAATGGCACTTACTATAATGTTTTGTGCCCTTTTGTCCATAGTGGCTAGGACAATTTCATCCTTGGTCATCTCAGAGAAATCCTTTGGAGTCCTCTGATTTGCATCCAATACTGAGATCTTCATGGGCACATATGGCCCTTCCTTAACTGTGATGTAGATTCTTGGGTCTGAGGCCTCCATAAATAGCCTAACCCTTTCTTTCCAGATTCCAAAAATCTCCTTCCTGCATATGGGTAACTTCATGGAACCCAACTCTTTGTGATTCTCATAAGAACCCATGTTTCTTGAAGTTCTTGAATTTCTTGAATCTGTTTTCTGACTTAGACTGTTTCTGCCAAACAGGATCTTCTTAGACTGTTAGTCCTTGTTTTGAGGAACCTCGCTTTGATACCACTTGAAAGTTATGGTACCTAAACACCTAGAGGGGGGGGGGGTGAATAGGTGACCTAAACCTTTTTAAAACTTTGTTGGCAGCACAACAGTTATTCCACAGAATTCTACAGCTAACAGCAATTACAGTTAATTCACAGCACAGCACAGCACAGCAGACACATTAATTTATAGTGGTTCCCCAATCTTTGGGTACATCCACTTTCCCCCTTCGCCTATCTAGCAGTGTACTAGATTCTGCCAACCTTCTCCACTATCTCAGAACCCAACTAGGTTCCTACACGTCAGGCCCAAAGCCTTACACTCAGCCACAAAGGCCTACACTCAGCCACCCAGGCCTACACTCAGCCAATTAAGGCCTACACTCAGAGTTCTTCAACTCCTACACTCAGGCAACCAAGCCCTACCCTCAGCCTTTATAATATAGGCTTACAATTCTCTCAGATCCAATGGATCCTACAAGTTAAAATAGAAATACAATAGCTATCTCTACAACTCAGAAAATAAGAGAGGAGTTGAGAGTTTCTTGAAGAGTTCTTGGAAGAACTCAGTTAGATCCAAACTGACTTAGCTTCCTTCAAAGCTTCTTGAGTTAGAACTGAATTAGTCTGAATCTTCTGCAGTTGATCCTTGACCTCTGCTTCTTGAGATCCAGATGATTCTGAATCCTTCTTCTCAGCCTTAGTTCCAAAGACTGAATTCTTGATTGGAGCTCTCTCTCTCCAACTTCTTAGATCTGCAGTTGGACTGCCAGATCTTCTTGTGTTGATCCTCTGTGTATCACTTTTCTGATGATCTGATCAACCACTTTAATTATTCTCACTACTTGAAAGAACAACTTGTAATTCTTACATCAACAACAACTTCTGTAAACTGTGAGTGCCTATTTATAGGCTTCCTTCATGGTAACCGGCTGGTCCGGTTCATAACAGACTTCTGACTTCTCTGACAGTTGCTGTAGACCGGCTGGATCGGTAGCTGTCATGTCAACCAGTCACTTCTTGAAATTCTCTAACTATCAGATAGTGTCGAGACTTTCTGTTCTTAAGTGTCGACACTTATAGACTGAGTGTAGACACATGCTGTGTAAGTGTCGACACAAATCTACAAGGTGTCGACACAACTCCTTGTATGTCTCGACACAGATTCTTCTTCAAGTGTCGACACTGAAATTAAGTGTCGACACAAGTACTTGATCTTCTGTAACTTGTTGAATTCTTCTAAGTGTCGACACATCTCCTTTGTGTCGACACATCTTCATGTGTTGAAACTATCAAGTGTCGACACTGCTTCTTGGTGTCGACACAAGTCCTCAATTTTGTTTCTTCAGCTGAGTGTCGACACATTCCCTTAGTGTCGACACTTGTACTTAGAATATTTTTTAAACTTTTCTGTTCTTTGCTAAGTGTCGACACAGCTCCTTGTGTCGACACTTTCTTCAAGTGTAGAGTCTTCAACTAAGTGTCGACACATTGTGCTGGGTGTCGACACTTTCTTCAAGTGTTGACTCTTCTGGTTGTGTGTCGACACATAGTGCTGAGTGTCGACACATACTTCAAGTGTTGACTCCTTTGAGTGTGTGTCGACACATTGTGCTGAGTGTCGACACATTCTTCATATGTTGACTCTGCTGTTTGAGTGTCGACACATTGTGTTGAGTGTCGACACTTGTCCTTAGTCTCTGCAGAATTTTGCTGAGTGTCGACACAACACCAAGTGTCGACACTTTCTGATGTAGACTCAGCTCTTCTAGGTGTCGACGCTTCTGCTAAGTGTCGACACAGCTTTTCTGCATTCTTCTTCACTGAGTGTCGACACAGCTCCAAGTGTCGACACTTTCTGTCTGGTGTCGACTCTTCTTCACAGGTGTCGACACAATTTCTCCAAGTGTCGACACTGTTTGTCTGGGTGTCGACACAAGCTTTCTCAAGTGTCGACACTTTCCCTCTGGGTGTCGACACATGGACTTAGAAACTTTTAGCTTCAGTCCAGTGAATACCTAACCTGCACAAGTAACTCAAACAAACATCAAATACATTATGATGTATATCATTGAGTTAGGTGAGGCTTCTTCAAATCAGGTACATTTGACCAATGTACCCAACATAACCGCATCAAGTTTTCGGACCCGATGCGAAAATATCAATCAAGGTTTTGGCGTCGTTGCCGGGGAACTTTTCGAGTCGTTATTTTGAACCCAGGAAATCTATTAATTTTACCTATATATATATATAATGGTTAATCAAAAATAAAAATTTTTACTACTACTATTACTAATACTAATAATAATAATAAACTACTTTTTTAAAAAAAACCAAAAAAAAAACTTAACCAAAATTATTATTATATTATTCTTATCTATAAAAATACAAATATTGAAATGACATCATTTTGAAAAAAAACTAAAAAATTATTATCATATTATTGTTCAAAAAAAATCCTACAAACTAAAAAAATCCTAAAAACTTAAAAACACTAAAATCCGAAAAACTAAAATCCTAGAAACTAAAAAAAACCATAAAACTCCAAACTCTAAAAATCTAAAAAAAATCTAAAAAACCTAAACATCTAAAAACGCACAAAAATAAAAAAAAAACCCACAAAACCTACCTAAAAATCACCAAAAAAACAAAAATAATAATAATAATAAAACCTACTTAAAAAACACAAAACAAATAATATAATAATTTGTTATTAAAATATATATGTTTTGTTTAACTTAATTTGTTTTGACTTCTTTTATTTTATTTTATTTTGTTTCGCTTCGACGCACTTCTCTTTTGTGCGCGCAAGGGGATCGCATTTTTATCACACTCACATAGCTAAGACGTTAGCTAATCGAGTCACACACGCACTTGCCACCCCCTACCGCCTACAACCTTCTGGCCGAATTTTTTTTTCGCCTTTTTGTTATCTTTGGCTTCTTGCTTGTTTTTCTCAATAATGCAGGGTTCCAAATACGCCTCACCGAACTCGTCTAAGGGAAGCTTCTACCATCTCTTTTAATTTTTGTGCATATTTTATTTTGTAAATTATTCGTTCCGCATACTTATATTGCAATATTGGGGACAATGTTGGGTTTAAGTATGGAGGTGTTTCCCTATTCTGCACTTTTTATATTCTGTACTTAGCAAAAAATACAAAAAAATACAAAAATCAAAAACTCAAAAAAAATCATTGTTTTTTATAACAATCAAAAACTTCAAAAAAACCATAAAACAGAAAAATCACAAAAAATTTTGTTTACTTTAATTTGTAAAATAATTTTGTAAAAACTCTTTCTCTTTCCCCCCTCTCTTCTTCTACTTTTTAAAAAAAACAAACAAAAAATCCCCCCCCCCCCTTTTTCTTCTTTTTTTGTAAAAGCTCTCTTTTTAGCAAGCCCGCGGCGTTCGATTCATCGAACCAACCACTGAAATAAGCGTCTGTTTGCGGGCCATCGAGTTTTTACTTTGTACATTTTTTGTAAAAATTTTTCTTTTTCCCCCTCTCTTCTTTATAAATAACACTTCTTTTTCTCCCCTTTCTTGTAAATAATCTGATAAAAAAACTAAAAAATCAAAAAAAATTTTGAAAATCAAAAAAACCTAAAAAGATAAAAATCAAAAAAATCCTAAAAAGATGATAAAGAAAAATTCAAAAAAAAAGATGATAATCAAAATACAAAAAAAAGATAAAAACCCTAAAATCCCAAATAAATCCGTTTATTATGTAACAAAATAAATCGAATATACCATGTCTTAACCCTTTTTGCTTTCCAAAAATCTAGTTTCGAGTTAATTTATAAGCGAATTCTTTTAATTTTTTGTTTACTATTCGTTTATTAATTAAAGTTCGATAGATTTAAGTGTCTGGGGTTAAGATTTTAAAGAATTTTTTATGTCTTTTTCTTATAATAGGGAACTTGTTTTTCACCACCACTTCTAATTTTTATAAATAGAAGCTCGTGTTTTATGTTAGAAAATAACAACCATGGATTTCAATTTTTTGTACTTTTTGCTTTTAGAAACATTGGAACGTTCATTTTAAAAATCTATTCTCAAAATTTTTTTATTAAAATCTAGTTTTCTTTTTGAAAAAAATAAACCCACCTCCTTTTTTTCATGTCTCACTTGACATGCTTACCCATATTTTATCCCTTAAAAAGATCTTACGTCAATGGGAATAAGATTTCGTTTTGTAAACATAGGCACCCAATATTTAAAAAAATATATGTTACGGAGTAAGAGGATAAAATTCATTACTCCTATACATATACATTGGGTTAACTTTAATTCTGAAGAAATAAAAAAAAAATTTATGTTAGGAAAATAAGATTTCATTTTCTTACTTATTCAAAAGAAAAAAATATATAGAGGTTCGAGAAAAAATTACCTCGCCTCTAAATCCAAGCCCTCTTCATAAACCACCAAACCACTTATCCTATTTCAATGATTCTAGAATTAATTTAAAAGTTTTTGAGAGCATAATTTTAAATTGCATTATTTTATTTAACTTCTTTAGGCTAAAGTTTTTTATATAATTTTAATCCATCTTTGTTAAACTAACAAAAATAAACTTTTGCTCTCTGTTTGTTTTATCTAGAAGTCTTTTTGAAACTCTTTCTCTATTTATAACATTTCATAAATTAGGATTTAACTCTAGTACCATGGATATTTATTTTGATTTTACTTTTAATTAAGTCAAGCGGTAACTAAACTTAGGATTTTTTTAATTCCTTATAAATTCATCTCCACTTTTTACTCTAGAATAGCAAAAGCTTAAGTATGGGGGTATTTGATGAATTATAAATATACCTATTTTTATGTACATTAAATTAGTCGTTTTAATTTCTTTTTGTTATTTTTCTCTATTTTTCTTTAAAAAAATATTTATTTTTATAAATAGTTTGCTAACTTACTTTATTTTGATTTCCTGAAAAATTTCAGGAAATTGTCAAATTTTGCATGGGTCACGCCCGTGTTCTTTATGTCACGCCCGTGACTAGGGCATGACAACTCAAATCCCGTGAAATCGGCCGCAAAATGAAGAAATTGATGAACACGCCCGACGTCACGCCCGTGTCCAATGACACGCCCCGTGACCCCAGCCCGTGTCAAGCAAGCTCGACATTTTCCGCTCGACGAACGTCGACCAACCCGA
The DNA here is from genome assembly GCA_039583875.1 of Platanthera guangdongensis. Lineage (NCBI taxonomy): Eukaryota > Viridiplantae > Streptophyta > Magnoliopsida > Asparagales > Orchidaceae > Platanthera > Platanthera guangdongensis. The sequence continues at coordinate 44,315,814 of CM077160.1, read as the reverse complement.
CACGCCCAGAGTCACACCCATGACCTGGGGCGTGACTTCTCCTCCTGACTCGACGAAAATGCGCTCGTCGTTTTCCGCTCGACGAATGTCGACACCTCCCCGACACGCTCGTGTCAAGATGCGACACGGGCGTGTACTCCTCCACCTGGCCGACAAGACCCGCACGGCGACATTTTGACGCAACCTGCGCCCAGTTCTACCTCCCCGATACGCCCATAGTCATGCCCGTGACTTGGGGCGTGACCGCCACGCGACCGACATGTGTCCATCCCGAATTCAACTAAGCCGTCAGATCATCAGATCAGGTCTTGAATAGTGCTGACCCCCCCCGGACACGCCCGTGTTCGAGGGCGTGTCCCGTGAAATTTCTTGTCTATAACTTCCAGCCTTCTACTTGTAATCCTATTCCACTTTTTGGTTCAATTTTGTAAGGGGAGGTGCTGCCTAGATGGATTTCCAACCTTTGTAATGGGGTTTTCTCTCTCTCTCTCTCTCTCTCATTTATTTTTGTATTAGCTTTGTAATAGTTTCTAGACTTAATAAAAATGTAGATTTTTTCTGATTTCAATGTTTTGGACTTCATCCATGTGCCCACCCTTTGCAATCTTATTTTTATTTTGTTTTAGCTTTATTTTTCTTATCTTTAAAATGTGTGTGTGCGTGTATGAGTATAGATTTGTTTTCATTATAGTTAGTTTTACTAGTTTTGGTTAGTGTTAGGATTTTCCAATTCTTCTAATATGCATTCTTATAAAGTTATAAAAACGATTATAAAGTTGATTTTGATTTACTTTGTCTCTTTATGATTGTAAAACTTTTTGTTCTCTTTTAGTTTTATTTTCACTTTTTAGGCGTTTCTATAAAGTTATAAGAATGAAAACATAATCATTTTAATTTTCCGAGCATTCTCATTTTCATTTTTATTTTCAAAACTTTTTGTCTGTTTAATTTTTCTGTCTAATTTTTACGCATTTCTACGACATCCTAGCGGTAGAAATGTATTTGTTTTTATTTTTCGAGCACTTGCGTCTTCATTTTTATTTGCAAAACTTTCTTCCCGTTTAATTTTTTTTCTTTTCACTTTTTATGCATTTCTACCGCATTCTAGTGGTAGAAATGCAGCTGTTTTAATTTTTCGGTAACTTAGTTTTTTGCAATTTTTTATGTGTGCGCATTTATTTCCGCCTACTCGTTACGAGTTAAATGGCGCATTGTTTTTATTTCATTCAGTAGAGTGTGTGGCGTGTGTTTAATTTTTTATCGAGTGAGTGTGTTGTACTTTCTGTAGAGTTGTTGCATTTATTTAGTCCTATTCGTTTGAGTAGGACCCGCATTTATTTTCTCCTACTCATTTGAGGAGGACTTGTGTGCTTGTGTTTTACTTTCTATCGAGTGTGTGCATGCGTTGCACTTATTTTATCATACTCGTTTGAGTAGGACTCGCTTTTATTTCTCCCGCCCAAGCATTTGCGTCGGGACTCGCACTTTACTGCTTTTATTTCAGTCCTACTCGTTTGAGTAGGACTTGCAATTTACTGCTTTCTTTTATTGCTTTCCTTTACTGCTTTCTTTCCTGCTTTATTTACTGCTTTCCTTTTATTGTTTTCACCACCTGCCATCCCCATTCTGATGAGTCGCTAACCGTTCTTAGCCCTCAGTATCGAGGAGCATTGGGACAGAAAAAATAGCTTTAAATAATTAAAGGTCCTTATTTTCTAACTAATTAAATTAACTTAAGGTTTGCCCGGGGTTTATGACGTGTAGGACCACATATCGATGTGTGGGCCCTATTTTCGTAGTCCATATGCTAGCTAGCCGAGAGGTCGTGCGTATGGATCGATCACCCCTTGGTAAAGAGAGTTCCTCACTAACCCTCGAGAGAGGAGGCGCACCAACTCTACCGGATTGGGTTCCCGACCCAATAATGGTGTTCTTAGCGTAATGCGGGCGTTAAGAGGAGTCCTTCGTAAGACGAGAGCCCGGCCGAATATTCTTAGCGTTCAGGTGAGCGATATCCCTATAGCTAGGTGAGCTCATTTTAGTGGAACCTCCACGGCTAAGTTTCCGCCGTAATTAATTTGAAAATTAGGATCTCTTTTTGTTAAAAGTTTATTTTAGTTCAAATTTTATTCGATTCCGTCGCGCTAAGCTTTTCATCGGCTCCCCCTTTATTGCTTTCCCTTTTATGCTTTCATTTTCTGTCTTTTTGCTTTTATATATATAAAAAAATACCCGACAAGTAATTATCGGTAAAATAATAGTCCCCTCCAGGGAAGAGTAAAAATAATCGAACCGACCCCGAGAACAATACGACCTCGATATTCCACACCGAAATATCATGTACTACACGCGATAGGTGCACTTGCCTCCTTTCGTTAAAACTCGATCTAAACCATTTTATATCCAAATAAATAAATCTGAGGGCCCCATTTTCTAAATAAAACTGAATCCGCCTTTTTCCTTAAATAAACCGCCCGCGGCGCCGCGGGAATTCTCACCAATTTTTGGAGTTTTAACTGCATCAAGTTTTCGGACCCGATGCGAAAATATCAATCAAAAAATCACTACAATCTTGTTTGCCGCTTTCACCTGTCCATTGCTCCGAGGATGGTGAACCGAGGAGAAATGGAGGTCTATACCGCGCCGGATACAAAAATCCACAAATTCTCTGCTAGCGAATTGTGGTCCAATGTCAGTGACGATGGCCAATGGAAGCCCATGCCTCAAGATGATCACCCCCCATATGAACTTTTGACCACTTTTGACGTCACCTTGGCCAACGTCTTTACCTCCAGCCATTTTGAAATGTAATCCACCATGACCAGTAGAAATTTCCTTTAACCGCTAGCTTGAGAAAAAGGACCCACCAAATCTTGCCTCCATATTACGAAGGGCCAGGGGGTCATGATCGTAAGTAATCTTTGGGCAGGAGGGAGTTGGAGAGGCACGAACTCCTGGCACTTTTGACATCTCTTCGCGAATTCTTCCGCATCCCTCCTAAGGGTAGACTAGAAGTAGCCTTGCCTCAATACTCTCCATTCCAATGTCCGACTCCCTGAATGACTCCCGTACTCTCCTGAATGAATCTCTTCAAGGACCCTCAGAACCTCCTCCTCAGATACGCAGTGTGCCAGCAAACCCGATAGAGTCTTACAGTATAATGCCACATCCTTCAGCATGTAGTATGCTGATTTATACCTGGCCCTCTACTTATCGAGATCCTCCTCGGGAAGTTGTCCCAAGGTCAAAAAGGCGATGAAGGAATCCATCCAAGACCCTTGCTGGTCTATCTCCATAAGTTCTCCTTCTTCTATGGACGGTTTGAAGAGTTCCATCACCGTTCCTCCTGCTCGGGGGCCATATTTGGCGAGCTGGTCAGACAGAGCACTTTCATCCCTCGGGATGTGTCAAATCGAAAAGGTGCGGAATTTCCCGATGATGTCTTTGACCTTCACTAGGTACAACTGGAGGGTGGGTTCCCTTGCTTCAAACTCTCCTTTGACTTGACCTGCAACTACCATGGAGTCCGTGGAGACCTTGATGTCCTGTATGCCCAGCTCCTTAGCTAACCTGAGTCCTGCAATGATCGCCTCATATTCCGCTTGGTTGTTAGTGATTGTGAAGTGGATCTTCAAAGCTTGCTCAATGTTGGTCCCTTCTGGACTTACCAAGATCATACCTCCTCCAAAAGATTTTTTTCCCGATGCTCCATCTACTAGAATCTGCCAAGCAGGTCGAGGGGGTGCCTCAGCCTCTCGGACCTCGAATACATAATCTGACAGAAAATCGGCAACCGCTTCCGCTTTGATGGCTAGCCGAGAAATAAAAGTGAGGTCGAACTCATTGAGCTCTATCGTCCATTTGGCCAACCTCCAAGAATGCTCCACCCCTTCCAGGATGCGGCAAAGGGGGTGATCTGTCCCTACTTGAATCGAATGGGCCTGGAAGTATGGCCTGCGTTTCCTGGCTGATATGATGAGAGCGAATGCCAACTTTTCAAGGATAGGGTATCCGAGTTCCGCCTTCTTCAGGACCCTGCTTACGTAATAGATTGGGAACTATTTTTTTTCTTCCTCTCGTACATGAACTAAACTCACAGTTTTGGTCCCCACTCCTAGGAACAAGATCAAACCTTCGCCTTCTCTTGTCCCCTAGAGTAGAGGCCCCCGGGTGAGTTGTTGTTTCAGGGCCAGAAAAGCTTCTTCGCATTCGACGGTCCACTCAATTTTTTGGCCCCCTCTTAGCATTTGGAAGAAAGGCGAGCATTTCTCCCCAGCCCGAGAGAGAAACCTACTTAGCCCAGCCATCTTGTCGGTGAGACGTTGGACTTCCTAGTCATTTTTTGGAGATTCGAGTTCTAGGATTGTTTTACCTTATCGGGATTGGGTTCTACTCCGGAGGGAGTAAGGAGATGCCATAGAAATTTTCCCCTGTTGGCTCCGAAGACACATTTCAGGGGGTTGAGTCTCATATTGTATTTCCTTAAGGTTCCAAAGGTTTCCTCAAGATCCAAGATGTGAGACCTAAGATCTCGGCTTTTGATCATTAGATCATCCAAATAAACTTCGAGGTTCTGCCCTTTCTACTCTCGAAAGATTTGATCCATCATTCTTTGATAAGTCGCCCACACATTCTTCAATCCAAAGGGCATCATATTAAAACAGAAGCACCCATCCTCTATGATGAAGGTGACATCCTTGACGTCTGACGGGTGCATGCATATTTGGTGGTACCATGAAAATGCATCTAAAAAGCTCATTAGTGAAAAACTGACGGCTGAGTCAACCAGCGCGTCGATTCGAGGCAGTGGGCAACAATACTTAGGGTATGTTTATTCAAAAAAGAAAAATCCACACACATTCTCCATTTTCCCACCCCCTTTTCACCATTACAGCATTACTCACCCACCCCGGATATTTACATGTAGACACGAACCCCGCCTTAAGCAGCTTCTCTACTTCTTCTCTGATGGGTCTGGCTATTTTACTTGCGATGGCCCTCTTCTTCTGTTATATAGGATGAGTGTTGGGGTCGAGGTTGAGGCGGTGGCATGCCACGTCCGCGTCAACCCCCGGCATGTCAGCCGCGCTCTAGGCAAAGACATCAATATTCCTCTATATGCATGTCTTGATCTCTCCTGGTCCTCCGAACTGAGCTCGCCACTGATTTTCACCTTCTCTTTGCTCCCTTCTTTGGTGAGGATCTCCATCTCTAGCACAACCACAGCCGCCTTCAGCCTCGACGACTCCTCCTCTTTCTCCTGCTCCCCCAGCATATCCCCCTATTCCCTGGCTTCATGGTTCATGTCCTCATACTACGTAATAGCCACATCCATTTCCTTCTGAAACTTCTTTACCTCTGCCTCGCTTGTACTTCCTTCTTCCAGCAGTGAACTTCCCCTCTTCTTCAGCCGGGCTTCCCTCCCAGACAATTCTCCAACTTCCTTCATCCTTTGATTTACTTTCCTCCCTCCTCCACTTTCCTTCGAGTCTATCTCTCTTCCTTTTTCTTTCCCTACCCCCATCCCTCGTTCCTTCTCTCTCGCCATCTCCGGCTCCAGCGCAATGCCTCCTACCATCTCTACTTCTCCTTCCCCTCGAATTCCATATCTCCCTTTTCCTCCTCTACTCCAATCTCTCCTTTGTTCTCTCTCGCCATCTCCATGTCCACCGCAATGCCTCCTACCATCTCTACTTCTCCTTCCCCTTCGTCCTCCATGTCTCCCTTCTCTTAGCCTCCTCTACTTCGCCTCTGAACTCTTGCTGCCACTTCTTTATCCTCTTATCCATCTCCTCGGCCTCTCCCTACCAAGAAATGGTGTTCACTACCATTACATAACATTCCCTAGCCGCCTTTGGGTCTCCTCGTACTCTGATCTGGGTCCCTCCACCATTGAGATTCAAGCATTGGTGGATAGAGGACGGGACACATCTAAAAGCACTGATCAAGGGGCAGCCAAAAATGGCATTATAACTGTTAGGGGTGTCCACTAGGACAAAACGGCAGTTCCTGGACAGCCCCACCAGAGTTACCTGGAGTCCTACTCCCCCCTCGACTTCCTTCCTTTCCACGGAGAACCCGAACAACAGCCCATCCGCTGTCAGCACTCTTCGGGCCTCCACCCTCATCTCATTAAATGCCATTCTGAAGATGACATTCACCGAACTTCCACTGTTGACCAGGATCTGCGACACCGTGAACTTTTCGATGGCCGTCTGGATCACCAGCGTATCACAAAAGGGGTCTTCATGGTCCGGCATGTCCTTTTAAGAGAAGGTGATCTTCTCATCCGGGGGAGGGGCTTATGACGTCGAGTCTACGCTCTGATGGTACATGGTGTGAAGGCTCGACTTACAGGCAGCCTCAATCCCTACTCCCCCATGGATCACTCTGATCCCACCTCGATCTCCTACATCTGCTCGATCCACACATCGATCCTCCTCCCCAGTACCTGTCACCTTCACTATCCGCACCAACATCTGCTGCTCCCCGGCTCCCCTAGCTCTTCTCATCTCTAGGAGTTCTGGGTAGGTAGCCGTTGTGTGACCCTCCTCTTCATGGAAGTCACAGTATGGCAACACTACCTCCTCCCCCGTCTTCTCTCCTAAGGATTCCGCCTTCTTCCAGCTCCTGCTCCTGCTCTTCCTCTTTCTCTGCCTCTACCTCTTCCTCGGCCGATGGCCATAGCTTGTTGAGGATGGGGTAGGGATGGTCTTGGACCATATCCCCACCCCTGTTGGTTGAACCTTCCAGGTCCTCCTTGTTGGTTCCTTTCCCCATGGGGAAAACCTCTTCCTTGCCCTTGGGCAGGGCCTCTTTGCTGCCTCCATCCTAGCTCTTGGTATGTCAGCACCCTCGGCTCTTCCCTTCTTCTCCCTTCTTGTTGTCTCCCTCCTCCGGGTTCTCTTGATTCAACCTCCATCAGCCTTGCCAGCTTTCTAACAAAGGTGAGTTTGCCGCCTCCATTATTATTTCTTTCGCAGCCTTCTCTATCAATCCTTCAATCGACAGTGGTGCCTTCCGAGTGAGGCTCATCTTAAATAATCCCTCCCGTAGTCCAACGGTGAAGGCCATCTGGAGGGCAAATCCAAGAACCTCCTGAATATCTTAGATCTCTTCCTAGAACCTATCTACATACTGGGCTAAGGACTCATCCACCCTTTGCCAAATCAGAAAAATGGACTCCGGATTCTTCTTCCTTTTCTTTGAAGTTGAGAAACGTAACTGGAAGCTTCTACTTAGATCCTCAAAGCAATATATTAAGCCTGTCGGGAGCTGATGAAACCAATCCCTAGATTTATCTTTTAAGGTGATGGCAAAAATACGGTACTTGAGAGCGTCCGTCATCGGCCTGATGGAGACTGCATCTTCGAACCATTGCAGTTGCTGGAAAGGGTCGTCTTTCCCACATAGTAGTTCATCTCGGGATCCCTGAACTCTTTTGGTACTAGAGCTGATACGATCAACTCATAGAATGGGGACCCTCTTGCCACAGGTCTCGCCGCTCCCACTCGCGCGACGATGTCTCCCGACGAGATGGCACTCGGAGGGCCTGAGAACAACTCCCCTCCCGCCAGGTCTCACCCACCTCCCTCTACCATCACTTCCTTTCCAATTCGCCTCCAAGGAGCATCATCTCCAACTCTTGCCGAGACGAGTTCATCCTGCTACACGAGAGCAGATGCCTGAGTTTACGGGGTCGAGCAGTCGCCCTACCGCAAGATCCCCTGTAACATGTCCATAATGACTCTGATGGACTCCATGAATTCCTCCCTTACTACGAATCCTCCTGGGTTCTCTGACTCGTACTTGTCTCCTTCTCCATGTCCTCCCGCCATGAGGTAGCTCGAGATTCTTCTGTGTAAGTTATGGTCCACGCTCACCGCACCAAAAATGTTGAAGTCAGTAACACGACTTCACTTAGAGTTTGGACCAGAAGTTACAGCTCAAACCTACTCTTGTAGAACCACCCTCCCGATGTGAGTCACAGAAATAGAAATAGACCGAGCGTATCGGCTTGGAGGTCCCGCCTCTTACCCGGAAGAATCAGATGTTCTCCCCCTCCCTTGCCAGTGCTGAGCTAGGTGCCTTTGAGGAAGAAGATAGATGGGTTCAACAACCTGTTAAGGCACCTTATCAGTCTATTTATAGGACTCTGAGTTTGACCTGTCAATAACCAAACTGAACCGACCTGAAATTGCCAAAATACCATGGGTTGGTACTGCCAACAGCCAAACTCCGTTGTTCTGAAGGGATATACGCAGACCACCAAGGGAAAAAGGGTAAAATTACATGGGGTAGAAGAGTAAAATCCCCCTTGTGGGTAAGAAGGTAAAAACATCTTTTTTCCTCATACGGTGAGTGAGAAATTGGCCAGCGGGCAGGATGAGCCTACCTGTCAGTCTCGCAAGTCTCCCATTTTCCTAGAGTAATCTCGGCACCAAGGGCCAGCCCACGCTGCAAGAGAGATCTCGCCTACTTCGTTGCACCCCTTCTCGCCTTCAGCGAGTGGACCCCATGTTCCACACTCCCCTACAGTCCCTCTCGCCCCTAGCTCGACGCTCCCACTTGGATTGCCTCCCGCGAGCCCAAGGTTGTACAATAGAATGGCAACTTTCCAAATAAAGTTGTTGGAGGAGTGTCTGCCAGCTTAGCCATTTTACTAATGGCACAAATCTTGGTGTCCCAAACTCAAGAGAGAGATCTAAGGAACTTGTCATTTAGCTCATAGTTGCTGAAGACTCTTCCATAGGTTCTTAGTTCATTTACTATCCTGAAGAACCTTTCAAAACAGTCAGCAACTTTTTCAGTTATGATTTGCCTAAAATCCTCATACTCTTGATTGATCATGGACTTTCTATCATCTCTATCTTCCTCAGAGCCTTCCATGTAGACCACAAGGGTGTCCCACATTTCCTTGGAGGTCTTGCAGTGTACAAGATTTTGGAAGGTTAAGTCATCAATGGCACTATCTATAATATTTTGTGACCTTTTGTCCATGGTGGACAGAATCACCTCATCTCTATCCATTTTTGAATATGTCTTAGGCACTCTCACAGTTGGATCTATGATGGAAGACTTTGTGGGGACAAAAGTACCTTCCATAACTGTTACATAGATTCTATGGTCAGATGCTTCCATGAACAGTCTGACCCTTTGCTTCCAGAGGACAAATCCTTCTTTCCTACAGATGGGAAGCTTCATGGCCCCTAGCTCCTTATAGTTCATTCCTGACCCCATAATTTTATCTTAGAGCTAACCTTAGAGGTATACTCAGATTGTTAAATCCTTTTTGAGTAACCTCCCTCTGATACCACTTGAAAGTTGCTTAACGAAAGATTAGCTAATCACCTAGAGGGCGTGAATAGGTCTTTGAAGTTTTATTAATTCTTTTGCTGATTTTAAATTAATCTATCTAGTGCTTATCCTTAGTCCTGCAATAAGAAAGAAAATAAGCACCACAACAAACACACAAAGATTTATAGTGGTTCCCCAATTGGGTACATCCACCTTCCCTCCCAACTATCAAACTTATTTGTTGGACTAAGCACAAACTCCGCCAATATGCTCCTCAAAGCTTACATCTCAGGCCCTCAGTATTATACATAGATTTTTCATAGAATTCAAACTCAAAACCACAAGGGTTCCTACCTTAGAGCCCTACAGATCTCCTACAGCTCAGTGATCCACTGATCACCTACCTCAGCCATATTTCTAAGGCCTACAACTCAGGCTCTTCAACCCTACAAGTTCAGGCACAAAACCATACTCTCAGAGTGATGCAACACTCCTACAACTCACTACCCTTCCAGGTACTTACAGCTCAGCCTCCTACAAGGCCTATAACTCAATGACATATTTATCACCTATAGCTCAGTGACTCTCCAGTCACCTACCTTAGGAACAAGGCCCTACACTCAGGCTGGGAGGATATGCCTACTTCAGATCCATAGTTAGATCCTACCATAGAGAGAAGCACTCTCCTACCTCAGGCAATAAAGCCCTATAGCTCAGATCCACTCTTGGATCCTACCTCAGTACCCCAACAAGGCACCTACCTCAGTGACTAATTAGTCAACTACCTAATGCATAAAGTGCCCTACACTCAGATTCAGATAAACTGAATCCTATAGGAAGTGAATACGGAATAATTAGGAATAATAAACAACTTACTCAGAGAAAATATCTGAGTTTATCTTGCTGGATTGAGCAGATATCAGCCCAGCACTCTTGTTGTAGAAGGAATTAGTCCTCTCCACAGCTAACACTTTTCTGATGTACAGATGAATAGCTATTAACTTCTGGTATGGATGAATCAACTTCTTTATTCTGGAGAGAACTATCCTGCCGAGCTTGAACCGCTTCAGCTATCTTCCTTGTCTTCTGGCTATCTCTGCTGGACTTGAGCTTTCAAGCTTAATGGAGAGAAGATGTCCAGCCTCCTCGGGTTTTATTTTTTTATTTTTTGTGTTCGTTCTTCGTTCATTTGTTATCCTAATCCCCTTTTCTTTTTCCTTTTTATATGCATTGATTTGAATCAACGACATAATTGTATGTGGGCCCAGCCAAGATTTGGTGAGCGCCATCTCCATCAGAAAAGGACAAAGCAGCTTTCGGCGCCACTGCAGATTTCCCGCAACGGCTACATGTAAGTTAACTTTGATGACGTCAGCAATGGCCATCACCATGTGGACTTAGAAAATATTTCAGAAATCCATAAAGCATTGAGTGATGTTAAGTCACTCAACTCCATCTGTCTTGGCTCTCAGCGCTTCTGGACATATGAATTTGCTCTAGATTTCTCTCAGTGGTTCTATCTCAGCAGTCTCAGTGGTTTCTTATTAAAATCTGAGACAAGCTTCTATCTCAGTGCTTTTTTATCTTAGCGGTCACAACGCTTTCTTATTAACAGCTGAGACAAGCTTCTGTCTCAACGCTTTCTTCTCAGCGGTCTAAGCTGTCTCAGTGCTTTTTGCCTTAGTCAGTTTTTCTAGCTTTAGCTTGACAAGTGTTGAGCTGAGCTCGACGATCTGTAAGCTGAGCTCAATGAATTGCAAACTGAGCTCGACGAACTTAGAGATGAGCTCGACGAACTTTGAATCCTGAGCTCTTGAGCTTATCCCAAGGAATATTGAGCTGAGCTCGATGACTAGTGAGCTGAGCTCAACGAACTGCGAGCTGAACTCGACGAAATTTGAGTTTACTACCAAACTCATTTTTCTTCACCTGTCCAATCATGGACAACCTGCATGCAAGAACTAAAGCACATATCAACTAATTATGCTCCTTAGCATGATTGGTGATGCCTCTTCAAATCCTGAGGAACATTACACGACATAATTCCCAACATTAACCCAGTATTATGACATTGTGTGTCAACTCACACCGCATGCAATATCACATGTAAGGGCTCCACTTCGAGTCCTTTTTATTTAATCACATCTTGTGCTGAACAGCACGCAAGGGCTCCACACCGAGTCCCTTATCAGCATGTCATTTTGGTGCGATAACACCCTCACACTTCCATCCTGTTGGATCCCTAGTTGATTTGGGCTAGGTTCACTGACTTAGGTTGTGACCCATCATGTATAGCCAGGGTCAATTTGTGTCCTAGAGTCTAGGTTAAGTCCTTAGGCTCAACTTCAGATGGACCTGCTTTCAACAAGACCCTCAGAGACTCCAGACTCACAAGTTTTCAAGGCTAAGCAAAGTGAGTTCGACGTTCGTCGAACTCAGCTCGATGAAAGGAGTTCTGCGCTCGACGATCGTGAGACAATTCTTAGTGCTGAGCTCGACGATCTATGTTCTCTGTTCGACGAAAACTCAGTTTCTACATCAAGCCAAAATCAGGATAACTTCAAATTTTTTTCTAAATCCAGCCTCAAGCTTCGCTTGACGAATTATATTCTGAGCTCGATGAACTTGGACCTCAAGTTCACAGCTTCTCAGGTCGACGAAGTCAGCTTCTCAGGTTGACGGATGCTATTCTCTACTCGATGATTTCTAGACTCAGAGAATCTGTGTCGACATTCAGGGTTTGTGTCGACACAAGACGATTTGTGTCGACATCAGGATTTCGATCGACACCAGCTTATGTCGACACCAGGATATCAGTCGACACCAGCTTATGTCGACACCACAGGATTTGTGTCGACACCAAGATCAATATGTCGACACCAGCTTTTATCGACACAGCATTTCAGCAGATGCAGAATATTTTGTCTAAGTCCAGAACTTTTCTCAGATCGACGAATGAAGACTGTCTATCAGATGAATCAAGATTGTCTGGTCGACGAACTCTATCAAGCTCAGCTCGACGAACTCAAGCTCAGCTCGACGAACACAAGTTCAGCTCGACGAAATGTGTTCTTCGTTCGACGAATCCAGATTAGGTTTCCTTCAAGGTTCCCGTCCCGTTTCTTGGCGCTGATTCCTGAACATTTAATGCCAGATCTTCTCGGAATGTTACCGTTAGAACGTGCATTGACTATGGACGATTACATGCCGTTTTTCCATGGGACAGTTAGGAAAGTCATTGATTGCTGTTTCTTTCCAAGGCCGACTATAATTACTGCTCGACATTCAAAAGTTTGAATATTCCTCAGTAAGTCAAAGACAGAACAGATACACCAAAACAAAATAGAGACACAGTAAGAGAACAGAATCAAGAAGTGATAGAGTTAAAGAATTACAATACAGCAAACAATCTGACAGATTTTCTGAAGATTATAGAAGAACAAACATTCTCAAATCACAAGTTCTTGACTGCAATCAGCCTGACCAGAAAATATTTCCAAGAAGAAGAAGAACAACCAAATTCAATCAAGAGTCTTCTTCTCTCTATTCTCAGGACAACTTCAAAGGAAAATAGAACTTTATCAGTCAAAAGAAGTTCCTGAAGCAGTTCTGGTCCAGGCATTCTAGGTCATTGAAGGCCTATCACCCTGAAGCAGTGCTCCAGCATTCCTGACCAATTCAAGATCTTAGGGGGAGCAAGATCTGCTACATCAATCCACAAGTCTTCTCTCTGACTGTTAACAGAGAAGACACTATCACCCTCTCTCTAATTCCGGTACAGGGTTTTAAATCCCTTCAAAATTATTCTGGTTATAAGTCTCCCTCCAAAAGACTTGAGGGTTTGGTTTTTGGGGACCTCATCAAAACCCATTGGTGCCCAGGACACCTAATCAACTCATCCTGCAGTGGATTCCTACATAGGGTGGTAGAAGAGTGGATGTACCCAGATTGATTGGGGAACCACTATAGCTCCTTGTGTCTTCTAGTTGCTTATTTTCTTTTATTTTCTGGCTGTGGTCTGTGATTGCTCTGTGTTTAGCTAGTTGCTGTGTTTACTTTATGTTGTTTGCTTCCCTGTTCACTTAGGTATACAACAATAGTTGTAAAAAGTTTTTAGTAAGAACCATACTCTATTCACCCCCCCTCTAGAGTATATCAGATCTAACCTGCACTTTCAATTGGTATCAAAGCGAGGTTCATTAAAATACCACACCTTAGTGGTTGCACAGGCTAACACCTGAACTCAAAGATCCCTCTAGTTAGATCTGCTTGTTTTATGTTTGTTACTAGATTTATTTCTTCATAAAACATGCCCCAAAACAAAGATTATGCTAGCACCAGACCTACAGTCTGCAATCTATCTAAGTTTGCACTTTGGAAGGCAAGGATTAGATTGTACATGAACTCTGTTAATGAAGACATTTTTAATTCTGTTTTGACAGTGTGTCCAAGACCCCCAGAAAATACAAGTACAAGTGCTGCTCCACCTCCATCAGGAACAGATGCAGAAATCAAGAAACGAAAAGTGGCAAATGCTAAGGCAATGAATATTTTAGCCCAGACTATGTTTGATGAAATATTCCAAAAAGTAGCTGAATGCAACTCAGCAAAGGACATCTGGCACAAGTTATCTGAAATAGTCTCAGGATCTGCTGATGAGAGAAAAGATAGAAGATCTCATCTCATAACCCAATATGAGAACTTCAAGAAAGGGGAAGCTGAGTCAGTAGCAGACATGTATAATATACTTAGTCTCATAGTTAATGAGCTGAAAACATTGGACAAAGAGATCTCATTGACTCAGCTCAATGATAAAATCCTAATGTGCTTCCCAAGCACTTAGGACTCAAGGATCTGGCCAATCAAGGATGCCAGAAGCCTAAATGAGATCACAATTAAAGCTCTCTTGGGAAAGATCAAGTCTTATAAGCTGCTCATCAAGAATAGAGAAGAAGAGCAGAAGGCTGCCTCACCAGCTATAAGAAAGGAAAAATCAATAGCTTTCAAAGCCATTGAAGATCAGCCTGAAGACAAAGTCACAGGCAATGTAGAGCTGCTAAGCCTACTGGCCAAAAGATTTTACAAATTGGCCAGGAAAGATTTCAGGAAAAAGTCTGCCAGAGGGCAAGACAAGCCAAGGTATGAAAAATCAAATAACAAAGAGATTATTTGTTTTGGATGCAGGAAAACAGGCCACATGGTGTCTGACTGTCCAGAAAATCAGTATTAGGACAAAAAGGACAGGAAAGAAAGAAGAAAAGACAAAGACTGCAGGAAGAACAGTAATGACAAACCTTCCTCCAGCAAGAACAAACACACCAGGAATGGGTTTGTAGCTGAAACTTGGAGTGAGACAGAAGAAGAATCTGAAGCTTCATCCAGCTCAAGTGATGATGAAGACGATGCTGAAGAAAAAGAATTCTGCATGATGGCTATCAATGACTCACAACAAAATTCTGATGCAGAAGAATCAGAGTCAGAATCAGAGACGCAATCTGAAGAGGACCAGATAATAAATTCTTTTGATTTTAATTCTGAGGACTTCAAGTGTGAGTTTAAAGCACTGTGTTTAAATTTACTAAAATCTGAGAAGGAAATCATTTCTCTCAGCAATCAGCTATCTGAACACAACACTTTAAAAGTAGAAAACCTCAAACTCTCTGAGGAGTTGGAATGCTGTAGGGAGCAGATATCCTCACTGAAAAGTGACCTATCAGAGGCCAAAAAGTTTGAAGAATCCCTCAATGGGAGAAGTATCAAACTAATGGACATCACAAGCATAGTGAACTCAAGATTCAACAGTACACTGGGCTTGGGTGCCTCATCTAGCCAACCTGTAGTATTAACAACCCCAATCAAGTTTATCTATGATAAAGGTAAGGGAGTTGTAAAGATAGATAGGAAGAATTCTGATATACCCAAGAAAACCATAGTTCAACAGAAATCATCGAACGGAGCTCGATGATCGCCAAATGGAGCTCAACGATCTCAGGCTAAATCGTCGAACTCAGGTCGACGATCACTGAACCCTGAACTCTGGCACAGTAGATCTTCGAACGGAGCTCGACGATCTAACCCAAGATCATCGAACTCATCTCAGAGATCGTCGAACAGAGCTCAAAGTTTTGAAAACTCTTTCAAAGGTAAATCAAAGTTCAATCCTAGAGGTTCTACATCTCAATGGATTAGCCCCTATACTGAATGGATAATACCTCCTATGAGATATCATCCTGAAGGCTATAAGAGTCAACCAGAGATGTCTTTTATTTCTAAATTCAAAGGTTATCAACTTAGGCCCAAGGTAAAATGGGTCAAAAATAAGTAAATTGCTTTATGTGCAGGTGAAGACCTATCCAACATCAAACCAGCAATGGTATCTGGATAGTGGGTGCTCAAAGCACATGATAGGAAATAAGGATAATTTTACATCCTTCAAAGCCAAGCTTGGACCCAAAGTAATATTTGGTGATTCAAACTTTGGACTAACAAAAGGATATGGTGCAATCCAGATTGTCTCAGTCACTTTCAAGAAAGTAGCCTATGTGGAAGGACTGAAGCATAACTTAATCAGTATCAGTCAACTGTGTGATGAAGGCTATCAAGTGACTTTTAGCAAATCCTCATGCAAGATCAAATCAGAGGACAACACCACTGTGTTGACAGGTAAAAGGAAAGGTAACATCTATTTAGTAGACTTTCTTTCAACTAAAGTAGACATATGCTTGTTCAACTCCATTTGTAGACCTAATGAATTATGCCATAAGAGATTTAGACATGTAAATCTTAGAACCATTGCTAGGCTATCCAAGGACAACCTTGTTAGAGGACTACCTTCTGGACCCTACAAGAAGGAAGGATATTGCAGGGCTTGTCAATTAGACAAGCAAACCAAAAATGGCTTCAAGTCACTTAATAAGAGTGATTCACCTATGATTTTGTATTTGTTACACATGGATCTCTTTGGACCCATTACAGTACAAAGCTTAGGAGGGAAATCTTATACCTTAGTAGTTGTAGATGACTTCTCTAGATTCACATGGGTGTTCTTTCTGAGGAAGAAGTCTGATAACTTTAAGTGTTTGACAAAGTTTCTCAAATGCATACAGATTGAGTTCAACACTCACATTGCCCTGATCAGAAGTGATCATGGGACAGAGTTTATTCTCTTCTTATGCAAAAGTTCTGTCAAAGTGAAGGGATCAGGCATACTTTCTCAGCTCCTAGAACTCCTCAACAAAATGGGGTAGCTGAAAGGAAAAATAGAACCCTTATTGAATCTGCTACTACATTGTTGTTAGATGCTCACATTCCTCTATCCTTTTGGGCAGAGGCAGTGAACACCTCCAACTATGTGTTGAATAGAAGCTTGATACATAAGCTGAAGGGCAAGACTCCCTATGAATTACTCAAAGGGAAGAAACCTAAAGTAGATTATTTTAAAATCTTTGGTTGTATTTGCTACATTCACAATAATGACAAGAGATACATAGCAAAATTTCAAGCTAAAGCTGATGAAAGAGTGTTTCTGGGATACTCCATGGTCAGTAAAGCTTATAGGGCATATAATAAATCTACTCCCAAAATTGAAGAATCTGTTCATGTATCTTTTGATGAGACTAACAGGTCATACAAGGAGAAAAAAATTTCTACCATAAGCTCTTTGCAGGTTCCATCATTATGTGAGTCTATGGATGGACTGAACCTTACCCAAGAGGTATCAAACCATCCCACTCCACAAGATGCTGAAGATAGTGATGAGGAAAGTCAAGAGGAAGTGGCTGAACTTCCCCCAACAGCTAGTATCATTCCCCAAGAGGAATTAAATACTGAAGCTGTTGCTCAACCAACTCCACCAACTGATCTTGTCACACTTAGAGATCACCCTAGATCTCAAGTGATTGGAGACATCTCAGTAGGTGTACAGACAAGGCATCAACTCAACCAAGACTTGATGCATGCCTGTTTTCTCTCGCAAATTGAACCTCTCGCCATACATGAGGCAGAGCAAGATCCCCACTGGATCACTGCAATGCAAGAGGAACTCAATCAGTTTGAGAGATGTAGAGTTTGGGATTTGGTTCCAAGACCCCATAACTACCCAGTTATTGGAACCAAATGGGTCTACAGGAACAAGTTGGATGCTCAAGGCAATATAGTGAGAAACAAGGCTAGGCTTGTTGCTCAAGGCTACAGACAAGAGGAAGGAATAGACTATGACCAAACCTTTGCCCCTGTTGCAAGGTTAGAGGCCATTAGAATATTCCTTGCCTATGCAGCTTATAAGAGATTCAAGGTCTATAAGATGGATGTCAAAAGTGCATTTCTGAATGGAATACTTCAAGAAGAGGTTTATGTAGAACAACCTCCAGGTCTTATCTCTCCAACTCAACCATCTTTTGTTTTTAAATTGCATAAATCTCTCTATGGTTTAAAGCAAGCTCCAAGAGCTTGGTATGAGACCCTAGTAAGCTTTCTTTTAGAGCATAAATTTACAAGAGGAACCATAGATAAAACACTTTTCACTAGACATCATAAGGACCAAATATTGTTAGTACAAATTTATGTGGATGACATTATTTTTGGGTCTACTGATCCCAAATTGTGCAAGAGGTTTGCTGACATCATACATTCTAAATTTGAGATGAGTAGCATGGGTGAACTTTCCTAATTCCTTGGTCTACAAGTGAAGCAGCTCCCAGATGGTATCTTCCTCTCCCAAGCTAAGTATGCTAAAGAGCTTATCTAAAAGTTTGGGATGGGTGATGCTTCAGGGATGAAAACCCCTATGGCTACAAATGCTGTTGTGGATTGTGATGTAGCAGGGAAACCTGTGGATCAGAAAAGGTATAGGGCAATTGTTGGATCCCTATTATACCTAACAGCTAGCAGACCTGATATAATATTTGTCACATGCCTCTGTGCTAGGTTCCAAGTGAACCCTAAAGAATCTCACCTTATTTTCTTAAAAAGAATTTTTAGATATATTAAGAGTTGCCCTAGTTTAGGACTCTTGTATCCTGTAGAGTCAGAGTTTGAGTTAACTAGATACTCAGATGCTGACTATACTGGATGTAGAGTGGACAGGAAAAGTACCTCTAGAACATGCCAGTTCCTTGGTATGAGACTTGTCTCTTGGTTTTATAAAAAGCAGACATCTGTGTCTACATCAACTGCAGAAGCAGAATACATGGCTGATGGTAGTTATTGTTCACAAATGCTATGGATACAAAACCAACCCTTAGATTATGGTGTCAACTTAAATAATTCAACTTTATTTTATGATAATACTAGTGCTATTGCTATAGCACAGAATCCAGTTCACCATTCTAGCACAAAACATATTGAAATAAGATATCATTTCATTAGAGATAATGTGGACAAAAAGAAAATTAACTTGATCCATATTCCTACTGATCTACAAAGAGCAGACATTTTCACCAAGCTATTGGATGAGAAAACCCATCTGTTCTTTATAAATCAACTGGGAATGATTAATGGAGAAGCGTTAACCTAGTTTCTGTCAGCATTCGATGAATTTTCCAGAGTTCGTCGAACGGAGTTTGACGAATTAGGGAAAGTTTGAGAGATTCTCGTCGAACAGAGATCAACGAATTCTCTGTGTGAGGAAATAATTTTCGTCTACCAGAGATCGATGAACTTTACTTCAGAAAGACATTTCGTCGAACGGAGTTCGACGAACTGTTTTCGATTCTTCTGGATGAGATCGACGAATTATCTGTCTATAATTTATTTCGTCGAGCTCAGTTCGAAGAATTTTTCTTTTTCGTGGAACGGAGTTTGTCGATTCATATTCTGAAAATCTTATATCTAGGTTTTCTTCGACCTCCGTCCCGCGCTTTCAGTTCCTTTGCTCTTGATCGTCGTTTATCTCTGTGTTTTTCTTGAAGGACATCAATGGCGATTCCCTCAGGTGCTTTGGTTGCAATGAAGTTTGACACCGGATTTGACATGGATTTTGAGTCGTTTCAACATTCTGACCCCATCTTTCTATACATCGTGGAACTACTGGAAGAACTCAGTTTAAAGGATTTCGTGACCAGGCGCATTAAACTTCATGGAACGGAAATACGAGAATGGGTATATACATCTACAGTTTCCGAAGAAGATGTTTTGACCGGCAATATAGGGAACACTGCTGTTTCCCTCTCTCCTGCAGTTCTCACTGAAATATTTGGATTAGTGAACAAAGAAGACAATCTGGAAATGGATTCTGAGGAATTCAGTGATATGCTGAAACTGAGGGGTTTCTTTGGTAACAACCCTAATAAGTTGTTGAAAAAGAAATTATCCGCCGCCTACCAATTTCTGGCAGATATTACGGGAAAGATACTGATGGTCAAGCACTCTGCTCATGACTACATTATGCATCACCAATTTCTGAAAATGTGTGTAGTAGTGTATAAGCGACATGTTGATTGGAGTAAGGTTTTCTTTGAATTGATCAAGAAGAAGAACAGCAAAAAGGAAGTTTGCTTTGGCAGAATATTGGGAATATTTCTCAAGGAGAAGGCTGCTGAATGTATAGTCTCCCCGACCATCTCCATAAATGCCAGCAAGCGCCTCACTTGCGCTATGTTTGACAGATGGTAGAGGACCCCTCCAAGCCCTCAAAGGCTTCTTCCTCCTCCCTCCAAACTTCTGAGAGTACAAGGGCTGTAAAGGCCGCTCCCCACCCTGTTGAAGAGGTTCCTCCATCTCAACCATCTCTTCTAGCACCTCTTCCTCCAAAGAAGCCTCCTCATGTACCTACCCCATCGTCATCTCCACCACTTGACCTGACAAACATTCCATATTCACCTCCATCTTCCCCTCTGTAAGTTAATCAACAACCCACTCCTCCAGATTCCCCTCATGATACAATATTTCCTACACCTCCACAGTCTCCTCTTCCCCCACACCTCTCCACCATTCCATCTTACATTATACCATCATATACAATCATGCAAGACGCCCCCACTCCATCTGTTATTCCTCCTCCCATTCCTTCCCCTTCCCTATTTGATCCATCCACCCTCATTTCATTGCTCACCCGTCTCATAAAATCTTTGATCCAAGAGACAATTACACCTCTTGTGACCTCCATTAATTCCTTATCTGCCCAGCTCTCTCTTCTATCTGCTGTCCCCTCTTTATCTAGGGGCCTGGATCCAGGAATTCCTGAACCTAGGTAGGGGGAGTTGCTCAGTGATGAAGTTGCAGTAGATGCAGATGCAGCAGCAGCAGTCACAGCAGTTCCATCTCCAGCAGATTCAGATTCAGATGATGATACAAGAATCTTGACAGCCTTTGATGCTGAGATGTTTGAGTTAATTCAATTCATGGATACTGACATTGATTTGGATGAGTCAGTTGCACAAATAACTCCTGTTGGTGATTTCTATTTAAATCCCACAGTGACTTTATCAGTTTGGTTGAGAAGTTTTGATACTGTACATATGCAATTCCCTCCAGCAGTTTTCTCTTCGCCATGTTTGGCTATTGTACCTTATACCTCTCCAGCCAGTCCAGCAGTTGCTAAGCAACTCTGTGACAATTTTTCTCTCTCCGCTTCAGCCCCCATCTCAGCTTCCAGCCCAGAGGTCATTCCAGAAGTTACTCCAGTGCCCGTTTCAGCACCAGACTTTTTTATGGATGACTCTCCTATGCCTACTTTAGATGAGCTTATTCAGGCTGACATTGAAGAAGAGAATAAGGCAGTAGCTGATAGCTCTGTCTCTTTTGTTTCTGAATCTTGTACAGTTGCTTCTTCTTTTGTTGATGAAACCCCTATTCCTGAACCATCTGCCCCTCCTCCAGAACAGGCTGTTGTTTTTGATAAAGCTTTAGAAGCTTTGGATGCTCTTTATGACAACCCTCAAGGTTCTGAGTTAGAAGAAGATGATGATGATGATGATTCTGATGAAGATGCAGTTAGTAAGAAAAAGATACTGTTGGCAAAGAAGAGAAAGGCTGCTCCTCCTCCAGCTCCCAAGCCAAATCCCAATGCAGACACTCCCTATTATATTCTGCAAAATGTGACTCCATATAAGGGAATTCCAGCATGGATGTGGCTCTCCAAAAACCAGTAGAAATATAGAAAGAGAAGCAAGAGATACTCCCCTCCTCCAGTGCACAGATACAGGAAGGATCCTCCTCCTCCTCCTCCAGCAGCTGGTGTCAGTGGCTCTAGCTCCCAGAGATCTGCCCCAATGCAAACTTATCAGAGACAATCAGGGAGATCTTCTAGAAGCAGCTAACAGAGGCCATCCTCCTCAGGTAGTCAACAGCATAAGCAGCAGCAGCAGCAACAACAAAGTCCTGAAGTACAAAAAGCTGAAAGCCCAAAGAAGCCAGACTCCCCTCCAATTCCTTTTAAAGATCCAGAGACTGCTAATACTGTAAGAATGGCTAGGTACCAAGAGCTGATTGGTCTATCTTTGATAAATAAAACCAAAGCAGAAGGAAAAGATATCTCTGGTCTTTCAACAATGTCAAAATATAGAAAAGAAGAGCTGAAAAGGTTTGACAAAGGTAATAAATTGTTTAATGTTGATGACTATATGAAACTTCACCCAGAAGTAGTTGTCCCCAGAGCAACTTCATTGAATATTATTGGGGCAGCTGACATGACTATGACAATAGCTCAAGCTCGAGATCCAAAGAGAGAAATCATTTTCAAGAAGACAGGAGAGCAGAAAACAGAAGACAAACCTCTGCAGAAGAAGCCAAAAAAGTCATTTTTTTGTTGATTCATTTCTGTCTGTTATTTGTTTTTAAACTATGCTATCTGTAACAAAGTTATGTATATATATATATATATCTGTTGCATGTGTTATAATTCTCTGCCAGATATATCTCTTCTCTTGCTTAGTTTTTCTGTTTTGAGTCTCTATTAGTGACCTCACCCAAATAGGGGGAGATTGTTGGATCCTTAGTTGATTTGGGCTAGGTTCACTGACTTAGGTTGTGACCCATCATGTATAGCCAGGGTCATTTTGTGTCCTAGAGTCTAGGTTAAGTCCTTAGGCTCAACTCCAGATGGACCTGCTTTCAACAAGACCTCAGAGACTCCAAACTCACAAGTTTTCAAGGCTAAGTAAAGTGAGTTCGACGTTCATCGAACTCAGCTCGACGAAAGGAGTTCTGCGCTCGACGATCGTGAGACAATTCTTAGTGCTGAGCTCGATGATCTATGTTCTCTGTTCGACGAAAACTTAGTTTCTACATCAAGCCAAAATCAGGAGAACTTCAAATTTTTTTTCTAAGTCCAGCCTCAAGCTTCGCTCGACGAATTATATTCTGAGCTCGAAGAACTTGGACCTCAAGTTCACAGCTTCTCAGGTTGCCGAAGTCAGCATCTCAGGTCGACGGATGCTATTCTCTACTCGATGACTTCTGGACTCAGAGAATCTGTGTCGACACTCAGGGTTTGTGTCGACACCAGACAATTTGTGTCGACACCAGAATTTCAGTCGACACCAGCTTATGTCAACACAATGATATCAGTCGACACCAGCTTATATCGACACCACAGGATTTGTGTCGACACCAAGATCAATCTGTCGACACCAACTTTTGTCGACACAGCATTTCAGAAGATGCAGAATATTTTGTCTAAGTCCAGAACTTTTCTCAGGTCGACGAATTTGATTCTCAGCTCGACGAATGAAGACTGTCTATCAGATGAATGAAGATTGTCTGGTCGACGAACTCTATCAAGCTCAGCTCGACGAACTCAAGCTCAGCTCGACAAACACAAGTTCAGCTCGACGAAATGTGTTTTTCGTTCGACGAATCCAGATTAGGTTTCCTTCAAGGTTCCCGTCCTGTTTCTTGGCGCTGATTCCTGAACATTTAATGTCAGATCTTCTCGGAATGTTACCGTTAGAAGGTGCATTGACTATGGACGATTACATGCCATTTTCCATGGGACAGTTAGGAAATTCATTGATTGCTGATTCTTTCCAAGGCCGACTGTAATTACTGCTCGACATTCAAAAGTTTTAATATTCCTCAGTCAGTAAAAGACACAACAGATACACAAAAAAATAGAGACACAGTAAGAGAACAGAATCAAGAAGTGATAGAGTTCAAGAACTACAATACAACAAACAATCTGACAGATTTTTTGAAGATTGCAAAAGAACAAACATTCTCAAATCACAAGTTCTTGACTGCAATCAGCCTGACCAGAAAATATTTCCAAGAAGAAGAAGAACAACCAAATTCAATCAAGAGTCTTCTTCTCTCTATTTTCAGGACAACTTCAAAGTACAACAGAACTTTATCAGTCAAAATAAGTTCCTGAAGCAGTTCTGGTCCAGGCATTCTAGGTCATTGAAGGCCTATCACCCTGAAGCAGTGCACCAGCATTCCTGACCAATTCAAGATCTCAGGGGGAGCAAGATCTGCTACATCAATCCACAAGTCTTCTCTCTGACTGTTGACAGAGAAGACACTATCACCCTCTCTCTAATTCCTGTACAGGGTTTTAAATCCCTTAAAAATTATTCTGGGTGCAAGTCTCCCTCCAAAAGACTTGAGGGTTTGGATTTTGGGGACTTGATCAAAACCCATTAGTGCCCAGGACACCTGATCAACTCATCCTGCAGTGGATTCCTACCTAGGGTGGTAGAAGAGTGGATGTAACCAGATTGATTGGGGAACCACTATAGCTCCTTATGTCTTCTGGTTGCTTATTTTCTTTTGTTTTCTGGCTGTGGTCTGTGATTGCTCTGTGTTTAGCTAGTTGCTGTGTTTACTTTATGTTGTTTGCTTCCCTGTTCACTTAGGTATACAACAACAATTGTAAAAAGTTTTTAGTAAGCACCATACTCTATTCACCTCCTCCCCCCTCTAGAGTATATCAGATCTAACCTACACTTTCACATCCCTTCCACATGTCCTTCACATCAACATAATTGTACTTCACATGTTCATCAACCATTTGGTAATCATAATTACAAATATTATATGGTCACTTAACTTTAACATCAACTGGATACAATCTTTTTACCAAGTTCAAACCATTCGTGCACACATGGATCCATAAACTAAATGCCAACAACTATTTGTTTATAGCAATCACTACCAACTATGTACAGCAAACTTCAAGCCAACCTCATCATTAATCAACATATTACAATTGTCAACTACGTCCATATTGGTTCACATATTTAAACCATTCCTACCATCCCAACTCGTCGACCCATTCGTTCACTAACATCCACCAAATCGTCTCGTTCAGGTACGCTTCACTACACCATTTGTTCGTTAAGGATCTATCCAACAAATGTCATTAACAATATTTTATCACAATTACTTATTGACTAAATTTACCAAAATGTTAATGTTATTGTACTATAGTCTCTCCCTATCAAATCCAAAGCCGATTCAACACAAACCCGAGAATTATATGTGCAGGAAAGATTACTGTATATAAAATTCAATCAGGGATTCCTGAGGATACAGGAATCCGCTGAAGGCATGTAACCCCTCGTTGGAAAGGTATTTCCAAGGGCTATGATTTCGTGTTTATTCAAAAGCCCAGATTTGGCCGCATCATGTTCGAAAGCGGATACAAATATCGCTGCTGGCAGAAAACAGATTTCTGTGCGCCTCTTAAAGCAAGACGAACGGCATCGGTTCGTCTTCCTCCCCCGACCATAATTCCCAAATCACATCCATAATTCCTCCTCCCTTATTCACCCTCAAAAGGCCAACTTTCTTCACGAAACCAAGTCCTCATCTTCACATAGAAGGGAGGAGTGGTCGAAGACATCTTATCTCTAGGACACAAGTCCTAGTGTGGCCTTCTCCTAGGAAGCTTCTTCTTACAAATCATGACTCCTTTGAGTCGATATCTTTCCTATGGATAACTATAGATCAACCACCAAGGGAGAGGGTAGGAAGCTCACCTCATTTCCGGCAGTTCCGGCCATGTATATCGTCACTCTTCTTTGGGGCATCTTCTTCTCTTTCATTGATGTTCATTCTTCACTGGAAAGAGAAATGAAAGACTTCCTCCAGAAAATCCTACTCTGGCAATCTTGTCATTCCTTCCACTTTCGTCGGGGTTGCGATGTGGCGGCTAGGGTTTTCCGTAAATGTCCTTTTATAAAAGGAATTAGGGTTGAACTGATTTGCCACATGTCACCGTGTTACTAGACTGCCTATTATTATATCAATTATGTCCTTTTGAAAAGAAGCGTGTAATTTAAGTCCTCTGGCGTCAATCCCGAAAATTCCAATTCAGACCATTGATATGAAGCATCAAACTGGGCCAAAAATTCGCATAAGGCAAAAAGCGTTGAGTTCAATCAACGCTCTCAACGCCTACAGACACCAAAACAACTTAAAGTTAAAAGCGTTGATTGCATTGTGTGCACTCAATGTCTCATTGAGTGCAATCAACTCCTCGTTGAGTGCACTCAACGCCTAACCCTCCAAAACAATTTAAGTATAAAGCATTGAGTGCACTTAACAGCGCGTTGAGTGCACTCAACGCCTAACCCGCCTGAACAATTTTCTAAGTTAAATGGCGTTCGATGAATTTTAGCCCAGTTCAACGAATGGCGCTCGATGAATTTGGCGTTCGATGAATTTACCTAAGTCCGACGAATAAGCGCTCGATGAATTTGTCGTTCAACGAATTTACCTGAGTTCGACGAATCAGCGCTCGACAAATTTGGCGTTCAACGAATTTACCTGAGTTCGACGAATCAGCGCTCGACGAATTTGGTGCTCAACGAATTTCCCTTAGCCTATGACATTTAGTGGTGTTTAGTCTACTCAACGCACTCAACGCCCCGAGCCAGAATATTTCTCCAAGTAAAATGGCGTTGAGTGCACTCAACGCACTCAACGCCAATCGGTCCATGGCATTGAGTGCACTAAACGAACTCAACTCCCCTATCCATAAATCTGCCAAAGTATACTGGTGTTGAGTGCACTCAACGCCAATCAGTCAATGGAGTTGAGTGCACTCGACGCACTCAACGCCCCGAGCCCAAATATTTTCTAAGTAAATTCCTAATCCAATCGTCGAGTCCGGTCGACTCACTCGACACTTCCCGAACCTTAGCCAATTCTCTTGGCACAAAACGCGTGCGAGGGGCCTAGCATGAAATGGGATGCTACAAATCATATAAACAAAATAAAAGATTTCTTCGCCAAATCAGGCTAAGGTTGTGGGAAAATAAAGCACGAAAATATATTATGCTTTTAAAATTACCTTGGGGAAATAACTTCGGGTAGCACTTTTGCATCAAGTTCATCGGTTCCCATATAAACTCTTCCTTCCATTGATTGGACCACAAAACTTTTACCAATGGGACACTTTTCCGCCCCAAGCTCCTTCTTTCAGTGTCCACAATCTGCGCCGACTCTAGTAGAACAGATCTATCATTTTACACTACTCCATCTGTTTTGAGGACATGTTGCTCGGGTCGCAACAGCACCTTCCGAAGTGATGACATATGGAATACGTCCTGAAGATTCTCCAGCTCTGGCGATAACTCCAACCGATAGGGCAAAGGGCCAATCCTTTCCAATATAGCTTAAGGCCAAACGTACCTTGGGCTGAGCTTCTTCACACCACGTACCCGTGACACTCCATGCATCGGTCGGATCTTCAGGAACACTTTGTCACCCACTTGATATTATACCATCTAGTGCTTTGCATTATAATATTTAGCATGCCGACTTTGAGGCTCAAGCATGTGGTCCCGTATTAGTCTAACAACAACATCAGTATCATCAATATACTCAATTCCCAAAACCTTCGGGTCTTCATCTTGCACCCATGACAAGGGGGTTGTACACCATCTTCCGTAAAGAGCTTCATAGGGTGCCATCCCGATACTAGATTGGTGACTGTTGTTATATGAGAATTCTACCAGGGGTAAGATCCTTTACCACGGCTCTCCTCTATCTTGCACACACAACCTCAATAGATCTTCCAAAGTTCTGATGGTCCTCTCAGACTGTCCGTCCGTCTGAGTATGAAAGGTTGTGCTGAAGGTAAGGCGTGAACCCAAATACGCCTGTACGTCCTTCCATTCTTTAGAGGTAAAATGACCATCCCAGTGAGAAACAACTGTATTTGGCATGCCATGATACCGTACAAACTGCTCCACAAAGAGGCGTACCAAAACGTCCACATGAGCCTCTTTCTTCATAGTAATAAACCTGGCTACCTTTGTTAGGCGATCAACAATTACCCAAACCAAATCGTTCCCTGAGCGTGAGCGAGGCAAACCATGAATGAAGTCCTTGGAGATATTCTCAAACTTCCGTTTGGAGATGGGCAACGACTGTAACAATCCTTCGGGCCTCTTGTATTCCGCCTTCAGCCTTTGAAAGGCCGCACAGTACGTAACAAAATATCTGACGTCTCTCTTCATTCCTGGCCAACACATGGTCTTCCGCAAATCAGCGTACATTTTGGCAATCTCAGGATGCACTGAATATAGAGAGCATTGTGCCTCTCTCAAGATATCTTCCCGAATTTTACCACCTTCGGGATTGTAAAGCCGGCCAAGGAAATGAATGAGGCCGTCTTTTAGGGAATACTCGTCAGTAGACCCATCTTCAATTGACTTGAATACCAGGGCCAGAGCAACATCCTTTCCTTGCTCTGCCCGGATTTGGTCTCGAATATCACAAACTATGCTCATCGCAGTTAGGTACTCCGCATACCTGATGAGTTGTAAATAACCATCAATACCCTTCCGAATGGTCTTTATATACCAGGGTAATTTCCATCTCTTCAAGCATCTGAGCTAATTTCATACTCATCAATCGGGACTCAGGGCTCAACTCTAGTACTTTCCTGCTAAACGTATCAGCCATGGAGTTTGCTTTCCCAGGGTGGTAGTTTAGGGTAAACTCGTAATCAAACAAAAATTCCAACCACCATCGCTGTCTCAAATTCAGTTCCTTCTGAGTATGAACGTACTTCAAATTTGTGTGGTCTGAAAAGATCTTGCAGTGGATGCCATATAGATAGTGTCTCCAAACCTTCAAGGCGAACACCACTGCTCCCAATTCTAAATCATGTACTAGATAGTTGACTTCATGCTTCTTCAGCTGCCTCGAAGCATAAGCAATCACATGCCCATGCTGCATCGGTACTGCTCTCACCCCTTGATACAACGTGTTAGTGTAGACTTGAAATCCTTCCTTCCCAGATGGAAGGGATAGGGTGGGTGTGGCGGTAAGTCTGTCCTTCAGTTCTTGGAACGCTACCTCACACTGGGGTGTCCACTCGTATGGCACACCTTTCTTTGTCATAGTTGTAAGAGGAAGGGCTATCTATGAGAATCCTTTAACAAACTTGTGATAATACCCGACAAGCCCAAGGAAACTCCGTACATCGGCCGCTGATTTCAAGGGTGACCATTCCTTTATGGTACGTACTTTGGCCGGATCCACAGCTAGTCCAGCCCCACTGATCGCATGGCCCAAGAAGGCAACTTCTTGGAGCTAGAATTAGCACTTATTGAACTTGGCAAACAAGGCATGCTCCTTTATCTTCTTCAGCACCAAGGTCAGATGTTCAACATGCTCCTCCTCTGGCTTTCAGTAAACCAAAATGTCATCGATGTAGATGATGAAGAACATGTCTAGATATGGCTCAAACACTTTGTTCATCAGGCTCATGAAAGCTGATTGTGTATTTGTGAGCCCAAACGGCATCACGGTGATCTCGTACAAGCCATACCTTGAGCTACAAGATGTATCTGAATGTCCTCCTCTTATATCCTCAATTGGTAATACCCCGAGCGCAAAACCAACTTGGAGAACCAATGCGCTCCTACCAATTGATCGAGCAACTCGTCGATCCGGGGTAGCGGATAGCTGTTCCGCACCGTCAGTCGATTGAGCTCCCGATAATTGATACATAATCAGAATGTTCCATCCTTCTTTTTGATAAATAGGACAGGGTCTCCCCAAGGTGATGAGTTGGGGCGAACAAACCCTGACTCTACCAACTCTTGCAATTGAACTCTAAACTCAGTGAGTTCCTTTGGGGATATTCGATACGGGGTCTGATAGTTGGGCTTTGCACCTGGTACTAGCTTAATTTGAAAATACACCTCTCTATGCGGGGGTAATCCTGGCAATTTCTCAGGAAATACATCGGGAAAATCTCGCAGCACTCGCACACCTTGATATCTGAAAGTGCAGCTAGATCTGATATACTCTAGGGGGGGGGGGTGAATAGAGTATATGGTGCTTTAAAACTTTTTACAACAATTGTTGTAATATGAGTGAGCAGGGAAGCAGTAATAAATCTAATCACAGAACTAAACTAATCAAAAGCTAATCACAGAATAATCACAGCCAGAAACAAAAATAAAGACAAGCAAACCCAGATGACACAAGGAAATATAGTGGTTCCCCTAAACTTGGGTACATCCACTCTTCTACAACCCTAGGTAGGAATTCACTGCAGGATGAGTTGATCAGGTGTCTTGGGCACCAATGAGCTTTTGATAAGGTGCTCAAAAACCAAATCTGATTTTTTGATCAGGTGTCTTGCCACCAATGAGCTTTTGACAAGGTGATCAAAAACCAAACTCAAACTTTTGAAGGGAGTTTGAGAAACCATTTATAGAGATGGGGGTGAGAGAGTGATGGAAGTCTTCTCTTTCTCAGATCAGCTGAGAAGACTATGTGGATTGATGGTGTCAAAGCTCCCCCTGAGTCCTTGAGATCTTCAGGAAAAGAAGCTTTGCTGTAGGGTGATAGGCCTTCACAAGTTGAGCTCCAGCAAAAGATGATTTCAGCAATAGCAGAAATGTTGGATGTCTGGAGTCTTGAAAGATGTTGGCCTTGAACACTTGAAAACTAGAGAGATCTGAAGATTTCAGAAAAATTTGATCTCCTTGGATGTGTGTTCTTGAGAATTCTTTGAGACAGAATATTTTGTTCTTGTTTTGAAGAAATACTGATGTCTGTCTGTGTGTATCTGTGTATGTCTGAGAGATTCAAAAAATTCTTCTTTTTTATTCTCTGATACTGAATGAAAAAATATTCTCTGTCAAGAATAGCCGTTGGCCTGCATTAATTGCATCCTTAATTGCAAAATGTCTTCTGAGGAAAATCCATAGAAATATTCCTTGAAAATCCCTTGAAACTTGGTCCAGAAATAAATGAAAACGTCTAGGAAATCTTTTGAATTAATTGCAGAATAACTCCTTAACTGATTTGAATTTGAATCTAGAAACATCCTTGAAGTTATCTGAAAACGTCGAACTGAGCTCTGCTATCGTTGAACTGAGCTCAGCGATATGGATTATACAGCAACAGAACATCGTCGATCTGAGCTCAAAGATCGTCGAACTGAGCTCAGAGATAGAGATCCAAAGCTGAGTCAAGATCGTCGAACTGAGCTCACCGATCGTCGAATGGAGTTCGACGATATGATGAAGTTGAGCTCAGCGATCGTCTAATGGAGTCGATGATCTGTCGAAGTTGAGCTAGACGGTCGTCGATCGGAGTTCGACGAATCGTCGTGCTGAGCTCGACGATATGACTTAGTCTCAAACTGAAAAAGCCTTGGTCTTGAGGGCAGCTTCCAAACTTATACTTCTAACCCTTAGACTCAATTCTAATTTGACCTTTTGAGCTATACATGAGGTCAAACATTGGTTTCCTAGAGACATAGTGATCCTGACCCAAATTAGTAATAGGGTGTTCCAACAATCTCCCCCTATTTGGGTTAGGATTACTATTTACAAAGTTTGGAAAAATTAAATAACATACAAGCAACAATACAGAAAAACAAAAAGAAAAGCTGGACAGCAGAACCACAGAGATATATATATATATATATATCATCCCAGATAATAATCAGAAATCACTGAGATTGTCACCTTACATTGTCATTTCTTTTCCTTGCCCTTAACAAGTTTGATTTCTCTATTGGGATTGAGGGTTTCCTTCTTTGATCTAGTATCATCTGCTGCACCTAAAGTAGTTTGCTGTTTAGGCCTGGGAACTACAACTTCAGGATGCAGTTCCATGTACCTGTCAGAATCAAAAAATTTGCTTGATGCATATCTTTCTAGCTCTTTCTTTCTCTGTTCAGACATTGTGGAGATATTAGAGGAATCTCTTCCTTGCTCTTTAGCTTTCCTGATTTGATCTAGTGCAGCAAGTTCCTTCATCCTTGCGGTCCAAGCAGCTGGATTGTTCTCAGGGTCCTCAAAAGGTACTGGTGGCTCATATCTGTTAGAAGGATTGTCCTGAGGAGGCCTGGATGAAACAGTTTCCTTTAACTTATAGGGAAAAGGACTAGAGGTGGTATCAGAAGAAATTTGCCCTTCCCTGGAGTATGGATGTTGCCTTGAGTATCTTTTGGAGTAGACCTGGAAATCTCTTTGATTGCCTCTGTATCCTCCTCTCCTGGATTGAGAAACCCTGGATTGGCTTCCCCTATTATAGGATCTAGCATGTGGCTGATAGGGAGCTTGACTTCTAGCAGGGGGTTGAACAGCTGAACTTCCACCTGCACCTGCATCAGGAGGAGGTGGTGGAGGAGGATGAGAGTGTTGGAATTGTGTAGAACCCTTTTGATATTTCCTTTTCTTTTTCATTTCTTTCAGTTGATTCTTAGAGTACTGCATCCAGTGCTCAGTAATAGGGCAATCATGAAGAATATAGTATGGTATATCATTGTTATCTTTGACCTTGGCAGGAGGTACTCTCTTCATGGCTTTGCTCCTTGCCTTTCTTTTCCTGGCAATGGTAACAGAAGAATCATCAGAGTCTGTTCTGTACTCATCACTTTCAGAACTCTGATCATCATAGAGGGCATCAATTTTCTTCATCAATTCTTTCTTGAGCTGTATAGAAGCAGATGAGGCAGCAGAGGGTGTAGCAGTAGAGGTTGAAGCAGTAACAGTAGTGAAAACAGCAGATACAAAAGTTGTTGCAGTTGAAGTAGAAACAGTAACAACAGCAGCAGATACTATAGGTTCTGGAGAAGTAACAACAGCAGTAGCAACAGATTCACTAACAGTAATATCAGTAGCAGAGATATCAGCAGAAATTTCAGAAGGCTCAAACTCATGTGCCTCAGTCATAAGGATCTCCTTAGTGATTGGCTCAACAGCAGTAACAGAAATATCAGCAGCAGTAGGGGCAGCAACATCAGAAACAACAGCAATGCTTTCATCAGAAGAAGCAGCAGCATATACTGAGTGGACAAATGAGGTGATGATGCTGGGGTCACAGCAAGAGAATGGCACAAGGGCCTTGGACAGATCCTCTGGGGGCTGGACAGCAACTGTCTCTGGCAGACATCTGAAATATAACTGATCAAATGCTGAGAGCAAAGACCTGAGGTCTAGTGCAAAGATTGCAGTAGGAGGAATTTGATCTTGAGACACAGCAGTAGGAGCAGCAAGAATTGAGGAAACAGCAGTAGGCAGGCTCACTGAGATAGTAGCAGCACCAGCAGGCAGACTCACTTCATAGGGTATCTCCCCCTGCCTAGATTCAGACATGGCTGGATCAAGGCACACTGTAGAAGGGGTTGCCTGAGGGAAAAGAGATGAGAGCCTGGCAGAGAGGGCTGCCACTGATAGGAGTAATGGAGCCAAGGAGGTCTCCAAAAGAAGAGATAGCCTGGGGGCTAGCAATTCATAGAGCCTGTCAGCAAAGGCTGGAATGTCTACTTGCTCAGTAGTGACTGGAGTAGAGGTAGAGGAAGGAGGAGTAGCTGTTGGTGAGGGTAGTGGAGAGCTGGTGAATGGGGGAAGAGATGGCTGAGGTGTGGGTAAGGTGGATATGGAGGACAGTGGGATGGAGATAGATGGGGTGAAGGTGGGTTGGTCAATGATCTCTTGTAGAAGATCTTGATAGGATGTTGAGGATGAGGGTAGCTCAGGAGGAGAGGATGGTGAATCATCCATAAAGGAATCATCAATGAGGGTGAAGGAAGGGATGGAGGGTGATGAAGTGGCATCTGGTTGAGGGTAGGAGAATAATGGATGGAATTGGTCTTCTGTAAGGGGAAGAGTAGGGACTGGAGATGGTGTAGATGTTGGAGAGGGGCTGGAGATGATGATGGTGGATGGAGTTTGAATGGTAGATGGTATGGGAAGAGATGGAATTGGAGGAGGAGGAGGAGCAACATCAGCAGACAGGTCATCTGCAGGGGCAGAGACCTGTGGGGAAGTGACTCTGAGAGTCCTGGTGCCTGAAGGAGTGCTGGAGGAGGCCCTGCTGGGCTTGATGATTTGTCTGTCCCATTTACCAAATAGGGCACAAGACAGTCTCTTGGATGCATTAATGTGGATTCTAGAAGAGACCAGCAATGCAGGGCACCTATTCTGCAGAAACACCCCAAGAATTCTTCCAAAGTTTACAAAACTTTTGTTTATCTTCTTCTTGATAAGGTCAAAGAATACTTCTCCCCAATTCAAATTCTTCCTGTCTACTAGGGCTCCCATTAGGCAGAGCTGATACCTTGAGATTGTATCATGAGAAGAGTGCTTAGCCAGTAGCACTTTCCCAACTACATCAGCCAGGAATCTGTATTCCACAGAAAGGTTCTTTTTCAAGAGCTTGCTATGGTTAGCCTCAGAATGACCCATTCTGGCAAGCAATTCAGTATACTCTTCTCCAGACAAGTCTGCAGTATCTCCACCAGTTCTTAACTCAAAAACCTCTGTTAAAATTGCTGGGGTTAAGGGTACCTGAGTGCTAGATATTGATCCAACAATGGTGTTGTTGTCTTGATTGTGGGCAGTGTAGATCCATTCCTTAATCTCATCAGATACAAGCTTAATCCTTTTGGTCATGATTGCTGTCAGGTTCTGCTCATTGAATAACCCCAAGATATCCTGAAAAACCTGGTCGGTTGTGCTGAAGGAGTCCATGTCTATGTCGAAGCCAGCATCAAACTTCATGGCGGCGAGAACAACAACAGACACAGCCATAGTTACCTGCAAAGATTCAACAAACAAAACGACCAAGTGCAGAAATGTTTGGAGGGAAAGAAAGTTCTTGCAGAGAAATCGAAAGCGCAAAGGAGAACGACGGCGAAAAATGAATTTTATATTAGGGTTCGACGCAGAATTGGAAAGATCGTTGAACTCAGTTCGACGATCGAGTCTTCTAAAGGAATCTGAAGAGTCTTCAACATCGTCGATCTCCATTTGACGATATTGTAGAGCGTCGAGCTCTGTTCGACGATCGTTCAGAGAACAAAATCGTCGAGCATCGTTCGACGATCGTTGACTGGAAGAGATAGTTCATACTATCTGAGAAACGCTGAACTCGGGTCGACGATTTCGGAAATCGTCGATCTCCGTTCGACGATCTGGGGGAAAATCGTCGAGCGCAGTTCAGAGATCAGAAAAACTCTAGACACTAAGAAAAATCAGGATGTTTTCCTAGTCTTAGTCAATTTTTAAGCTTTTAAGATCTTGGATATTATTTAAGACTTCCTCCATCTAACATTCCTAACTGATTTAGGAAGAAGGTGTGTTTCTTTTTATCCAAGGGCTTGGTGAAAATATCTCCCCTTTGTAAATCAGTTGGGATATATTGTAGTTCAATTTTATTCTTTTCAACATTATCTCTTAAGAAATGATGACTAATCTCTATGTGTTTTGTCCTACTATGGAGGACTGGATTTTGAGCTATAGAAATAGCACTGGTGTTATCAAAAAAGATTTTAGACTTCTCTAAGTTGTAGCCATAGTCTAGGAGTTGGTTTTGAATCCACAAGATTTGTGAATAACAACTGCCTGCAGCCATATATTCAGCTTCGGCAGTTGAAGTTGACACAGAAGTTTGTTTCTTACAAAACCAAGAGACAAGTCTGTCACCAAGGAACTGACAAGTTCCACTGGTGCTTTTCCTGTCAATTCTGTATCCAGCATAATCAGCATCAGAAAATCCAGGTAAATCAAATGCTGAATCTTTTGGATACCAGAGACATAGATTTGGACAACTTTTAACATACCCGAGAATCCTCTTTACTAGTGTTAGGTGTGACTCTCTAGGGCTTACTTGGAACCTAGCACATATACATGTAGCAAACATTATATCTGGTATACTAGCTGTAAGGTACAGTAAAGAGCCAATCATTGCTCTATATGTTGTCTGATCAACAGGTTTCCCATGTTCATCAGCATCCAATAAAACATTAGTAGGCATGGGTGTTTTCATAAAAGATGCTTCAAACATGCCAAATTTCTTAACCAATTCATTTGCATATTTGGTTTGAGAAATAAAGATGCCTTCAGCATATTGCTTGACTTGCAATCCTAGGAAGAAGGATAGCTCACCCATGCTACTCATTTCAAATTTAGAATGCATTAGGTTGGAAAACCTTCTGCATAATTTGGAGTCAGTAGAACCAAAAATAATATCATCTACATAGATCTGTACTAGTAGGGTATGGGACTTCTGGGTTCTAATGAAAAGAGTTTGGTCTACTCTACCCCTTATAAGTCCATTTTCCAAAAGGAAGCATGCTAGGGTCTCATACCATGCTCTAGGAGCTTGCTTGAGACCATATAATGCTTTGTTCAACCTAAAAACATAATCAGGATAAGTTGGAGAGATAAAACCTGGAGGTTGTCTGACATATACTTCCTCTTTGATGTCTCCATTTAGAAATGCACTTTTGACATCCATCTGATATACCTTGAAGCCTTTATGTGCTGCATAAGCTAAAAATATTCTGATGGCTTCCAATCTTGCAACTGGTGCAAAGGTCTGGTCGTAGTCTATCCCTTCTTCTTGAGAATATCCCTGAGCAACTAGCCTAGCCTTGTTTTTTACAATTACTCCTTGATCATCCAGTTTGTTTCTGAATACCCACTTTGTTCCAACAATGGAGTGATCCTTAGGCCTTGGCACTAGTTCCCATACTTTGTTCCTTTCAAATTGATGCAACTCGTCTTGCATTGCAATGATCCAGTGTGGATCTTGCTCTGCATCTTGAATGGACTGAGGTTCAATTTGAGATAGGAAGCAGGTGTGCAACAAGTTTTGGTTGACCTGATTTCTGGTTTGCACACCAGCTGAGATGTCTCCAATTATTTGGGAAATTGGATGGTCTCTAGATGTTACTAAATCAACAGGGGGTGTTGATTGTTCACCAACATGTGTTGTTGTTTCCTCTTGTGGTACAACAACTGGCTCTTCAAGTTGTTCTTCAATATGTTGAGCACTTTCTTCATCTTCACTACTTTCATCCCTTTGGGTAACCTGTAACTTGTTCAAGTCTTCAACTAGAGAATGTTCCTGCAAAGGTTCTATGGTAGAAGGGATCTTCTCCTTGAAAGACATGTTAGATTCATCAAATGATATATGAACAGATTCCTCAATTTTTAGAGATGATTTATTATAAACCCTATAAGCCTTGCTGATCATGGAGTATCCCAGAAACACTCCTTCATCAGCTTTAGCTTGAAATTTTGCTAAGTATTTCTTGTCATTATTATGTATGTAGCAAATACAACCAAAAACTCTAAAATAATCAACTTTAGGTTTCTTCCCTTTGAGTAATTCATAGGGAGTCTTTCCCTTTAGTTTATGTATCAAACTTCTATTCAGCACATAGTTGGAGGTGTTCACTGCCTCTGCCCAAAAGGATAGAGGAAGGTGAGCATCTGACAACAATATAGTGGCAGATTCAATAAGGGTTCTATTTTTCCTTTCAGCTACCCCATTTTGTTGAGGAGTTCTAGGAGCTGAGAAAGTATGCCTGATCCCTTCACTCTGACAGAACTCTTGCATAAGAAGAGAATCAAACTCTGTCCCATGATCACTTCTGATCAGGGCAATGTGAGTATTGAACTCAATCTGTATACATTTGAGAAACTCTGTTAGACACTTAAAGTTATCAGACTTCTTCCTTAGAAAGAACACCCAAGTGAATCTAGAGAAGTCATCTACAACTACTAAAGTGTAGGATTTCCCTCCTAGGCTTTGTACTGTGATGGGTCCAAAAAGATCCATGTGTAACAGATACAATATCCTAGGTGAATCACTCTTATTAAGTGACTTAAAGCTGTTTTTAGTTTGCTTGCCTAATTGACAAGCCCTGCAGAGTCCTTCCTTCTTGTAGGGGCTAGAAGGTAGTCCTCTAACAAGGTTGTCCTTGGATAGCCTAGCAATAGTTCTAAGGTTTAGGTGTTCTAGTCTCTTATGCCATAAAATATTTGGTATACAGACAGAATTAAACATGCAAATATCTACATCAGTTGAAAGAAAATCTACTAAATAGATGTTACCTTTCCTTTTACCTGTCAACACAGTTGTGTTGTCCTCTGACTTGATTTTGCATAATGCTTTGCTGAAGGACACCTGGTAGCCTTCATCACACAGCTGACTGATGCTTATTAAGTTGTGCTTCAGTCCTTCCATATAAGCTACCTTCTTGAAAGTTACTGATCCAATCTGGACTGCACCATATCTTTTAGTCTATCCAAAGTTTGAATCACCAAAGATAACTTTGGGTCCAAGCTTGGCTCTAAAGGATGTGAGGTTGTCCTTGTTCCCTGTCATGTGCTTAGAGCACCCAGAATCCAAGTACCATTACTGGTTAGATGTTGGATAGGTCTTCACCTGCACATAAGACAATTCATTTGTTTTTGACCCAGTTTACCTTGGGCCTAGGTTGATAACCTTTAAATTCTGAAATAAAAGACATCCCAGGTTGACTCTTATATCCTTCAGGATGATATCTCCTTGGAGGTATAATCCATTCAGTATAAGGGTTAAAGATTTGGGATGAAGGACCCTTAGGATTGAATTTTGATTTGCCCTTGAAAAAATTTCCAGAGCTTTGACCTTTGTTCCACGATCTTGGAGCTGCGTTCGACGATCTTGGGTCAGATCGTCGAGCTTCGTTCGACGGTCGACTATGGCTGAGTTTAGGTACTTGAGGTCAGATCGTCGAGCTCCGTTCGACGGTCGACTATGGCTGAGTTCAGGTACTTGAGATCGTCGACCTGAGTTCGACGATTTTGCCTGAGATCGTCGATCTACATTCGGCGGTCGTCGATCTGCATTCGGCGATCGTCGATGTCCGTTCGACGATTTCTGCTGGGACTTGGTTTTCTTGGGTAGGTCAGAATTTTTCCTAGCTACCTCTACAACTCCCTTTCCTTTGTCAGAAATGAACTTGATTGGAGTGGTTAGAACTATGGGTTGGCTGGATGAAGCACCCAAGCCCAGTGTACTATTAAATCTGGAGTTCACTGTGCTTGTGATGTCCATCAGCTTGATGCTTCTCCCATTAAGGAATTCTTCAAGCTTCTTGGCCTCAGACAGCTCACTTTTCAGTGAAGCTATCTGCTCCCTACAGCACTCCAACTTCTGAGAGAGTTTGAGGTTTTCTGACTTTAAAGTATTCTGTTCAGATAGATGATTTCTGAGAGAGATAATTTCTTTCTCAGATTTTAGCAGATCTAAACACAATGCTTTAAATTCAGATTTAAAGTCCTCTGAATTAAAATCAAAAGAACTGATTACCTGATCTTCTTCAGGTTGAGTCTCTGAGTCTGACTCTGACTCCTCTTCTTCTGAATTATGTTGTGAGGCATTGATTGCCATCATGCAGAACTCTTTCTCTTCTGCATCATCCTCATCATCACTAGAGCTGGATGAGGCTTATGACTCCTCTTCAGTCTCACTCTAGGATTCAGCAACAAACCCCTTTCTTATATGTTTGTTTTTGCTTGATGAGGGTTTGTCATTGCCATTCCTCTTGGATTATTTCTCCTTTCTTCTTTCTTTCTTGTCCCTTTTGTCCTTGTTTTTGTTTTCTGGACAGTCAGGAACTATGTGCCCTGGTTTCCTGCAACCAAAGCAAACAATTTCTTTATTATTATTATTAATGGACTTGTCATACCTTGGCTTATCATGCTCCTTGTATGATCTCCTTCTGAAGTCCTTTCTGGCCATCTTGTAAAATCTTTTGGCCAACAGACTGAGCAGTTCATCATTGCCTGTGACTTTGTCTTCAGGCAGATCTTCAGTTGCCTTGAAGGCTATGGTCTTCTCTTTTCTTGTGGCTGGTGAGGCAGCCTTCTATTCTTCTTCTCTATTCTTGATGAGTAGCTCATAAGATTTGAGCTTACCTAATAGAGCTTCAGTGGTGATCTCATTCAAACTTTTGGCATCCTTGATTGGCCAGATTCTTGAATCACAAGTGCTAGGGAAGCACATTAGAATTTTGTCATTGAGTTCAGTTAGTGAGATCTCTTTATCCAATGTCCTGAGTTCACTGACAATTAGACTGAGCGTGTTGTATATATCTCCCACTGACTCAGTTTCTCTCTTCTTGAAATTCTCATATTGAGATATGAGGTGGGATCTCCTGTCCTTTCTCTCATCAGCTGAGCCTGAGACTATTTCAGAAAGTTTGTCCCAAATTTTCTTAGCTGAATTGCATTCAGCCACCTTTTGAAATATGTCATCAGACATTGTCTGGGCTAAGATGTTCATAGCCTTGGCATCAGCTACCTTCCATCTCTTGATGTCAGCATCTGTTCCTGATGGAGGTGGAACAGCATTTGTACTTGAGTTCTCTAGAGGTCTTGGACATACTGTCAAAACAGAGTTAAAAATATCTTCGTCAATAGAATTCATGTATAGTCGGATCCTTGCTTTCCAGAGTGCAAACTTGGATAGATTGCACACTGGAGGTCTGGTGTTAGCATAATCTTTGTTTTGGGCCATGATTTGTGAAAACAAAATCTAATAATAAACTACAAAAGAAAATAGATCTAACTAGGGATCTTTGGGTTCAGGTGTTAGCCTGTGCAACCACCAAGGTGTGGTATGTTTAACCAACCTCGCTGTAATATGAGTGAGCAGGGAAGCAGTAATAAATCTAATCACAGAACTAAACTAATCAAAAGCTAATCACAGAATAATCACAGTCAGAAACAAAAATAAAGACAAGCAAACCCAGATGACACAAGGAAATATAGTGGTTCCACTAAACTTGGGTACATCCACTCTTCTACCACCCTAGGTAGGACTCCACTGCAGGATGAGTTGATCAGGTGTCCTGGGCAACAAAGAGCTTTTGATAAGGTGCTCAAAAACCAAATCAGATTTTTTGATCAGGTGTCTTGCCACCAATGAGCTTTTGACAAGGTGCTCAAAAACCAAACTCAAACTTTTGAAGGGAGTTTGAGAAACCCTTTACAGAGATGGGGGTGAGAGAGTGATGGAAGTCTTCTCTTTCTCAGATCAGCTGAGAAGACTATGTGGATTGATGGTGTCAAAGCTCCCCCTGAGTCCTTGAGATCTTCAGGAAAAGAAGCTTTGCTGTAGGGTGATAGGCCTTCACAAGTTGAGCTCCAGCAAAAGATGATTTCAGCAATAGCTGAAATGTTGGATGTCTGGAGTCTTGAAAGATGTTGGCCTTGAACACTTGAAAACTAGAGAGATCTGAAGATTTCAGAAAAATTTGATCTCCTTGGATGTGTGTTCTTGAGAATTCTTTGAGACAGAATATTTTGTTCTTGTTCTGAAGAAATACTGATGTCTGTCTGTGTGTATCTGTGTATGTCTGAGAGATTCAAAAAATTCTTCTTTTTTATTCTCTGATACTGAATGGAAAAACATTCTCTGTCAAGAATAGCCGTTGGCCTGCATTAATTGCATCCTTAATTGCAAAATATCTTCTGGAGGAAAATCCATAGAAATATTCCTTGAAAATCCCTTGAAACTTGGTCCAGAAATAAATGAAAACGGCTAGGAAATCTTCTGAATTAATTGCAGAATAACTCCTTAACTGATTTGAATTTGAATCTAGAACCATCCTTGAAGTTATCTGAAAACGTCGAACTGAGCTCTGCTATCGTTGAACTGAGCTCAGCGATATGGATTTATACAGCAGCAGAACATCGTCGATCTGAGCTCAAAGATCGTCGAACTGAGCTCAGAGATAGAGATCCAAAGCTGAGTCAAGATCGTCGAACTGAGCTCACCGATCGTCGAATGGAGTTCGACGATATGATGAAGTTGAGCTCAGCGATCGTCGAATGGAGTTCGACGATCTGTCGAAGTTGAGCTAGACGATCGTCGATCGGAGTTCGACGAATCGTCGTGCTGAGCTCGACGATATGACTTAGTCTCAAACTGAAAAAGTCTTGGTCTTGAGGGCAGCTTCCAAACTTAGACTTCTAACCCTTAGACTCAATTCTAATTTGACCTTTTGAGCTATACATGAGGTCAAACATTGGTTTCCTAGAGACATAGTGATCCTGACCCAAATTAGTAATAGGGTGTTCCAACAATATTCATTGTCATCTTTTCCATTTCAAAACAAATCATAAAAACTTCATCCCCTTTCATCTGGGCTTTTAAGGCCTGTATCGAGGACAATAACATGTGGGATATGGACTTAATACCTTGGAAAAAGATTTCTGAGTATCCATATCTCAAATGATTCGCTTTGCCGCACAATCAATCTTGGCGTGGTGCCAATCCAGCCATGCCATGCCTAGAATGAGTTTGAATTCCGCCATTCTCAACACTATTGTCGGGGTATTAAAGAATTGAACAGAGTGTAGGCCGGTTTCCCACCAACCATCACGGTGCCTAAGTACCAATAGCAAATACTCAAAGCTAGATTTCTAGTACATCTTAGGCAACTTAATGTGAATGCTGAAAATGTGTTAATTAACTATAACATACATGTGATCACCTCCTGAGGGTTCCGCTCCTGCGCCATGTACAGCGCAAACACCTGATCCCGAGCAGGTCCAGGGTTTCCTCCTCGTAGTCCTCATCCTCGACCACGCATATGTCCCCATCCTCGTGGAGCTGCCAGAGGGAGAGCAGGAGAAGCATTCCCACATAGCTACGGGCAGTGATGTCGGATGTAGCCCAGTTGGTTGCATTGGAAACATACTCTCTCATACCTCCCTTCGGGTTATTGGAACTGTTGAAACTGTGGAGGTGGAGGCAATGCTGGCGGCTGTGGGACCGGGCGCTCCATTCTAAAATTCCAGTGGAAACGCCTGCTACCTCTCTGGTATCCTCTTCTACCTTTGTTGTCATGCCTTATTCTAATACTCGGGCCAGCTTCCATCACACCCTCGGTGGGTCTCTTACCCCTTCCCAAGTGGTCTGCCTCTAGCCTCTTTGTCATGTCAATTATCTCTGCTAAGCATGAGTATGCTTTAAACAAAAGGGCTTGCCTCAGGGGGTCCCGCAAGACTTTGTAGAACCGTTTAGCGTATCCTCTGTCATCCAACTCATAGGATTCAGAAAATCTAGCCAGATGCTGAAACTCTCACTGGTACTCTGTCAATAACTTAGATCCCTACTTCAGCTGTAGGAATCTTTCTTCAAATTCATCTTGAGCTGATGAAGGGATAATGTGCTCTAAGAAAGCTCCAGAAATCTCACTACAACTAATATCTATGTAGACTATTCCTTGGAAGGTGGAGCCCATGAGAGACTTCAACCACATTTTCATATGCATTTCTAGAAGTGACACTACCAGGGTCACAGCCATATTATTCAGACATCTAATTCCCGCCATCAGCACTTGCACGGTGTCGAGCCATTCCTTCGTACACACTGCCGACACTATCCCAAGGTAGGGAGGATGGGAGAGAGCTCGGAAAGTGCTCAACCAATTAGATCACGGTGCTTGTTGTTGTACAGGAGCTTGTTAGGAACTAAAGGAATCTAGCTTGTGAGCGTCTGCCCTAGCTCTGATTGCTAAAACTATGTGGGT
The DNA here is from genome assembly GCA_039583875.1 of Platanthera guangdongensis. Lineage (NCBI taxonomy): Eukaryota > Viridiplantae > Streptophyta > Magnoliopsida > Asparagales > Orchidaceae > Platanthera > Platanthera guangdongensis. The sequence continues at coordinate 44,272,778 of CM077160.1, read as the reverse complement.
ATGCATGGGGCGGGAGAGCCCCCCACTGGCTCAACGTGCACTGGGATCTACATGTAAGGTATGAATCTATGGTCAGGTTGGCTAATCTTAAGGTCAAAACTGGACATACTTTGTCTAAATTATATATGGGCACACCACTACTTCCTCTAAGTCAGTTTGTCCCCAAACTGACTAATCGAACAGGGGTGTTCCCATTATTGAATGACTTCCTTAGTTTAGGATCGTAGCAAGCTGATACCATTTTTAAAACCCCTCGCCCGAAACATAAGACACGGCACAAGGGGAGTCTTATGCCCAGAACAGCCCTATTGCGGTAGCGTTAGCACACGGGCTAACTTATACTACAAGACGTCTATCCTGTCGGCTATAATCAAAATCATTCACTGTCAACCCAACCAAGAATATAAAACAGAACTCAAATCCACACATAAGTAAAATAGTCCAAAGAAGGTACATCAAATAAAAGAAGAATCAACAAGCTTCTATCACATCAGAGTACATGTACAAAATGAGTCTCTCTACACAACACTCACATCTATCATTAATGGCAACGACGGTATTTTCACATCAGGTTCTGTCACCCTTGACTGGCTGTCCTCCTGCGTAACCTGCTGCTGCTATATCTGCGTGGTTCCCTCCTAAAAAGGAAGACATAGCAACTGTTAGTCATAAATACTAAGTGGCTTCACATCCGCTCCCCCGGCGACTCCTCGCCACCGGGTGGAGAAAATGACAAGGTACAATATATATATATATATACAACAAGTGAGTAAATAAACTACTCTAGCAGTACCACCATCTACAACAGTATAAGGTATAAAACTACAACAGAAAGTAACTCAACTTATATAAATGTCCATATAGACATATATGTTGAGGATCGGCTCAGCAGTAAAGTAACTCATCATATAAGAGTGCCCATACAAACTTATACAATAAGGATCTTGTGTATTCAATGCAATGACTCACCCCTGATCACGTACATGCAACTGTTATGTCGACACAGACTTGTAGTTCCCACTTTTCGAGAAGGTAGCTAATCTCTCAGGCATCAACTGTTGTGGTCATGCGGTGAAAGTGGAGAGGGCTTCTCCAGAACTAGTCAGGCATCCACACTACCAAGCCTAGGCCTCTGTACGCCTCAACGCTAAGAACATAATAGCGGAGCTCATATACATACTACAGCTCAGAAGGGGTCTCGGGTGGTTGTTCACCGAGAGCCTAACCCAACTGGCTTATCTTCGTGGCACGGAAGGTGCCTTTGTGAACAAATCACTAAAGGACCAAGGCCAACCGTGTAACATCCCATGTTACATTTGGACCCCTCAACTTAGATTGGGTTAGGCATGGGGTGGATTTTAGGGAAATTAGCTGGGTCTGACCCTAGGTAGTGGGTTGTAGCCATGTGGGGCCCACTACAGGACCAAGTCAAACTAGGTCAAACTAGCCTAAATAAGGACCCTAGCCACACCATGACCCCACCACATTGCCCTAACCCTAAAAATAATCTAAGTGCACCCTAGGGCATGCCATTAGGTCAACACTTTGACCCCAGTTGACCAAAGTCAACCTTGGGCCTAATTTGGTCAAACCCACACTCATAGGCCCAATTAGCCTAAGTAGGGCACCCCCTTGACCCAACCCAAGCTGGGTGGTGCCACTAGACCCATTACCACCAAGTAGGGTCAGCCCACCCACCATGGTTGACCAAGTCAACTCAAGGTCAACATAGTCAACTATTTGACCTAAAAGAGGGAAATGAAGACCAAGCCACCCTCCCTTGGACCAAGCCCACCAAATTTGGCCCATGGCTAGCCCAAGTGAACAAGACCAGCCCTACCCCTCTGAATTAGGAGAGAGAGTACATGCATGAGGGCATTTTAGAGAAATTACCCAAAGGATGAGAGAGAAGGTGAGTTAAGAGGAAGAAGCCACATGGACTTGGCTCGATCAGCCCCACAATGGTGCTGGCTGGCCGCCTTAGTAAATTGCAAGAGGAATTGGCTGAATGGTGACCACTTGGCATCCTTGGTGACACAACCAAAGCCCAAACCGAGCTCACATAGATAATATCTCCATATACAACCATCCTCAGCTCAAACCGACCCCTCCATTAGCTTCAGAAGGTGGAAAGGAGTGGAATTCGATATCTGGATCAAAGCTTTTGGTGTAGAATAGAGTTTGGGAGCAAGCTCGCCGGAGAGGAAAATTTCCATGGCCAACCGCCGCCAAACCCGCCGCCAAGCCCCAATCCAGGTCTGTTTCACCTCACCTCTACCCGTACTAGCTTCCTAGATCTATTAAGCGAGACATCGGGATCAAATGAGCCAGATCCAAGGTGAGCTTTTCATGAATTTCGGATTTTTTTGATGGAGTGCAAGTTCGCCGGAAACCGCCGCCTCCGGCGGCCAAGTCGCCGCCGAATGTTAGCCCTCACCTCAACGAAGGTGTTGGTGGTGGTGGCCGGCCAGGGAGGTGGTTGGATGGCCGGTAAATGGCCTTGGAAGGTGCTCCAGGTCGGGCAAATTTCGGCCCTTGGCTCCATGGAGAAGATGAACAGATGCCCTCCATTCTGCTTTAAGATTCGTGCCATATCAAATTTAATTTTCTGTCCCTATTTTTACTGTCCATTGCATGTCACTTTTAGGCCTCGTAGATGTAATTCCAGAACCTGGACCTTGCATGAACAATGTAGCCTTACCTGTTAGCTTAAATATGACACCTTAATCATCAATTTTGGTCCAGTAGTCTGGCCTGTATGGCATTTCTGCTAGGATTGGTCCTAGACAAGGGCAAAAATTCATTTGGATGCCCAAGTCAAACCCGCAATCACCATGGCCCCAAATTTTGGGTACATGCATGATTAGGGCATACCTAGCCACTGCCAAAAATGGGGAATTTTTGAAACAACGTTTTCTATAGTTTTGGTCATAATATCAAAAACTAAATAAATGAAATATTTGGAGTTATATGACTCCTCATGGCCCCAAATTTTGTTGGTAGGTCTTTGGGGACATCATTGGTGCATGATAAAATTTCAGCACATTTGGATCACTGCATGTTGGAATATCCACTTGCATGTGTTGGTTTATATAATGCCTTGGTGTGCCAATAGCAATAATTTTAATATGGTGCATTCAGCCTAGTTGAGGCACACAAAAATCATGGATTTTATTCCAGTGGTTCATTAGGGTAAAGTTCACCCCTCAGAATAATTATGGGATTTTTGGAACCAAAAATCCCATTAATTGGAATTTTTAAAAATATAGCCCCTTTTGAAAATAAATTGGAAAAATAGGTTTTCCTCAAGTAAAAGTCCTCAAACTTTGCCAAGTAAACAAATAAGGTTGTATTTGACTTAGTAAAATTTGATCTTTCTGTTTGAAGAACATTTGGAGTAAAATTCCTTGAAATGCCCATTTTACCCTTTTAGCATTTATTCTTGAATTGATGGAAATACACTTCAGCAAAATTTGGAAATATTGCTAGTGTTGTATAATTGTATTATTAGTCTTGCATAATTATTTCAGAATTTATGGGTGTACTGATAATGTTTAAATTAATATAATGGCATTTTTGTAAATATGTAAGAATGGGAATTGTTTGGCCATTACACTATAAAAGTTGATGAAACTTTGCCAATAGTCATAAATTCATGTTTTATATGTTCTGTAATTTTCCTGGAAGTTTGGATTACATATTCCTTGTACTTTATTTGAAAAATGGAAATTATGTATATTTGGTATTAAATAAGGAATTGGTATAAATAATCAAAGGAAATTATGAAACCCTGTAGACAGAAATATTTTATCAATAGACAACTCAGGAAAAATTACCTAGGTTAGTGGATTTTAAATTATACTACTTCATGTGTAAAGTGACCTAAAAAATAAATTAAAAGATTTAATTGAGGGATAAATTGACCAAGGAAAATTATGAGAATCCATATGATAGTTCCATTAGCCCATACCACCATAGGATAAATAGTTAGGGGCAAGAGGCCCTAAGGATTGGAAGATTTCATTTTTGGGGTAATAATAGGATATGGTCTGCATATAACATAAATAGGTCTTGCTTTAGGGGATTACCAGAGGATTGATTATCGGAAGAATAAGGGAGTGAAATATGAATAATCCCTGGTCATAGTATTGTCTTAGTGACGGGAGTAAAAGTGCAAGTCTTTAGGTAGCAACTGGAGTGGAGGTCGACGGAAGACCGTCGGTTTCTCGGCAATATCTTAAGTCACTAGGATTGTTCCAGAGCAACAATGAGAGCTGGGGTGAAACATGGGTAGTCATCAACTAAAGTAAATATCTTTGCGAAAGGGAACTTTGGGCGTAATCCCATCGTAGTTCCTAGTGCCCCCGAGAGCCCTTCACCGGGTATACCCTGGGCAGTCCTGGGATTAACATTAAATCACTAAGTATAATAACCCGTAGACAAGAGTAGTCTAATAGGTTAAGACATTTGTTGTACCTTCTCACCCGTGTAGGGTTGGAGAGATTCACGATATATGCTCACCCGTGTAGGGTTTGAGGGAATTGGTATAAAGGCACTATTGTGCGTTCTCACCCGGGTTGGGTTTGAGGGTTTCAGGACGGGTTTGGTCCTGCGAGCGGAAGGTTCGGAATGGAATACTTGCATGTGCATAAATTAGTGGCGGGGCATGCGGTACTGGCCGTTCGTCACACCGATGGCAGTACGGTGCACCACGCGGTTGTGAGGGTTAGAGGGGCTAGTGGGTTGTTTTACACTGCGGTCTGGAGGATGATCCCCGATAACGCACATCCGACCTAACAAGACTGACGTGTTGTCAGCAAAGTACGTACGCGAGACTCTAGAGTGCACCTTGGACGTCTACAGAGGCATATGAGATGGGTCTAAGGCTTGGTAGTTTGCATACCGGCCTAGAAATGGAGACGCCCGCTCCGCTGCTGCCGTAGCCACAGCGGTGGTACCCGAGAGTGATGCTAGCTCTCAAAAAGTGGGAACTAAAGGTCTGTGATCACAGAGTTGTTGTGCGTGAGTTGCACTTGCCTGTGCATAAAACTGCATCATAACATTCATTCATATTAGGTCATACGCTTCATAGATCCTTATCATATAAATTAATATGAGCTCTTTTATATGATAAGTTAAATTTCCTGGAAATCCTAACTTATATATTTGTATGGGCATTTATATAAGTTAGGGTATTTTGTGATGGTAGTATAGTGGTAGAATAGTTTATTTACTTGCTCTTACTGATGTTCCTTTATTTCCTTTACTGTACTGCTCTTATTTACTTGTACCATATTTAGAACTGCTAGAATAGAACTATAAAACTTATTACAACTGCTATTTAGTTTCTGTCACCTGCTTCCACCTTGCTACCCCTTGTTGTCCTCCGCTTCGTCCTCCAGCTCGGTGCCTAGGAGCTGCGGGGCGAGGTGAGGAAGAAACGACTTAGTATTTTTGACTAATGGTCGGTGACCATACTATTTTTAGGAACCCGTGGAGATGGTGCCCCAGCACAATGAGGAGACAGGACGTGAGGAGCAGATACCGCTACAACAGGCTACTACCACTACTGTGCGTCCTCAGGTGGGACGAGTTTTGATGAATTAGTGTAGCTTCCGCTTTTATTTTGAGAGAGAGAGAGTGGATTTGATGTACTGGGCATAAGCCCTTATTACTCTTTCTTTTTGTACTCTTTTGTGGACTATGCTGATGTACTTTTCATTTTATATATATGATTTGTACTATATGACTTGTGGACTAGAGGATTTATATACTGCTTTACTTATTCTTCTCATATTGGCTTACAGGTTAAATGATCGTATTAGCCGGTAGGATCGGCGTGTTGCGGTGTCCACTAACCTATGCGTTAGTGCCACCGTAAGACGGCGGTTCTGGGCATAAGACCCGGTAGCCCTCCTTGGTAAGGGGGAGGAAGGGGTCTTATAAACTGGTATCAGAGCCAGGTTTCGATCCTGGGACCACTTGAACAACGATCATATGAGAAAGAAGTCCACAACATGGGACCACCCCCGCCCGAGCATTAGTTTGCGGACAAACTATGCAGCAGAAGCAGTGGTGTGCCCATGTGCAAAAGTCACATAAAATGGTTCACAAAGTACAATGAGTTAGGCCAGTTCTGTTTTAACCTTACCTTTATGCAACCTTCACAGGTCGCCGCGCCGCAAAATGTGGCTCCTCCCCCTCCAACTGCCACTCCATTCCTACATACGGAGATGGGGAAGACTTTGACGGCGATCCTGGATGCCTTCAAATCCCAGCAAGTTCCGGCTCCATAGCCAAATCCGGGGTCGAGCTGGGTGAGTGCCTTCAAGAGCCTATCCCCACCGACGTACCATGGGACAGAGGATGCAGTAAATATGGAGGAATTGCTGGAGGCCATACACGAGATTTTAGCAGGCATCAGCTGCCCGGTCGGCGAGGCAGTACCTCTAGCCACCTCTGCACTAGAGGCTCATGCGAAGAGATGGTGGAAATCAGTGCGGGAGTCTACATATGCGGACTGGGAGCTGTCGGAGATATCATGGGAGGAGTTTGGCGATGTATTTCTGGATCATTTCGTCTCTTCTACGGACAGAGATGCCTTGGAGGAGAGGTTTTTGAACCTCAGGCGGGGGACTAGATCGGTGATTGAGTATCAGAGAGAGTTCTCTCATTTGGCCAGGTTCACAGGGATTCAGGATACCGATGATAGGAGGTATGCCAAGAGGTTCTACCGGGACCTCAGGGACAATTTGAGGCAGGCCTTGCTGTTCATTTCTCATGGCACATCTAGACAGATCATCGAGATGGCAAAGAAGCTGGAGGCTGACCAGCTGATGGTGCAAGGCAGAGGGAAGAGATCGTTTGATGGGTAGACATCGGGAGAGAGCAACAGGGGCTCTCAGAGAGGCAGGACTATCAGATACAAGAAGGGTGGGGGACGTCGCCGTCCCAACTTCAGGCAGGAGCAGGGGCCTCCTCCAGCATTGGATCCCCCACCTCTACAGGTGCATGATCCGAGGAGACAGGAAGACCGTGGCCACCGACAGGTAGTTTGTTACGGATGCCGCCAGCCCGGGCACATTAGGTCGGAGTGCACACATCGATTCCATCCTCCTCCTCCTCCTCCACCTCAAGTGGCCCCAGTACAGCAAGGCCGAGACCGAGGCCGAAGACGAGGCCGAGGCTGGGGATATCATGGCAGGAGACGCGAGCAGGAGCAGATATACGCCTTGGACCTCATTGAGCAGAGGAACCCCGAGGAGGTTATCACAGGTACTTAAGGTTAATTATTAAATATCTTGAGTTTTCAATTATATAATACCTGGAACTATAGGGTAACAATTAATTTTAACGTAAACAAACCTCAGGCATAGTTATGATCAGCGACAAGCCCGCCCATACTCTCTTCGACACGGGTGCTTCGCACTCGTTCGTATCCGAGGCCTTCATAGACGGACTCGAAGGCGTGGAGAGATTTCCTGGACTAGGGATGAGGGTGCGTCTACCCGATGGGTCAGAGCTGCGGACCACTGCACATTGTGATATGGAGGCCGAGATTGGCGGCAAGGCATTTGAGGCGCCAGCAACTATTCTGAAGCTGCAGGACTTCGACTTGATTTTGGGTATGTCATGGTTACATCGGAACCATGCTCAGATAGATTGTCCGTCCAGGAGGATCACGCTAAGGCATGGCGACTCTCATGTTATCATCGAAGGTATTCATCCTATCTTCCACCTATTGTTATCTTCTCTACAGGCTGTGAAGGCCCACGAGCAGGGAGAAGAAGTTTATCTTATCTGCTTTGAGATGGTGGGAGAAGAGACGACTATTTCAGATATTCCGGTGGTCCGGGATTTCTCCGACGTATTCCCAGAGAAATTGCCCGGGCTACCACCTGCCAGAGACTTGGATTTCAGGATTCAGCTAGTACCGGGAGCGAGGCCGGTGTCCCGGGCACCCTACAGGATGGCTCCCAGGGAGTTAGCGGAGTCCAGGACTAAACCTCAGGAGCTAGTCGAGTCAGGATTTGTGCGGCCCAATTCATCGTCGGGGGGAGCGCCAGTTCTCTTTGTGAAGAAGAAGGACGGGTCATTGCGACTATGCATAGATTACCAGGAGCTGAACCGGTTAACGGTCTGTAATACCTATCCTCTGCCCCAGATAGATGAGCTATTTGATCAGCTGCATGGAGCCTTCTGGTTCTCTAAGCTATATTTACGATCCGGTTACTACCAGCTCCACATCCGGGAAGAGGACATACTGAAGAGGGCATTCAGTTCGCGCTACGGGTTATATGAGTTCACGGTGATGCCTTTTGGGCTCACGAATGCCCCTACCGCATTCATGAGCCTAATGAACCGTGTATTCGAGCCCTTCTTAGACCGCTTCGTGATTGTATTCATCGACGACATTTTGATATACTCCCGGACTCAGGAAGAGCATACAGAGCATTTGACGCTGGTCTTGCAGAGGCTCAGGGAGTCCCAGATGTATGCAAAGTTTTCAAAGTGCCAGTTCTGGCTGCAGGAGGTGGCTTTCCTGGGACACACGATCAGTGGGGCTGGATTAGCAGTGGACCCAGCCAAGATAGAGACAGTGAGGGATTGGCCACGGCCGAATACCGCATCTGACATTCATAGTTTCTTGGGACTAGCAGGGTATTATCGTAAGTTTGTGGAGTGGTTCTCGAGGATAGAACTCCCCCTCATGTCTTTGACGATGAAGGATGCAGGTTTTGTTTGGTTAGAGCAGCGTGAGACAGCTTTTCAGGAGCTGAAGGACCGACTCATCTCATCCCCCATTCTTGCGCTCCCATCCGGGAGTGAAGGATTCTAGATCTACACTGACGCCTCTTATCTGGGGATGGGTGTTGTCCTGATGCAGCATGGATATGTTATTGCTTATGCTTCAAGACAGTTGAAGAAGCATGAGCATAACTATCCAGTACATGACTTAGAGCTCGGGGCTGTGGTATTCGCCCTAAAGATATGGAGGCATTACTTATACGAGATTCATTGTGACATCTTTTCAGATCACAAGAATCTTAAATATATCGATACACAGAAGGACTTAAACCTGCGACAGAGGAGATGGCTGGAATTCCTCTGAGACTATGATTATAAGATCCACTACCATCCGGGAAAAGCGAACACGGTAGCAGATGCCTTGATTAGGAGGGCCGACACTTCTGGACCGGAGCCTCGGTTGATGTCTATAGAGCTGCTACGGATGATGGAAGACATGCACATTACCATGGTATCTGAGACCGAACCAGTGGTGTATCGAGAGTATTTGAGCTCAGTGATCAGTGGTGATGATATACGGGAGCGCATCCGAACACATCAGAGGCTGGATGCTGCGTTACAGCCAATTTTTAGTGCCCTGGAGAGGGGCAAGGTTGAGGACAACACGCTACAGGATGATCTTCTTCGATTCCGTGGGCGCATTTATATACCAGCAGGGGGCAGTATCCGGGATGACATACTCAGAGAGGCTCATTGCTCCAGATATTCAGTGCACCCCGGCATCACCAAGATGTGGGCAGATTTGCAGAGGTCTATGTATTGGCCTGGGATGAAGAGGGAGATCACAGATTTTGTGACCCATTGCGAGACCTGCCAGCATGTGAAAGCAGAATGAAAGAGCCCGGGAGGTTTACTACAGCCACTGCCAGTTCCAGAATGGAAGTTCGAGGACATTGCTATGGACTTTGTACAAGGATTGCCTCGTTCCCACTCTGGGCATGATTCTATATGAGTCATAGTGGATAGACTGACCAAGGTAGCGCGATTTATCCCAGTTCGGAAGGATGCCGCAGTTGTAGTTCTGGTGAGATTATTTGTGGAGCAGTTCGTCAAATATCATGGCATTCACAGGACGATTGTTTCAGACAGTGATGGTCGGTTCACTTCGAGCGAGTGGAGGGCCGTGCATGCTTACTTGGGATCTCGACTTACTTTTAGTACCGCCTTCCATCCATAGACCGACGGACAGACCGAGCGGACCATCCGGACCATGGAGGACTTACTCAGATTATGCATATTGGATACAGGGAAGCCTTGGGATAGGCTGATGCCACTGATTGAGTTCTCATACAATAACAGCCACCAGACTAGCATCAGGATGGCTCCATATGAGGCACTTTATGGGAGGAAGTGCTGGACACCGCTATCATGGGTTCATGATGTGGATACCAGGGCTCTTGGATCTGATTATATAGAGGATACTGAGGTTCAGATTCATTTGATCAGGGATCGGCTTCTAGAGGCCCAGAGCAGGCAGGCAAAGTATTATGATGCTCGGCACCGGAAGGTGGAGTACTAGGTTGGAGACAGAGTATTCTTGAAGATACATCCAGTAGACGGTGTCTCTCGGGTGCGGAGGCACAAGAAGCTCAGTCCACGATACATGGGGCCATACCTGATCCTAGAGCGGATCGGCCCCTTAGCTTACCGACTGCAGCTGCCACCAGAGTTGGGTGCATTACATGACGTCTTCCATGTCTCTTCCTTGCGAAGAGCTCTCCTTCGGCCGGAGCAGCACATTACTACTACAGCCGGACAGGTAGAGCCTGATAGATCAGTTAGATTGGAGCCGATCCGGATTGACGATACAACCATCCGAGTGTTGCGGAAGAAGAAGGTCCCTCTTGTGAAGGTGCTGTGGTCCAACCATGGACGGGAGGAGCAAACTTGGGAGCCGAGGGATCTGATGCTGGAGCAACACCCAGAGCTATTTGCATCAGGTACTTTCAATTTATGTTTTAAAGTTCCTTAAAAATTCTTGCAAGTAGAACCCCGTAGACCCGAACTTAAATTTCGGGGACGAAATTATTTTCTTGTTCATTGGAATTTGTAACATCCCATGTTACTTTTGGACCCCTCAACCTAGATTGTGTTAGGCATGGGGTGGGTTTTAGGGAAATTAGCTGGGTCTGACCCTAGGTAGTGGGTTGTAGCCATGTGGGGCTCACTATAGGACCAAGTCAAACTAGGTCAAACTAGCCTAAATAAGGACCCTAGCCACACGATGACCCCACCACTTTGCCCTAACCCTAAAAACAATCTAAGTGCACCCTAGGGCATGCCATTAGGTCAACACTTTGACCCCAGTTGACCAAAGTCAACCTTGGGCCTAATTTGGTCAAACCCACACTCATAAGCCCAATTAGCCTAAGTAGGGCAGCCCCTTGACCCAACCCAAGATGGGTGGTGCCACTAGACCCATTACCACCAAGTAGGGTCAGCCCACCCACCATGGTTGACCAAGTCAAATCAAGGTCAACATAGTCAACTATTTGACCTAAAAGGGGGAAATGAAGACCAAGCCACCCTCCCTTGGACCAAGCCCACCAAATTTGGCCCATGGCTAGCCCAAGTGAACAAGACCAGTCCTACCCCTCTGAATTAGGAGAGAGAGTACATGCATGAGGGCATTTTAGAGAAATTACCCAAAGGAGGAGAGAGAAGGTGAGTTAAGAGGAAGAAGCCACATGGACTTGGCTCCATCAACCCCACAATGGTGCTATCTGGCCTCCTCAGTAAATTCTAAGAGGAATTGGCTGAATGGTGACCACTTGGCATCCCTGGTGGCAAAACCAAAGCCCAAACCGAGCTCACATAAATAGTATCTCCCTATACAACCATCCTCAGCTCAAACCGACCCCTCCATTAGCTTCAGAAGGAGGAAAGGAGTGGAATTCGATATCTGGATCAAAGCTTTTGGTGGAGAATAGAGTTCGGGAGCAAGCTCGCCGGAGAGGAAAATTTCCATGGCCAACCGCTGCCAAACCCGCCGCCAAGCCCCAATCCAGGTCCATTTCACCTCACCTCTACCCGTACTAGTTTCCTAGATCTATTAGGCGAGACATAGGGCTCAAATGAGCCAGATCCAAGGTGAGCTTTTCATGAATTTCGGATTTTTTTTGATGGAGTGCAAGTTCGCCGGAAACCGCAGCCTCCGGCGGCCAAGTCGCCGTCGAACGTTAGCCCTCACCTCAACGGAGGTGTTGGTGGTGGTGGCCGGCCAGGGAGGTGGTTGGATGGCCGGGATATGGCCTTGGAAGGTGCTCCAGGTCGGCAAATCGCGGCCCTTGGATCCATGGAGAAGATGAACAGATGCCCTCCATTCTACTTTAAGATTCGTGCCATATCAAATTTAATTTTTTTGTCCCTGTTTTTACTGTCCATTGCATGTCACTTTTAGGCCTCGTAGAGGCAATTCCAGAACCTGGACCCTGAATGCACAATGTAGCCTTACCTGTTAACTTCAATATGACACCTTAATCATCAATTTTGGTCCAGTAGTCAGGCCTGTACGTCATTTCGCCTACGACTGGTCCTAGACAAGGGCAGAAATTCATTAGGATGCCCAAGTCAAACCCGCAATCACCATGGCGCCAAATTTTGGGAACATGCATGATTAGTGCATACCTAGCCACTGCAAAAAATGGGGAATTTTGTAAATAACGTTTTCTATAGTTTTGGTCATAATATCAAAAACTAAATAAATGAAATATTTGGAGTTATATGACTCCTCATGGCCCCAAATTTTGGTGGTAGGTCCTTGGGGACATCATTGGTGCATGATAAAAATTTCAGCACATTTGGATCACTGCATGTTGGAATATCCACTTGCATGTGTTGGTTTATATATTGCCTTGGTGTGCAAATAGCAATAATTTAAATACGGTGCATTCAACCTAGTTGAGGCACACAAAAATCATGGATTTTATTCCAGTGGTTCATTAGGGTAAAGTTCAACCCTCAGATTAATTATGGGATTTTTGGAACCAAAAATCCCATTAATTGGAATTTTTAAAAATATAGCCCCTTTTGAAAATAAATTGGAAAAATAGGTTTTCCTCAAGTAAAAGTCCTCAAACTTTGCCAAGTAAACAAATAAGGTTATATTTGACTTAGGAAAATTTGATCTTTCTGTTTGAAGAACGTTTGGAGTAAAATACCTTGAAATGCCCATTTTACCCTTTTAGTATTTATTCTTGAATTGATCGAAATACACTTCAGATAAATTTGTAAATATTGCTAGTGTTGTATAATTATATTATTAGTCTTGAATAATTATTTCAGAATTTATGGGTGTACTGATAATGTTTAAATTAATATAATGGCATTTTCGTAAATATGTAAGAATGTGAATTGTTAGGCCATTACACTATAAAAGTTGATGAAACTCTGCCAATAGTCATAAATTAATGTTTTATATGTTCTGTAAGTTTCCTGGAATTGTGGATTACATATTCCTTATATTTCATTTGAAAAATGGGAATTATGTAGATTTGGTATTAAATAAGGAATTGGTATAAATAATCAAAGGAAAATTATGCAACCCTGTAGACAAAACTATTTTATCAATATACAACTTAGGAAAAATTACCTAGGTCAGTGGATTTTAAATTATACTACTTCATGTGTAAACTGACCTAGGAAATAAATTAAAAGATTTAATTGAGGGATTAATTGACCAAGGAAAATTATGAGAATCCATATGATAGTTCCATTAGCCCATACCACCCTAGGATAAATAGTTAGGGGCAAGAAGCCCTAAGGATTGGAAGATTGCATTTTTGGGGTAATAATAGGACATGGTCTGCATATAACATAAATAAGTCTTGCTTTAGGGGATTACCAGAGAATTGATTATCGGAATAATAAGGGAGTGAAATATGAATAATCCCTGGTGGTAGTATTGTCTTAGTGACGGGAGTAAAAGTGCAAGTCTTTAGGTAGCAACTGGAGTGGAGGTCGACGGAAGACTGTTAGTTTCCCGGTAATATCTTAAGTCACTAGGATTGTTCCAGAGCAACAATGAGAGCTGGGGTGAAACATGGGTAGTCATCAACTAAAGTAAATATCCTTGCGAAAGGGAACTTTGTGCGTAATCCCATCGTAGTTCCTAGTGCCCCCGAGAGCCCTTCACCGGGTATACCCGGGGCAGTCCTGGGATTAACATTAAATCACTAAGTATAATAACCCGTAGACAAGAGTAGTCTAATAGGTTAAGACATTTGTTGTACCTTCTCACCCGTGTAGGGTTGGAGAGATTCACGATATATGCTCACCCGTGTAGGGTTTGACGGAATTGGTATAAAGGCACTATTGTGCGTTCTCACCCGGGTTGGGTTTGAGGGTTTCAGGACGGGTTTGGTCCTCCGAGCGGAAGGCTCGGAATGGAATACTTGCATTTGCATAAATTAGTGGCGGGGCATGCGGTACTGGTCGTTCGTCACACCTATGGTAGTACGGTGCACCAGGCGGTTGTGAGGGTTAGAGGGGCCAGTGGGTTGTTTTACAATGCGGTCTGGAGGAAGATCCCCGATAACGCACATCCGACCCATCAAGACTGGCGGGTTGTCAGCAAAGTACGTACGCGAGACTCTAGAGTGCACCTTGGACGTGTACAGAGGCGTATGCGAGGGGTCTAAGGCTTGGTATTGTGCATACCGCCCTAGAAGCGGAGACGCCCGCTCCGCTGCTACCGTAGCCACAGCGGTGGTACCCAAGAGTGATGCTAGCTCTCAAAAAGTGGGAACTAAAGGTCTGTGATCACAGAGTCATTGTGCGTGAGTTGCACTTGCCTGTGCATAAAACTGCATCAAAACATTCATTCATATTAGGTTATACGCTTCATAGATCCTTATCATATAAATTAGTATGGGCTCTTTTATATGATAAGTTAAATTTCCTGGAAATCCTAACTTATATATTTGTATGGGCATTTATATAAGTTAGGGTACTTTTGTGATGATAGTATAGTGGTAGAATAGTTTATTTACTTGCTTTTACTGCTGTTCCTTTATTTCCTTTACTGTTGTAACAACCCCATTCGTTCATATGATATATTCTAGAAGGTCCGGCCGGGGCCCCACAGGATATACCACAAAACAGTCGGTGAAGGTACAGGATGATACCAAAGTAGCGCATCACACCTATCACAATCATTCTAGCGGAAGCCTAAACTACTTGAACTCCTCATGACTGTCCAAACATAAAACTCCACATTTTATATATCTAGGAATGTCTTACAACATGTCAAAAGAGTTGGCCTTATGGCCTTACATGGCTTTCACATAGTGGCCTAAAACAGATTGGCGCGCAGGCCGACCATAATAAAAGAAAACACTCAAAAGAACACACTTAGCCTTCGAGGGCTAATAGTAGCAGCAGCAGCAACACCAGCAGGAGCATCAACCTCTATGCGTCCCGCTCGGCTCTCCAGCACCTGTGCAAGGACAATCCACCCAACGGTGGCAAATAAAAGCAACGGTCAGCGTTCAGCTGACCAAATTATAACGACCCTACCCCTTCTCTCGGGGCAGCGGTATTTTTCCCTGCAGGCATATCATATCACAAGTATGGCAAGCTATAACATCCAAAGGTGCTTTCACGCACACAAGCCATCACAACCGTTCGCCACTCGGCCCAACGGTCCGTGCACTCAGGGCGCATTCTTGGTGTTCTGGCAACCTCTTGCCCACCACCATATCAGGGTTATCACCCAACGGTAAATCTCTTGAGCATTTACTCCATGGCGTGCAGCCGGAGTTAGTCTTCGGACACCGGGATGACCCGTAGCCCCCCATTGTGTCATGGCGCGCAGGCCGAAGACTCTTGCTATGCGCTCCAACAGACCGCACTTTTGGTCTCACGTCAGACGGACATAGCGCAGGTCGGATCCTCCACCCCCCGTTGCTCAAATCGCCTTGCCTTCTCCGAGTACAGCGTACTCATGGCTATATCAAAGGCGCGGGTCGGTCTCACCAATCCTGTTCCTGGCATTCAAGCCTGGGTATTTCACTATACCCATTTCCTCACAGCAACAGCGGGTCTTTCCTGGGCGCACCAGTACTTCCTGTGACTCTCTCCACAGGTGGACACCGCACAAGCACAAATGTCAAGGGTCTTTCCTGGGCACACCAGTACTTCCTGTGACTCGCTTCACCGGTGGACACCCTATGACATCAAGCATCACAAAAAGGGCCTTTCCTGGTCCCACCAGTACTACCTGTGCCTCATTCACAGGTTGGACCCAAAACCATCACATGACTATTTTCCTGGGCTACCACCCCAGTACTTCCTGCTACTCCTTTTCGCAGATATAACCCGTAGACTCCTACACTATACGTTTATCACGGAGTCTTCTCCGGTTCGTATGCAACATCACCAATCCAGACCAACCTGTCCAGATGGGCTTCACACAGCATGCCTATTCCGTACTCCATTTCCGGATCTATATGCACAACAAAGGGGATTTCAAGAATCACCCAAACGACTCCCAAAAGCAGCCACCTCTTGGTGGGGGAATCAAAAGATATGCCAAAACGGAAGCCTTCACATGGCTAGGAAGAAAAGTCGTTACCCTTGACGATCGCTTCGGTGCCATGGCCTCCAAGCTAGCTTGCAAGACTCACAAGAGCGTTTCCTCCGCAATGCTGGCTTCGGATCTCTCGTCGGTAAACCGCAGCACCACCAGCAGCAGCCCTCTTTCCTTCTTCCTCCTCCTTTCTCTTTCTCTTTCTCTCTCTTGAAGAAAGATGAAGGCCAAAGCAAAGTGAGAAATCATTCTCTGATTTCGGCCCTTAAGGAAAAAGAAGAAGAAGCTTCAGCCCTTGGATCCAGACTGAAGGAATGGACGACCACGATTCTGCCAAAAACACATATTTTGACCCGACACGGCCTCGAACACGGCCATGTGCCAGGCCGTGTGCCTCAAGCGGTGGTCAACCGACTTATCCAAACCAGTGACACGCCCACGGGACACACCCGTGTCATGGGCCGTGTCACCAACACGCCTTCAGACACGCCCGTGTCTGTGGCCGTGTACCTGGGTGAAAAAATCCCAAATCATCCCGAGACTTCACACGGCCTGTGACACGCCCGTGTCCCAGGCCGTGTGCCCAGACACGGCACAAAGACACGCCCTGTTGAAACCTCGGCGGGCTGAGTTCGTCGCCTGATTTGACACGCCCTGTGACACGCCCGTGTCACAGGCCGTGTTCAACACTCGACACGCACTTCTCAACACTCGACGATCGTCGAGAAAAACTCATCGAGAATGCGACACGGCCTTGGACACGCCCGTGTCCTGGGCCGTGTGCCTCCTCTCGACGGATCGTCGAGAACAAAAATCGTCGAGACAAAGCCCAATCGTCGACACAACCTCGACACGCCCTGTGACACGCCCGTGTCGCAGGCCGTGTCAACGGACACGCCCTGGGACACGCCCGTGTCACAGGCCGTGTCACCCAAAATTTCCTGTTTCTAAACTTTGGGCGGTTACAATCCTCCCCTCCTACAAGAAATTTCGTCCTCGAAATTTAGAGATAGGAAAGTAATAGAAACCAACAAGAAAAATGTTCCAACATCTAACATTTTATGTTACAACATTCTCGATATAAGTTACAGAAACAACTCAGGTGAAAGATATGGTACCTAAACACCTAGAGGGGGGGGGGGGGAATAGGTGACCTAAACCTTTTTAACTTTTGTTTGGCAGCACAACAGTTTTTCACAGATTATTACAGTTAACAGCAATTACAGAAATCACACAGTAAAGCCACAACACAGCACAGCACAGCAGACACACTAATTTTATAGTGGTTCCCCAATCTTTGGGTACATCCACTTTCCCCCTTCGCCTATCTAGCAGTGTACTAGATTCGGCCAAACTTCTCCACTAGCTCAGAACCCAACAAGGTTCCTACCTCAGGCCCAAAGCCTTACACTCAGCCAAAAGGCCTACACTCAGCCACCCAGGCCTACACTCAGCCAATCAAAGGCCTACACTCAGAGTTCTTCAACTCCTACACTCAGGCACCAAGCCCTACCCTCAGCCTTTATAAAATAGGCTTACAATCACTCAGATCCAATGGATCTTACAAGTTATAATAGAAATTATAAATGCTAACTCTACAACTCAGAAAGGATGAGAGGAGTTGAGAGTTTCTTGAAGAGTTCTTGGAAGAACTCAGCTTGATCCAAACTGACTTAGCTTTCTTCAAAGCTTCTTGAGTAGAACTGAATTAGTCTGAATCTTCTGCAGTTGATCCTTGATCTCTGCTTCTTGAAATCCAGATGACTCTGAATTGTTCTTCTCAGCCTTAGTTCCAAAGACTGAATCCTTGGTTGGAGCTCTCTCTCTCCAACTACTTAGATCTGCAGTTGGACTGCCTGATCTTCTTGTGTTGATCTTCTGTGTATCACTTCTTGATTAAGTCTGATCAACTACTTCAATTATTATCACACCATGTAATGATTGGGAACTTCTTAACAACTACTCCTTCTCCACTTTAAACTGTGGGTGCCTATTTATAGGCTTCCTTTATGGTAACCGGCTGATCCGGTTTATAACAGACTTTTGACTTCTCTGACAGTTGCTGTAGACCGGCTGGATTGGCAGCTGTCATGTCAACCAATCACTTCTTGAAATTCTGCTAACTGTCAGTTAGTGTCGAGACTTTCTGTTCTTAAGTGTCGACACTTATAGACCAAGTGTCGACACATGTTGTGTAAGTGTCGACACAAGTCTACAAGGTGTCGACACAATTCCTTGTATGTCTCGACACAGTTTCTTCTGCATGTGTCGACACTAAAATTGAGTGTCGACACAAGTACTTGTACTTCATTCTTTATCTGTTATTCTTCTAAGTGTCGACACATCTCCTTTGTGTCGACACATGTTCATGTGTAGAAACTGTCAAGTGTCGACACTGCTTCTTGGTGTCGACACAAGTCTTCATTCTTGATTCTTCAGCTGAGTGTCGACACATTCCCTTAGTGTCGACACTTATACTTAGAATATTTTTTACAATTTCCTGTTCTTTGCTAAGTGTCGACACAGCTCCTTGTGTCGACACTTTCTTCAAGTGTTGAGTCTTCTGGTTATGTGTCGACACATTGTGCTGAGTGTCGACACATTCTTTAAGTGTTGACTTCTTTGAGTGTGTGTCGACACATTGTGCTGAGTGTCGACACAAACTTCAAGTGTTGACTTCTTTGAGTGTGTGTCGACACATTGTGCTGAGTGTCGACACATTCTTCATGTGTTGACTCTGCTGAATGAGTGTCGACACATTGTGTTGAGTGTCGACACTTGTACTTAGTCTCTGCAGAATTATGCTGAGTGTCGACACAACTCCAAGTGTCGACACTTTCTGGTGTTGACTTAGCTCTTCAAGGTGTCGACACTTCTGCTAAGTGTCGACACAACTTTTCTGCATCCTTCTATACTGAGTGTCGACACAGCGCCAAGTGTCGACACTTTCTGACTGGTGTCGACACTTCTTCCCAGGTGTCGACACAATGACTCCAAGTGTCGACACTGCATGTCTGGGTGTCGACACAAGCTTTCTCAAGTGTCGACACTTTGCCTCTGGGTGTCGACACATGGACTTAGAAATTTTCAGCTTCAGTCCAGTGTATATCTAACCTGCACAAGTAACTCAAACAAACATCAAATACATTCTGATGTATATCATTGAGTTAGGTGAGGCTTCTTCAAATTAGGTACATTTGACCAATGTACCCAACAATCTCCCCCTATTTGGAGAAGTCATAACCCTTAGTCAATGATATACACCACTCATAATTAAAAATTACAAAATGATGTAAAACATATAAATGACAATAGGGTAAACTTGAACATGTAGTAAAGCACACATGTATACTTATTAAACAATTAAGAAACACATATTTCAGAACATTCATACTATATTTATCATATACTGTTCCAATAATGTTCCTTATACATTGTCAAAGAAGTATTACAATGTTATTCACTTAACAGATTACAACAAGCATCAAGTTAATTCCTAATCTAGTGCTGATCAGGTTCTTTGATGACAATCCCTTTTCCAGCTTTAACTTGAGCTTTCACAGCAGCAGCAGCAGCAGGCTCAGCTTCAGCAGTCTTCTTCCCTTTTAGATCTTTCTTCTTCTGTTCTTCAGCCTTGATCTTTTGCCTTTCAAAATAATGATAAGGCTTAGGAAAGTACTTGCTAGGCTCCACAGCTGTGGGAGGTAGCTTTCCTAACTTGGCCTTCCTTCTATGTTGGACAATGGCTTCTTGCCTACTTTCATGCTTTCTCCATTCAGCCTCTGAGAACCACTTGTTCCTCTCATGGGCATTGTCCTTGGCTGCTTTCCAGGCTGTAAGAATTATGTTCCTAGAAGTAGGGCTCCATTGTTCAAAATCTGGCTTTTGCTCAGCAATTTCCCTAAACTTCTTCTTTGACAGCCTAGTTTCTTCTTCCTTGTCCAAAGCCTCTTGCATTGCAGCTGTGATAGGTTGAACAACCTTTTCCAAAATAATATTAGGCTTGCCAGCAGGTGGACTATACATTGTGCTAATATCTGCATGAATCATTTCAAAGTCTGGAGGTGGATAGATTACATCAGCCACTGCTTGTTGCTCACCTCCAAGATATGTTCCTTGAATACCAGATTCAGCCACTTCATTGTCATCACACAGGGGAGGATATCCAAGTGTAGCCCTGATTGAATTTGAAATCCATTTAGCATGCTCAGAACTGGCCTTGACTAACACTATCTCCCCCTTTATGACTTCTTGAGCCATATGATCCCTTACATCATCTTTCTGAAATCTGATTTGGCTATCCAAATATCTTATGCCCTCTTTAAAGAAAGGTCTAAGCTTTGTAAGCTGTTCTGATATGACCTTCTGGGAATCTTGTATGGCATTCTTTACAGCAGCAATCTCTGCTTGAAATAACTTATCAAAATCAGCTTTGGCAGCAGCAGAGGAAGTGGAAGGATCATCTGACTTTTGCTTGAGTTCAGTGACTATTGCATTGTGAGATGCAGTCAGATTATCATTCATTCTCAACTGATTCTCTAGCACATAGCCTTGCTTGACTGCTATATCATCCACTTTCTCTTTAATTGTTTCTTGATGTTTAGCTAGATAGACCACAGCATTAGCACCCTTGGTAAAACAATCAGTCATTTCCCTTTTATTAAGGTTCATTTCAAACCTTATTGACTTCATTTCCTGTCCCAGATCAGATTGGAGAGCTTTGTGTCCTTCATCAACATAAGTTTCCAAGGCCTTCCTTTGTTCATCCATCTTGATTTGCAAGGCAAGCAATAGAGCACTGTAATCAGTGGATGGAGCTTGTTGTACCAGTGAGTGTTGAGCAACAGTTTGGAGAGCCTTCTTGTAGCTCTGGCTTCTCCTTTTAAAAACAAAGAACTTCTTTTTCTTAGCTTGCTCAGCTGCATCATCTTTAGATTCAGATGTACTTGCTATATCCACCCTTTCCTTAGGGCTGGATGGTTTTTCAGTATGCACATCTTGTGCCTTCTCAGTAGCTAGCCTGATAGGCTCTTCTTGAATATCCAAAGTCTCCCCCTCAGCAACAGCATCCTTCACTGCATCAGCAGCAGTCTTTTCCATATCAAAATCTTCTTGATCTAAGTTCAAAAAGAGATCTTCCATTGTATATTCTGCTGGAGACTGTGCAGGAGATGTACTTGGTTCTTCTACCACTGTATCAGGTATCACAACAGATGTGTCTGGAAGAACAACATCTGGTTCTTGGTTTGCTGGCTGAGTTGGCTGAGGGACATCAGACAATTCAGAATCTATTACAGAAAAATCTAATGTATTAAGGTCTGTAAGTACCTCTTGAATGAGGAGGGTGGCTTGTTCACTCTCCAGTGTAGATGGTTGTGCTACACCTGGAAGCTCCCCCTGAATATCAGCTGCCTCCTGAGGAGCAGGTGTCTTCTCTGCAGCCTCATCTACTGGACTTTCAGGAGTGAAGACCACATGTTCTTCACTGCCTGAGCTGCTTGAGGACTCTTGAGGCACAGCAGCAGTCTTCCTCTTTTTCCTGGGAGGAGAGTCTCTCTTAGAAGCTTGTTTCTCAGGGGTGGCCAAGTCCTTTGACACCAGCACCCTGTCCCATCTAGAGAATATTCTGGAGTCCATTCTCCTCATATGATTAATCTTAGATCCTGCAGCAGAGCTCATTACCTCTGGAATTGATCCAGCCAGGTAGAGACTTATTATCCTGCCCAAATTGGGCTTCTTCAGGCTTTCTTTTACTTTCTCATAAACCACCATTGACCAATCTGTCTTCAGAGTGAAGATGATCCTGGTCATGATTTCAAACATGGAGGCAGACACCCTGTCATGCCCTCCTGGTTTGCACAGGATTACCTTGCCCACTACTTCAGACAAGAACTTGCCTTGATTGTTCATCCCCTTCCTGTTGAAGACTGATCCCACCTTCATCTTTGGATCCAGGCCACACCAAGTAAGAGCTTCCCTGGTCTTGGAAGCAGTTACCTCCTCTTCTTCTTGAATCTTAGGTAGCTGAAGTACCTTTCTTAAAGACTTGGGGGATAGTTTGACTTTGGTGCCATGCACCCTGGACTTAATCCTGAAGCCTGAGTCATCTATGGACGCGCCAGAAAGGAATTCAATGACTTCCTTCTTCCAGATTTTTGTTGGTTCTGAAACCAAGTATTCTAGTCCTGAATCGTTGACTAGGGTAATTACTGATTTGAATTCTTGATCGCTGTCGTCAAATGCGCCTCGCACGAGCTCATACCCTTCGTTAACATTCTCTTCCAGCTTGGGAGCCATTAGGGTTTTGAGAATTAGTCTTGAGATAAGAGAAATGTCGACACAAGAGTTTAGGTCTCGAAACTTTGAAAGCGTGTCGACAATCAAAGACAGAACCCTATTTATACCTTTCCTGTTTGAAGACGAACAGGCGGGATGAATTTCTAATAATGTGTCGACACTGTCAATAAGTGTCGACACTGACTTATAATGTCTCGACACTCATGTGTCGACACAAATTTAGTCAACAGATTTTATGTGTCGACACTTGGTTAAGTGTCGACACCACTATACTCGACATGTGTCGAGACTTTACTTAGAAAAATTCTGAGTAAAACTTAAGTGTCGACACATTATTGGATGTGTCGACACCTACTCGACATGTGTCGACACTTACATTCTGAAGTGTCGACACAAACTTCCTAGATGTGTCGACACCATTTTCCTGAAGTGTCGACACTTACTATTCTGTGTCGACATAGACTTGTCTATGTGTCGACACCTTTTTACTTAGCCAATTTTTGTTCTGTATACTTAGTGTAAGTTTATCATACCCAGTTCAATTTTGAACCTATTAAACTTAGCTTCTTCTAAGGGCTTAGTGAACATATCAGCTATCTGATTATCTGTTTTAACATATTCAAGTGCAATATCATTTCTTTCTACATGCTCCCTAAGAAAGTGATATTTAATCTCAATATGTTTAGTTCTACTATGAGATACAGGGTTATTAGCTATGGAAATAGCACTAGTAGAATCACAATAAAGTGGAGTTCTACTTACCTGACATCCATAGTCTTCTAGCTGATGTTGAATCCACAGAAGTTGAGCACAGCAACTTCCTGCAGCTATATACTCTGACTCAGCTGTGGAGATGGCCACACTGGTTTGCTTCTTACTACTCCATGAAATGAGTCTTCCACCTAGGAATTGACATGATCCAGTTGTGCTTTTTCTATCTTCTTTGCATCCTGCAAAGTTTGCATCTGAATAGCCTGTTAGATCAAAATCTCCATTCCTAGGGTACCAGAGGCCTAGATAGGGTGTGCCCTTTAGATATCTCAAGATTCTCTTGACTGCAGTCAAGTGAGATTCTTTGGGGCAGGCTTGATACCTGGCACAAACACATGTAGCATACATAATGTCAGGCCTACTTGCAGTCAAGTATAGTAGGGAGCCAACTATCCCTCTATACAAGGTTTCATCTACAGGTTTCCCTGCATCATCCTTGCTTAGAGACATACTTGACCCCATAGGAGTCTTCATGGGACTGGAGGAATCCATACCATACTTCCTTATGAGTTCTAGGGTGAACTTTGACTGACATATGGACAAGCCACTTTCAGTCTGTTTAACTTGGAGACCCAAGAAAAACTTCAGCTCTCCCATACTACTCATTTCAAATTGACTTTGCATAAGCTTTGCAAACTTTTTGCAAAGGCTACTTTCAGTAGACCCAAATATAATGTCATCTACATATATTTGGACAAGTATTACTTTGCCTCTAGATTCCCTAAGGAATAGAGTCTTATCTATTTTCCCCCTTGTGAACTTGTTCTCAATGAGGAAACTAGATAGGGTTTCATACCAAGCTCTAGGAGCTTGCTTTAACCCATACAATGCTTTCCTAAGTCTATAGACATAATGTGGAAGAGTAGGATCAACAAAACCTGAAGGCTGCTCCACATATACTTCTTCTTTTAAATTACCATTTAGGAATGCTGACTTCACATCCATTTGGTATACTTTGAATCCTTGGTAGGTTGCATAGGCCAAGAACATCCTGATGGCTTCCAGTCTGGCTACTGGAGCAAAGGTTTGATCAAAATCAATACCTTCTTCTTGCCTATATCCTTTTGCAACCAATCTTGCCTTATTTTTAATGATGACTCCTTGTTCATCTAACTTGTTTCTGTAGATCCATTTTGTTCCTATCACATTGTGATCTTTAGGCTTAGGAACTAAGTCCCAAACCTTGCACCTCTTGAACTGGTTTAGCTCTTCTTGCATAGCTTCAGTCCACTGTGGATCTTGTATTGCTTCTTCAAATTTCTTTGGTTCTATTTGAGACAGAAAACTTGAATATACTGCTGCATTCTGATTTCTGCTCCTTGTCTGAACACCTTGTCTTGGATCTCCAATGATCAGCTCCACTGGATGATCTCTTAGATGCCTGTTGGCTGGAGGCATCCGTACTTCTGGTTGTACTTCTTCAGCATCTTCATTATGCTGAGTTCCTTGTACTTCTACAGCTTCTGGTACATGTAGTTCTCCCCCTGGACATGAGCCATCTTCTTCTTGTTGTTGTCTTGCAGCAGGTACATCTTCCATGGTTAGCTTGTCCATCTTCTTAGAAAGACCTGAGGGGCTGCACACACTACTAGACAACTCATTGTTAATTAGTTGTGACTCATCAAAAACTACATGCACAGACTCCTCTACAACTTGTGTAGTCAAGTTGTAGACTCTATAAGACTTACTATTACTGCTGTACCCAACAAACACTCCCTCTTGGGATTTGGCAGCAAACTTAGTTAAGTAAGTCTTCCCATTGTTAAGTATGAAGCATTTACAACCAAAAATCCTGAAATAGGATAGATTTGGTTTCCTGCCTTTCACTACTTCATAAGGGGTCTTGTTTAACCTTTTAGTGATGGTAGCCCTATTTATCACATGGCATGCAGTGTTTACTGCTTCAGCCCAGAAATATTCTGGCAGTGATGAATCACTTAATAGAGTTCTACCAGCCTCTATCAAGGTTCTATTTTTCCTTTCAGCAATGCCATTTTGCTGAGGTGTTCTAGGTGAAGAGAATTCTTGAAATATCCCATAGTCTTCACATAATTTTGTCATGCTTTCAGATTGAAACTCTGTACCATGGTCACTTCTAATTTTGACCACTGTACAGTTCAATTCATTCTGAATTTGCCTAACAAAACTGTGGAAGACACTAGGTGTTTCAGATTTCTGCTTTAAGAAGAACACCCAGGAAAACCTTGAGTAGTCATCAACAACTACAAAGGTGTAGACCTTCCTACCTAAGCTGTGAACTGGCATTGGACCAAATAGATCCATATGCAAGAGGTATAAACACCTCACAGCATCCTTGTTGTCAATGCTTCTAAAGGTGGATTTAGTCTGCTTGCCCTTTTGACAAGCTGAGCAAATGCCATCTTTGACACACTTAACTTGAGGACCATTCCTCACTAACTCTTTACTAAAGAGTTTGCCAATAGTCTTGTAATTAAGATGAGCAAGCCTCTTGTGCCACTTGACACATTGAGAGACTGTCTCATCAGCTACAAGACAAACTGGAGAACTATTGTTCTCAACCATAATGTCTAAACAATAGACATTTCTCTTCCTATAACCTGTCAAAATGATCTTTTGATCACTTGACCTCTTGATATGACAACCATTTTTAACAAATGAGATGTCATACCCTACATCACTTAATTGACTTATACTAATGAGGTTATGTTTCAAACCTTTAACATAAGCCACTTGAGTAATGGTAACAAGGTTAGAAGAAATGTTACCAAACCCTTTGATGATTCCTTTTTCAGAACCACCAAAGGTCACCTTTGGACCATTTTTGATTGGGATGTAGTCCTTCAGTAGTCCCCTAGTTCCAGTCATGTGTCTGGAACATCCACTATCCAAGTACCATGTAGGGGTATGGCCACTTGGATTCTCCTGCAAAACAAATTAATGAACCTTAGAACCCAAAGTAAACTTGGGTCCTTGGTGATTGTTAGTTTGCAAATTGACATAGCTACCTGCTGTCTTTCCAACAGGTAACTTGCTACTCAACTTGGCACTGGCATTGTGCCAACAGTCCAAAGCAAAGTGGCCAACTTTGCCACAGCACCAACATTCAAATTTGTTGTACCTTTGCTTAGGTACAGACTTGGCTGTCTTAACTACAGCAGTCTTAGTGAATGTTGGGGCTTTGCCCTTGGACTTAGACTGATTCTGAACAGTCCTTGCTGGATTAACAAATCCCACTCCAGTCTTTCCTTTATGATGAACAAAGTCATCAATCAAGGGTAGCACTGATTTAGGTTTTGAAAACCTAGCTACTAGCTCTTTCTCCTTCTGAAGATTAATCTCCAGTTTCTTAATTTGATCATTCTTAAATGCAATGGTACCCATCTGAATCACAGTAATGTGTTTCAGCCTGGCCACTTCATTCAGTTTTTGATCATAATTCTTCTCATAATCTATTGCAGCTGCCTTGAGATCAGCAATTTCCTTAGCCAAATTTTTGGCTAGGGTCTTGCTTTTCTTATAGGCTTGCAATAGTACTTGATATTCATCTAGGAGTTGATGAATGTCACCCTTAGACTCAGATATATTCTCATCACTTGATGAAGAATACTCTGACTCTGAACTAGAACTGGAATCAGAACTTTGAGTTAAACCTTGTACCTGACTGGGTCCTGGCTGCTCCAGGTTTTTGGTACTTTCAGTCAAAGCCATCAGTCCTTGGCTTTGACAGTCTTCTTGCTCATAGATAGATTCCATGATCTGCATGAACTCTTCTTCTTCTTCAGCAAATAGCCCAATATAGGCTTCAGCATCTTCATCAGTGTCTGAAGAAGACATATCTGAGAGAGTCTTCTCATTCTTTGCAACAAAGGACTTCTCCTTCTTTCCTTTGAAGTGTGTTTTCTTCTTGTCACTGGATTCCTTCCTTCTTTCAGGACAGTCTGCAATAACATGGCCCTGTCTATTGCAGCAGTAACAAATTATCTTGGATCCAGTTGCCTTACTTGTCTTGGTCCTTTTCTTGTCCTTCTTTGAAGGCTTCTTTTCCTGATACTGAACCTCTTTCCCTTTGGAAGATGAAGGTCTAGACCTCCATTGTTTCTTCTTAAGGAACTTCTGAAAATGTCTGGTGAATGCAGCAAAGTCTTCATCACTTTCACTGCTTGTAGATTTTGTACTTTCAGACTCTTCAGATTCTGATTCAACTACCTCTGGAGGAGGAGTTGATGACTTGGTCCTGCTCTTTCTGGGTACATCTGACTTAAAGGCAACAGTCTTTTCCCTGTATTCAGTCCTTGTTGACTTTTCTTCTTCTTTTCTTACTGACAGTTGCATCTCATAAGATAACAACTTGCCAAAAAGTGTGGGAGGAGGAATTTCTCCCAACTTTGCCATTTCTCTGATGGCACAAATCTTGGTGTCCCAGTCTTTGGTTAGGGACCTTAAGAATTTGTCATTCAACTCATAGTTTGTGAACTCTCTTCCATATGACATGAGTTCATTTACAATTCTATAAAATTTCTTGTAGCATTCAGTGATGCTATCTCCTCTTCCTTGCCTAAAGCTTTCATATTCTTGATTAAGCAAGGACTTCCTATCTTGCCTTACTTCTTCAGAACCTTCCATATAGACAATGAGGGTGTCCCACATTTCTTTTGCAGTTTTACAGTGAATAAGGTTCTGGAAGGTGGCATCATCAATTGCACTAACTATTATATTCTGTGCTCTTTTGTCCATGGTTGCTAGGACAATCTCATCCTTGGTCATTTCAGAGAAATCCTTTGGAGTCCTCTGATTTGCATCCAATACTGAAATCTTCATGGGCACATATGGCCCTTCTTTGACTGTGATGTATATCCTAGGGTCAGAGGCTTCCATAAAAAGCCTAACCCTCTCTTTACAGAAATCACACAGTAAAGCCACAACACAGCACAGCACAGCAGACACACTAATTTTATAGTGGTTCCCCAATCTTTGGGTACATCCACTTTCCCCCTTCGCCTATCTAGCAGTGTACTAGATTCGGCCAAACTTCTCCACTAGCTCAGAACCCAACAAGGTTCCTACCTCAGGCCCAAAGCCTTACACTCAGCCAAAAGGCCTACACTCAGCCACCCAGGCCTACACTCAGCCAATCAAAGGCCTACACTCAGAGTTCTTCAACTCCTACACTCAGGCACCAAGCCCTACCCTCAGCCTTTATAAAATAGGCTTACAATCACTCAGATCCAATGGATCTTACAAGTTATAATAGAAATTATAAATGCTAACTCTACAACTCAGAAAGGATGAGAGGAGTTGAGAGTTTCTTGAAGAGTTCTTGGAAGAACTCAGCTTGATCCAAACTGACTTAGCTTTCTTCAAAGCTTCTTGAGTAGAACTGAATTAGTCTGAATCTTCTGCAGTTGATCCTTGATCTCTGCTTCTTGAAATCCAGATGACTCTGAATTGTTCTTCTCAGCCTTAGTTCCAAAGACTGAATCCTTGGTTGGAGCTCTCTCTCTCCAACTACTTAGATCTGCAGTTGGACTGCCTGATCTTCTTGTGTTGATCTTCTGTGTATCACTTCTTGATTAAGTCTGATCAACTACTTCAATTATTATCACACCATGTAATGATTGTGAACTTCTTAACAACTACTCCTTCTCCACTTTAAACTGTGGGTGCCTATTTATAGGCTTCCTTTATGGTAACCGGCTGATCCGGTTTATAACAGACTTTTGACTTCTCTGACAGTTGCTGTAGACCGGCTGGATTGGCAGCTGTCATGTCAACCAGTCACTTCTTGAAATTCTGCTAACTGTCAGTTAGTGTCGAGACTTTCTGTTCTTAAGTGTCGACACTTATAGACCAAGTGTCGACACATGTTGTGTAAGTGTCGACACAAGTCTACAAGGTGTCGACACAATTCCTTGTATGTCTCGACACAGTTTCTTCTGCATGTGTCGACACTAAAATTGAGTGTCGACACAAGTACTTGTACTTCATTCTTTATCTGTTATTCTTCTAAGTGTCGACACATCTCCTTTGTGTCGACACATGTTCATGTGTAGAAACTGTCAAGTGTCGACACTGCTTCTTGGTGTCGACACAAGTCTTCATTCTTGATTCTTCAGCTGAGTGTCGACACATTCCCTTAGTGTCGACACTTATACTTAGAATATTTTTTACAATTTCCTGTTCTTTGCTAAGTGTCGACACAGCTCCTTGTGTCGACACTTTCTTCAAGTGTTGAGTCTTCTGGTTATGTGTCGACACATTGTGCTGAGTGTCGACACATTCTTTAAGTGTTGACTTCTTTGAGTGTGTGTCGACACATTGTGCTGAGTGTCGACACAAACTTCAAGTGTTGACTTCTTTGAGTGTGTGTCGACACATTGTGCTGAGTGTCGACACATTCTTCATGTGTTGACTCTGCTGAATGAGTGTCGACACATTGTGTTGAGTGTCGACACTTGTACTTAGTCTCTGCAGAATTATGCTGAGTGTCGACACAACTCCAAGTGTCGACACTTTCTGGTGTTGACTTAGCTCTTCAAGGTGTCGACACTTCTGCTAAGTGTCGACACAACTTTTCTGCATCCTTCTATACTGAGTGTCGACACAGCGCCAAGTGTCGACACTTTCTGACTGGTGTCGACACTTCTTCCCAGGTGTCGACACAATGACTCCAAGTGTCGACACTGCATGTCTGGGTGTCGACACAAGCTTTCTCAAGTGTCGACACTTTGCCTCTGGGTGTCGACACATGGACTTAGAAATTTTCAGCTTCAGTCCAGTGTATATCTAACCTGCACAAGTAACTCAAACAAACATCAAATACATTCTGATGTATATCATTGAGTTAGGTGAGGCTTCTTCAAATTAGGTACATTTGACCAATGTACCCAACATCAGGGAACTCTTCTCGCATGGTCTGCTCGCGTTCCCATGTCAGCTCTTCACGGCCGCAGTTGTCCCACCGGACTTTTACCATACTGACCGTCTTGTTCCGCAACTGTTTCTCGGCTCGATCTTCGATCTGAATGGGTCTAACTCTCGTTGTTAGCCCATACTCCACCGGCACCCGATCATTCGCGATCACTTGAGCTGGATCTTTCACGGCCTTCCGAAGCACCAAGATGTGAAAGACATCATGTAACCCACCCAAGTCCGCCGACAGAGCTAGCCGATAAGCCGCTTCGCCAACTCGCTCAACCACTTCAAAAGGACCCAAATATCTTGGACTCAACTTTTTCAATCGTCGAATCCTGAAGACACCTTTGAATGGCTTGATCTTCAAGTAGACCCAATCGCCAACCGCAAATTCAACGTCCTGGTGCTTGGCGTTGTAGTACTTTGCTTGTCGATCTTGAGCAATAAGCAATCTCTCTCGAATAGACCGAATGGTTGAGTTTGCTTCATCCACCTCATTTGGTTTAACAATCCGGGCTTCACCCGCTTCTACCCAAGCCAAGGGAGTACGACACTTCCTTCCATATAGGGCTTCATATGGTGCCATCCCAATGCTTGCCTGGTAGCTGTTATTATATGCAAACTCGACCATATAGAGATGATCTTCCCATCTCTTTCCGAAGTCAAGGGCGCACATTCGGAGCATGTCCTCCATTGTTCTGTTGGTACGTTCAGTTTGGCCATCCGTTTGGGGATGAAAGGCCGTACTGAAAGTCAGTTTCGTGCCCAACAGTCGGTGAATTAACCTCCAATCATTTGACGTGAATCGCCCATCTCGATCACATACGATGCTCCGAGGAACACCGTGAAGTCGCACAATCTGATCAACATATAACTTTGCCAAACTTTCAACTGAATCATCCCGCCTGTTTGGGAGAAAATGTGCTACGTTTGTTAGCCGGTCAACTATCACCCAAATGGAATCATTTCCTCGCTGCGATCTTGGCAATCCATGCACAAAATCCATGGAAATATCATCAAATTTCCACACTGGGATCGGCAGTGACTTCAAATAACCGCCCGGCTTTTGGCATTCTGCCTTCACCATCGCACATGTTTGACATTTGGCTATATACAGGGCAACATCTTTCTTAAGCCCTGGCCACCAGAAAAGCTTCTTCATATCGTTGAACATCTTTGTGCTCCCGGGGTGAATGGAATACTTGGTATAATGTGCTTCATACATCAGTTCTTCCCTCAGTTTCCCCACATTCGGGACGCACAAACGGCCCTCTTTGTGCAAATGACCATCAATCCAGGTGAATTTGCCCTCTGGCCCTTCATTCACATAGCGTAAGAGATCTTCATCCAACTCCGTTGCCCGTCGAACTCGGTCCGCAAGGTCACATTGCACCTCGGTCCAGTTCAAACATGCAATGGCAGTGGAATTCTTGTCAACACAATAGATCTCCAATGCTTCCAACTCCTGGATAAGCCGTTCATCATGCCTTTGTAACCAATTTGCTCTAGCCGGAACTCGCCGACTCAAGGCATCCGCGACAATATTCCCCTTCCCGGGTGTATAGTGAATCTCGAAAGTGTAATCCCCAAGGAACTCCAACCACCTTCGTTGTCGCATGTTCAACTCTTTCTGCTCCAATAGATACTTTAGGCTCTTATGATCGGTATAGATCTCCACCTTCACGCCATAAAGGTAGTGTCGCCACAGCTTGAGTGCAAAAATCACCGCCGCTAATTCCAAATCATGGACGGGGTAATTTCGCTCGTGCACCTTCAATTGGCGTGAGCCATAAGCAATCACCTTTCCGCTCTGCAGAAGAACGCAGCCTAAGCCGCTTCCTGAGGCATCACTATAAATCACAAATCCATCGGTTCCACATGGCGAAGACAACACCGGCGCCGTGGTCAACCGAACCTTCAGCTCTTCAAAAGCTCGTGCGCACTCTGGCGTCCAAACGAACTTCTGATCCTTTCGCGTCAGTATGGTTAGCGGCAAAGCGATCCGCGAGAAGTTCTCCACAAATCTTCTATAGTAGCCCGCAAGTCCAAGGAAACTCCTGACCTCGGCCACGGAAGACAATATTGGCCATTCTTGTATGGCTTTTATCTTCGCTGGATCCACTGCAATGCCCGCTCCACTCACCACATGGCCCAAAAATGCCACTGACGATAGCCAAACCTCGCACTTCGAGAACTTGGCATAGAGCTGATTTTGCCTCAACGTGTTCAACACTAACCGCAAGTGAATCTCATGCTCAGCTTTAGACTTCGAGTACACCAGGATGTCATCAATGAACACGATCACAAACAGATCCAGGTACTCACGAAAAATACGGTGCATCAGATCCATAAACACCGAGGGCGCATTACACAATCCAAAGGGCATGACTGTGAACTCATAGTGCCCATAACGCGTTCCAAATGCGGTTTTGGGAATGTCACCTTCCCGAATTCTTAACTGGTAATAACCAGACTTCAGGTCCAACTTCGAATAGACGGTAGATCCCACCAACTGATCGAATAACTCATCAATCCGAGGTATAGGATACTTATTCTTCTCGGTCAGTTTATTCAATTCACGGTAATCGATAGGATATAACCTTGCTCTAGCATTTCTTGTAGTTGAACCTTCAACTCAGCCATTTCTTTAGGCGCAACGCGATATGGCGAGCGGGCCATGGGTTTCGCACCTGGCACCAACTCAATTGTGAAGTCAATCTCCCGCTGGGGTGGTAGCCCAGGGAGATCCGCGGGAAACACATCCGTAAATTCTGCCACAATCGGAACCTCACACAAAGTGGCCTTAGGCTCAACAGCCTGAATTAGTGCAAAGTAACACTCCGCACCCTTCCGAACAGCTTTGACTACCTGGAGTGCAGACATCAACGTCCCGCCCACTCCTCGCATACCCGCGAACTTGGTCTTCTGTTCGATATTCTGGCCCAACGTGATTTCTTTGGACTGACAATCAATCATAGCATGCTGCTCCGCAAGCCAATCCATCCCAAAAATCACATCGAATTCCGATATTGGCAAAACAAATGCGGTTAAACAAAAATCCCGACTTCCTAACTGAACCGCCACATCGCAAGCTTGATCCGCAAGCATCCAACAACCATTCGGCAACACCACTCTGACGCTATCTGCCTTTGGACGACTGGGTATCCCAAGCCGCGTAAGAAACTCACGAGACAGAAATGAATGCGATGCCCCTGTATCAAACAGTGCTCGCGCCAGCGTGTCCCGAATCATTACAAAACCTATTACAAACATGTCACACACACAAACCACAAACATAGGCGTACTAAGCAAAGCATACAAACAATCGCATATGCAAAACTAAACTCATACCTGTGACCACATCACTCTGCTTGATGGCCTCTTGCAGGCCAAGATTGTAGACTCGAGGTTGCGCCTGCGAGGCAGAGGAATCCACCACCGCCTTTCCTTTTTCCGCATAAGATGCTCCCGCCTTCTTTTCACTCTTCGGCGGCATCCGACAATCTCGCGCAATATGCCCCATCCTACCACAATTGAAGCAGGTACGAGTTTCTGGCTTGGAGGTTGCCCCTGATGTTGTTCCCGATGCAACTGATGAAGGCGCTTGTCCACTAGGCTTGGACTTCTTGCCCCATCTCTTCTTATAAAATGACTTTCCCGATCGGGGCGCCTTCCACTCTG
Source organism: Platanthera guangdongensis (assembly GCA_039583875.1). Classification (NCBI taxonomy): domain Eukaryota; kingdom Viridiplantae; phylum Streptophyta; class Magnoliopsida; order Asparagales; family Orchidaceae; genus Platanthera; species Platanthera guangdongensis. Next base: position 44,238,799 of record CM077160.1, on the reverse strand, counting down.
GTTGCGACACAACCAAAGCTCTCTTCCCTTGCACCCTCTTCATATCCTTTTCCAACGCGGTCGCAGTGTCAACCAACGCTTGGAAGCCTTGGTTCACAGAACTGGACACAAGGAACCTCAGCTCGTCCCTCAGCCCTTCATAGAACCGATTCATCTTCCTCTGCTCATCAGCAAAAATCGAACCCGCATACCATCCCAAGCGCGTAAACTCATGCAGGTACGCGTCAACACTGCCATCACCTTGAGTCAACCGTTGGAATTCATTTTCCATGGCTATCCGTTGCGCCACAGGAAGGTGCTTCGCTAGGAAGAGCCGAGAGAATTCTTCCATCGACACTTGGGTTAACGGACGACCCGCCAAATGATGCAACTCCATCTCATCCCACCATAAACGAGCTTCTCCTTCAAGCAAGAAGGTGGCTAAGGTAACCTTCTGATGCTCCGCCGTTCCTATCGCCGTCATCACTCGCTTGACGCGCGATAACCAATCCTCAGCCTGCGTCGGGGTTCCCGCTCCCGAGAACGTAGGCGGATGAAAGCTCATAAACCGCGTTAGCTGCTTCTCAGACGCTCGAGGAACCACATCCATAACAGCTTCAGGCCTTGCCACCACCTGTTCTGGCCGTACAACCGCTTGTTCCTGCCTGAGTGGCTGACCTTGGATCATGGTAAATAAGGCCTCCGCAACTAAACGGACATGTTCCGCGGACGGTGGAGGTGTAGGCACCACGGCTGGTGTCGTACTTTCATCAGAACGCTGGGGCTCAGACGGCCCAGCTCCACTCCGTGTCACCTAAAGGTGGACAAGACACACACATTAGCGGTCGTTTCCAAGCAAACAACACAAAATAGGAACATGCAGGTTCCTCAAACATACAAAATGCATTCCTATCATGGACATTCAGGAGTTCAATCGTAGACTTTGGTGTGCACAAACACGTGCTCGCCACCCCACAAAAGAAGTCGACCACGACTTCGAGAGGGAAAGACCAAGACAACCGATACCAAAAATGTAACAACCCCATCCGTTCATATGATATATTCTAGAAGGTCCGGCCGGGGCCCCACAGGATATACCACAAAACAGTCGGTGAAGGTACAGGATGATACCAGAGTAGCGCATCGCACCTATCACAATCATTCTAGCGGAAGCCTAAACTACTTGAACTCCTCATGACTGTCCAAACATAAAACTCCACATTTTATATATCTAGGAATGTCTTACAACATGTCAAAAGAGTTGGCCTTATGGCCTTACATGGATTTCACACAGTGGCCTAAAACAGATTGGCGCGCAGGCCGGTCACAATAAAAGAAAATACTCAAAAGAACACACTTAGCCTTCGAGGGCTAATAGTAGCAGCAGCAGCAACACCAGCAGGAGCATCAACCTCTATGCGTCCCGCTCGGCTCTCCAGCACCTGTGCAAGGACAATCCACCCAACGGTGGCAAACAAAAGCAACGGTCAGCGTTCAGCTGACCAAATTATAACGACCCTACCCCTTCTCTCGGGGCAGCGGTATTTTTCCCTGCAGGCATATCATATCACAAGTATGGCAAGCTATAACATCCAAAGGTGCTTTCACGCACACAAGCCATCACAACCGTTCGCCACCCGGCCCAACGGTCCATGCACTCAGGGCACATTCTTGGTGTTCTGGCAACCTCTTGCCCACCACCGTATCAGGGTTATCACCCAACGGTAAATCTCTTGAGCATTTACTCCATGGCGTGCATCCGGAGTTAGTCTTCGGACACCGGGATGGCCCGTAGCCCCCCATTGTGTCATGGCGCGCATGCCGAAGACTCTTGCTATGCGCTCCAACAGACCGCACTTTTGGTCTCACGTCAGACGGACATAGCGCAGGTCGGATCCTCCACCCCCCGTTGCTCAAATCGCCTTGCCTTCTCCGAGCACAACGTACTCATGGCTATATCAAAGGCGTGGGTCGGTCTCACCAATCCTGTTCCTGGCATTCAAGCCTGGGTATTTCACTATACCCATTTCCTCACAGCAACAGCGGGTCTTTCCTGGGCGCACCAGTACTTCCTGTGACTCTCTCCACAGGTGGACACCGCACAAGCACAAATGTCAATGGTCTTTTCTGGGCACACCAGTACTTCCTGTGACTCGCTTCACAGGTGGACACCCTATGACATCAAGCATCACAAAAAGGGCCTTTCCTGGTCCCACCAGTACTACCTGTGCCTCATTCACAGGTTGGACCCAAAACCATCACATGACTATTTTCCTGGGCTACCACCCCAGTACTTCCTGCTACTCCTTTTCGCAGGTATAACCCGTAGACTCCTACACTATACGTTTATCACGGAGTCTTCTCCGGTTCGTATGCAACATCACCAATCCAGACCAACCTGTCCAGATGGGCTTCACACAGCATGCCTATTCCGTACTCCATTTCCGGATCTATATGCATAACAAAGGGGATTTCAAGAATCACCCAAACGACTCCCAAAAGCAGCCACCTCTTGGTGGGGGAATCAAAAGATATGCCAAAACGGAAGCCTTCACATGGCTAGGAAGAAAAGTCGTTACCCTTGACGATCGCTTCGGTGCCATGGCCTCCAAGCTAGCTTGCAAGACTCGCAAGAGCGTTTCCTCCGCAACACTGGCTTCGGATCTCTCGTCGGTAAACCGCAGCACCACCAGCAGCAGCCCTCTTTCCTTCTTCCTCCTCCTTTCTCTTTCTCTTTCTCTCTCTTGAAGAAAGATGAAGGCCAAAGCAAAGTGAGAAATCATTCTCTGATTTCGGCCCTTAAGGAAAAAGAAGAAGAAGCTTCAGCCCTTGTATCCATACTGAAGGAATGGACGGCCACGATTCTGCCAAAAACACATATTTTGACCCGACACGGCCTCGAACACGGCCGTGTGCCAGGCCGTGTGCCTCAAGCGGTGGTCAACCGACTTATCCAAACCAGTGACACGCCCACGGGACACGCCCGTGTCATGGGCCGTGTCACCAACACGCCTTCAGACACGCCCGTGTCTGTGGCCGTGTACCTGGGTGAAAAAAATCCCAAATCATCCCGAGACTTCACACGGCCTGTGACACGCCCGTGTCCCAGGCCGTGTGCCCAAACACGGCACAAAGACACGCCCTGTCGAAACCTCGGCGGGCTGAGTTCGTCGCCTGATTTGATACGCCCTGTGACACGCCCGTGTCACAGGACGTGTTCAACACTCGACACGCACTTCTCGACACTCGACGATCGTCGAGAAAAACTCGTCGATAATGCGACACGGCCTTGGACACGCCCGTGTCCTGGGCCGTGTGCCTCCTCTCGACGGATCGTCGAGAACAAAAATCGTCGAGACAAAGCCCAATCGTCGACACAACCTCGACACGCCCTGCGACATGCCCGTGTCGCAGGCCGTGTCAACGGACACGCCCTGGGACATGCCCGTGTCACAGGCCGTGTCACCCAAAATTTCCTGTTTCTGAACTTTGAGCTGTTACAACTGTACTGCTCTTACTTACTTGTACCATATTTAGAACTGCTAGAATAGAACAATAAAACTTATTACAACTACTAGTTAGTTTCTGTCACCTGCTTCCACCTTGCTACCCCTTGTTGTCCTCCGCTTCGTCCTCCCGCTCGGTGCCTAGGAGCTGCGGGGCGAGGTGCGGAGGAAACGACGTATTTTTTTTGACTAATGGTCGGTGACCATACTATTTTTAGGAGCCCGTGGAGATGGAGAACCAGCACGACGAGGAGACAGGACGTGAGGAGCTGATACCGCTACAGCAGGCTACTACCACTACTGTGCGTCCTCATGTGGGATGAGTTCTGATGTATTAGTGTAGCTTCCGCTTTTATTTTGAGAGAGAGAGAGTGGATTTGATGTACTGGGCATAAGCCCTTATTACTCTTTCTTTTTGTACTCTTTTGTGGACTATGCTGATGTACTTTTCATTTCATATATATGATTTGTACTATGTGACTTGTGGACTAGTGGATTTATATACTGCTTTACTTCTTCTTCTCATATTGGCCTACAGGTTAAATGATCGTATTAGCCGGCAGGATCGGCGTGTTGCGGTGTCCACTATCCCGTGTGTTAGTGCCACCGTAAGACGGCGGTTCTGGGCATAAGACTCGGTAGCACTCCTTGGTAAGGGAGAGGAAGGGGTCTTACATACCGTCCCCTAGCACGGAGGGTGCCTCGGGAAGTAAGCATCGAGGACTAAGGCCCAACCGTGCAATTCTATTTGTCAACTCCCGTCGGTGTGATGACTCGCGAGCCCGTAGACTTACCACAATATGCTTAACCCAGGATTATGGCACTGCATGTAATTTCACATGTAAGGGCTCCACTTCGACTCCTTTTCATTTAATCACATCTCGTGCTCAACAACACGCAAGGGCTCCACATCGAGTCCCTTATCAGCATGTCGTTTTAGTGCGGCAACACCCTCACACTTCCATCCCTTCCATATGTCCTTCACATCAACATAATTTACTTCGCATATTCATCAACCATTTGGTTATCATAATTACATATATAATATGGTCACTTAACTTTAACATCAACTGGATACAATCATTTTACCAAGTTCAAACCATTCGTGCACACATGGATCCATCAACTAAATGTCAACGACCATTTGTTAATAGCAATCACTACCAACTATGTACAGCAAACTTCAAGCCAACCTCATCATTAATCAATGTATTACCATTGTCAAGTACATCCATATTGGTTCACATATTTAAACCATTCCTACCATACCAACTCGTCAACCCATTCGTTCACTAACCTCCACCAAATCGTCTCGTTCAGGTACACTTCACTACACCATTTGTTCGTTAAGGATATAACCAACAAATGTCATTAACAATATTTTATCACAATTACTTATAGACTAAATTTATCAAAATGTTAATGTTATTGTACTACAGTCTCTCCCTATCAAATCCAAAGCCGATTCAACACAAACCCGGGAATTATATGTGCAGGAAATATTACTGTATAACAACTTTGATTGGTGATTCCTGAGGCTACATGAATCTGGTGAATGCGCATAACCCCTCGTTGGAAAGGTATTTCCAAGGGCTATGACTTTCGTGTTTAGTCAAAACCCAGATCTGGCTGCATTGTGCCCGAAAATGGCCATGAAGATCGTTGCGCGCAGAAAACAGATTTCTGCGCGCATCTTAAAGCTAGACGAACGACATCGGTTTGTCTTCCTCCTCCAACTAGAATTCCCAAATCACATCCAGAATTCCTTCCTTATTCACCCTCAAAAAGGCCAACTTTCTTCACGAAACCAAGTCCTCATCTTCATATAAAAGGGAGGAGTGGTCAAAGACATCTTATCTCTAGGACACAAGCCCTAGCGTGGCCTTCTCCTAGGAAGCTTCTTCTCACGAATCAAAACTCCTTTGAGTCGATATCTATCCTATGGATAACTATATATCTAGCACCAAGGGAGAAGGTAGGAAGCTCACCTCATTTCCGGTGGTTTCGGCCATGGATCTCGTCACTCTTCTTTGCGGCGTCTTCTTCTCTTTCGTTGGTGTTCGTTCTTCATGGGAAAGAGAAAGGAAAGACTTCCACCAGTAAATCCTACTCCGGTGATCTTGTTGTTCCTTCCGCTTCCGTCAGGGTTGCACAGGAACGACTCGGCAAAATGGTGAAGTGGTGGCTAGGGTTTTCCGTAAATGTCCTTTTATAAGAGGAATTAGGGTTGAACCGCTTTGCCACGTGTCCCCGTGTTACTGGACCGCATATTATTATATCATTTTTGTCCTTTTGAAAAGACGCGTCTAATTTAAGTCCTCTGGCATCAATCCCAAAAATTCTAGTTCACACCATTGATATGAAGCAGCAAAAAGGGTCGAAAATTTGCCCAAGGCAAAAAGCGTTGAGCCCAGTCAACGCTCTCAACACCTACAGACGCCAGAACAACTTAATCTTAAAAGAGTTGAGTTCGTTGAGTGCACTAAATGCTGTGTTAAGTGCACTCAACGCACTGAACGCCTAACCTGCCAGAACAATTTAAGTAAAAAGTGTTGAGTACGTTGAATGCACTCAATGCCGCGTTGAGTGCACTCAACGCACTCAACGCCTAACCCGCCAGAACAATTTTCTAAGTTAAATGATGTTTGACGAATTTTAGCCCAGTTCGACGAATGGTACTTGACGAATTTGGCGTTAGACAAATTTACCTAAGTTCAACGAATCAGCGCTGAACGAATTTGGCGTTCGATGAATTTACCAGAGTTCGACGAATCAGCGCTCAATGAATTTGGCGTTCGATGAATTTACCTGAGTTCGACGAATCAGCACTCGACGAATTTGGTGTTCGATGAATTTACCTAAGTTTGACGAATCAGCGCTTGATGAATTTGGAGTTCAATAAATTTCCCTTAGCCTATGGCGTTGAGTGGTGTTGAGTCTACTCAACGCACTCAATGCCCCCATCCAGAATATTTCTCTAAGTAAAGTGGCATTCAGTGCACTCAACACACTCAACGCCAATCGGTCCATGGCGTTGAGTGCACTCAATGCCACAAGCCATAAATTTGCCAAAGTTTATTAGCTTTGAGTGCACTCAACGCACTCAATGCCAGTCAGTCAATGTCGTTGAGTGCACTCGACGAACTCAACGCCCCGAGCCCAAATATTTTCTAAGTAAATACCCGATCTAATCATCAAGTCTGGTGGACTCACTCAACGCTTCCCGAACCTGAGCCAATTTTCTTGGCTCAAAACGTGTGCGAGGGGCCTAGCACGAAATGGGATGTTACACATAAGGCCAATACTGTATGTGTATTTGTTCTTTTATACCTACTTTGGGCTATAGTGGACATTCAAGTTCTGTGATGGGTTCTTCTAACATATATAAAAGCTTCCACTAGAATGTTGTGTGTTAGATTTTGATATGGTTTCATAGTGTTTTGGTATTTATATGTAACTCCACTGACTTTCCATAGAATATGGCGTGGGGCCCTGGCCAGACCTTCTGTTATATCCCATGTGAGGGATGGGGTTGTTACAATTTGGTATCAGACTACGGTGTCGGTCTTTCTTAGGAAAATTAGTGGACGAATTCTTTTTAAGTTGTGCTGAGCACAGTCATGTGCGTCATCTTTATAACATGAAAAGAACTGGTGAATGTTCACTTAGTAATGGAAAATACACATGTTTGAGGAAACTGCATGTTCCTATGATTGCTTTTTGCAATTTTGTTTGGTCACTTATTTGTTTGTCCTGCAATAATAGGTGTCCAGGAGTGGTGCTGGACAGTCGAAATGTCAGCACTCTACGGAAAGCAGTGCACATAATGATGCGCTTGCAACCCCTCCTTCGGCTGAGATGATAATACTTGTAGCTGAGGCGGTCTTTGTGATGATGAACGCCCAACTAGGGAGGCAAGCACAACCTCTTGCCCCTGTTGTAGAGCAGGTACTGCTTCATGCAGCAGAGCCTGGAGTGGTGTAAAGAGTGGCTGTAGAACCTATGGTGACGAGAATAGCGATAGAAAGGTGATGAGTCCACATTTTACACTGATTTTTGGACTCATCTAGGCTAGTTTTATCGTCGTAGCACTACACTTGAGAGCCGTTATTGCTTATTTATGCTTATGTACCTTTTTCACGATTAAGTGCACTGTATGCCCACTTATGTGTGCTTTCTATGTTTCCATTCTGTTGTTATTTTCTAGCCCTATCTCGGGGATGTGGTGTGCACGTTCTGGTGGCTTTTCTGCCCCTTCTGCTGGTACAGGGGTCGTGTGCGTGTTCCGGGATGATTGTGAAACAGGAATACTGCGCACGATCAGGGGATCTACTGCGCACGACCACTGGTCGTGCGCCCCCGATCGTGCGCACTACTCTACGTTTTCAACTGAATCAGCCTGGGTAAGCGCACGACCACTGGACTTACTGCGCACGACCACTGGTCGTGCGCCACCGTTCGTGCGCATTACACCCCCTTTTTCATAACCCTGTCTCGGTAATCGCACGAGCACTGGCCATAGTGCGCACGACCACTGGTCGTGCGCCACTGCACGTGCGCGTTTATGCTGATGCTTCTTGTCCAGGTTGCAGGTTTATTTGGAAAAGCCGCACGATCATCGACCTACAGTGCGCACGACCACTAGTCGTGCGCCACTGATCGTGCGCACTGCTTCTGCTGCCTCCGTATATAAGGCCCTGCTCCGCATTTTAGGTAAACGCCTGTCATTTGCTGCGATCGGAGAGTGCGCGGGAATCGCCTTTTCACCTCTCCAGCTGATCCATCACTTCCACGTTCGCCGGGAAGTCATTTCCACTTACTCTGAAGCCTTCCAACACTCCGGCGAAGCCCTCGGCCATTGATGACTTCAACTCCAAGCTTTCCTACAGAGTTGGTGAAGTAGATAACCTAGAGAACGGACTTAAAGGCCTTCGAGGTGACAGATCGTTGGTACCAGAAGCCTCCTCGGACTGAGCCCGGAAGCGTATTGACAACTCGCTACTCCGGCCATGACCCGCGGTGGATCTTCATTCTCTTTTGGTTTACTCCTCTTCCCCTTCCTCTGTGTTATGAATATTTTGAGCAGTGTAATGAACATTTCCATCCCTGAACATCAAGTTTACTTTCTAGTTAATGGAATGTTAGTTTCTTCTTATACTTGTGAGTTCTGTCTGTGAATGCGCCTCACTCACCCCACATCCACTTAATTCCTGTGCCTTGTCCGATTGCAATCCACACAAGAACGTTGCAATCAATTAGTTTCCCTTCCACTCGCCAACTGAAGTTCGGCATAGCGGCCGACAAACCCATTTCACCTTGCGAAGCGGTGTCGTCGACCCGCATAGTTTTTACTAGTTCAGTAGATCAACCATCCACAATCTCCCGAGTCCGCTATTTTCTATTTGTTCTATTTTTAACTCTCATAACGATATTCTCATTACTGTTGCCGTTCTACGCTAATTGCATTCCTCAAGAGACCGACACTTGGGGATTTACTCCCAAAACTTTATTACTTGTGCGACCGGTGCGCTTGCCGTATTACACGCATCAAGGTTTTGGCGCCGTTGCCGGGGAATGCAACTGTAGAGCGACTTCGGATGACTTCCAATATTGTTATCAGAGTTAATATTGTTTTTTTTTACTGCTGTTTCTTATAGTGTGTAGTGTTTGCCGCAGTGAATGCAGGGTTGAGGCACAGGAGATTTAGTAGCTTACTACCCATTTTTCATTCAAGCCTCTTTTAATGACTAGAATTCAGCAGCAGACTTATAAAGCAAGCCTTATCAACCTCACATACCTAGCAGAAACGGGAAATAACAGTTTCGAGATCTCTCCTGACCTGATCGAATATATCATCGAAAACTGTCAATTCAGCGGAGACGGAAAAATTGATGCACTATGCCACGTGCAGCGGTTCTTAGAAATTTACAACACTTGCACGCCAAATGCTGCCAACAACGAGCAGCATAGGATCCGACTCTTCTCCTTCTCCCTGAAAGATGAAGCAAAGCGATGGTATCAAGATATTCGGAAGGGAATATCCTCATCCTGGAAACAACTCGAAAGGAAATTTTTGGCCAAATTCCGACAACCGATGTTAGCAATAGACAATTACAAGGAGCTGATCACCTTCACCCAACGAAATGAAGAGACCTTGTTCGATACTTGGGAGCGTTTCCAGTCCCTGCGAAGGGAATGCTGCAGAGTGGAAATGTCAGATATCCTCCTAATTCAAACTTTCTACTTCGGCATTGCAGACAGATTCCGGCCATTACTTGACATCGCAGCTGGTGGAACCCTGTTTAACAAATCCAGTGAGGATGCATGGGAAGTTATAGACAACATTGCCCAAACTAGTAGGCATTGGAACTACCCGCCTTCTTCCGACTTTCCGGTAGAGATAAATTCAGTAGTCTCTGATGAAGCCACCGACCACAATCTCTCGTCAAAGACAGAGCAATTTTTTTCTTATGCGTGCAAAATGATGGAGATGTTCAATGACCAAGCCACCACCATTCAGCGCTTACAAACCGCCATAGGGATTCTCACGGAAACGTTACTATGTTCAGTCAATCAGAAACAGGAAACGGTACATACTATGAGATTGAGAAGCGAAAAAAGCCTAGAGAGGACCTCGTCTCCTGACCCTCTCACACAATCACTCCGCGAGCCCATCGTCGATTTGATAAAGGAACCCCCGTCCTCACCTACCGCACAAGAACCCATGGCAGTACTACAACCTGTGAAGAACGCCGTGAAGCCGTCATTTCCCCACCGACTGCAAAACGACAAGGCTGAAAAACAATTTCATAAATTCCTTGAGATCATGAAAGGAGTGCAAATAAGTATACCTCTGACAGAAGCTATCACTCAGATCCCAGGATATTCTAAGTTCCTAAAGAAACTCATCACACAGCATAAATCTTTAGAAGGACTGAAAACGATCAATCTCACTGAAGAATGCTCAACTCTCTTCGCCAACTATTCCCCAACCAAACGAAGAGATCCAGGCAGTTTTACCATTCCCTGCAGAATTAGCCTCCACAGATTCGGACGCACATTATGTGATTTGGGAGCTTCAATAAATCTAATGCCGCTCTCCGTCTTCCGCGAGCTAGGAGTTGGGATTCTATAGCCAACCCACTTGAGATTTCAATTAGCTGACAGATCGGTAAAACAACCGGCCGGAATAGTCGAAGATCTTACTATCATGGTCAACAACCTTTCCTTCCCAGCAGATTTCGTCATTCTTGACATGATGGTCGATCCCAAAGTGCCTATAATACTAGGACGGCCCTTCCTTGCCACGGCCCATGCCATTATCAATGTTGACCAAGGAGAGCTCACCCTAAGCTTGGGGGACGAAACGATTTCTTTCAACGTCCATGAACCCTCCCAACATCTCAGAATCACTAATTGGGATGAAGCAGATTTGATCGACGAACCGGACTTGTACAGCGAAATGATTCTTGACCCAGCCGAGCCAGTGTGGGAAGAGGAGGATGCCACTGATGTTCCGAGCACCCCGCATCCAACCAAAGAACTGTTCATCACATCTACCATCACAACCACTGCCACAACTCTGAAGACACTGCCTGAATCCCTGAAATACGCTTTCTTAGAGGAAGGCACAGCGTGCCCAGTCATTATCTCTGGATCTCTCTCCGTAGACAACGAACTCGCCTTGGTCAATATCTTAAAGAAATACAAAAATGTGTTTGGACATTCATTAGCTGACATAAAAGGAATCAACCCGACGTTTTGCATGCACAAGATTCTGCTTGAAGATCAATACAAGCCGTTGGCACAACCTCAAAGGCGCCTCAACCCCAAGATGCGTGAAGTGGTACAGGCCGAAGTAATAAAATTGCTTGATGCAGGTATCATTTACCCAATCAGCGACAGCAAATGGGTCAGCCCAGTGCAAGTGGTGCCCAAAAAGGGCGGGATTACGGTGGTGGCCAACGAAAAGAATGAATTATTACCCACCCGCATGGTCACCGGGTGGAGAGTCTGCATAGACTACCGGAAACTGAATGAGGCCACCCGCAAAGATCATTTCCCGCTGCCCTTCATCGACCAAATGCTGGAAAAATTGGCCGGTCAGGAATACTATTGTTTCCTCGACGGGTACTCTGGATACAATCAAATCACAGTTGACCCCGATGACCAAGACAAAATGACGTTTACATGCCCTTCCGGCACCTTTGCATTCAGGAGAATGCCATTCGGATTGTGCAACGACCCAGCAACCTTCCAGCGATGAGTGATTCCCATCTTCGGTGACATGATTGGAGACTTTCTCGAATTCTTCATGGACGATTTTTCTCTTTTTGGTTACAGCTTCGATTCCTGCCTTGTGAATCTAGACAAAGCTCTGAAGCGTTGTGAGGACACAAACCTTGTCTTGAATTGGGAAAAATGCCATTTCATGGTTCGCGAGGGCATTGTCTTAGGCCACAAAGTCTCTCACTGGGGGCTCGAAGTCGACTAAGCAAAAGTCAGTATCATCAAAAATCTTCCTCCTCCATCTTCCGCCAAGGGGATCCGCAGCTTCTTGGGACATGCCGGTTTCTACAGAAGATTCATCAGTGATTTCTCCTCCATATCCAAGCCCCTCACAAATTTGTCGGGCAAGGACATCCCGTTTGACTTCGAAAAAAATTATATGCAGGCCTTCGAGACTCTCAAAGATCGACTCATCTCCGCTCCAATCTTGGTGGCACCAGATTGGACTTTGCCTTTCGAAGTCATGTGCGACGCAAGCGATGTTGCAGTCGGAGCAGTGCTCGGTCAAAGGAAAAACAAAATCTTTCATACTATTTCCTACGCCAGTCGGACTCTCAACGATGCTCAACTGAACTATACCACTACAGAAAAGGAGCTATTGGCAGTGATCTTCGCTTTCGAGAAATTCCATTCATACCTAGTGTTATCTAAGGTCATTGTGTACACTGACCATGCCGCACTAAGGTATTTATTCAAGAAAAAAGACGCCAAGGCCCGACTAATCCGTTGGATTCTTCTTCTACAGGAATATGACATCAAGATCCGAGATAAGAAAGGGGTCGAAAACGTCATCGCCGATCACCTATCAAGATTGGAGAGCAACACCGCAGGAGTTGTCCCCATCTGCAACCGCAATGAGATTGCCGACTGCTTCCCGGACGAAAAATTATTCACCATCTGTTCGCTCACTCCGACAATCCCATGGTACGCAGATATGGCCAACTACCTCGCCTGCAAATCTGTCTCCCCTCACATGTCATCGCAGAAAAAGCGAAAACTATTATCCGACACCAAATATTATTTCTGGGAAGACCCGTTACTATTTCGTACTTGCAACGACAGCATCATCCAACATTGTGTACCCGAGACCGAATTTCAATCCGTCTTAACACACTGCCACGATCGGGAGGCCGACGGTCATTTCGGCGCCACCCGAACAGCACACAAGATACTGCAATGTGGACTGTTTTGGCCAACCCTTTTTAAAGACACTCAAGCTTACGTCGCAAAATGCAATGAATGCCAAAGGACAGGGAATATCTCCAAGAAGGATGAAATGCCACTCAACAATATGCTCGTCTACGAACCATTCGACGTTTGGGGAATTGACTTCATGGGACCCTTCCCCATGTCACATGGAAAACTCTATATTATTGTCGCAGTAGACTATGTTTCCAAATGGGTCGAAGCCGAGGCTGTCGCCGCAAATGATGCCCGCACCGTTTTGAATTTCCTACACAAGAACATTTTCTCTCGATTCGGCGCCCCGCGCACCATCATCAGCGATGGCAGGAGCCATTTTTGCAACAAGTCATTCTTGCAACTCATGAAGAAATTTGGAGTACACCACAAAATCTCTCTTGCCTACCATCCCCAAACCTGTGGGCAAGTCAAGGTCTCCAATCGCGAGCTCAAAAGAATCATCGAAAAATCCATCCATTCCAACCAAAAAGAGTGGGCCAAAAAGGTCGACGACGCCTTATGGGCGTACAGAACCGCCTTCAAAACTCCTATCGGTATGACCCCTTTTCAACTCGTCTACGGAAAAGCTTGCCACTTACCAGTCGAGCTGGAACACAAAGCACTATGGGCAACCAAATTGCTAAACATGGACATCGAAGCCGCAGCCGATAAGCGCCGCACTCAACTGAACGAATTAGAGGAGCTCCGGCATTTTGCATACGAAAATGCGCGGATTTACAAAGAAAGAACAAAAAATGGAATGACCGTCACATCATCCCCAAAGACTTCCAACCAGGCGACCAAGTCCTGCTGTACAATTCCCGCCTCCGCTTATTTCCCGACAAACTCAAATCGCGGTGGAGCGGCCCTTTCACAGTGATCAGAGTCTCCCCTTTTGGCTCCATCGAAATAGTCGGGAAAAGCAGAGACAATTTCAAAGTCAATGGGCACCGGTTAAAATTATATGATGGCGGCGCAACCACCGGCGACTCTCACAGCCTGCAGCTCGCCGACCCCACGCAAAGCCATGGCGACACTCCTTGATTGAGTGGAACTCACCTCAGAGCTTGTCTACCACGCCTTCTGTTTCTTTTCTATTGTTTATATTTTCTGAGAAAGACAGCTACTATATTTTTGTGAGCGCCCATCTGGGAGCCGACTGTTGTCTTTTTTTTTATGTATAGAACTCTCTATTTGAACTGCTAATACAGGTATTTGGTCCACCTTAAGGACGGTAAACAAAAGGGCTTTCGGGAGACAACCCAAGTTGGACCGTGCAGTCCTATGCTGTATTTTGAGTTCTGTTTATTTCTTCATATATATATATATATATCTGTGTCCAGATTTTGTTTGGCTTGCCTCCTTTAATCGCAGGTGCAGGAATATTTGAGGCGCGATAACTTGGCCGCACTTGGACATCTCATTGCCCGACTGGTATGCTCAATTTTGAGCATAGGTACTTCCTACCCTAGCTATTTCTCCTAGTTGGAATGTTTATTTTTATTCGTTGTCAACTTTAAGTCTACGGGGGGTAGTCTGCCTGTGGTCACTACACTGCACCTTTTGTTGCATTCCAGTTTCTTATTTACTTATTTCTTGTTTCTTTTTGGTTGCACACACTCAATCACCCACACGAGTGCGCTCTTACCCACGCGCACAACCCGAGTTAAATTTATTGCTTTTGTGTAAACTTTAAAATAGTGGTACTGGCTTCAGATTTCAGGATTGAGTCGTTCGAAACTCATACAGTGCTCCTAATCGAATACTCATGGTTTGTGTAGAGTTAGGATAGAACTAATTTTTCTTTATGCTCGTAGAATTATTCTTTTCTACTCACGTCAATATTGTTTGTACTGCTCAAAATCTGAATCTGGGATAATCAAACGATAGTGTAGGAATGTGTGTAGCCGCCACTAGACTCGTATTGCTCGAGTCGGGGGGACGGATCATCTTTCTCGGTGGCTAAGAACTTGCCCTAAGCTACTCTCGAAGCATTGGTGCACGGTTAGTTAAGCGTGAGCATGACGTAGGCCTTCTTTTTGGCTAGTTTGAGCCTTGTTTAGCCCTTCCTACCTGTTAACCATTGCATGCCAAATTTGTGCCTACCCTTCCTTTGATCCCGCTCCACTCACTTTCACCAAGGCCTGAAGCTAAACCCACCTTCGCAATCAAATGCTTGAGCTGATTTGTAATTCCTGTTTTGCCGAGGTTGTGATTAGTGGACATTGTTTTGGGGGTGCTGATTTTATTCCCGTTTTGATTGCTTCGTTTGGGGATTGCTAGCGCAGAAAAGAAAACAACAATTTATGAAAATAAAAAGCTGATTCGCGCAATCGAAAAAACAAATATTTATGTGAAAGAATTGCTTTGAGATTTCGATCCCCATCCTCTTTATTGAATTTGGTCGGGTTCAGCCGTGTTCACACCCGGATTTCACGCTAAGTCTGGGGGCGTGTGCCCCATTCTTTTCTAAGTGGCTGTTTTGGTTTGGGTTGTTTTCGCTCGCTTTGGTTGCATAGAGCCTTCATGTTTATCCTTGACCACCAAGTTGTTGCCTAAGCCCCATTTCCTCCTACAAGTCCTACTGATTCACGCTTGAGTCTAACCCGCGCCGTGGAGAGAGTGTAAACGTGCATGCGTATGGTCCCCGACATTGGTGGATTCCTTTGGAGGTGATCCTGAGTCCCGAACTTTGGCAATGCTCACCTTAGTGGCCTGCATACTTTCTTCCTGCACATGATCGCACGATTCTCCAGAATTCTAATTTTGAGCAATTACAATATCTATTTACGTCTGTCGAATAGTTTAAACTACGTTGTATAATTAAAATTTTTTTCTATTATATCTTCTATACTCATGATATATTTGATTTCTCGTCTTACTTCTTTTTGAAATTGCTGAGCCAGTTAGCTATCTTCGAGTCCATGGAGTGATGATTTGCTCGGGACGTGCAAATGGTTAAGTCTGGGGATGTGATGAGTCAACATTTTACACTGATTTTTGGACTCATCTGGGCTAGTTTTATCGTCGTAGCACTACACTTGAGAGTCGTTATTGCTTATTTGTGCTTATGTACCTTTTCACGATTAAGTGCATTGTATGCCCGCTTCTGTGTGCTTTCTATGTTTCCATTCTGTTGTTATTTTCTAGCCCTATCTCGGGGATGTGGTGTGCACGTTCTGGTGGCTTTTCTGCCCCTTCTGCTGGTACAAGGTGAAAGAGCAACTAGATCTGATATACTCTAGAGGGGGGTGAATAGAGTATATGGTGCTTTAAAAGTTTTTGCAAACTTTTACAATAATTGTTGTAATATGTGTGAGCAGGGAAGCAGAAATAAATCTAATCACAGTACTAAACTATGCAAATACTAAGCACAGAAAAATCAAGGCCAGAAACAAAAAGAAAACAAGCCAAAACCAGATGACACAAGGGAATATAGTGGTTCCCCAAACTTGGGTACATCCAATCTTCTACCACCCTAGGTAGGAATCCACTGCAGGATGAGTTGATCAGGTGTCCTGGGCACCAATGAGCTTTTGATAAGGTGCTCAAAAACCAAAGCAGATTTTTTGATCAGGTGTCTTGCCACCAATGAGCTTTTGACAAGGTGCTCAAAAACCAGATTCAAACTTTTGAAGGGAGTTTGAGAAACCCTTTACAGAGTGGGGGTGAGAGAGTTATGGCAGTCTTCTCTTTCTCAACCAACTGAGAAGACTAAGTGGATTGATGTCAAAGCTACCCCTGAGTCCTTGAGATCTTCAGGAAGAAGAGCTTTGCTGAGGGTGATAGGCCTTCAAAGATAGAACTCCAGCAATAAATGATTTCAGCAAGCTGAAATGTTGAGTGTCTGGAGTCTTGAAATGATGTTGGCCTTGAACACTTTGAGAGCTGAAGAGATCTGAAGATTTTTGAAAGCTTGATCTCTTTGATGAGTGTTCTTCAGAATTCTTTTTGACAGAAACTTTTTTGTATCTTTCTGTATTCTGTATATTATGTGTCTTCTTTCTTCTGGTTGATGTAGATTCAAAAAACATCCTGTCTTTTATTCTCTGTTTTAGAATAGAATGTCATTCTCTGTCAAGGATAGTCGTTGGTCTGCATTGATTGCATCCTTAATTGCAAAAACTCTTCTGGAGGAAAGTCCACAGAATTATTCCTTGAAAAGTCCCTTGAAACTTGGTCCAAAAGTAAATGAAAACGGCTAGTAAATCTCTGAATTAAATGCAGAATAACTCCTGACTGATTTGAATTTGAATTCTGGAAGTTATCTGAAATCGTCGAACTGAGCTCTGTTATTGTCGAGCTGAGCTCAGCGATCAGGAAATCTCAAGCAGCAAAATAATCGTCGATCTGAGCTCAAAGATCGTCGAACTGAGCTCAGAGAAAAAGATCCAATGTAGAGTAAAAGTCGTCGACCTGAGCTCACCGATCGTCGAATGGAGTTCGACGATATTATGAAGTTGAGCTCAGCGATCGTCGAGTGGAGCTCGACGATTTGTCAAAGTTGAGCTAGACGATCGTCGATCGGAGTTCGACGAATCGTCGTGCTGAGCTCGACGATCAGACTTAGTCTCCAGATAGAAAAACTTGGTCTTCAGGGCAGCTTCCAAACCTAGACTTCTAACCCTTAGACTCAATTCTAATTGACCTTTTAAGCTATACTAGAGGTCAAATAAAGGTTCCTAGAGACATAGTGATCCTGACCCAAATTAGTAATAGGGTGTTCCAACAATCTCCCCCTATTTGGGTTAGGATGACTATTTACAGGCTTTGGAAAAATTCAAATAACAACATACAATCAGAGAAGCATAAAAACAACAGCTAGACATTGCAGAAACATCACAGATATATATATATATATATATATATATATATATATATATATATATATATATATATATATATATATATATATATATATATATATATATATATATATATATATATATATATATATATATATATATATATGTCATCCAGATAGCAGTCCGAATTCACAGAAATTGTCACCTTACACTGTCACTTCTTCTCTTTGCCTTTGATAAGTTTGATTTCTCTGTTTGGATTTAGAGCTTCCTTGTTGGACCTGGTGTCATCTGCTGCACCCAAATAAGTTTGCTTTGAAGATCTGGGGACCACAGCAGCAGGATGCAACTCCATATATCTCTCAGCATCAAAGAATTTGCTGGAAGCATATTTGTCTAGTTCCTTTTGTCTTTGCTCTGACATTGTAGAAATATTTGAAGTGTCTAAACCTTGCTCTCTGGCCTTCTTGATCTGATCTAGTGCAGCCAACTCCTTCATCCTAGCAGTCCAAGCAGCTGGATTCTTTTCAGGGTCCTCAAATGGTACAGGTGGCTCATACCTGTTGGAAGAATTGTCTTGAGGAGGCCTGGCAGACACTGTCTCTTTTAGCTTGTAGGGCAAGGGACCAGAAGTAGTATCAGCAGGACTATGTCCTCCCCTAGAATATGGGTGCTGCCTGGAGTACCCTTTGGAATAAACCTGAAAATCTCTTTGATTACCCCTGTATCCTCCTCTCCTAGAATAAGAACCCCTAGACTGGCTTTCCCTTTGGTAGGATCTGGCATGGGGTTGATAGGGAGCCTGGCTTCTAGCTGGGGCTTGACTTGCAGAGCTGCCACCTGCACCTACATCAGGAGGAGGTGGTGGAGGAGGATGAGGGTGCTGTGTAACAACCCCATCCGTTCATATGATATATTCTAGAAGGTCCGGCCGGGGCCCCACAGGATATATCACAAAACAGTCGGTGAAGGTACAGGATGATACCCTAGTAGCACATCGCACCTATCACAAGCATTCTAGCGGAAGCCTAAACTACTTGAACTCCTCATGAATGTCCAAACATAAAACTCCACATTTTATATACATATAGGAATGTCTTACAACATGTCAAAAGCGTTGGCCTTATGGCCTTACAGGGCTTTCAATCAGTGGCCTAAAACAGATTGGCGCGCAGGCCGGCCACACTAAAAGAAAACATACAAAAGAACGCAATAGCCTTCGAGGGCTAGCAGCAGCAGCAGCAGCAACACCAGCAGGAGCATCAACCTCTATGCGTCCCGCTCGGCTCTCCAGTACATGTGCAAGGAACAATCCACCCACCGGTGGCAAACAAAAGCAACGGTCAGCGTTCAGCTGACCAAATTATAACGACCCTACCCCTTCTCTCGGGGCAGCGGTATTTTCCCTGCAGGCATATCATATCACAAGTATGGCAAGCTATATCATCAACAAGTGCTTTCACGCACACAAGCCATCACAACCGTTCGCCACCCGGCCCAACGGTCCGTGCACTCAGGGCACATTCTTGGTGTTCTGGCAACCTCTTGCCCACCACCGTATCAGGGTTATCACCCAACGGTAACTCTCTTGAGCATTTACTCCATGGCGTGCAGCCGGAGTTAGTCCTCGGACACCGGGATGGCCCGTAGCCCCCCATTGTATCATGGCGCGCAGGCCGAAGACTCTTGCTATGCGCTCCAACAGACCGCACTTTTGGTCTCACGTCAGACGGACATAGCGCAGGTCGGATCCTCCACCCCCCGTTGCTCAAATCGCCTTGCCTTCTCCGAGTACAGCGTACTCATGGCTATATCAAAGGCGCGGGTCGGTCTCACCAATCCTGTTCCTGGCATTCAAGCCTAGGTATTTCACTATACCCATTTCCTCACAGCAACAACGGGTCTTTCCTGGGCGCACCAGTACTTCCTGTGGTTCTCTCCACAGGTGGACACCGCATAAGTACAAATGTCAGGGGTCTTTCCTGGGCACACCAGTACTTCCTGTGACTCGCTCCACAGGTGGACACCCTATGAAATCAAGCATCACAAAAAGGGCCTTTCCTGGTCCCACCAGTACTTCCTGTGCCTCATTCACAGGTTGGACCCAAAACCATCACAAGGCTATTTTCCTGGGCTACCACCCCAGTACTTCCTGCTACTCCTTTTCGCAGGTCTAACCCGTAGACTCCGAACACAACACGTTTATCACGGAGTCTTCTCCGGTTCGTATGCAACATCACCAATCCAGACCAACCTGTCCAGATGGGCTTCACACAGCATGCCTATTCCGTACTCCATTTCCGGATCTATATGCACTACAAAGGGGATTTCAAGCATCCACCCAAAGATTCCCAAAATCAGCCACCTCTTGGTGGGGGAAATCATAAGATATGCCAAAAACGGAAGCCTTCACATGGCTAGGAAGAAAGTCGTTACCCTTGACGATCGCTTCGGTGCCATGGCCTCCAAGCTAGCTTGCAAGACTCGCAAGATCGTCTCCTCCGCAACGCTGGCTTCGGATCTCTCGCCGGTAAACCGCAGCACCACCAACAGCAGCCCCCTTCCCTTCTTCCTCCTCCTTTCTCTCTCTCTTTCTCTCTCTTGAAGAAAGATGAAGGCCAAAGAAAATGAGAAGTAATTCTCTGACTTCGGCCCTTAAGGAAAAAGAAGAAGAGCTTTCAGCCCTTGGATCCAGACTGAAGGAATGGACGGCCACGATTCTGCCAAAAACACAGATTTTGACCCGACACGGCCTCGAACACGGCCGTGTGTCTGGCCGTGTGCCTCAAGCGGTGGTCAACCGACTTATCCAAACCAGTGACACGCCCACGGGACACGCCCGTGTCATGGGCCGTGTCACCAACACGCCTTCCGACACGCCCGTGTCTGTGGCCGTGTACCTGGGTGAAAAAAATCCCAAATCATCCCGAGACTTCACACGGCTTGTGACACGCCCGTGTCCCAGGCCGTGTGCCCAGACACGGCACAAAGACACGCCCTGTCGAATTCTTTCGGCGGGCTGAGTTCGTCGCCTGATTTGACACGCCCTGTGACACGCCCGTGTCACAGGCCGTGTTCAACACTCGACACACACTTCTCGACACTCGACGATCGTCGAGCAAAAATCGTCGAGAATGCGACACGGCCTTGGACACGCCCATGTCCTGGGCCGTGTGCCTCCTCTCGACGAATCGTCGAGAGCAAAAATCGTCGAGACAAAGCCCAATTGTCGACACAACCTCGACACGCCCTGCGACACGCCCGTGTCGCAGGCCGTGTCACCTGACACGCCCTGGGACACGCCCGTGTCCCAGGCCGTGTCACCCAAATTTTCCTGTTTCAGAATTTTGGGCTGTTACAATCCTCCCCTCCTACAAGAAATTTCGTCCTCGAAATTTAAAGACAGGAAAGTAACAGAAACTAGCAAGAAAATGTAACAACATATAGCTATATATATAAACGTGTATGTTACAATATTCTCGCTCCAAATTACAGAAACAACTCAGGGAACTCTTCTCGCATGGTCTGCTCGCGCTCCCATGTCAGCTCTTCACGGCCGCAGTTGTCCCACCGGACTTTCACCATACCGACCGTCTTGTTCCGCAACTGTTTCTCGGCTCGATCTTCGATCCGAATGGGTCTAACTCTCGTCGTTAGCCCATACTCCACCGGCACACGATCATCCACGATCACTTGAGTTGGATCTTTCACGGCCTTCCGAAGCACCGAGATGTGAAAGACATCATGTAACCCACCCAAGTCTGCCGACAGAGCTAGTCGATAAGCCGCTTCGCCAATTCGCTCAACCACTTCGAAAGGACCCAAATATCTTGGACTCAACTTTTTCAATCGTCGAATCCTGGAGACACCTTTGAATGGCTTGATCTTCAAGTAGACCCAATCGCCAACCGCAAATTCAACGTTCCGGTGCTTGGCGTTGTAGTACTTCGCTTGTCGATCTTGAGCAATCAGCAATCTCTCTCGAATAGTCTGAATGGTTGAGTTTGCTTCATCCACCTCATTTGGTTTAACAACCCAGGCTTCACCCGCTTCTACCCAAGCTAAGGGAGTACGACACTTCCTGCAATAGAGGGCTTCATATGGTGCCATCCCAATGCTTGCTTGGTAGCTGTTATTATATGCAAACTCGACCATATAGAGATGATCTTCCCATCTCTTTCCGAAGTCAAGGGCGCACATGCGGAGCATGTCCTCCATTGTTCTGTTGGTACGTTCAGTTTGGCCATCCGTTTGGGGATGAAAGGCCGTACTGAAAGTCAACTTCGTGCCCAACAGTCGGTGAACTAGCCTCCAATCATTTGATGTAAATCGCCCATCTCGATCACTTACGATGCTCCGAGGAACACCGTGAAGCCGCACAATCTGATCAACATATAACTTTGCCAAACTTTCAACCGAATCATCCCGCCTGTTCGGGAGAAAATGTGCGACTTTTGTTAGCCGGTCAACTATCACCCAAATGGAATCATTTCCTCACTGTGATCTTGGCAATCCATGCACAAAATCCATGGAAATATCATCAAATTTCCACACTGGGATTGGCAGTGACTTCAAATAACCGCCCGGTTTTTGGCATTCCGCCTTCACCATCGCACATGTTTGACATTTGGCTACATATAGGGCAACATCTTTCTTAATCCCTGGCCACCAGAAAAGTTTCTTCATATCGTTGAACATCTTTGTGCTCCCGGGGTGAATGGAATACTTCGTATAATGTGCTTCATACATCAATTCTTCCCTCAGTTTCCCCACATTTGGGACGCACAACCGGTCCTCTTTTCGCAAAAGACCATCATTCCAGGTGAATTTGCCTTCTGGCCCTTCGTTCACATAGCGCAAGAGATCTTCATCCAACTCCGTTGCCCGTCGAACTCGGTCCGCAAGGTCACATTGAACCTCGGTCCAGTTCAAACATGCAGTGGCAGTGGAACTCTTGTCAACACAATAGATCTCCAATGCTTCCAACTCCTGGATAAGACGTTCATCATGCCTTTGTAACCAATTTGCTCTAGCCGGAACTCGCCGACTCAACGCATCAGCGACAACATTCCCCTTCCCGGGTGTATAGTGAATCTCGAAAGTGTAATCCCCAAGGAACTCCAACCACCTTCGTTGTCGCATGTTCAACTCTTTCTGCTCTAAAAGATACTTTAGGCTCTTATGATCAGTATAGATCTCCACCTTTACGCCATAAAGGTAGTGTCGCCACAACTTGAGTGCAAAAATCACCGCCGCTAGTTCCAAATCATGGACGGGATAGTTTCGCTCGTGCACCTTCAGCTGGCGTGAGCCATAAGCAATCACTTTTCCATTCTGCAGAAGAACGCAGCCTAAGCCGCTCCCTGAGGCATCACTATAAATGACAAATCCATCGGTTCCACATGGCGAAGACAACACCGGCACCGTGGTCAACCGAACCTTCAGCTCTTCAAAAGCTCGTGCGCACTCTGGCGTCCAAACGAACTTCTGATCCTTTCGCGTCAGTGTGGTTAGCGGCAAAGCGATCCGCGAGAAGTTTTCCACAAATCTTCTATAGTAGCCCGCAAGTCCAAGGAAACTCCTGACCTCGGCCACGGAAGACAATATTGGCCATTCTTGTATGGCTTTTATCTTCGCTGGATACACTGCGATGCCCGCTCCACTCACCACATGGCCCAAAAATGCCACTGACGATAGCCAAAACTCGCACTTCGAGAACTTGGCATAGAGCTGATTTTGCCTCAACGTGTTCAACACCAACCGCAAATGAATCTCATGCTCAGCTTTGGACTTCGAGTACACCAGGATATCATCAATGAACACGATCACAAACAGATCCAGGTACTCATGGAACATACGGTGCATCAAATCCATAAACACCGAAGGCGCATTACACAATCCAAAGGGCATGACTGTGAACTCATAGTGCCCATAACGCGTTCCAAATGCGGTTTTGGGAATGTCACCTTCCCGAATTCGTAACTGGTAATAACCAGACTTCAGGTCCAACTTCGAATAGACGGTAGAGCCAACTAGCTGATCAAATAATTCATCAATCCGAGGTATTGGATACTTATTTTTCTCGGTCAGCTTATTCAATTCACGGTAATCAATACACAACCGTAACCCACCATCTTTCTTTTTTACAAAAAGCACAGGCGCGCTCCAAGGTGACATACTTGGGCGGATATAGCCTTGCTCTAGCATTTCTTGTAGTTGAACCTTCAACTCAGCCATCTCTTTAGGCGCAACGCGATATGGCGAGCGGGCCACGGGTTTCGCACCTGGCACCAACTCAATTGTGAAGTCAATCGCCCGCTGGGGTGGTAGCCCAGGGAGATCCGCGGGAAACACATCAGTAAATTCTGCCACAATCGGAACCTCGCACAACGTGGCCTTAGGCTCAACAGCCTGAATTAGTGCAAAGTAACACTCCGCACCCTTCCGAACAGCTTTGACTACCTGGAGTGCAGACATCAACGTCCCGCCTACTCCTCGCATACCCGCGAACTTGGTCTCCTGTTCGGTATTCTGGCCCAACGTGATTTCTTTGGACTGGCAATCAATCATAGCATGCTGCTCCGCCAGCCAATCCATCCCAAAAATCACATCAAATTCCGAAATTGGCAAAACAAATGCGGTTAAACAAAAATCCCGACTTCCTAACTGAACCGCCACATCGCAAGCTTGATCCGCAAGCATCCAACAACCATTTGGCAACACCACTCTGACGCTATCTGCCTTTGCACGACTGGGTATCCCAAACCGCGTAAGAAACTCACTAGACAGAAAAGAATGCGATGCACCTGTATCAAACAGTGCTCGCGCCAGCGTGTCCCGAATCATTACAAAACCTATGACAACCATGTCACACACACAAACCACAAACATAGGCATACAAAGCTAAGCATACAAACAATCGTATATGCAAAACTAAACTCATACCTGTGACCACGTCACTCTGCTTGATGGCCTCCTGCAGGCCAAGATTGTAGACCCGGGGTTGCGCCTGCGAGGCAGAGGAATCCACCACCGCCTTTCCTTTCTCCGCATAAGATGCTCCCGCCTTCTTTTCACTCTTTGGCGGCATCCGACAATCTCGCGCAATATGCCCCATGCGGCCACAATTGAAGCAGACCCGAGTATCTGGCTTAGAGGTTGCCCCTGATGTTGCTCCCGTAGTAACGGATGAAGGAACTTGTCCACTAGGCTTGGACTTCTTGCCCCATCTCTTCTTATAGAATGGTTTCCCCGATCGGGGCGCCTTCCACTCCGGTTGCGTCAGAGTCAAAGCTCTCTTCCCTTGCACCCTTTTCATATCTTTTTCCAACGCGGTCGCGGTGTCAACCAATGCTTGGAAACCTTTATTCACAGAACTAGACACAAGAAACCTCAACTCGTCCCTCAGTCCTTCATAGAACCTGTTGGTCTTCCGCTGCTCATCAGCAAATATCGAACCCGCATACCGCCCCAAGCGCGTAAATTCATGCAAATAGGCATCAACACTGCCATCGCCTTGGGTCAACCGTTGGAACTCATTTTCCATGGCTATCCGCTGAGCCACAGGAAGGTGCTTCGCCAGGAAGAGCCGGGAGAATTCTTCCATCGACACTTGGGTTAACGGACGACCCGCCAAATGATGCAACTCCATCTCATCCCACCATAAACGCGCTTCTCCTTCAAGCAAGAAGGTGGCTAAGGTAACTTTCTGATGTTCCGCCGTTCCTATCGCCGTCATCACTCACTTGACGCGCGACAACCAGTCCTCAGCCTGCGTCGGGGTTCCCGCTCCCGAAAACGTAGGCGGATGGAAACTCATAAACCATGTTAGCTGCTTCTCAGCCGCTCGAGGAACCACATCCATAACATGTTCAGGCCTTGCCACCGCCTGATCTGGCCTCACAGCCTCTTGTTCTTGCCTCAGTGGCTGGCCTTGGATCATGGTGTACAAGGCCTCCGTAACTAAACGGACATGATCTGCAGACGGTGGAGGTGTAGGCACCGCAGCTGGTGCCGTACTTTCATCAGAACGCTGGGGCTCAGACGGCCCAGCTCCACTTCGTGTCACCTAAAGGTGGACAAGACACACACATTAGCGGTCGTACCCAAGCAAACAACACAAAATAGGAACACGCAGGTTCCGCAAACATACAAAATTCATTCCTATCATGGACATTCAGGAGTTCAATCGTAGACTTTGGTGTGCACAAACACGTGCTCGCCACCCCACAAAAGAAGTCGACCACGACTTCGAGAGGGAAAGACCAAGACAACCGATACCAAAAATGTAACAACCCCATCCGTTCATATGATATATTCTAGAAGGTCCGGCCGGGGCCCCACAGGATATATCACAAAACAGTCGGTGAAGGTATAGGATGATACCAGAGTAGCGCATCGCACCTATCACAAGCATTCTAGCGGAAGCCTAAACTACTTGAACTCCTCATGAATGTCCAAACATAAAACTCCACATTTTATATACATATAGGAATGTCTTACAACATGTCAAAAGCGTTGGCCTTATGGCCTTACAGGGCTTTCAATCAGTGGCCTAAAACAGATTGGCGCGCAGGCCGGCCACACTAAAAGAAAACATACAAAAGAACGCAATAGCCTTCGAGGGCTAGCAGCAGCAGCAGCAGCAGCAGCAGCAACACCAGCAGGAGCATCAACCTCTATGCGTCCCGCTCGGCTCTCCAGTACCTGTGCAAGGAACAATCCACCCACCGATGGCAAACAAAAGCAACGGTCAGCGTTCAGCTGAACAAATTATAACGACCCTACCCCTTCTCTCGGGGCAGCGGTATTTTCCCTGCAGGCATATCATATCACAAGTATGGCAAGCTATATCATCAACAAGTGCTTTCACGCACACAAGCCATCACAACCGTTCGCCACCCGGCCCAACGGTCCGTGCACTCAGGGCACATTCTTGGTGTTCTGGCAACCTCTTGCCCACCACCGTATCAGGGTTATCACCCAACGGTAACTCTCTTGAGCATTTACTCCATGGCGTGCAGCCGGAGTTAGTCCTCGGACACCGGGATGGCCCGTAGCCCCCCATTGTGTCATGGCGCGCAGGCCGAAGACTCTTGCTATGCGCTCCAACAGACCGCACTTTTGGTCTCACGTCAGACGAACATAGCGCAGGTCGGATCCTCCACCCCCCGTTGCTCAAATCGCCTTGCCTTCTCCGAGTACAACGTACTCATGGCTATATCAAAGGCGCGGGTCGGTCTCACCAATCCTGTTCCTGGCATTCAAGCCTAGGTATTTCACTATACCCATTTCCTCACAGCAATAGCGGGTCTTTCCTGGGCGCACAAGTACTTCCTGTGGTTCTCTCCACAGGTGGACACCGCATAAGTACAAATGTCAGGGGTCTTTCCTGGGCACACCAGTACTTCCTGTGACTCGCTCCACAGGTGGACACCCTATGACATCAAGCATCACAAAAAGGGCCTTTCCTGGTCCCACCAGTACTTCCTGTGCCTCATTCACAGGTTGGACCCAAAACCATCACAAGGCTATTTTCCTGGGCTACCACCCCAGTACTTCCTGCTACTCCTTTTCGCAGGTCTAACCCGTAGACTCCGAACACAACACGTTTATCACGGAGTCTTCTCCGGTTTGTATGCAACATCACCAATCCAGACCAACCTGTCCAGATGGGCTTCACACAGCATGCCTATTCCGTACTCCATTTCCGGATCTATATGCACTACAAAGGGGATTTCAAGCATCCACCCAAAGATTCCCAAAATCAGCCACCTCTTGGTGGGGGAAATCATAAGATATGCCAAAAACGGAAGCCTTCACATGGCTAGGAAGAAAGTCGTTACCCTTGACGATCACTTCGGTGCCATGGCCTCCAAGCTAGCTTGCAAGACTCGCAAGATCGTCTCCTCCGCAACGCTGGCTTCGGATCTCTCGCCGGTAAACCGCAGCACCACCAACAGCAACCCCCTTCCCTTCTTCCTCCTCCTTTCTCTCTCTCTTTCTCTCTCTTGAAGAAAGATGAAGGCCAAAGAAAATGAGAAGTAATTCTCTGACTTCGGCCCTTAAGGAAAAAGAAGAAGAGCTTTCAGCCCTTGGATCCAGACTGAAGGAATGGACGGCCACGATTCTGCCAAAAACACAGATTTTGACCCGACACGGCCTCGAACACGGCCGTGTGTCTGGCCGTGTGCCTCAAGCGGTGGTCAACCGACTTATCCAAACCAGTGACACGCCCACGGGACACGCCCGTGTCATGGGCCGTGTCACCAACACGCCTTCCGACACGCCCGTGTCTGTGGCCGTGTACCTGGGTGAAAAAAATCCCAAATCATCCCGAGACTTCACACGGCCTGTGACACGCCCGTGTCCCAGGCCGTGTGCCCAGACACGGCACAAAGACACGCCCTGTCGAATTCTTTCGGCGGGCTGAGTTCGTCGCCTGATTTGACACGCCCTGTGACACGCCCGTGTCACAGGCCGTATTCAACACTCGACACACACTTCTCGACACTCGACGATCGTCGAGCAAAAATCGTCGAGAATGCGACACGGCCTTGGACACGCCCGTGTCCTGGGCCGTGTGCCTCCTCTCGACGAATCGTCGAGAGCAAAAATCGTCGAGACAAAGCCCAATCATCGACACAACCTCGACACGCCCTGCGACACGCCCGTGTCGCAGGCCGTGTCACCTGACACGCCCTGGGACACGCCCGTGTCCCAGGCCGTGTCACCCAAATTTTCCTGTTTCAGAATTTTGGGCTGTTACATGCTTAAACTGGGAGGAGCCCTTTTCATACTTTCTCTTCTTCTTCATGGCCTTGAGCTAATTTTTAGAATATTGCATCCAATGTTCTGTGATGGGGCAGTTATGCAGAATGTAATAAGGAATATCATTATCATCCTTGACTTTTGCAGGAGGGACCCTTTTCATAGCCTTTCTCCTAGCTTTCCTTTTCCTTGCAATAGTGGCAGAAGAGTCATCAGAGTCTGTCTTGAACTCATCAGATTCAGAACTCTGGGCATCATATAGAGCATCAATTCTCTTCATCAAATCTTTCTTCAGCTGAACAGCAGCAGATACAGGAGGTGAAGCAGGAACAACAACAGCAGCAGTAGAGGTGACAGCAGCAGATGGAGCAGCAAATGGAGAGGGTGCAACAGAAGCAATTACAGCAGCAGCAGCAGATACTGGACTGGTGACAACAGCAGTAACTGTCTCACTATCATCAGCAGAAATTTCACTAACAGCAGAAACAACATCAAAAACTGCAGCAGGCTCAAAAACAGTGGCCTCTGACATTAGAAGATCCTTGAATATTGGCTCATCAGAATCAGCAGCAGCAACAACAATCCTTTCTTCAGCATCAGCAATCACTGCATATACAAAAGAGGAGATAATGCTGGGGTCACAACAAGAGACAGGCACCAGTGCCTTGGACAAATCTTCTGGGGGCTGGACAGCATTAACCTCTGGGAGATAGCTGAAGAAGGCAGTATCAAAGGCAGAAAGCAAAGACCTTAGGTCTATTGCCAGAACTGCAGTAGGAGTCTGATATTCTGGAGGCACAACAACAGTAGCAGACACAGAAACATCAGCAGCAGCATCAGTATCATCAGTAGCAGGAGCAGAAACAGCAGCAGCAACAGCATGAAGGCTTGCTTCATAGGGCATCTCCCCCTGCCTAGATGCAGAGACATCTGTATCAAGGCAAACTGTTGGTGGTGCTGCCTGAGGAAGGAGGGAGGAAATCCTGGCAGAGAGGGCTGCCACTGACAAGTGTAGCGGAGCCAATGAGGTCTCCAAGAGTAGGGAGAGCCTGGGGGCAATTAGCTCATACAACTTGTCAGCTAGGGCTGAGAGGTCTACTTGCTCAAGAATAGGAGCAGAGGTAGATGGAATGGGGATAGCTGAGGATGCTGGAAGTGGAGGGCTGGAGAGTGGAATGGATGGCTCAGGTGTTGGGATGGTGGAAATGGAGGACAAGGGGATGGATATGGATGGGGTGAAAGTGGTTTGGTCAATGATATGGTGGAGGAGATCTTGGAATGAAGTTGAGGAGGAGGGTAATTCTGGAGGAGAGGATGGGGAATCATCCATATAGGAGTCATCCAGGAGGGTGAAGGATGGAATGGATGGAGAAGAGGTGACATCTGGTGGAGGGTATGAGAACAGAGGGTGGAAGTGGTCTACTGGTGGAGGAAGAATGGGTTCTGGAGGTGGAATTGTTGTTGGAGATGGGCTAGAGATGGTAATGGTGGATGGAGCTGGAATGGTGGATGGAAGAGGTAGGGTTGGAATTGGAGGAGGAGAGGAGGCAGCAACAGCAACAGCCAGGTCAGCTGCAGGAGCAGAGACCTGTGGGGGAGTGACTCTATGAGTCCTGGTGCCTGAAGGAGCACTTGAGGAGGGCCTGGCAAGCTTGCTGATTTGCCTGTCCCACTTGCCAAAGAGGGCACAGGTGAGTCTCTTGGAGGCATTTATGTGCACTCCAGAGGAGACCAGCAAGGCAGGGCACTTGTTCTGTAGGAAGACTCCAAGAATCCTTCCAAAGTTAACAAAACCTTTATTGATTTTCTTCTTGATTAGGTCAAAGAAGACCTCTCCCCAGTTCAAACTTCTCTTATCCACCAGAGCTCCCATGAGGCAGAGCTGGTATCTGGATATGGTATCATGTGCAGAGTGTAACGGTCCAGGCCCATCAACATGGGACCCAGCTGGAACCGCCGGCCTACCAGGGTCCAGACCCGGGCCCACCACTGGTAGTCAGCCTTTCACATTCAAGCCTGCAGGCCATGCACCCCAACCCCTCTCCGGCCTGTTTATCAGCACGGTAGGTTGTTGCCACTAGGTCTCGAACCCAGGACCTTGATAAGAGAGCTTTCCACCACTCCCTCATCACCAACTGAGCTGCAGCTCAGTTGGTGATGAGGGAGTGGTGGAAAGCTCTCTTATCAAGGTCCTGGGTTCGAGACCTAGTGGCAACAACCTACCGTGCTGATAAACAGGCCGGAGAGGGGTTGGGGTGCATGGCCTGCAGGCTTGAATGTGAAAGGCTGACTACCAGTGGTGGGCCCGGGTCTGGACCCTAGTAGGCCGGCGGTGCCAGCGGGTTCCCATGGGATGGACCTGGACCGTTATAAAAAGTGCACTTTTTGTAACAGTCCAGGCCCATCAACATGGGACCCAGCTGGAACCGCCGGCCTACCAGGGTCCAGACCCGGGCCCACCACTGGTAGTCAGCCCAGCTGGGTCCCATGTTGATGGGCCTGGACCGTTACACAAAGTGCACTTTTTATACCGGTCCAGGCCCATCCCATGGGAACCCGCTGGCACCGCCGGCCTACCAGGGTCCAGACCCGGGCCTACCACTGGTAGTCAGTCTTTCACATTCAAGCCTGCAGGCCATGCACCCCAACCCCTCTCCGGCCTGTTTATCAGCACGGTAGGTTGTTGCCACTAGGTCTCGAACCCAGGACCTTGATAAGAGAGCTTTCCACCACTCCCTCATCACCAACTGAGCTGCAGCTCAGTTGGTGATGAGGGAGTGGTGGAAAGCTCTCTTATCAAGGTCCTGGGTTCGAGACCTAGTGGCAACAACCTACCGTGCTGATAAACAGGCCGGAGAGGGGTTGGGGTGCATGGCCTGCAGGCTTGAATATGAAAGACTGACTACCAGTGGTGGGCCCGGGTCTGGACCCTGGTAGGCCGGCGGTGCCAGCGGGTTCCCATGGGATGGGCCTGGACCGTTATACAGAGTGCTTTACCAGCAGCACTTTCCCTACCACATCTGCTAGGAACCTGTATTCAACAGACAGGTTCCTCTTGAATAACTTGCTAGGGTTTCCCTCTAGATGACCCATCCTGGCAAGCATGTCAGAAGACTCCTCTCCAGATAACTCAGCAGTATCATCTCCATTTCTTAGTCCAAAAACCTCTGTTAAAATGGTGGGGGTCAGAGGTACCGGAGTTCCAGCAATGGACCCAACTATTGTGGAGTTGTCTTGATTATGAGCAGTATAGACCCACTCCTTTATCTCATCTGAAGCAAGCTTGATTCTAGTGGTCATGAGGGCAGACAGATTCTGATCCTTGAATAAATCCAGTATATCTTGGAAGATTTGATCAGTGGTGTTGAAAGATTCCATATCAATGTCGAATCCAGCATCGAACTTCATTGCGGCTAGAACTGCAACGGACACAGCCATTGTACCTGCAAAAATTCAACAAACAAAACGACCAAGCGTAGAACTATTTGGAGGGAAAGAAAATCCTTGCAGAGAAATCGAAAGCGCAAGAGAGAACGACGACAAAAAATGAGTTTTATATTAGGGTTCGACGCAGAATTGGAAAGATTGTTGAACTCAGTTCGACGATCGAGGCTTCTAAAGGAATCTGAAAGGTTTTCAACATCGTCGATCTCCGTTCGACGATATTGGAGAGCGTCGAGCTCCGTTCGACGATCGTGCAGAGAACAAGATCGTCGAGCGCCGTTCGACGATCGTTGACCGGAAGAGATAGTTCATACTATCTGAGAGGAACTGAACTCAGTTCGATGATTTTTGGAAATCGTCGATCTCCGTTCGACGATCTTAGGGGAAATCGTCGAGCGCAGTTCAGAGATCAGAAAGATTCTAGACACCAAGGAAAATCAGAATGTTTGCCTAGTCTTGGTCAATTTTTAATCTTTCAAAATCTTGGATATTATTTAAGGCTTCCTCCATCTAACATTCCTAACTGATTTAGGAAGAAGGTGTGATTCTTTTCATCCAAAGGCTTGGTGAAAATATCTCCCCTTTGTAAATCAGTTGGGATATATTGTAATTCAATTTTGTTCTTTTCAACATTATCCCTTAAGAAGTGATGTCTAATCTCTGTGTGTTTTGTCCTACTATGGAGGACCGGATTTTGAGCTATGGAAATAGCACTTGTGTTATCACAAAAGATTTTAGACTTCTCTAAGTTGTAACCATAGTCTAGGAGTTGGTTTTGGATCCACAAAATTTGTGAACAACAACTGCATGCAGCCATATATTCAGCTTCAGCTGTTGAAGTTGACATAGATGTTTGTTTCTTACAAAACCAAGAAACAAGTCTATCACCAAGGAACTAACAAGTTCCACTGGTGCTTTTCCTGTCAATTCTGCATCCAGCATAATCTGCATCAGAGAATCCAGTTAACTCAAATGCTGAATCTTTTGGATACCAGAGGCCTAGATTTGGACAACTTTTAACATACCTGAGAATCCTCTTTACTAATGTTAGGTGTGACTCTCAAGGGCTTACTTGGAACCTAGCACATATACATGTAGCAAACATTATATCTGGTCTACTAGCTGTAAGATACAGTAAAGAGCCAATCATTGCTCTATATGTTGTCTGATCAACAGGTTTCCCATGTTCATCAGCATCCAATACAGCATTGGTAGGCATGGGTGTTTTCATACAAGATGCCTCAGACATACCAAATTTCTTAACCAGTTCATTAGCATATTTGGTTTGAGAAATAAAGATGCCTTCAGCATGTTGTTTGACTTGCAATCCTAGGAAGAAGGACAGCTCACCCATGCTACTCATCTCAAATTTAGAATGCATCAGGTTAGAAAACCTTCTGCACAATTTTGAGTCAGTAGAACCAAAAATGATATCGTCTACATAAATTTGTACTAGTAGGGTATGGGACTTATGGGTTCTAATAAAAAGAGTTTGGTCTACTCTACCCCTTATAAAACCATTTTCCAAGAGAAAGCATGCTAGGGTCTCATACCATGCTCTAGGAGCTTGCTTGAGACCATATAATGCCTTGTTCAGTCTAAAAACATAATCAGGAAGAGTTGGAGAGATAAAACCTGGAGGTTGTCTGACATAGACTTCCTCTTTGATGTCTCCATTTAAGAAGGCACTTTTGACATCCATCTGATATACTTTGAAGCCTTTATGAGCTGCATAAGCTAGAAATATCCTGATGGCTTCCAATCTTGCAACAGGTGCAAAAGTCTGGTCGTAGTCAATTCCTTCTTCTTGAGAATATCCCTGAGCAACTAGCCTTGCCTTGTTTCTTATAATTACTCCTTGATCATCCAGTTTGTTTCTGAATACCCATTTTGTTCCAACAATGGAATGATCCTTAGGCTTTGGCACTAGTTCCCATACTTTGTTCCTCTCAAATTGATGCAATTCCTCTTGCATTGCAATGATCCAATGTGGATCTTGCTCTGCATCTTGAATGGACTGAGGTTCAATTTGAGATAGGAAGCAGGTGTGCAACAGGTTTTGGTTGACCTGATTTCTGGTTTGCACACCAGCTAAGATTTCTCCAATTATTTGGGAAATTGGATGGTCTCTTGATGTTACTAAATCAACAGGGGGTATTGATTGTTCACCAACCTGTGTTGTTGTTTCCTCTTGTGGTACAACAACTGGCTCTTCAGATTGTGCTTCAATATGTGAGGCATTCCCTTCATCTTCACTGCTTTCTTCTTCTTGAGCAACCTGTAACTTGTTCATATCTTCAACTAGAGAGAGTTCCTGCAAAGGTTCTATGGTAGAAGAAATCTTCTCCTTGAAAGACATGTTAGTTTCATCAAAAGAAATATGAACAGATTCCTCAATTTTTAAAGATGATTTATTATAGACCCTATAGGCCTTGCTGATCATGGAGTATCCCAGTGTAACAACCCCATCCGTTCATATGATATATTCTAGAAGGTCCGGCCGGGGCCCCACAGGATATATCACAAAACAGTCGGTGAAGGTACATGATGATACCAGAGTAGCGCATCGCACCTATCACAAGCATTCTAGCGGAAGCCTAAACTACTTGAACTCCTCATGAATGTCCAAACATAAAACTCCACATTTTATATACATATAGGAATGTCTTACAACATGTCAAAAGCGTTGGCCTTATGGCCTTACAGGGCTTTCAATCAGTGGCCTAAAACAGATTGGCGCGCAGGCCGGCCACACTAACAGAAAACATACAAAAGAACGCAAT
The DNA here is from genome assembly GCA_039583875.1 of Platanthera guangdongensis. Classification (NCBI taxonomy): domain Eukaryota; kingdom Viridiplantae; phylum Streptophyta; class Magnoliopsida; order Asparagales; family Orchidaceae; genus Platanthera; species Platanthera guangdongensis. Next base: position 44,204,041 of record CM077160.1, on the reverse strand, counting down.
AGCCTTCGAGGGCTAGCAGCAGCAGCAGCAGCAGCAACACCAGCAGGAGCATCAACCTCTATGCGTCCCGCTCGGCTCTCCAGTACCTGTGCAAGGAACAATCCACCCACCGGTGGCAAACAAAAGCAACGGTCAGCGTTCAGCTGACCAAATTATAATGACCCTACCCCTTCTCTCGGGGCAGCGGTATTTTCCCTGCAGGCATATCATATCACAAGTATGGCAAGCTATATCATCAACAAGTGCTTTCACGCACACAAGCCATCACAACCGTTCGCCACCCGGCCCAACGGTCCGTGCACTCAGGGCACATTCTTGGTGTTCTGGCAACCTCTTGCCCACCACCGTATCAGGGTTATCACCCAACGGTAACTCTCTTGAGCATTTACTCCATGGCGTGCAGCCGGAGTTAGTCCTCGGACACCGGGATGGCCCGTAGCCCCCCATTGTGTCATGGCGCGCAGGCCGAAGACTCTTGTTATGCGCTCCAACAGACCGCACTTTTTGGTCTCACGTCGGACGGACATAGCGCAGGTCGGATCCTCCACCCCCCCGTTGCTCAAATCGCCTTGCCCTTTCCGCGTGCAGCGTACTCATGACTATATTAAAGGCGCGGGTCGGTCTCACCAATCCTGTTCCTGGCATTCAAGCCTAGGTATTTCACTATACCCATTTCCTCACAGCAACAACGGGTCTTTCCTGGGCGCACCAGTACTTCCTGTGGTTCTCTCCACCGGTGGACACCGCATAAGTACAAATGTCAGGGGTCTTTCCTGGGCACACCAGTACTTCCTGTGACTCGCTCCACAGGTGGACACCCTATGACATCAAGCATCACAAAAAGGGCCTTTCCTGGTCCCACCAGTACTTCCTGTGCCTCATTCACAGGCTGGACCCAAAACCACCACAAGGCTATTTTCCTGGGCTACCACCCCAGTACTTCCTGCTACTCCTTTTCGCAGGCATAACCCGTAGACGCCGTACACTACACGTTATCACGGAGTCTTCTCCGGTTCATATGCAACATCACCAATCCAGACTAACCTGTCCAGATGGGCTTCACACAGCATGCCTATTCCGTACTCCATTTCCGGATCTATATGCACAACAAAAGGGGATTTCAAGAATCACCCATACGACTCCCAAAAGCAGCCACCTCTTGGTGGGGGAATCAAAAGATATGCCAAAACGGAAGCCTTCACATGGCTAGGAAGAAAAGTCGTTACCCTTGACGATCGCTTCGGTGCCATGGCCTCCAAGCTAGCTTGCAAGACTCGCAAGATCGCTTCCTCCGCAACGCTGGCTTCGGATCTCTCGCCGGTAAACCGCAGCACCACCAACAGCAGCCCCCTTCCCTTCTTCCTCCTCCTTTCTCTCTCTCTTTCTCTCTCTTGAAGAAAGATGAAGGCCAAAGAAAATGAGAAGTAATTCTCTGACTTCGGACCTTAAGGAAAACGAAGAAGAGCTTTCAGCCCTTGGATCCAGACTGAAGGAATGGACGGCCACGATTCTGCCAAAAACACAGATTTTGACCAGACACGACCTCGAACACGGCCGTGTGCCTGGCCGTGTGCCTCAAGCGGTGGTCAACCGACTTATCCAAACCAGTGACACGCCCACGGGACAAGCCCGTGTCATGGGCCGTGTCACCAACACGCCTTCAGACACGCCCGTGTCTGTGGCCGTGTACCTGGGTGAAAAAAATCCCAAATCATCCCGAGACTTCACACGGCCTGTGACACGCCCGTGTCCCAGGCCGTGTGCCTAGACACGGCACAAAGACACGCCCTGTCAAATTCTTTCGGCAGGCTGAGTTCGTCGCCTGAATTGACACGCCCTGTGACACGCCCGTGTCACAGGCCTTGTTCAACACTCGACACGCACTTCTCGACACTCGACGATCGTCGAGAAAAACTCGTCGAGCATGCGACACGGCCTTGGACACGCCCGTGTCCTGGGCCGTGTGCCTCCTCTCGACGAATCGTCGAGAGTAAAAAAATCGTCGAGACAAAGCCCAATCGTCGACACAACCTCGACACGCCCTGCGACACGCCCGTGTCGCAGGCCGTGTCACCTGACACGCCCCAGGACACGCCCGTATCCCAGGCCGTGTCACCCAAATTTTCCTGTTTCTGAACTTTGGGCTGTTACAATCCTCCCCTCCTACAAGAAATTTCGTCCTCGAAATTTGAGACAGGAAAGCAACAGACATAGCAAGAAAAATGTAACAACATCGATCTATATATATTTAACCGTTTATGTTACACTATTCTCGCTCCAAATTACAGAAACAACTCAGGGAACTATTCTCGCATGGTTTGCTCGCGCTCCCATGTCAGCTCTTCACAGCCGCAGTTGTCCCATCGGACTTTTACCATACCGACCGTCTTGTTCCGCAACTGTTTCTCGGCTCGATCTTCGATCTGAATGGGTCTAACTCTCGTTGTTAGCCCATACTCCAACGACACCCGATCATCCGCGATCACTTGAGCTGGATCTTTCACGGCTTTCCGAAGCACCGAGATGTGAAAGACATCATGTAACCCACCCAAGTCCGCCGATAGAGCTAGTCGATAAGCCGCTTCGCCAATTCGCTCAACCACTTCGAAAGGACCCAAATATCTTGGACTCAACTTTTTCAATCGTCGAATACTGGAGACACCTTTAAATGGCTTGATCTTCAAGTAGACCCAATCGCCAACCGTAAATTCAACGTTCCGGTGCTTGGCGTTGTAGTACTTCGCTTGTCGATCTTGAGCAATCAACAATCTCTCTCTAATAGTCCGAATGGTTGAGTGTGCTTCATCCACCTCATTTGGTTTAACAACCCGGGCTTCACCCGCTTCTACCCAAGCCAAGGGAGTACGACACTTCCTTCCGTAGAGGGCTTCATATGGTGCCATCCCAATGCTTGCTTGGTAGCTGTTATTATATGCAAACTCGACCATATAGAGATGATCTTCCCATCTCTTTCCGAAGTCAAGGGCGCACATTCGGAGCATGTCCTCCATTGTTCTGTTGGTACGTTCAGTCTGGCCATCCGTTTGGGGATGAAAGGCCGTACTGAAGTCAACTTCGTGCCCAACAGTCGGTGAACTAGCCTCCAATCATTTGACGTAAATCGCCCATCTCGATCACTTACGATGCTCCGAGGAACACCGTGAAGTCGCACAATCTGATCAATATATAACTTTGCCAAACTTTCAACCGAATCATCCCGCCTGTTCGGGAGAAAATGTGCGACTTTTGTTAGCCGGTCAACTATCACCCAAATGGAATCATTTCCTCGCTGTGATCTTGGCAATCCATGCACAAAATCCATGCAAATATCATCAAATTTCCACACTGGGATCGGTAGTGACTTCAAATAACCGCCCGGCTTTTGGCATTCCACCTTCACCATCGCACATGTTTGACATTTGGCTACATACAGGGCAACATCTTTCTTAAGCCCTGGCCACCAGAAAAGCTTCTTCATATCATTGAACATCTTTGTGTTCCCGGGGTGAATGGAATACTTCGTATAATGTGCTTCATACATCAGTTCTTCCCTCAGCTTCCCCACATTCGGGACGCACAAACGGTCCTCTTTTCGCAAAAGACCGTCATGCCAGGCGAATTTGCCTTCTGGCCCTTCATTCACATAGCGCAAGAGATCTTCATCCAACTCCATTGCCCGTCGAACTCGGTCCGCAAGGTCACATTGCACCTCGGTCCAGTTCAAACATGCAGTGGCAGTGGAACTCTTGTCAACACAATAGATCTCTAATGCTTCCAACTCCTGGATAAGACGTTCATCATGTCTTTGTAACCAATTTGCTCTAGCCGGAACTCGCCGACTCAAGGCATCCGCGACAACATTTCCCTTCCCGGGTGTATAGTGAATCTCGAACGTGTAGTCCCCAAGGAACTCCAACCACCTTCGTTGTCGCATGTTCAACTGTTTCTGCTCCAATAGATACTTTAGGCTCTTATGATCGGTATAGATCTCCACCTTCACTCCATAAAGGTAGTGTCGCCACAGCTTAAGTGCAAAAATCACCGCCGCTAGTTCCAAATCATGGACGGGATAATTTCGTTCGTGCACCTTCAGCTGGCGTGAGCCATAAGCAATCACCTTTCCGCTCTGCAGAAGAACGCATCCTAAACCGCTTCCTGAGGCATCACTATAAATCACAAACCCATCAGTTCCACATGGCGAAGACAACACCGGTGCCGTGGTCAACCGAACCTTCAGCTCTTCAAAAGCTCGTGCGCACTCTGGCGTCCAAACGAACTTCTGATCTTTTCGCGTCAGTGTGGTTAGCGGCAAAGCGATCCGCGAGAAGTTCTCCACAAATCTTCGATAGTAGCCCGCAAGTCCAAGGAAACTCCTGACCTCGGCCACGGAGGACAAAATTGGCCATTCTTGTATGGCTTTTATCTTCGCTGGATCTACTGCAATGCCCGCTCCACTCACCACATGGCCCAAAAATGCCACTGACGATAGCCAAAACTCGCACTTCGAGAACTTGGCATAGAGCTGATTTTGCCTCAACGTGTTCAGCACTAACCGCAAGTGAATCTCATGCTCAGCGTTAGACTTCGAGTATACCAGGATGTCATCAATGAACACGATCACAAACAGATCCAGGTACTCACGAAAAATACGGTGCATTAGATCCATAAACACCGAGGGCGCATTACACAATCCAAAGGGCATGACTGTGAACTCATAGTGCCCATAACGCGTTCCAAATGCGGTTTTGGGAATGTCACCTTCCCGAATTCGTAACTGGTAATAACCAGACTTCAGGTCCAACTTCGAATAGACGGTAGAGCCAACTAGCTGATCAAATAATTCATCAATCCGAGGTATTGGATACTTATTCTTCTCGGTCAGCTTATTCAATTCACGGTAATCAATACACAACCGTAACCCACCATCTTTCTTCTTTACAAAAAGCACAGGCGCGCTCCAAGGTGACATACTTGGGCGGATATAACCTTGCTCTAGCATTTCTTGTAGTTGAACCTTCAACTCCGCCATCTCTTTAGGCGCAACGCGATATGGCGAGCGGGCCACGGGTTTCGCACCTGGCACCAACTCAATTGTGAAGTCAATCTCCCGCTGGGGTGGTAGCCCAGGGAGATCTGCGGGAAACACATCAGTAAATTCTGCCACAATCGGAACCTCGCACAAAGTGGCCTTAGGCTCAACAGCCTGAATTAGTGCAAAGTAACACTCTGCACCCTTCCGAACAGCTTTGACTACCTGGAGTGCAGACATCAACGTCCCGCCTACTCCTCGCATACCCGCGAACTTGGTCTCCTGTTCGGTATTCTGGCCCAACGTGATTTCTTTGGACTGGCAATCAATCATAGCATGCTGCTCCGCCAGCCAATCCATCCCAAAAATCACATCAAATTCCGAAATTGGCAAAACAAATGCGGTTAAACAAAAATCCCGACTTCCTAACTGAACCGCCACATCGCAAGCTTGATCCGCAAGCATCCAACAACCATTCGGCAACACCACTCTGACGCTATCTGCCTTTGGACGACTGGGTATCCCAAGCCGCGTAAGAAACTCACTAGACAGAAAAGAATGCGATGCACCTGTATCAAACAGTGCTCGCGCCAGCGTGTCCCGAATCATTACAAAACCTATGACAACCATGTCACACACACAAACCACAAACATAGGCGTACAAAGCTAAGCATACAAACAATAGCATATGCAAAACTAAACTCATACCTGTGACCACGTCACTCTGCTTGATGGCCTCTTGCAGACCAAGATTGTAGACTCGGGGTTGCGCCTGCGAGGCAGAGGAATCCACCACCGCCTTTACTTTCTCTGCATAAGATGCTCCCGCCTTCTTTTCACTCTTCGGCGGCATCCGACAATCTCGCGCAATATGCCCCATCCTACCACAATTGAAGCAGGTACGAGTGTCTGGCCTGGAGGTTGCCCCTGATGTTGCTCCCGTTGTAACGGATGAAGGAACTTGTCCACTAGGCTTGGACTTCTTACCCCATCTCTTCCTATAAAATGATTTGCCCGATCGGGGCGCCTTCCACTCTGGTTGCGTCATCACCAACGCTCTCTTCCCTTGCACCCTCTTCATGTCTTTTTCCAACGCGGTCGCAGTGTCCACCAACGCTTGGAAACCTTGGTTCACAGAACTGGACACAAGGAATCTCAGCTCGTCCCTCAGTCCTTCATAGAACCGATTAGTCTTCCTCTGCTCATCAGCAAAAATCGAACCCGCATACCGCCCCAAGCGAGTAAATTCATGCAAATAGGCATCAACACTGCCATCACCCTGAGTCAACCGTTGGAATTCATTTTCCATGGCTATCCGTTGAGCCACAGGATGGTGCTTCGCAAGGAAGAGCCGGGAGAATTCTTCCATCGACACTTGGGTTAACGGACGACCCGCCAAATGATGCAACTCCATCTCATCCCACCATAAGCGAGCTTCTCCTTCAAGCAAGAAGGTGGCTAAGGTAACTTTCTGATGTTCCGCCGTTCCTATCGCCGTCATCACTCGCTTGACGCGCGACAACCAATCCTCAGCCTGCGTCGGGGTTCCCGCTCCCGAAAACGTAGGCGGATGGAAACTCATAAACCGTGTTAGCTGCTTCTCAGCCGCTCGAGGAACCACATCCATAACAGGTTCAGGCCTTGCCACCGCCTGATCTGGCCTCACAGCCTCTTGTTCTTGCCTCAGTGGCTGGCCTTGGATCATGGTATACAAGGCCTCCGCAACTAAACGGACATGATCTGCAGACGGTGGAGGTGTAGGCACCGCAGCTGGTGCCGTACTTTCATCAGAACGCTGGGGCTTAGACGGCCCAGCTCCACTTTGTGTCACCTAAAGGTGGACAAGACACACACATTAGCGGTCGTACCCAAGCAAACAACACAAAATAGGAACACGCAGGTTCCTCACACAAACAAAATGCATTCCTATCATGGACATTCAGGAGTTCAATCGTAGACTTTGGTGTGCACAAACACGTGCTCGCCACCCCACAAAAGAAGTCGGCCACGACTTCGAGAGGGAAAGACCAAGACAACCGATACCAAAAATGTAACAACCCCATCCGTTCATATGATATATTCTAGAAGGTCCGGCCGGGGCCCCACAGGATATATCACAAAACAGTCGGTGAAGGTACAAGATGATACCAGAGTAGCGCATCGCACCTATCACAAGCATTCTAGCGGAAGCCTAAACTACTTGAACTCCTCATGAATGTCCAAACATAAAACTCCACATTTTATATACATATAGGAATGTCTTAACAAAAGGTCAAAAGCGTTGGCCTTATGGCCTTACAGGGCTTTCAATCAGTGGCCTAAAACAGATTGGCGCGCAGGCCGGCCACACTAACAGAAAACATACAAAAGAACGCAATAGCCTTCGAGGGCTAGCAGCAGCAGCAGCAGCAGCAGCAACACCAGCAGGAGCATCAACCTCTATGCGTCCCGCTCGGCTCTCCAGTACCTGTGCAAGGAACAATCCACCCACTGGTGGCAAACAAAAGCAACGGTCAGCGTTCAGCTGACCAAATTATAACGACCCTACCCCTTCTCTCGGGGCAGCGGTATTTTCCCTGCAGGCATATCATATCACAAGTATGGCAAGCTATATCATCAACAAGTACTTTCATGCACACAAGCCATCACAACCGTTCGCCACCCGGCCCAACGGTCCGTGCACTCAGGGCACATTCTTGGTGTTCTGGCAACCTCTTGCCCACCACCGTATCAGGGTTATCACCCAACGGTAACTCTCTTGAGCATTTACTCCATGGCGTGCAGCCGGAGTTAGTCCTCGGACACCGGGATGGCCCGTAGCCCCCCATTGTGTCATGGCGCGCAGGCCGAAGACTCTTGCTATGCGCTCCAACAGACCGCACTTTTTGGTCTCACGTCGGACGGACATAGCGCAGGTCGGATCCTCCACCCCCCCCCCCCCCCCCCCCCCGTTGCTCAAATCGCCATGCCCTTTCCGCGTGCAGCGTACTCATGACTATATCAAAGGCGCGGGTCGGTCTCACCAATCCTGTTCCTGGCATTCAAGCCTAGGTATTTCACTATACCCATTTCCTCACAGCAACAACGGGTCTTTCCTGGGCGCACCAGTACTTCCTGTGGTTCTCTCCACCGGTGGACACCGCATAAGTACAAATGTCAGGGGTCTTTCCTGGGCACACCAGTACTTCCTGTGACTCGCTCCACAGGTGGACACCCTATGACATCAAGCATCACAAAAAGGGCCTTTCCTGGTCCCACCAGTACTTCCTGTGCCTCATTCACAGGTTGGACCCAAAACCACCACAAGGCTATTTTCCTGGGCTACCACCCCAGTACTTCCTGCTACTCCTTTTCGCAAGCATAACCCGTAGACGCCGTACACTACACGTTATCACGGAGTCTTCTCCGGTTCGTATGCAACATCACCAATCCAGACTAACCTGTCCAGATGGGCTTCACACAGCATGCCTATTCCGTACTCCATTTCCGGATCTATATGCACAACAAAAGGGGATTTCAAGAATCACCCATACGACTCCCAAAAGCAGCCACCTCTTGGTGGGGGAATCAAAAGATATGCCAAAACGGAAGCCTTCACATGGCTAGGAAGAAAAGTCGTTACCCTTGACGATCGCTTCGGTGCCATGGCCTCCAAGCTAGCTTGCAAGACTCGCAAGATCGCTTCCTCCGCAACACTGGCTTCGGATCTCTCACCGGTAAACCGCAGCACCACCAACAGCAGCCCCCTTCCCTTCTTCCTCCTCCTTTCTCTCTCTCTTTCTCTCTCTTGAAGAAAGATGAAGGCCAAAGAAAATGAGAAGTAATTCTCTGACTTCGGCCCTTAAGGAAAAAGAAGAAGAGCTTTCAGCCCTTGGATCCAGACTGAAGGAATGGACGGCCACGATTCTGCCAAAAACACAGATTTTGACCAGACACGGCCTCGAACACGGCCGTGTGCCTGGCCGTGTGCCTCAAGAGGTGGTCAACCGACTTATCCAAACCAGTGACACGCCCACGGGACACGCCCGTGTCATGGGCCGTGTCACCAACACGCCTTCAGACACGCCCGTGTCTGTGGCCGTGTACCTGGGTGAAAAAAATCCCAAATCATCCCGAGACTTCACACGTCCTGTGACACGCCCGTGTCCCAGGCCGTGTGCCCAGACACGGCACAAAGACATGCCCTGTCGAATTCTTTCGGCAGGCTGAGTTCGTCGCCTGAATTGACACGCCCTGTGACACGCCCGTGTCACAGGCCGTGTTCAACACTCGACACGCACTTCTCGACACTCGACGATCATCGAGAAAAACTCGTCGAGCATGCGACACGGCCTTGGACACGCCCATGTCCTGGGCCGTGTGCCTCCTCTCGACGAATCGTCGAGAGTAAAAAAATCGTTGAGACAAAGCCCAATCATCGACACAACCTCGACACGCCCTGCGACACGCCCGTGTCGCAGGCCGTGTCACCTGACACGCCCCGGGACACGCCCGTGTCCCAGGCCGTGTCACCCAAATTTTCCTGTTTCTGAACTTTGGGCTGTTACACCCAGAAACACTCCTTCATCAGCTTTGACTTGAAATTTTGCTAGATATTTCTTGTCATTATTGTGAATGTAGCAAATACAACCAAAAATTCTGAAATAGTCAACTTTAGGTTTCTTTCCTTTGAGTAATTCATAGGGAGTCTTTCCCTTTAGTTTATGTATCAGACTTCTGTTCAGCACATAGTTGGAGGTGTTCACTGCCTCTGCCCAAAAGGATAGAGGTAGATGAGCATCTGACAACAATGTAGTGGCAGATTCAATAAGGGTTCTATTTTTCCTTTCAGCTACCCCATTTTGTTGAGGAGTTCTAGGAGCTGAGAAAGTATGCCTGATCCCTTCATTCTGACAGAACTCTTGCATAAGAAGAGAATCAAACTCTGTCCCATGATCACTTCTGATCAGGGCAATGTGAGTATTGAACTCAATCTGTATACATTTGAGAAACTCTGTCAGACACTTAAAGTTATCAGACTTCTTCCTTAGAAAGAACACCCAAGTGAATCTAGAGAAGTCATATACAACTACTAAAGTGTAGGATTTCCCTCCTAGGCTTTGTACTGTGATGGGTCCAAATAGATCCATGTGTAATAGATACAATATCCTAGGTGAATCACTCTTATTAAGTGACTTAAAACTGTTTTTAGTTTGCTTGCCTAATTGACAAGCCCTGCAGAGTCCTTCCTTCTTGAAGGGGCCAGAAGGTAGTCCTCTAACAAGGTTGTCCTTGGAGAGCCTAGCAATAGTTCTAAGGTTTAGGTGTCCTAGTCTCTTATGCCATAAAACATTTGGTTGAAAGAAAATCTACTAGATAGATGTTACCTTTCCTTTTACCTGTCAACACAGTTGTGTTGTCCTCTGACTTGATTCTGCATAAGGTTTTGCTGAAGGTCACCTGGTAGCCTTCATCACATAGCTGACTGATGCTGATTAGGTTGTGCTTCAGTCCTTCCACATAGGCTACCTTCTTGAAGGTTACTGAACCAATCTGGACTGCACCATATCCTTTAGTTTGTCCAAAGTTGGAATGACCAAAGATAACTTTGGGTCCAAGCTTGGCTCTAAAGGAAGTGAGGTTGTCCTTGTTCCCTGTCATGTGCTTAGAGCACCCACTATCCAAATACCATTGCTGGTAAGATGTTGGATAGGTCTTTACCTGCACATAAAACAATTCATTTGTTTTTGACCCAGTTTACCTTAGGCCTAGGTTGATAACCTCTGAATTTTGAAATGAAAGACATCCCAGGTTGACTCTTATGTCCTTCAGGATGATATCTCCTTGGAGGTATAATCCATTCAGTATAAGGGTTAAAGGTTTGGGATGATGAACCCTTAGGATTCAATTTTGATTTGCCTTTAAACAAGTTTCCAGAGTTCTGACCTCTGTTCGACGATCTTGGAGCTGAGTTCGACGATCTTGGGTCAGATCGTCGAGCTCCATTCGACGGTCGACTATGGATGAGGTCAGGTATATGAGATCGTCGAGCTGCGTTCAACGACTTTGGCTGAGATCGTCGATCAGCGTTCGACAATTTTTCTTGAGATCGTCGAGCTGCGTTCGGCGATCGTCGATCTTCATTCGGCGATCGTCGATCTCCGGTCGACGAATTTTGCTGGGACTTAGTTTTCTGAGGCAGATCAGAATTTTTCCTGGCAACCTCTACAACTCCCTTTCCCTTGTTAGAAATAAACTTGATGGGAGTTGTTAGGACTATAGGTTGGCTGGATGAAGCACCCAAGCCCAGTGTACTGTTGAATTTAGAGTTCACTGTGCTTGTGATGTCCATCAGCTTGATGCTTCTCCCATTAAGGGATTCTTCAAGCTTCTTGGCCTCAGAGAGCTCACTTTTCAGTGAAGCTATTTATTCCCTACAGTTCTCCAACTCCTGAGAGAGTTTGAGGTTTTCTGACTTTAAACCATTGTGTTCAGATAATTGATTTCTGAGAGAGATAATCTCTTTCTCAGACTTTAGTAGGTCTAAACACAGTGCTTTAAATTCAGATTTAAAATCTTCTGAAGTAAAATCAAAAGAACCAATTACCTGATCTTCTTCAGGTTGAGTCTCTGAGTCTGACTCTGACTCCTCTTCCTTTGAATTGTTCTGTGAGGCATTGATTGCCATCATGCAGAACTCCTTTTCTTCTGCATCATCCTCATCATCACTTGAGCTAGAAGAGGCTTCTGACTCCTCTTCTGTCTCACTCCAGGATTCAGCAACAAACCCTTTTCTTGTATGCTTATTTTTGCTTGAAGAAGGTTTGCCACTTCCATTCCTTTTGGAGTCTTTCTCCTTTCTTCTTTCTTTTCTGTCCCTTCTATCCTTGATCTTGTTCTCTGGACAGTCAGGAACTATGTGCCCTGGTTTACTACAACCAAAGCAGATAATATCTTTATTGTTGCTAATGGACTTGTCATACCTTTGCTTGTCCTGCTCCTTGTATGATCTTCTTCTGAAGTCCTTTCTGGCCATCTTGTAGAATCTTTTGGCCAACAAGCTGAGTAGTTCATCATTGCCTGTGCTCTTATCTTCAGGCAGATCCTCAGTTGCCTTAAAGGCTATGGTCTTCTCTTTCCTTGTGGCTGGTGAAGCAGCCTTCTGTTCTTCCTCTCTATTCTTGATAAGTAGCTCATAAGATTTGAGCTTACCCAACAAGGCTTCAGTGGTGATTTCATTCAGACTTCTGGCATCCTTAATTGGCCAGATTCTTGAATCCCAAGTACTGGGGAAGCACATTAGGATCTTGTCATTAAGTTCTGTAAGAGAAATCTCTTTGTCCAATGTCCTTATTTCACTGACAATTAGACTCAATCTGTTGTACATGTCTCCCACTGACTCAGTCTCTCCCTTCTTGAAGTTCTCATATTGGGAGATGAGATGGGATCTTCTGTCCTTTCTCTCATCAGCTGAGCCTGAGACTATTTCTGAGAGCTTGTCCCAAATCTCCTTGGCTGAATTGCATTCAGCTACCTTTTGAAAAATGTCATCTGACATTGTCTGAGCTAGAATGTTCATAGCCTTGGCATCAGCTACTTTCCATTTTTTGATGTCAGCATCTGTTCCTGATGGAGGTGGAACAACATTTGTACTTGTGCTCTCTGGGGGTCTTGGACACACTGTCAAAACAGAATTAAATATATCTTCATCAATAGAATTCATGTAGAGTCTAATCCTTGCTTTCCAAAGTGCAAACTTTGACAGATTGCACACTGGAGGTCTGGTGCTAGCATAATCTTTGTTTTGGGCCATGATTTGTGCAAACAGAAACTAATAATAAAATACAGAAGAAAAACAGATCTAGTTTGGGATCTTGGGGTTCAGGTGTTAGCCTGTACAACCAATCAGATATGGTATGTTTAACCAACCTGGCTCTGATACCAATTGAAAGAGCAACTAGATTTGATATACTCTAGAGGGGGGTGAATAGAGTATATGGTGCTTTAAAAGTTTTTGCAAACTTTTACAACAATTGTTGTAATATGTGTGAGCAGGGAATCAGAAATAAATCTAATCACAGTACTAAACTATGCAAATATTAAGCACAGAAAAATCAAGGCGAGAAACAAAAAGAAAACAAGCCAAAACCAGATGACACAAGAGAATATAGTGGTTCCCCAAACTTGGGTACATCCACTCTTCTACCACCCTAGGTAGGAATCCACTGCAGGATGAGTTGATCAGGTGTCCTGGGCACCAATGAGCTTTTGATAAGGTTCTCAAAAACCAAAGCAGATTTTTTGATCAGGTGTCTTGCCACCAATGAGCTTTTGACAAGGTGCTCAAAAACCAGATTCAAACTTTTGAAGGGAGTTTGAGAAACCCTTTACAGAGTGGGGGTGAGAGAGTTATGGCAGTCTTCTCTTTCTCAACCAACTGAGAAGACTAAGTGGATTGATGTCAAAGCTCCCCCTGAGTCCTTGAGATCTTCAGGAAGAAGAGCTTTGCTGAGGGTGATAGGCCTTCAAAGATAGAACTCCAGCAATAAATGATTTCAGCAAGCTGAAATGTTGAGTGTCTGGAGTCTTGAAATGATGTTGGCCTTGAACACTTTGAGAGCTGAAGAGATCTGAAGATTTTTGAAAGCTTGATCTCTTTGATGAGTGTTCTTCAGAATTCTTTTTGACAGAAACTTTTTTGTATCTTTCTGTATTCTGTATATTGTGTGTCTTCTTTCTTCTGGTTGATGTAGATTCAAAAAACATCCTGTCTTTTATTCTCTGTTTTAGAATAGAATGTCATTCTCTGTCAAGGATAGTCGTTGGTCTGCATTGATTGCATCCTTAATTGCAAAAACTCTTCTGGAGGAAAGTCCACAGAATTATTCCTTGAAAAGTCCCTTGAAACTTGGTCCAGAAGTAAATGAAAACGGCTAGCAAATCTCTGAATTAAATGCAGAATAACTCCTGACTAATTTGAATTTGAATTCTGGAAGTTATCTGAAATCGTCGAACTGAGCTCTGCTATCGTCGAGCTGAGCTCAGCCATCAGGAAATCTCAAGCAGCAAAATAATCGTCGATCTGAGCTCAAAGATCGTCGAACTGAGCTCAGAGATAAAGATCCAATGCAGAGTAAAAGTCGTCGACCTGAGCTCACCGATCGTCGAATGGAGTTCGACGATATTATGAAGTGGAGCTCAGCGATCGTCGAGTGGAGCTCGACGATCTGTCGAAGTTGAGCTAGACGATCGTCGATTGGAGTTCGACGAATCGTCGTGCTGAGCTCGACGATCAGACTTAGTCTCCAGACAGAAAAACTTGGTCTTCAGGGCAGCTTCCAAAACTAGACTTCTAACCCTTAGACTCAATTCTAATTGACCTTTTAAGCTATACAGGAGGTCAAATAAAGGTTCCTAGAGACATAGTGATCCTGACCCAAATTAGTAATGGGGTGTTCCAACACAAGGGTCGTGTCCGTGTTCCGGGATGATTGTGAAACAGGAATACTACGCACGATCAGGGGATCTACTACGCACGACCACTGGTCGTGCGCCCCCGATCGTGCGCACTACTCTACGTTTTCAACTGAATCATCCTGGGTAAGCGCACGACCACTGGACTTACTGCGCACGACCACTGGTCGTGCGCCACCGTTCGTGCGCATTACACCCCCTTTTTCATAACCTTGTCTCGGTAATCGCACGAGCACTGGCCATAGTGCGCACGACCACTGGTCGTGCGCCACTGCTCGTGCGCGTTTATGCTGATGCTTCTTGTCCAGGTTGCAGGTTTATTTGGAAAAGCCGCACGATCATCGACCTACAGTGCGCACGACCACTAGTCGTGCGCCACTTATCGTGCGCACTGCTTCTGCTGCCTCCGTATAAAAGGCCCTGCTCCGCGTTTTAGGTAAACGCCTGTCATTTGCTGCGATCGGAGAGTGCGCGGGAATCGCCTTTTCACCTCTCCAGCTGCTCCATCACTTCCACCTTCGCCGGGAAGCCATTTCCACTTACTCTGAAGCCTTCCAACACTCCGGCGAAGCCCTCGGCCATTGATGACTTCAACTCCAAGCTTTCCTGCAGAGTTGGTGAAGTAGATAACCTAGAGAACGGACTTAAAGGCCTTCGAGGTGACAGATCGTTGGTACCGGAAGCCTCCTCGGACTGAGCCCGGAAGCGGATTGATAACTCGCTACTCCGGCCACGACCCGCGGTGGATCTTCATTCTCTTTTGGTTTACTCCTCTTCCCCTTCCTCTGTGTTATGAATATTTTGAGCAGTGTAATGAACATTTCCATCCCTGAACATCAAGTTTACTTTCTAGTTAATGGAATGTTAGTTTCTTCTTATGCTTGTGAGTTCTGTCTGTGAATGCGCCTCACTCACCCCACATCCACTTCATTCCTGTGCCTTGTCCGATTGCAATCCACACAAGAACGCTGCAATCCATTAGTTTCCCTTCCACTCGCCAACTGAAGTTCGGCATAGCGGCCGACAAACCCATTTCACCTTGCGAAGCGGTGCCGTCAACCCGCATAGTTTTTACTAGTTCAGTAGATCAACCATCCACAATCTCCCGAGTCCGCTATTTTCTTTTTGTTCTATTTTTAACTCTCATAATGATATTCTCATTACTGTTGTCGTTCTACGCTAATTGCATTCCTCAAGAGACCGACACTTGGGGATTTACTCCCAAAACTTTATTACTTGTGCGACCGGTGCGCTTGCCGTATTACACGCATCAAAAGGCATCTCAAACATGTGATGAGTTTCAATCCTCCAGTATTAACGAGGACTGGAACACCAACCCAATTCGTTGATTGGCTCTCTAGTGTTAAGAGAGTTATGACAGCGACTGAAATGGCGGAATTACAGAAGTCGACCATAGCCACTTTTCGGTTGGATGGAGAGGCGTGTTTGTGGTGGGAAGAGTTGGAATTCCATCTCTTGGTTGGAAGACAACTTACCGATGTTTCGATGGATGAGTTCTCGAGGTTATTCCTGGCTAGATACCTCCTATCAGCACAGAGGATTGACATGGAGAACCAGTTCCAGAGAATAAAGCAGGGAGATAGTAGTGTGGATGAGTATCTACATAAGCTCATGAGGTTGGGATCATTATGCTAGCATTACTTTTGCGGACGAGGAGCGTAAGACCAACCAGTTCTACGAGGGTCTGCGTGATGACATAAGGCTAGTGCTCTCTGGGCCTATGACTCAAGGTTTTCTAACTCTAGTCAATACCGCCCGATCTCTGGAGAAGGATATGAAGAGAGTTCAGGAGAAGAAGAAGTCAAGCTCGAAGAAGTCAGAATTCAAGGTTCCAAGCTCGTCAAAGTCTGGGTTTCGTAAGTGGAACAAGAAGGCTCAGACTTCGGGTCCAGCCACACCATCGAGTGTGTCTGGTGTTACTACAGTGCGAGGCATGGTTACTTACATAATTGTGGCAAGCAGGGACACTATGCCCGAGAATGTTGGAGTGGGCTCCTGAAGTCAGAGAAGAAGCCTGGATCATCTTATGCAGAAAAGGGAAAGGCGGTGGAGTCAAATGCATCCTATTACACTCCAGCCCAGCCTAGAGTTTACAACCTAGGACCGTAGGAGGCCATAAAGTAGGCTGATGTCGTGACAGGTATGATTTCATGAATAGCACGTATATCTTTACGTACTTGCTGCCTTATGCTCATTAGCATGTGACATGTTATGATAGGCTTTGTCTTGAACTTTAATTGTCCGGCGAGAGCACTTTTTGATACGGGAGCTTCACTCCTTTTTGTCCAAGAAATTTGTATCATGTATCGGAGTGCCTTCTTCGATGGAAATGGATAAATTGGTTAGGCAGCTGCATAACGGGTGTTCTATGCGGGCGGATAGAGTTTGCAACGTGAAGGTATGGATTTGGAGTCAATAGTTTGACTTGCAAGCATCGCTACTACCTATAGTGGAGTTTGATGTAATATTTGGCATGGACTGGCTCTCGGAGCAGCGTACGTACATTGATTGCAACCACAAGGTGGTCAGATTGGGTGTGGATACCGAGCTTAAGACAACATTCTCTATCTTGAAGAGATCGAGACAAACTTTGTTGTCTTCTATCCAGGTTGGTATAGCAGTTCGTAGTGCTGCAAAACAATTTTTAACTTTGTTGGAGGCTTCGAAGACCAAGCCAGGTCTGGATAGTATCCCGGTCGTATCGAAGTTTCCTGACATTTTTCTTAAAAATCTCCCTAGATCCCACCTCAATACGAGATCGACTTCACCATCGAGCTATTGTCAGGTTCCAATCCCGTGTCACGCTCCCCGTACCGCTTAGCGTCTAAGGAGATGGCGGAATTGAAGGTACAGCTGCAAGAGCTGTTATATCAAGGGTACGTGCGTCCATGTTCGTCGTGTTGGAGCACTCCAGTCCTTTTTGTTAAGAAGAAGGACGGAATTTTACGACTGTATATTGATTACCGATAGTTGAATAAGCTGATGGAGAAGAATCGATTTCCAATCCCGAGGATTGATGATCTATTCGATCAACTGGTCAGGTCGACTGTATACTCATAACTAGATTTCAAATCCGGGTACGATCAGTTGAGAATAATGGAAAGTGATATTCCCATGATGGCTATCAGCACACGTTATGGGCATTATGAATTCATCGTTATGTCGTTTGGGCTGATGAATGTGCCATCTGTGTTTATGGATTTGATGAACAAGACGTTCAGAGAGTACTTGAAGTTGTTCGTGATAGTCTTCATCCATGACATACTGGTGTACTCATAGTGCGAGGTGGATCATTTCAATCATCTTCATATGGTTTTGGAGACCCTGAGGAGGAACTAACTGTATGACAAATTTTCCAAATGTGAGTTTTGGCTGTCCTTGGTAGCGTTCCTTGGTCATGTGGTTAGTGGTGAGGGAATCGCAATAGATCTGATAAATGTAGCTGTGATATGGGAGTGACATGAGATGTCTACTGTGTCGGAAGTCCGGAGTTTTCCGGGGCTTGCTGGCTATTACAGGTGCTTCGTGGAAAACTTCTCATGGATAGCAGTGCCCATCACTACCATAATAATGAAGGATCAGAAGTTTGTTTGGTCGCCGGAGTGCGCACAAGCCATCGAAGAACTAAACTGTCGTATGACCACGACACCTGTCTTGTGTTCTCCATGTGGTTCAAAGGGCTTTGTGATCTACAGTGACGCCTTTAGGAGTGGATTATGCTATGTTTTGCTTCAGCACGGGAAGGTGATAGCCTATGGATCGCATCAGTTGAAGGTGCATGAGAGGAATTACCCGATCCATGATTTGGAGTTGGCAGCCATGGTATTTGCTCTTAAGATTTGGAGGCATTATCTGTATGGGGTTAAGGTCGATATCTATTCAGATCACAAGAGCCTGAAATATCTGATAGATCAGAAAGATCTGTACATGCGACAACATAGGTGGATGGAGTTCCTTGGGGATTACACCTACAAGATTCATTATATTCCTGGAAAAGGGAAAGTTGTGGCAGATGCTTTGAGCCATAGGACCCCTTCAAGGGCCAATTGGTTACAAATGCACGATGAGCGGCTTATTCGGGATCTGGAGGCCTTGGAAATCTCCTGTGTTGACAAGGGAATTAGTGCAAACACATGTTTGGGTTGGACGGAGGTTCAATACGACCTCACAGACACGATTCAGCGAGCCTTGGAGTTGGACATGAGCTTGAAACGTCACTGTGCGGATGTCGTTGATGGGTCTAACAACCAGTTCTCTATAGACTATGTCCTTCTATGGAAAGGCAGTCGATTATGCATCCCCAATATGGGGAAGTTGTGAGAAGAGTTGATGAATGAGGCGCACTTTACGAAGTACTCTATTCACCCTGGGAGCACCAAGATGTTCAAGGACATGAAGAGATTGTTCTGGTGGCCAGGTCTGAAGAAAGACATAGCATTGTACGTGGCGAAATGTCAAACCTGTGCCTTGGTGAGGGCTGAATGCCAGAAGCGTGGAGAATTCTTGAAGTCCTTGCCTATACCGGAGTGGAAATTTGATGACATCTCCATGGATTTCATGGACGGTTTGTCGAGATCGCATAAGGGAAATGATGCCATTTAGGTAATCGTTGATTGTTTAACGAAGATGTCACACTTCATACCCAATAGGAAGGATGACTCAGTGGAGAAACTAGCAAAGCTTAAAGTGGATAGCATAGTCCATTTGCACGACGTACCCTGAAGCATCGTTAGTTATCGAGATGGTCGGTTCACATCTAATGATTGGAGGCTCATTCATCAATTGTTGGGTACCAAGTTGAACATCAACACAGCTTCGACCCACAGATAGATATTCAGACTGAAAGGGTGAACAGGACGATGGAAGATATGCTTCGTAAGTGTGTTTTGGATTTCTAAAAAAGGTGGGATGAAATGGGAGAAATGAAGGGACGTTGAAGATGCTACTTCAACGATACGCTTGATTCGAGAACGGCTACTGATTGCTCAAGATAGACAGGCCAAGTATTACAATGTCAAGCATCAGAACGTGGAGTTTGCAGTGGGCGATTGGGTGTACCTCAGGATAAAACCGTTTAAGGGCGTATCAAGGATTCGACGCTGAAAGAAGCTTAGTCCGAGGTATGTTGGGACTTTTGAGATCTTCGAGCGGATTGGTGAAGCCTCCTATCGTTTGGCACTTTCGGTAGAGTTGAGCGGTTTGCATGATATATTTCACATCTCGGTGCTGCGAAAGGCTATTCAAGAGCCTACTCAAGTGGTTGCTATTAATCAAGTGCTGGTCGATAGTGGCATGACGATAAAGGTCAGGCCCATTCATATCGAGGACGTAGAAGTAAAGCAGATGCAGAACAAGTCCATTAGAATTGTAAGACCCCCTCTTTTTTTTCTTTTTAAAACCCTGGGGTCTTCGGCCCAGAACCGCCGTCTTGCGGTGACACCTTCGCACCCGGGAAGGTCGTCACTACAAGACGCCGATCCTGCCGGCCAAATCGATCGCAGATGACGCAAAAGTAGCAGTACAAGAGAAGATAAGTCCACAGCATATCACATATATATAAAAATCTCCACGAATGTAGTGTCCACAGAATAATAAAGTGTACAGAAATAAAAGGGCTGAAGCCCGGTACATCCATATCCTCACTACAGATCTCTCATGCGGAAGCAAAACAAAACAACTACTAGAAGTCGGAACTCACGGTCCCAGCTGGCTGTACTCCTGAGCTAGACTGCCCTATCTCCAACTGCACCGGTCTCCTGGGCTGCTCCTCCATACTCGGCTCCACGATCCCCTAATATGATGTGGTTCGAAAACCATTACTCTAAAAAGACTAAGCCCTATCGTCCCCCACCCCTTCCCCCATGCTCCTAGGCACCGAGCGGGGAGGAAGAAAGGAAAGGACGTGAAAGAGGAGAGAAATCAAAAATAGGTGACAGGGGGACCTAGCTAGCAATTTATAATCAGGTTATAATGAGTAAAGTAAGAAAGGAATATAACCTTCACTTATGTGAATACACATAAGCCAAGGGATCTTCTACAAGGCTCCCATCGTATAAAATGTCCCATACCACTTTATACGTTGGGGTGTCGGTTATCATAAGCATCATATAAATATTGAAATAACCTTAATTTATAAACTTGCCCACACAAGCTTATAGACCAAGGGGTCGTTTTGCAGGGCCTAATGTATAAGCGTCCCATACCACTTATACTTTAGGTGTCAGGGTTAAATGAATCGATTATGCTATGACATGCAAGTGGGTATGATGGACATGCAAGTGCAACACACACACCCGACTCTGTGCACACAGACCTTTAGTTCCCACTTTTTGAGAGCTAGCATCACTCTCGGGTACCACCGTTGTGGCTACGGCAGCAGCGGAGCTGGCGTCTCCACTTCTAGGCCGGTATGCACACTACAAAGCCTTAGACCCCTCTCATATGCCTTTGTACACGTCCAAGGTGCACTCTAGAGTCTCGCGTACGTACTTTGCTGACAACCCGTCAGTCTTGTTGGGTCGGATGCGCGTTATCGGGGGTCGTCCTCCAGACCGCAGTGTAAAACAACCCACTGGCCCCTCTAACTCTCACAACCGCCTGGTGCACCGTACTGCCATCGGTGTGACGAACGGCCAGTACCGCATGCCCCGCCACTAGATTTATGCGCATGCAAGTTTATCATATCAGAACCGAGTCAAAGCTCCCCGGACCATCCCGTCCGTCACAAGTATCAACCGAGCCAAAGCTCGCCGGACTGAAACGTCCGCCTCTTACTCCAAACCTCATCCCTTTGAACACCGCGGGATGGCGCCCCTTTGAACACCTCGGGACGACTTAACCATTTCCAATACTTGTCCAACTAGTGAGTGCAGTGTGGGACCATATTTACTAAATTACTCTTTTGATTTGTTCTTTAAGGTTTACGTTAACCCAGGACTGCCCCCGGTATTCCCTGTGACGCGCTCTCAAGGGGCACTAGGAATTGTGTTGGGATTACGCCCAGCGTTCCCTTTCGCAAGGTACTTATTAATATTATTGGTTGATTTCCTTTACCTATTACCCTCTCATATTGCGATAGGCTAATCCTAAGGTAGTTTAGACCTTTCACTCTCGCGGGCACGACGATCTTTCGTCGAACTCGCTTACCTTCTAACACACATCCACATGATTCCCACCACTCCTTAGAACTTTCTAGGTGACTCATCCACTTTTATTCAAACAATTCAACACGACTAACTCCACCCTATTCCAACTCTTATCCTAATACAACTTTTCCTCAAATTACTATTTGCAGACCGACCTATACTAAGTGATGTTCATGATAGGATGTCCTTCGAGTTTTCATCCGAATGACCTAGGATTATTACTGGAGTCCTATCATGACATAAATGATTTAAATCCCGAATATTGTATTTTCCTCAATTAATCTTCTATTTAAATAATTCATTACAAGGGCCAATTATAGTCGAGTTGATCATGCAGTATACATCTTAGACATCATTAATGTTCCATAAATTCATGATAAAATTCCATATATCCAAAAGTGACAATTTCCAAATTTGACATTTTATACAAACATTTATGGGGCCTAAAATTTTTTTGCAGTAAATTCCCATATTCCAAGATTTGTAAAGCAACTACTTGAAATTATCATCCAAATAATTTGAGAAAACTATATTACATTACTACAGTCCTAAAATTATCACTAACCAAACTTTCATAATTTTTCACAAAATATTTAATTCTAAATAAATTTAATACCAAAATCAACAAAGAGCATAATTGTGAATCAAGCACTATAAATATACTTCAAAATTTCTAATTAAATTCCTAATAGTAGATATCATCCTAAAATCATCAGTGGCCCAACTTCACATTTTAAATGTTAAATTATTCTTTAAATGATTTATTTATCAAATATGGCCTTTACAAAATTTATGAAGGAAGGCAATATATAAAGTCCTTTAAAAATTATAATAAAATTCAGAGACCTCTATTTAGGTCAAAAACCTCTACTGGCCAAGTTCTACTAGATTCCAATTAAACTAAATGATCAAATTAAATCAAATACTGAATTGGACACTTTGATAATTAACAAAGGAACTACCATGAATATAATCCATAAAATTCCACTAAAAATATTTATGGGTTCAACTCACCCTAATATTCATTCTACCCCATTTTCACAGTTTTTAGATGAGGTTAAGTTACCATTTTGACCTATTAGTGCTTCTACCCTAAAACTAGGGTTTGACTTTGGAGTTACTTAACTACTTCAAAATTCCCTAATATTTCAATCAGCTGCTTAAATATATCTAAACTAACTCTCTACTAATTTACAAGGTCATACAAGGGCATTTGCCCGTATGTCCTTCACAACCCCCTAAAGGTCCATCCTTAGGGTGTGAACTTGGGTCCAAGGGTAAGTCAACCATAATTCATCTATTTTCCCCAGAGATGGGAGGGTACTTAAAGTAATACTAAGTCAGTGGTCTAAAAAGGACTGTGCCTTCAATATTTTATTTTTTCTTCTTTTGGCTATAAGCACACCAAGTCCTCTACAAGCCAACACATGCAAGGGGTTTCCCTAACTTGCTGTGATCCATGTGGGATAAACATTTAAACATGCCCTAATAATGTCAGCATGGACATGCCACCAAAATTTGGGGCCTTTTGGAGTTGAACTACTCCAAGAATCACCTAAACAAGCCTAGGGGTAATTTGGTAATTACACCCTAATTTTAATTCCAATTAATTCCATTTTTGGGCAGGACCTAAATATGCCCTAAACCAGTTACTCCCCAAATTCTCAGGTCATTGGGGCCTCTGGATGGGCTTGGGCATCACTTTCAAATTTCTGCATTTTGCTATTTGCAGCCCAAGGCCATTTAATTTTTAGATCTTGCATGTGCGATATCTCAACATGCAGAGGGTTAATTTGTCTAATATTTCTACCATAAGTCTAATATACTCCTAAGGGCAGGCCACCAAAAGTTGGGGCATTGTGGAGTTGATATGCTCCAAATATCAACAATATTTAATTTATCATATTTGGACTAAAACTATATACTTTTTTCCCCATAAATTCCCATTTTTGGGTAGGGCCTAGATATACCTAATTAGGCCACATGCCCAAAAGTTCAGCCCATTTGGACTTAGGGTTTTGGCAGGGCACCCATTTTAGTTTCTGCCCTACTCTAGGACCAGCCCTAGGAAAATGGCTCTATAGGGCAGTACACTTAACCACAAATTATGTGTAACATGGCAAATTAAAGGTGCCTCCAAGACCTACAATTTGTATGTTGAGAACAGTTTATGGAAAAGGCTGTAAGTGCCCTAAAATCTGACATGCAAAAGTCGGATATAAAAGGACACAAAATACACTATTCACAAATTAAATAAATCCAGAATTTGAAATGTTGCATGACACTAATCCTAAAGCAAATCCGACGAAAGCTGTGTTTTCTTCTCCAAACGCCTGGGTCTCTGCCCGAACTTCACGGGGCTTTTCCCGGCCGCCTCCGGCGGTGCCTCCACCGGAGATCATCAGCTCCACTCTCACGGTGGTGGGGGCATGCATTTTCCGGCGGCTAGGGCGGCCGGAGGTGGCGGCGCCACCTCACCCGAAGCATGCAAAATGCCATTAATGGCTGAAATGAAGAAACTTGGTTCGGGCTCATTCAAGCCCGAACCGTACCCTAATCATTCCTAAGATCTATGCATGAAGAGAGAGGTGAGGGAGGACCTTCCCGGCGGCCTTGCGACGTGAGGAGCGGCGGGGAACCATTACGGCGGCGGCGGCGCTTCTCCCTTGGTTTTCACGGCCAAAGCTTGGTTTCTCTCTCTCTCTCTGCTGCTGCTCTCCTTGTTCTGAGAGTGGTGAAACTGAAAGGGGAGAGGGAGAAAGTGAGAAGATGAAGTAAAAGGGGAGGGTGATAATTCCTATGTGGAAGGTGGAGGGTTTACTTTGTTATTGTCACGATGCATGCATGGGTGGGCCCCACTCCATCCAACTCCTCCTCCATGACTCCATGGGTCGGCCAGCCCATGTGGGGGCTGATGGCATGGGTCCAAGTGGCTTATTCCACTAAATACCCTTAAATATACCCCTTTCTCTCTCCTAAATTATTCTTTAATTTTGAGATTCTCTCTCTCTCTCTCTCCTAGTCACTAAGTTGGCTGGTAAATCTCATATTGGCAGCACACATATTTATTTCATCCACCAAAATATGGTTAGCCCAAGTGAGTTGGGCTTGAGCTTGAGTTAGCCCATTTGGGCTAGCTTGACCCAAACCTAGGCTAGGGTTGACTTAGGTCAATTTGGTATTTGAGGTTGGCCCAAATGGGTCCTTGGTGACCCATTGGCCTCCCTTGAGGCCTAGGTAGGGTTGTATTGGCCCTTTAGAGGTCACTTGACCCTTAAGTAGGGTACCTTGACTACTTTAGGGCTAGAGTTGACTTTGGTCAACTTAGCCTTTTTGGTTGGCCCCAATGGGTCCTTGGTGACCCGTTGGCCTCTCACTATGGTTATGAAGGTATGTGTGGGGTCCACGTGGCTAAGGGAACTTCAATTGGAGAAGAAGGACGGAATTGAAGGTACAGCTGCAAGAGCTGTTATATCAAGGGTACGTGCGTCCATGTTCGTCGTGTTGGAGCACTCCAGACCTTTTTGTTAAGAAGAAGGACGGAATTTTACGACTGTATATTGATTACCGATAGTTGAATAAGCTGATGGAGAAGAATCGATTTCCAATCCCGAGGATTGATGATCTATTCGATCAACTGGTCAGGTCGACTGTATACTCATAACTAGATTTCAAATCCGGGTACGATCAGTTGAGAATAATGGAAAGTGACATTCCCATGATGGCTATCAGCACACGTTATGGGCATTATGAATTCATCGTTATGTCGTTTGGGCTGATGAATGTGCCATCTGTGTTTATGGATTTGATGAACAAGACGTTCAGAGAGTACTTAAAGTTGTTCGTGATAGTCTTCATCCATGACATACTGGTGTACTCATAGTGCGAGGTGGATCATTTCAATCATCTTCATATGGTTTTGGAGACCCTGAGGAGGAACTAACTGTATGACAAATTTTCCAAATGTGAGTTTTGGCTGTCCTTGGTAGCGTTCCTTGGTCATGTGGTTAGTGGTGAGGGAATCGCAATAGATCTGATAAATGTAGCTGTGATATGGGAGTGACATGAGATGTCTACTGTGTCGGAAGTCCGGAGTTTTCCGGGGCTTGCTGGCTATTACAGGTGCTTCGTGGAAAACTTCTCATGGATAGCAGTGCCCATCACTACCATAATAATGAAGGATCAGAAGTTTGTTTGGTCGCCGGAGTGCGCACAAGCCATCGAAGAACTAAACTGTCGTATGACCACGACACCTGTCTTGTGTTATCCATGTGGTTCGAAGGGCTTTGTGATCTACAGTGACGCCTTTAGGAGTGGATTATGCTATGTTCTGCTTCAGCACGGGAAGGTGATAGCCTATGGATCGCATCAGTTGAAGGTGCATGAGAGGAATTACCCGATCCATGATTTGGAGTTGGCAGCCATGGTATTTGCTCTTAAGATTTGGAGGCATTATCTGTATGGGGTTAAGGTCGATATCTATTCAGATCACAAGAGCTTGAAATATCTGATAGATCAGAAAGATCTGTACATGCGACAACATAGGTGGATGGAGTTCCTTGGGGATTACACCTACAAGATTCATTATATTCCTGGAAAAGGGAAAGTTGTGGCAGATGCTTTGAGCCATAGGACCCCTTCAAGGGCCAATTGGTTACAAATGCACGATGAGCGGCTTATTCGGGATCTGGAGGCCTTGGAAATCTCTTGTGTTGACAAGGGCATTAGTGCAAACACATGTTTGGGTTGGACGGAGGTTCAATACGACCTCACAGACACGATTCAGCGAGCCTTGGAGTTGGACATGAGCTTGAAACGTCACTGTGCGGATGTCGTTGATGGGTCTAACAACCAGTTCTCTATAGACTATGTCCTTCTATGGAAAGGCAGTCGATTATGCATCCCCAATATGGGGAAGTTGCGAGAAGAGTTGATGAATGAGGCGCACTTTACGAAGTACTCTATTCACCCTGGGAGCACCAAGATGTTCAAGGACATGAAGAGATTGTTCTGGTGGCCAGGTCTGAAGAAAGACATAGCATTGTACGTGGCGAAATGTCAAACCTGTGCCTTGGTGAGGGCTGAATGCCAGAAGCGTGGAGAATTCTTGAAGTCCTTGTCTATACCGGAGTGGAAATTTGATGACATCTCCATGGATTTCATGGACGGTTTGTCGAGATCGCATAAGGGAAATGATGCCATTTAGGTAATCGTTGATTGTTTAACGAAGATGTCACACTTCATACCCAATAGGAAGGATGACTCAGTGGAGAAACTAGCAAAGCTTAAAGTGGATAGCATAGTCCATTTGCACGACGTACCCTGAAGCATCGTTAGTTATCGAGATGGTCGGTTCACATCTAATGATTGGAGGCTCATTCATCAATTGTTGGGTACCAAGTTGAACATCAACACAGCTTCGACCCACAGATAGATATTCAGACTGAAAGGGTGAACAGGACGATGGAAGATATGCTTCGTAAGTGTGTTTTGGATTTCGAAAAAAGGTGGGATGAAATGGGAGAAATGAAGGGACGTTGAAGATGCTACTTCAACGATACGCTTGATTCGAGAACGGCTACTGATTGCTCAAGATAGACAGGCCAAGTATTACAATGTCAAGCATCAGAACGTGGAGTTTGCAGTGGGCGATTGGGTGTACCTCAGGATAAAACCGTTTAAGGGCGTATCAAGGATTCGATGCTGAAAGAAGCTTAGTCCGAGGTATGTTGGGACTTTTGAGATCTTCGAGCGGATTGGTGAAGCCTCCTATCGTTTGGCACTTTCGGTAGAGTTGAGCGGTTTGCATGATATATTTCACATCTCGGTGCTGCGAAAGGCTATTCAAGAGCCTACTCAAGTGGTTGCTATTAATCAAGTGCTGGTCGATAGTGGCATGACGATAAAGGTCAGGCCCATTCATATCGAGGACGTAGAAGTAAAGCAGATGCAGAACAAGTCCATTAGAATTGTAAGACCCCCTCTTTTTTTTCTTTTTAAAACCCCGGGGTCTTCGGCCCAGAACCGCCGTCTTGCGGTGACACCTTCGCACCCGGGAAGGTCGTCACTACAAGATGCCGATCCTGCCGGCCAAATCGATCGCAGCTGACGCAAAAGTAGCAGTACAAGAGAAGACAAGTCCACAGCATATCACATATATATAAAAATCTCCACGAAGGTAGTGTCCACAGAATAATAAAGTGTACAGAAATAAAAGGGCTGAAGCCCGGTACATCCATATCCTCACTACAGATCTCTCATGCGGAAGCAAAACAAAACAACTACTAGAAGTCGGAACTCACGGTCCCAGCTGGCTGTACTCCTGAGCTAGACTGCCCTATCTCCAACTGCACCGGTCTCCTGGGCTGCTCCTCCATACTCGGCTCCACGATCCCCTAATATGATGTGGTTCGAAAACCATTACTCTAAAAAGACTAAGCCCTATCGTCCCCCACCCCTTCCCCATGCTCCTAGGCACCGAGCGGGGAGGAAGAAAGGAAAGGACGTGAAAGAGGAGAGAAATCAAAAATAGGTGACAGGGGGACCTAGCTAGCAATTTATAATCAGGTTATAATGAGTAAAGTAAGAAAGGAATATAACCTTCACTTATGTGAATACACATAAGCCAAGGGATCTTCTACAAGGCTCCCATCGTATAAAATGTCCCATACCACTTTATACGTTGGGGTGTCGGTTATCATAAGCAGCATATAAATATTGAAATAACCTTAATTTATAAACTTGCCCACACAAGCTTATAGACCAAGGGGTCGTTTTGCAGGGCCTAATGTATAAGCGTCCCATACCACTTATACTTTAGGTGTCAGGGTTAAATGAATCGATTATGCTATGACATGCAAGTGGGTATGATGGACATGCAAGTGCAACACACACACCCGACTCTGTACACACAGACCTTTAGTTCCCACTTTTTGAGAGCTAGCATCACTCTTGGGTACCACCGTTGTGGCTACGGCAGCAGCGGAGCTGGCATCTCCACTTCTAGGCCGGTATGCACACTACAAAGCCTTAGACCCCTCTCATATGCCTTTGTACACGTCCAAGGTGCACTCTAGAGTCTCGCGTACGTACTTTGCTGACAACCCGTCAGTCTTGTTGGGTCGGATGCGCGTTATCGGGGGTCGTCCTCCAGACCGCAGTGTAAAACAACCCACTGGCCCCTCTAACTCTCACAACCGCCTGGTGCACCGTACTGCCATCGGTGTGACGAACGGCCAGTACCGCATGCCCCGCCACTAGATTTATGCGCATGCAAGTTTATCATATCAGAACCGAGTCAAAGCTCCCCGGACCATCCCGTCCGTCACAAGTATCAACCGAGCCAAAGCTCGCCGGACTGAAACGTCCGCCTCTTACTCCAAACCTCATCCCTTTGAACACCGCGGGATGGCGCCCCTTTGAACACCTCGGGACGACTTAACCATTTCCAATACTTGTCCAACTAGTGAGTGCAGTGTGGGACCATATTTACTAAATTACTCTTTTGATTTGTTCTTTAAGGTTTACGTTAACCCAGGACTGCCCCCGGTATTCCCTGTGACGCGCTCTCAAGGGGCACTAGGAATTGTGTTGGGATTACGCCCAGCGTTCCCTTTCGCAAGGTACTTATTAATATTATTGGTTGATTTCCTTTACCTATTACCCTCTCATATTGCGATAGGCTAATCCTAAGGTAGTTTAGACCTTTCACTCTCGCGGGCACGACGATCTTTCGTCGAACTCGCTTACCTTCTAACACACATCCACATGATTCCCACCACTCCTTAGAACTTTCTAGGTGACTCATCCACTTTTATTCAAACAATTCAACACGACTAACTCCACCCTATTCCAACCCTTATCCTAATACAACTTTTCCTCAAATTACTATTTGCAGACCGACCTATACTAAGTGATGTTCATGATAGGATGTCCTTCGAGTTTTCATCCGAATGACCTAGGATTATTACTGGAGTCCTATCATGACATAAATGATTTAAATCCCGAATATTGTATTTTCCTCAATTAATCTTCTATTTAAATAATTCATTACAAGGGCCAATTATAGTCGAGTTGATCATGCAGTATACATCTTAGACATCATTAATGTTCCATAAATTCATGATAAAATTCCATATATCCAAAAGTGACAATTTCCAAATTTGACATTTTATACAAACATTTATGGGGCCTAAAATTATTTTTGCAGTAAATTCCCATATTCCAAGATTTGTAAAGCAACTACTTGAAATTATCATCCAAATAATTTGAGAAAACTATATTACACTACTACAGTCCTAAAATTATCACTAACCAAACTTTCATGATTTTTCACAAAATATTTAATTCTAAATAAATTCAATACCAAAATCAACAAAGAGCATAATTGTGAATCAAGCACTATAATTATACTTCAAAATTTCTAATTAAATTCCTAATAGTAGATATCATCCTAAAATCATCAGTGGCCCAACTTCACATTTTAAATGTTAAATTATTCTTTAAATGATTTATTTATCAAATATGGCCTTTACAAAATTTATGAAGGAAGCAATATATAAAGTCCTTTAAAAATTATAATAAAATTCAGAGACCTCTATTTAGGTCAAAAACCTCTACTGGCCAAGTTCTACTAGATTCCAATTAAACTAAATGATCAAATTAAATCAAATACTGAATTGGACACTTTGATAATTAACAAAGGAACTACCATGAATATAATCCATAAAATTCCACTAAAAATATTTATGGGTTCAACTCACCCTAATATTCATTCTAACCCATTTTCACAGTTTTTAGATGAGGTTAAGTTACCATTTTGACCTATTAGTGCTTCTACCCTAAAACTAGGGTTTGACTTTGGAGTTACTTAACTACTTCAAAATTCCCTAATATTTCAATCAGCTGCTTAAATATATCTAAACTAACTCTCTACTAATTTACAAGGTCATACAAGGGCATTTGCCCGTATGTCCTTCACAACCCCCTAAAGGTCCATCCTTAGGGTGTGAACTTGGGTCCAAGGGTAAGTCAACCATAATTCATCTATTTTCCCCAGAGATGGGAGGGTACTTAAAGTAATACTAAGTCAGTGGTCTAAAAAGGACTGTGCCTTCAATATTTTATTTTTTCTTCTTTTGGCTATAAGCACACCAAGTCCTCTACAAGCCAACACATGCAAGGGGTTTCCCTAACTTGCTGTGATCCATGTGGGCTAAACATTTAAACATGCCCTAATAATGTCAGCATGGACATGCCACCAAAAATTGGGGCCTTTTGGAGTTGAACTACTCCAAGAATCACCTAAACAAGCCTAGGGGTAATTTGGTAATTACACCCTAATTTTAATTCCAATTAATTCCATTTTTGGGCAGGACCTAAATATGCCCTAAACCAGTTACTCCCCAAATTCTCAGGTCATTGGGGCCTCTGGATGGGCTTGGGCATCACTTTCAAATTTCTGCATTTTGCTATTTGCAGCCCAAGGCCATTTAATTTTTAGATCTTGCATGTGCGATATCTCAACATGCAGAGGGTTAATTTGTCTAATATTTCTACCATAAGTCTAATATACTCCTAAGGGCAGGCCACCAAAAGTTGGGGCATTGTGGAGTTGATATGCTCCAAATATCAATAATATTTAATTTATCATATTTGGACTAAAACTATATATTTTTTTCCCCATAAATTCCCATTTTTGGGTAGGGCCTAGATATACCTAATTAGGCCACATGCCCAAAAGTTCAGCCCATTTGGACTTAGGGTTTTGGCAGGGCACCCATTTTAGTTTCTGCCCTACTCTAGGACCAGCCCTAGGAAAATGGCTCTATAGGGCAGTACACTTAACCACAAATTATGTGTAACATGGCAAATTAAAGGTGCCTCCAAGACCTACAATTTGTATGTTGAGAACAGTTTATGGAAAAGGCTGTAAGTGCCCTAAAATCTGACATGCAAAAGTTGGATATAAAAGGACACAAAATACACTATTCACAAATTAAATAAATCCAGAATTTGAAATGTTGCATGACACTAATCCTAAAGCAAATCCGACGGAAGCTGTGTTTTCTTCTCCAAACGCCTGGTTCTCTGCCCGAACTTCACGGGGCTTTTCCCGGCCGCCTCCGGCGGTGCCTCCACCGGAGATCATCAGCTCCACTCTCACGGTGGTGGGGGCATGCATTTTCCGGCGGCTAGGGCGGCCGGAGGTGGCGGCGCCACCTCACCCGAAGCATGCAAAACGCCATTAATGGCTGAAATGAAGAAACTGGGTTCGGGCTCATTCAAGCCCGAACCGTACCCTAATCATTCCTAAGAACTATGCATGAAGAGAGAGGTGAGGGAGGACCTTCCCGGCGGCCTTGCGACGTGAGGAGCGGCGGGGAACCATTACGGCGGCGGCGGCGCTTCTCCCTTGGTTTTCACGGCCAAAGCTTGGTTTATCTCTCTCTCTCTGCTGCTGCTCTCCTTGTTCTGAGAGTGGTGAAACTGAAAGGGGAGAGGGAGAAAGTGAGAAGATGAAGTAAAAGGGGAGGGTGATAATTCCTATGTGGAAGGTGGAGGGTTTACTTTGTTATTGTCACGATGCATGCATGGGTGGGCCCCACTCCATCCAACTCCTCCTCCATGACTCCATGGGTCGGCCAGCCCATGTGGGGGCTGATGGCATGGGTCCAAGTGGCTTATTCCACTAAATACCCTTAAATATACCCCTTTCTCTCTCCTAAATTATTCTTTAATTTTGAGATTCTCTCTCTCTCTCCTAGTCACTAAGTTGGCTGGTAAATCTCATATTGGCAGCCCACATATTTATTTCATCCACCAAAATATGGTTAGCCCAAGTGAGTTGGGCTTGAGCTTGAGTTAGCCCATTTGGGCTAGCTTGACCCAAACCTAGGCTAGGGTTGACTTAGGTCAATTTGGTTTTTGAGGTTGGCCCAAATGGGTCCTTGGTGACCCATTGGCCTCCCTTGAGGCCTAGGTAGGGTTGTATTGGCCCTTTAGAGGTCACTTGACCCTTAAGTAGGGTACCTTGACTACTTTAGGGCTAGAGTTGACTTTGGTCAACTTAGCCTTTTTGGTTGGCCCCAATGGGTCCTTGGTGACCCGTTGGCCTCTCACTATGGTTATGAAGGTATGTGTGGGGTCCACGTGGCTAAGGGAACTTCAATTGGCCCTTGTGTAGGCCAGTTTGACCCAATGTAGGCTAGGTTGACCCATTTAGGGTTAGAGTTGACTTTGGTCAACTTAGCCTCTTGGGTGGACCCTAATGGGTCCTAGGTGACCCATTGACCTCACTATAGGGTTAGGTGGGCTTGGGTGGGGTCTACTTGGCTTGGGGATGGTCAATTGACCCTAAGTAGGTTGGTTTGGCCCATTTAGGGTTAGGGTTGACTTGGGTCAACTTAACCCTTTTGACTGCCCTCCATGGGTCCTTATTGATCTAATGGATCTTACCATGGTTTGATGAGAACATGGTGGGGTCGTGAAGTCTTGGTGAAGCCCCATGGTTATCTTAAACAAAGGTTCAGGAATTTACTATTTGCAGACCATAGTGGTCTCACCCACATTCTTAGGTTTCCTTGGTCTTCTTGGGCTTCCTAGGGTTTGGTCATGACCTAGTCATGACCAATAACCACACTTAGGGGTCTAGTTGGAAATGTGATGTTACAAATCCCAATAAACAAAACAAAGATTTCGTCCCCGAAATCCAGGTTAGGGCTACGGGAATTTCTACCAAAGAAAACAAACTTGTAACATCCCATAAGAAGTGGAAGATTACATTTCAACGCCATGTTTGCTAAGTGGGGTTTAAAGGAAAAACAAAACCTAGATATATGACCAATTCGGCCAATTGGCAAAGCCAAGACCCCAATAAACAAAAGATTAGCCCCTACTCTTCCTAGAGTAGCCTTACTAGTTTAAAAACAGGAAAGTAAAATGAACATGTTGAGAGGTTGTGAGGTATACCTGACTAAATAACTTCGGATATCTTTCCTGCATCAGGTCCTGTGGCTCCCAAGTATGCTCCTCTCGTCCGTGGTTCCTCCACAGGACCTTTACTAGCGGGATCTTCTTGCGGCGCAAGACTCGTATCCCCTGGTCGTCGATCCGTATCGGCTCCAAATATACAGATCGATCCGAAGCTACCGGCCCATCAGTGGCCGTAATCTGCAACTCCGGGCGTAGTAGAGCCCTCCTGAGTGAAGACACGTGAAAGACGTCATGCAAGCCAGCCAGCTCCGGTGACAGCTCCAGCCGGTAAGCTAATGGACCGATCCGCTCCAGGATCTTGAACGGCCCCATGTACCTCGGGCTAAGCTTATTCTGCCGACCACGTACTCGTGAAACCCCATGCATCGGCTGGATCTTCAAGAACACCTGATCCCCTGCCTGAAATTCCACTAGACAATGCCGAGCGTCATAATACTTCGCCTGCCTGCTCTGCGCCTCCAGCATTCTATCCCGTATCAGTCGTACCTGCACCTCAGTATCCTCGATAAAGTCCGTGCCCACAATCTTTGGACCCTCGTCTTGTATCCAAGACAACGGAGTCCTATATTTCCGCCCATACAACGCCTCATATGGAGCCATCTGTATACTAGACTGATGACTGTTATTGTACGAAAACTCCACTAGGGGCAACATCCTCTCCCAGGGCTCTCCACGGTCCACAATACACAGTCTCAGCCGGTCCTCCAGTGTCCGGTTAGTGCGCTCTGTTTGCCCATCTGTCTGGGCTTGGAGGCAGCAACAGAATTGTCGCTGGAGCTTCGAAGGGTTTTCCGCCTATCCATGCCTCCAGGTTGCAATGGGATGATGCGAACAGCTCCGACCCGTCAGGTAGCCGTATCCGTAACATCTGGGCGGTGATCCTCTCCACGCCTCCTAACCCTTGGATAAAGGTCTCCGACATAAACGAGTGCGAAGCACTTGTGTCGAAGAGAGTGTGTGCGGGCTTACCGCAAATGAAGACGATGCCTGAGATTGAATATTTGCTTAGAGTTCTATTTTCTGGTTTTACTGCCTAGTCTTTAATAATTCAAGTTCATGAAACTACTTTTCTAGGAATAAAAGAAGTTAAGTAAAAAAGAAAACTTTTGGTTGTACCTGTAATAACTTGCTCTGGGTTCCTGGGTTGAGCCAGGTCCAGTGCATAAATTTGCTGTCCTCCCGGCCTGCGATCTCTACCATGATATCTGCGTCCTTAGCCACGTCCTCGGCCTCTAAAATGCTGAGTCGGTGGGGCAATCTGTGGTGCTGGTGGAGGCATCCCTCTCACGGGACAGTTTCTCTTGATGTGCCCCACCTGATGACAGTGGTAACATTCCGACAGAGTGTAAGCCCCACCTCCCGGTCTCTGCACATCTCTCATCTAAATAGGCTGAGGGGCCATCGTCACCTGCCCCCTCGGCTCCTGCCTCACCTCCTGTCGAGGCTGATCCTCCACCTTTTGTACCTCTGGCGCACGACCTCGCCGCTGATCGTTTCGGGCTCCGCGACTCTGATCCTCCGTTGGCCGTTTCCGGCCTCTGGTGGTGAGCTAATCTGCCTCTAACCTTTTTGCCATCTCCAGAATACGAGTGATAGGCCCGTCCGAAACGAAAAAAAGTGCATCCCTCATGTCTTCCCGTAAACCTTTGTAGAACCTCTTGGTGTACGCTGCCTCATCTAGCCGGTAGGAGTCTGCAAAACGGGCCAGATGGTTGAATTCTCGATGGTATTCCACCACCGTCCAGGAACCTTGCTTCAACTGCAAGAAGCGGTCCTCCAGCTCATCTTGGGCCGACTGCGGAACAAAGTGCTCCAACAACATGAGCCTGAACTCCTCCCACGTCACCTCGGCAGCCTCCCTATCAACAAAGGTAGTCTCCAGAACTGTCTTCCACCACCGCTTGGCATGGGACTCCAAGCAGGAAACAACCAGTGGCACCCTCTCCTCCCATGGGCTCCGTATCCCTATCAGCATCTCCTCCATGATGTCTAGCCATTCCTCTGTCCGAACTACCCCCTCTGTCCCCAAGTAGGACGGGGGAGAGAGTCCTCGAAAGATGCTGAGCCAGTTGGCTCCCGGAATAGGCTGCGGAGTCGGGGCCTGTTGGTTCCTGAAGGCTTCCAGGATAGCCGTCAGAGTCTGTCCCATGTCAGACTGTAGGAATTGAGTGGGAACCGGCGGCGGTGGCGCAACTTCTGGAATCTGTGTAGGCAGTACTAGAGGTTGCGTCACAAAATTTATCGTCAGAACTTTTTCAACCTTAACTAAAATGGACAATTATATATGTGATCCCCACATGGGCATACCACTGCTTCCGCTGCTTAGTTTGTCCCCAAACTAAACTCGCGCAGGGGTGACCCAGGGGTTGTGGACTGTTACTTTTGGATCGAGGTTTGCCCTCTGATACCACTTGTAAGACCCCCTCTTTTTTTTTCTTTTTAAAACCCCGGGGTCTTAGGCCCAGAACCGCCGCCTTGCGGTGACACCTTCGCACCCGGGAAGGTCGTCACTACAAGACGCCGATCCTGCCGGCCAAATCGATCGCAGCTGACGCAAAAGTAGCAGTACAAGAGAAGACAAGTCCACAACATATCACATATATATAAAAATCTCCACGAAGGGAGTGTCCACAGAATAATAAAGTGTACAGAAATAAAAGGGCTGAAGCCCGGTACATCCATATCCTCACTACAGATCTCTCATGCGGAAGCAAAACAAAACAACTACTAGAAGTCGGAACTCGCGGTCCCAGCTGGTTGTAATCCTGAGCTAGACTGCCCTATCTCCAACTACACCGGTCTCCTGGGCTGCTCCTCCATACTCGGCTCCATGATCCCCTAATATGATGTGGTTCGAAAACCATTAGTCTAAAAAGACTAAGCCCTATCGTCCTCCACCCCTTCCCCCATGCTCCTAGGCACCGAGCGGGGAGGAAGAAAGGAAAGGACGTGAAAGAGGACAGAAATCAAAAACAGGTGGCAGGGGGACCTAGCTAGCAATTTATAATCAGGTTATAATGAGTAAAGTAAGAAAGGAATATAACCTTCACTTATGTGAATACACATAAGCCAAGGGATCTTCTACAAGGCTCCCATCGTATAAAATGTCCCATACCACTTTATACGTTGGGGTGTCGGTTATCACAAGCAGCATATAAATATTGAAATAACCTTAATTTATAAACTTGCCCACACAAGCTTATAGACCAAGGGGTCGTTTTGCAGGGCCTAATGTATAAGCGTCCCATACCACTTATACTTTAGGTGTCAGGGTTAAATGAATTGATTATGCTATGACATGCAAGTGGGTATGATGGACATACAAGTGCAACACACACACCCGACTCTATGCACACAGACCTTTAGTTCCCACTTTTTGAGAGCTAGCATCACTCTCGGGTACCACCGCTGTGCCTACGGCAGCAGCGGAGCGGGCGTCTCCGCTTCTAGGCTGGTATGCACACTACCAAGCCTTAGACCCCTCTCATACGCCTCTGTACACGTCCAAGGTGCACTCTAGAGTCTCGCGTATGTACTTTGCTGACAACCCGTCAGTCTTGTTGGGTCGTATGTGCGTTATCGGGGGTCGTCCTCCAGACCGCAGTGTAAAACAACCCACTGGCTCCTCTAACTCTCACAACCACCTGGTGCACCGTACTACCATCGGTGTGACGAACGGCCAGTACCGCATGCCCCGCCACTAGATTTATGCACATGCAAGTTTATCATATCAGAACAGAGCCAAAGCTCCCCGGACCATCCCGTCCGTCACAAGTATCAACCGAGCCAAAGCTCGCCAGACCGAAACGTCCATCTCTTACTCCAAACCTCATCCCTTTGAACACCGCGGGATGGCGCCCCTTTGAACACCTCGGGATGACTTAACCATTTCCAATACTTGTCCAACTAGTGAGTGCAGTGTGGGACCATATTTACTAAATTACTCTTTTGATTTGTTCTTTAAGGTTTACGTTAACCCAGGACTGCCCCCGGTATTCCCTGTGAAGGGCTCTCAAGGGGCACTAGGAACTGTGTTGGGATTACGCTCAGCGTTCCCTTTCGCAAGGTACTTATTAATATTATTGGTTGATTTCCTTTACCTATTACCTTCTCATATTGCGATAGGCTAATCTTAAGGTAGTTTAGACCTTTCACTCTCGCGGGCACGACGATCTTTCGTCGAACTCGCTTACCTTCTAACACACATCCACACGATTCACACAACTCCTTAGAACTTTCTAGGTGACTCATCCACTTTTATTCAAACAATTCAACACGACTAACTCCACCCTATTCCAACTCTTATCCTAATACAACTTTTCCCCAAATTGCTATTTGCAAACCGACCTATACTAAGTGATGTTCATGATAGGATGTCCTTCGAGTTTTCATCCGAATGACCTAGGATTATTACTGGAGTCCTATCATGACATAAATGATTTAAATCCCGAATATTGTATTTTCCTCAATTAATCTTCTATTTAAATAATTTATTACAAGGGCCAATTATAGTCGAGTTGATCATGCAGTATACATCTTAGACATCATTAATGTTCCATAAATTCATGATAAAAATCCATATATCCAAAAGTAACAATTTCCAAATTTGACATTTTATACAAACATTTATGGGGCCTAAAATTATTTTTGCAGTAAATTCCCATATTCCAAGATTTGTAAAGCAACTACTTGAAATTATCATCCAAATAATTTGAGAAAACTATATTACACTACTACAGTCCTAAAATTATCACTAACCAAACTTTCATGATTTTTCACAAAATATTTAATTCTAAATAAATTCAATACCAAAATCAACAAAGAGCATAATTGTGAATCAAGCACTATAAATATACTTTAAAATTTCTAATTAAATTCCTAATAGTAGATATAATCCTAAAATCATCAGTGGCCCAACTTCACATTTTAAATGTTAAATTATTCTTTAAATGATTTATTTATCAAATATGGCCTTTACAAAATTTATGAAGGAAGTAATATATAAAGTCCTTTAAAAATTATAATAAAATTCAGAGACCTCTATTTAGGTCAAAAACCTCTACTGGCCAAGTTCTACTAGATTCCAATTAAACTAAATGATCAAATTAAATCAAATACTGAATTGGACACTTTGATAATTAACAAAGGAACTACCATGAATATAATCCATAAAATTCCACTAAAAATATTTATGGGTTCAACTCACCCTAATATTCATTCTACCCCATTTTCACAGTTTTTAGATGAGGTTAAGTTACCATTTTGACCTATTAGTGCTTCTACCCTAAAACTAGGGTTTGACTTTGGAGTTACTTAACTACTTCAAAATTCCCTAATATTTCAACCAGCTGCTTAAATATATCTAAACTAACTCTCTACTAATTTACAAGGTCATACAAGGGCATT
Source organism: Platanthera guangdongensis (assembly GCA_039583875.1). Classification (NCBI taxonomy): domain Eukaryota; kingdom Viridiplantae; phylum Streptophyta; class Magnoliopsida; order Asparagales; family Orchidaceae; genus Platanthera; species Platanthera guangdongensis. Next base: position 44,164,993 of record CM077160.1, on the reverse strand, counting down.
TGCCCCTATGTCCTTCACAACCCCCTAAAGGTCCATCCTTAGGGTGTGAACTTGGGTCCAAGGGTAAGTCAACCATAATTCATCTATTTTCCCCAGAGATGGGAGGGTACTTAAAGTAATACTAAGTCAGTGGTCTAAAAAGGACTGTGCCTTCAATATTTTATTTTTTCTTCTTTTGGCTATAAGCACACCAAGTCTTATACAAGCCAACACATGCAAGGGGTTTCCCTAACTTGCTGTGATCCATGTGGGCTAAACATTTAACCATGCCCTAATAATGTCAGCATGGACATGCCACCAAAAATTGGGGCCTTTTGGAGTTGAACTACTCCAAGAATCACCTAAACAAGCCTAGGGGTAATTTGGTAATTACACCCTCATTTTAATTCCAATTAATCCCATTTTTGGGCAGAACCTAAATATGCCCTAAACCAGTTACTCCCCAAAATTGGAGGTCATTTGGGCCTCTGGATGGGCTTGGGCATCACTTTCAAATTTCTGCATTTTGCTATTTGCAGCCCAAGGCCATTTAATTTTTAGATCTTGCATGTGCGATATCTCAACATGCAGAGGGTTAATTTGTCTAATATTTCTACCATAAGTCTAATATACTCCTAAGGGCAGGCCAACAAAATATGGGGCATTGTGGAGTTGATATGCTCCAAATATCAACAATATTTAATTTATCATATTTGGACTAAAACTATATACTTATTTTCCCCAAAAATTCCCATTTTTGGGTAGGGCCTAGATAAACCTAATTAGGCCACAGGCCCAAAAGTTAACCCATTTGGACTTAGGGTTTTGGCAGGGAACCCATTTTAGTTTCTGCCCTACTCTAGGACCAGCCCTAGGAAAATGGCTCTATAGGGCAGTACACTTAACCAAAAATTATGTGTAATATGGTAAATTAAAGGTGACTCCAAGAACTACAATTTGTATGTTGAGAAAAGTTTATGGAAAAGGATGTAAGTGCCCTAAAATCTGACATGCAAAAGTCGGATATAAAAGGACACAAAATACACTATTCACAAATTAAATAAATCCAGAATTTGAAATGTTGCATGACACTAATCCTAAAGCAAATCCGACGACAGCTGTGTTTTCTTCTCCAAACGCCTGGTTCTCTGCCCGAACTTCACGGGGCTTTTCCCGGCCGCCTCCGACAGTGCCTCCACCGGTGCCTCCACCGGAGATCATCAGCTCCACTCTCACGGTGGTGGGGGCAAGCATTTTCCGGCGGCTAGGGCGGCCGGAGGTGGCGGCGCCACCTCACCCGAAGCTTGCAAAACGCCATTAATGGCTGAAATGAAGAAACTGGGTTAGGGCTCATTCAAGCCCGAACCGTACCCTAATCATTCCTAATATCTATGCATGAAGAGAGAGGTGAGGGAGGACCTTCCCGGCGGCCTTGCGACGTGAGGAGCGGCGGGGAACCATTGCGGCGGTGGCGGCGCTTCTCCCTTGGTTTTCACGGCCAAAGCTTGGTTTCTCTCTCTCTCTGCTGCTGTTCTCCTTGTTCTGAGAGTGGTGAAACTAAAAGGGGAGAGGGAGAAAGTGAGAAGATGAAGTAAAAGGGGAGGGTGTTAATTCCTATGTGCAAGGTGGAGGGTTTACTTTGTTATTGTCACCATGCATGCATGGGTGGGCCCCACTCCATCCAACTCCTCCTCCATGACTCCATGGGTCGGCCAGCCCATGTGGGGGCTGATGGCATGGGTCCAAGTGGCTTATTCCACTAAATACCCTTAAATATACCCCTTTCTCTCTCCTAAATTATTCTTTAATTTTGAGATTCTCTCTCTCTCTCTCCTAGTCACTAAGTTGGCTGGTAAATCTCATATTGGCAGCCCACATATTTATTTCATCCACCAAAATATGGTTAGCCCAAGTGAGTTGGGCTTGAGCTTGAGTTAGCCCATTTGGGCTAGCTTGACCCAAACCTAGGCTAGGGTTGACTTAGGTCAATTCGGTCTTTGAGGTTGGCCAAAATGGGTCCTTGGTGACCCATTGGCCTCCCTTGAGGCCTAGGTAGGGTTGTATTGGCCCTTTAGAGGTCACTTGACCCTTAAGTAGGGTACCTTGACTAATTTAGGGCTAGAGTTGACTTTGGTCAACTTAGCCTTTTTGTTTGGCCCCAATGGGTCCTTGGTGACCCGTTGGCCTCTCACTATAGTTATGAAGGTATGTGTGGGGTCCACTTGGCTAAGGGAACTTCAATTGGCCCTTGTGTAGGCCAGTTTGACCCAATGTAGGCTAGGTTGACCCATTTAGGGTTAGAGTTGACTTTGGTCAACTTAGCCTCTTGGGTGGACCCCAATGGGTCCTAGGTGACCCATTGACCTCACTCTAGGGTTAGGTGGGCTTGGGTGGGGTCCACTTGGCTTGGGGATGGTCAATTGACCCTAAGTAGGTTGGTTTGACCCATTTAGGGTTAGGGTTGACTTGGGTCAACTTAACCCATTTAGGGTTAGGGTTAACTCAGCAAGTATCAACATAGAAGACTATGTGTCGACACCAAGAAGCAGTGGCGACAATTAACAGATTCAACACAAGAAGCTGTGTCGACACTTAGAAGAATTCAGCAAAAGATAGAAGATCAAGTACTTGTGTCAACACTCAATTTCAGTGTCGACACATGTAGAAGAAACTGTGTCGAGACATAGTATCTACAACACAAGGACTTGTGTCGACACCTTGTAGACTTGTGTCGACACTTACACAACTTGTGTCGACACTTGGTCTATAAGTGTCGACACTTAAAGACAGAAAGTCTCGACACTTTCAGATAGTTAGAGAACTTTCAAGAATTGACTGGATGACTTGACAGCTGCCGTTCCAGCCGGTCTACAGCACCTGTCAGAGATGTCAGAAGACAGTTATGAACTGGACCAGCCGGTTACCATGAAGAAGTCCTATAAATAGGCTCATACAGTCTACAGGAACTGTTGTTGAAGAAGTTGCTGAAGCAATTCAAAAAGTGGTTCACAGAGTTGTTCAAGTTATTGATCAAGTATCAAAACAAGAAGATCTAGCTGTCCAAGTGCAGATCTAAGAAGTTGGAGAGAGAGGGCTCCAACTAAGAAATCAGCCGTTGGAACTAGGCTGAGAAGAAGGATTCAGATTCATTCTGGGTCTTAAGAAGCAGAGGTCAAGGATCAACTGCAGAAGGAGTCAATCTAATTGAGTTCTACTTTCAAGAAGCTTTGAAGAAAGCTAAGTCAGATTGAATCCAGTTGAGTTCTTCCAAGAACTCATCAAGAAACTCACAACCTGTAACATCCCATTTCCAACTAGACCCCTAAGAGTGGTTTTGGCCATGACTAGGTCATGACAAAACCCTAGGAAGCCAGAAATGGGCCAAGAGATAGGGGACAGAATGTGGAAGATCATCATGGTCTGCAAATAGTAGAACTCTAAGCATGGTTTAGGATGACCATGGGCCACACCCTAACCCCAAGACCCTACCACAACACCCCTAGTACCTTGGGAGGCCCATTAGAGCCAAAAGGACCCATTAGGGTCAACCCAAGAGGCTCAGTTGACCAAGGTCAACCCTAGCCCTAAATGGGTCAAACTAGCCTACTTAGGGTCAATTGACCTACTCCTAGCCTAGAGGACCCCACCTATGCCCTCCTAACCCTAAAGTGAGGTCAATGGGTCACTAAGGACACATTGGGGTCAGCCCTAGAGGCCAGGTTGACGCAAGTCAACTCAAGCCCCTAATCTGGTCAAAGTACCCTTAATAAGGGTATGTGACCTCCAAAGTGCAGGGTAACCCTACATAACCCTACCTAGACCCTAGGGAAAGCCAATGGGTCACCCAGGACCCATAGGGGTCAACCCAATTGGTCATGTTGACCCAAGTCAACTCTAGCCCTAGATGGTCAAAGTGCCCTTGCCAAGGGACATGTGACCACCAAGAGGCCCAACCAACCCTATTCAAGTAACCCTAGACCTTAAGGGAGTCCAATGGGCCACTAAAAACCCAATGGGGTCAACCCAGATGGTCAAATTGGCCCAGGTCAACCCTCATTTGGGTCAAGTCAAACCTAGCCCAAAAGGGCTAACCCAAGCCCAAGCCACTTCCTCCTTAGGCTAACCGCATTTCCTTGACCATCATAACCAAGTGGGATGCATTTAACTTATGGGGTTGACCAGTCAACCAGAGGTGACTAGGAGAGAGAAAGGAGCTCCCCTCCATGATAATGGAGGAGAGAGAAAATGAGGAAGAGGAAGGGGAGAGTGGAAGGCCGGCCAAGGGAGGCTAACAACCACCATTTATGGCTGCAATCAACTCCTCTAGGGGAGAGGAGTTGATTCCAGCCATTTCCCGGCCACCAAGGGGTGGATTCAGCCCCCCTCCACTCTACCCGAGCCACACCATTAATGGTGTTGATGGCCATTGAAGAACCAGCCTCCCCTCTTCCCCATTTGCCATTTAAACACCATCAGGGGGCCAAGAGGAATATTTTAGAGCGTTTAACCTGGAGGAGATGAGCCATCCCACTGTGCTATTGCAGAAGCCGAGCGCCGCCGCCGTCGTCAATGGTATCCCGCCGCTCTTCCCGCATTCAGGCCACCAAGAAGGTCCTCCCCCTCTCCTTAACTCATGAATAGATCGTAGCAATCAATAGGTCCAAGGTTCGGGCTCAATTGAGCCCGATCCAATTCGGCTTTTCATGGATTTTTCTGAAAAACTTCACCTCTCGGGATCGCCGGAAAAGGGGCTACCGGTGGCCAAGCCGCCGCCTGGCGACGGCCACCACCTCAACGGAGGTGGTGGTGCCGGTGGCCGGCCGGGGAGGTGGCCGGGTCGCCGGCAGTGGCGTTTGGAAATCGCTCCAGGCGGGACGAATCGCAGCCGTCGGCTGGAGCTTGAGGATGACCGGATTCCGTTAATCCTGCGCCAAGATTCGTGCAGATGGATGAATTAAACTATAGTGTATGATATGTGTGTTATACGAATTCTGTCACACTTAGGTCATTTAATGTTTTAATTATTTAAAAATATTTAGATGCTCTGTATGAGGAAATGATCAACATAGGATTTGTATCCCCTTGGGTTTAGTGTATTTTAAAATTGGTTTGGACCAATTTGGGTGCCTGGTCTGCCCAGGGCACCCATTTTGGTGGGGCCTGCACTTTGGGCTAGGCAGAAATTCAATTGAGTACCCACACTTTATCATTGATCCAAATGAGCTGTAATTTTGGGAGATGTTCAAGCTAGACCATATCTAGGAGTAGACCAAAAATGGGAATTTTTGGGGGCACGTTTTCTATAGTTTTGGAAATTATTTAATTTATATATGATAATTTAATTGGGTGGTCTAATGATCTCCAAAACCTCCCAAATTTTGGTGAGTGGTCCTTGGACTCATGTTATGTAACTGTATAAAGTTTCACCTAATTTGGATGTGTTTTGAGTAGGTATTGACCCAACCCTAACTATACCTTAATAAGGGCATTTTGGTCAAAAAGTGTATTTCTGATTTTCAGTGACCAAATCACCTCAACAGAGGCTGAAATTTGGGTCACTGACTTGTTATGGCACTTAGCACCTCCCCATGGATTGTTGGTTAGAGTGGAGTTGATTTGACCTAAGTCCCTAGGCCAAACCCTAAGGAGGGACCTTTTTGCCTTGTGAAGGGCATGAACCCTAAACACCTTGGATGAACATTAAAGTTTGCAAGGAGGTTCCTAGGATGTGTAAAACCCTCTGTTAAAAATATTAGCTAATTTTGAAAAGGGTATGGGCCCCAAAACCCTAACCCTAGCTTAGGACCTAAAACTTGTAGGGTAGGTTTGAGTTAGCTAAACATCTTGAAACTTAACCAAATTTGGGTAGTGAGGGAATGAGGATATTTTGAGCCTCTGATAATTTGCTTGAGGAGTTTTGATCAATATTTGTAGCACTTCATTTGTAACCAATAGGACTGCCCTAATTAATAATTTGACTATTGTGGTCTCACTGCCCATTGAAAGGGCATGAAACATTGGCAGAGGTAGTCTTAGGCTATGCTAATCATGTATGAATTTTGATAGAATTTTTGGATAACTAGTTAGGGCATCTACTTCACAAGTGCTCTATTTTGATTACATACTAAATAATCCTTGCAAGAGCCCATTACTTATTGAAAAATCATGAAACTTGCTACTTAGTGTTTCTAGCTCAGTATTATCATGTGAGAATTTTTGTGGAAATATTTGATGGCTAATTAGTATACTTTGTTCATTAACCCATAAACTTGAAAGTTCATGAGAAAATCAAATATAGCCTTATTTTTAAATGATAAATTATGGAACTTTTTATAGGGTATTTGTAGGCCATTATATTCATCCCTGAATTTGCTCTGAATTTTTCGAGGCATTATTACTGTAAAAGCTTTTAAATTGACTTTTATGAGGTAACTTTGAAATTAAATTTAAGGGCCCAAACCTTACTGAAAAATTTGAAGACATGGGCCTTAGATTTGATTATGCATTTTGTAATTACCATAAATTTATTGGAACATTATCTTGTCTGAAATTGCTACTTCATGTTCAAACTTGGGCTTTTTGGATACTAGAATAAATAAATAAATTATCAGACAAATTAGGAAAAATTATGGATTTCTGGATTTATGCTTCAAATATCATTTTAGCCCTCTAGTAATTATCATAGGGGTATTGGATGAGTATTTCATGTACTTCCCTCTTTACGGCTCTTGTAGCTTAAGTGGTCTGCATATAGCAAAACTGCAGGAAATCATTTTTGTTGGAACACCCTATTACTAATTTAGGTCAGGATCACTATGTCTCTAGGAACCTTTGCTTGACCTCCTGTATAGCTTAAAAGGTCAATTAGAATTGAGTCTAAGGGTTAGAAGTCTAGGTTTGGAAGCTGCCCTGAAGACCAAGTTTTTCTGTCTGGAGACTAAGTCTGATCGTCGAGCTTAGCACGACGATTCGTCGATCTCCGGTCGACGATCATCTAGCTCAACTTCGACAGATCGTCGAACTCCATTCGACGATCGGTGAGCTCAGGTCGACGATTTTGACTCTGCATTAGATCTTTATCTCTGAGCTCAGTTCGACGATCTTTGAGCTCAGATCGACGATTATCTTGCTGCTGTGTGTTTTCTGATCGCTGAGCTCAGCTCGACGATAGCAGAACTCAGTTCGATGATTTCAGATAACTTCCATAATTCAAATTCAAATCAGTTAGGAGTTATTCTGCAATTAATTCAGAGATTTGCTAGCCGTTTTCATTTAATTCTGGACCAAGTTTCAAGGGACTTTTCAAGGAATAATTCTGTGGACTTTCCTCAAAAAGAGATTATGCAATTAAGGATGCAATCAATGCAGACCAACGACTATTTTTGACAGAGAATAATATTCTATTCAGGACCAGAGAATAAAAGAGAGAATGTTTTTGAATCTCTAAGTAGAACAAGAAATAGTGCACACACAATACAGATTACAGAAACTCATTCAAAATCTTCTGTCACAAAGAATTCTCAAGAACACTCATCAAAGGAGATCAAGTTTTCTCAAATCTTCAGATCTCTGTAGTTTTCAAAGTGTTCAAGGCCAACATATTTCCTGACTCCAGACATTCAACATTTCAGCTATTGCTGAAATCATCCATTGCTGAAGTTCAACCTTGGAAGGCCTATCACCCTCAGCAAAGCTTTTCTTCCTGAAGATTTCAAGGATTCAGGGGGAGCTTTGACAACAATCCACATAGTCTTCTCAGTTGTTTGAGAAAGAGAAGACTGTCATCACTCTCTCACCCCCACTCTGTAAAGGGTTTTTCAAACTCCCTTCAAAAGTTTGAATCTGGTTTTTGAGCACCTTGTCAAAAGCTCATTGGTGGCAAGACACCTGATCAAAAAATCTGCTTTGGTTTTTGAGCACCTTATCAAAAGCTCATTGGTGCCCAGGACACCTGATCAACTCATCCTGCAGTGGATTCCTACCTAGGGTGGTAGAAGAGTGGATGTACCCAAGTTTGGGGAACCACTATATTCCCTTGTGTCATCTGGTTTTGGCTTGCTTCCTTTTTGTTTCTGGCCTTGATTTTTCTGTGCTTAGTTTTTGCATAGCTTAGTTCTGTGATTAAATTTAGTTCTGCTTCCCTGCTCACACATATTACAACAATTGTTGTAAAAGTTTGTAAAAGTTTTTAAAGCACCATATACTCTATTCACCCCCCCTCTAGAGTATATCAGATCTAGTTGCACTTTCAATTGGTATCAGAGGGAGGTTGGTTAAACATACCATACCTGATTGGTTGTACAGGCTAACAACTGAACCCAAAGATCCCAAACTAGATCTGTTTATCTTTTGTATTTTATTATTAGATTTTGTTTGCACAAATCATGGCACAAAACAAAGATTATGCAAGCACCAGACCTCCAGTGTGCAATCTGTCAATGTTTGCACTTTGGAAAGCAAGGATTAGACTTTACATGAATTCTATTGACGAAGATATATTTAATTCTGTTTTGACAGTGTGTCCAAGACCCCCAGAGAATACAAGTACAAATGCCGTTCCACCTCCATCAGGAACAGATGCTGATATCAAAAAATGGAAAGTAGCTGATGCCAAGGCTATGAACATCCTAGCCCAGACAATGTCAGATGACATATTTCAAAAAGTAGCTGAATGTAACTCAGCCAAGGAAATTTGGGACAAGCTCTCAGAAATAGTCTCAGGCTCAGATGATGAGAGAAAAGACAGAAGATCCCATCTCATCTCTCAATATGAGAACTTCAAGAAGGGAGAGACTGAGTCAGTGGGAGACATGTATAACAGACTAAGTCTAATTGTCAGTGAAATAAGGACATTGGACAAGGAGATCTCTCTGACAGAACTTAATGACAAGATCCTAATGTGCTTCCCCAACACTTGGGATTCAAGAATCTGGCCAATTAAGGATGCCAGAAGTCTGAATGAGATCACCACTGAAGCTTTGTTGGGTAAGCTCAAATCTTATGAGCTACTCATCAAGAATAGAGAGGAAGAACAGAAGGCTGCTTCACCAGCCACAAGGAAAGAGAAGACCATAGCATTCAAGGCAACTGAGGATCTGCATGAAGATAAAGCTACAGGCAATGATGAACTACTCAGCTTGTTGGCCAAAAGATTCTACAAGATGGCCAGAAAGGACTTCAGAAGAAGATCATACAAGGAGCAGGATAAGCCAAGGTATGACAAGTCCATTGGTAATAATAAAGACATCATTTGCTTTGGTTGCATGAAACCAGGGCACATAGTTCCTGACTGCCTAGAGAACAAGAACAAGGACAGAAGGGACAGGAAAGAAAGAAGAAAGAAGAAAGACTCCAAAAGAAATGGCAATAGCAAACCTTCTTCAAGCAAAAATAAGCATACAAGAAAAGGGTTTGTTGCTGAATCCTGGAGTGAGATAGAAGAGGAGTCAGAAGCCTCTTCCAGCTCCAGTGATGATGAGGATGATGCAGAAGAAAAGGAGTTCTGCATGATGGCAATCAATGCCTCATAGCATAACTCAGAAGAAGAGGAGTCAGAGTCAGACTCAGAGACCCAACCTGAAGAAGATCAGGTAATTAGTTCCTTTGATTTTAGTTCAGAAGATTTTAAATCTGAATTTAAAGCACTGTGTTTAGACCTGCTAAAGTCTGAGAAAGAGATTATCTCTCTCAGAAATCAATTATCTGAACACAATGTTTTAAAGTCAGAAAACCTCAAACTCTCTCAGGAGTTGGAGAACTGTAGGGAACAGATAGCTACACTGAAAAGTGAGCTCTCTGAGGCCAAGAAGCTTGAAGAATCCCTTAATGGGAGAAGCATCAAGCTGATGGACATCACAAGCACAGTGAACTCTAGATTTAACAGTATACTGGGCTTGGGTGCTTCATCCAGCCAACCTATTGTTCTAACAACTCCCATCAAGTTTATTTCTGACAAGGGAAAGTGAGTTGTAGAGGTTGCTAGGAAAAATTCTGATCTGCCTCAGAAAACTAAGTCCCAGCAGAAATCGTCGAACGGAGATCGCCGATCGCCGAATGAAGATCGACGATCGCCGAACGCAGCTCGACGATCTCAGGAAAAATTGTCGAACGCTGATCGACGATCTCAGCCAAAGTCGTCGAACGCAGGTCGACGATCTCATATACCTGACCTCACCCATAGTCGACCGTCGAACGGAGCTCGACGATCTGACCCAAGATCGTCGAACGCAGCTCCAAGATCGTCGAACAGAGGTCAGAGCTCTGGAAACTTTTTCAAAGGCAAATCAAAATTGAATCCTAAGGGTTCTTCATCCCAAACCTTTAACCCTTATACTGAATGGATTAAACCTCCAAGGAGATATCATCCTGAAGGATATAAGAGTCAACCTTGGATGTCTTTCATTTCAGAATTTAGAGGTTATCAACTTAGGCCCAAGGTAAACTGGGTCAAAAACAAATGAATTGTTTTATGTGCAGGTGAAGACCTATCCAACATCTAACCAACAATGGTATTTGGATAGTGGATGCTCTAAGCACATGACAGGGAACAAGGACAACCTCACTTCCTTTAGAGCCAAGCTTGGACCCAAAGTTATCTTTGGTGATTCCAACTTTGGACAAACTAAAGGATATGGTGCAGTCCAGATTGGTTCAGTAACCTTCAGGAAGGTAGCTTATGTGGAAGGACTGAAGCACAACCTAATTAGCATCAGTCAGCTGTGTGATGAAGGCTACCAGGTGACCTTCAGCAAAACCTTATGCAAAATCAAGTCAGAGGACAACACAACAGTGTTGACAGGTAAAAGGAAAGGTAACATCTACTTAGTAGACTTTCTTTCAACCAATGTAGATATCTGCTTGTTTAACTCTGTCTGTAGACACAATGTTTTATGGCATAAGAGACTAGGACACCTAAACCTTAGAACTATTGTTAGGCTATCCAAGGACAACCTTGTTAGAGGACTACCTTCAGGCCCCTACAAGAAGGAAGGACTCTGCAGGGCTTGTCAATTAGGCAAGCAAACTAAAAACAGCTTTAAGTCACTTAATAAGAGTGATTCACCTAGGATATTGTATCTGTTACACATGGATCTGTTTGGACCCATCACAGTACAAAGCCTAGGAGGGAAATCCTACACTTTAGTAATTGTAGATGACTTCTCTAGATTCACTTGGGTGTTCTTTCTAAGGAAGAAGTCTGATAACTTTAAGTGTCTGACAAGTTTCTCAAATGTATACAGATTGAGTTCAATACTCACATTGCCCTGATCAGAAGTGATCATGGGACAGAGTTTGATTCTCTTCTTATGCAAGAGTTCTGTCAGAGTGAAGGGATCAGGCATACTTTCTCAGCTCCTAGAGCTCCTCAACAAAATGGGGTAGCTGAAAGGAAAAATAGAACCCTAATTGAATCTGCTACTACATTGTTGTCAGATGCTCATTTACCTCTAACCTTTTGGGCAGAGGCAGTGAACACCTCCAACTATGTGTTGAACAGAAGTCTGATACATAAACTAAAAGGAAAGACTCCCTATGAATTACTCAAAGGGAAGAAACCTAAAGTTGACTATTTTAGAGTATTTGGTTGTATTTGCTACATTCACAATAATGACAAGAAATATTTAGCAAAATTTCAAGCCAAAGCTGATGAAGGAGTGTTTCTGGGATACTCCATGATCAGCAAGGCCTATAGGGTCTATAATAAATCATCTTTGAAAATTGAGGAATCTGTTCACATTTCATTTGATGAAACTAACATGTCTTTCAAGGAGAAGATCTCTTCTACCATAGAACCTTTGCAGGAACACTCTCTAGTCGAAGACTTGAACAGGTTACAGGTTACTCAAGAGGATGAAAACAGTGAAGATGAAGGAAATGATCAACATTTTGAAGCACAACCAGAAGAGCCAGTTGTTGTACCACAAGAGGAAACAACAACACAGGTTGGTGAACAATCAACACCTCCTGTTGATTTAGTAACATCAAGAGACCATCCAATTTCCCAAATAATTGGAGAAATCTCAGCTGGTGTGTAAACTAGAAATCAGGTCAACCAAAACCTGTTGCACACCTGCTTCCTATCTCAAATTGAACCTAGTCCATTCAAGATGCAGAGCAAGATCCACACTGGATCATTGCAATGCAAGAGGAGTTGCATCAATTTGAGAGGAACAAAGTATGGGAACTAGTGCCAAAGCCTAAGGATCATTCCATTGTTGGAACAAAATGGGTATTCAGAAACAAACTGGATGATCAAGGAGTAATTATAAGGAACAAGGCAAGGCTATTTGCTCAAGGATACTCTCAAGAAGAAGGAATCGACTACGACCAGACTTTTGCACCTGTTGCAAGATTAGAAGCCATCAGGATTTTTCTAGCTTATTCAGCTCACAAAGGCTTCAAAGTCTATCAGATGGATGTCAAAAGTGCTTTCTTAAATGGAGACATCAAAGAGGAAGTCTATGTCAGACAACCTCCAGGTTTTATCTCTCCAACTTATCCTGATTATGTTTTTAGATTAAATAAAGCATTATATGGTCTCAAGCAAGCTCCTAGAGCATGGTATGAGACCTTAGCATGCTTTCTCTTGGAAAATGGTTTTATAAGAGGTAGAGTAGACCAAACTCTTTTTATTAGAACCCATAAGTCCCATACCCTACTAGTACAAATTTATGTAGACGAAATCATTTTTGGTTCTACTGACTCCAAATTGTGCAGAAGGTTTTCTAACCTAATGCATTCTAAATTTGAGATGAGTAGCATGGGTGATCTATCCTTCTTCCTAGGATTGCAAGTCAAACAACATGCTGAAGGCATCTTTATTTCTCAAACCAAATATGCAAATGAACTGGTTAAGAAATTTGGTATGTCTGAGGCATCTTGTATGAAAACACCCATGCCTACCAATGCTGTATTAGATGCTGATGAACATGGGAAACCTGTTGATCAGACAACATATAGAGCAATGATTGGCTCTTTACTGTATCTTACAGCTAGTAGACCAGATATAATGTTTGCTACATGTATATGTGCTAGGTTCCAAGTAAGCCCTAGAGAGTCACACCTAACTTTAGTAAAGAGGATTCTCAGGTATGTTAAGAGTTGTCCAAATCTAGGTCTCTGGTATCCAAAAGATTCAGCATTTGATTTAACTGGATTCTCAGATGCTGATTATGCTGGATGCAGAATTGACAGGAAAAGCACTAGTGGAACTTGTCAGTTCCTTGGTGACAGACTTGTCTCTTGGTTTTGTAAGAAACAAACATCTGTGTCAACTTCAACTGCTGAAGCTGAATATATGGCTGCAGGCAGTTGTTGTTCACAAATATTGTGGATTCAAAACCAACTCCTAGACTATGGTTACAACTTAGAGAAGTCTAAAATCTTTTGTGATAACACAAGTGCTATTTCCATAGCCCAAAATCCAGTCCTCCATAGTAGGACAAAACATATAGAGATTATGCATCATTTCTTAAGGGATAATGTTGAAAAGAATAAAATTGAATTACAATATATCCCAACTGATTTACAAAGGGGAGACATTTTCACCAAGCCTTTGGATGAAAAGAAACACACCTTCTTCCTAAATCAGTTAGGAATGTTAGATGGAGGAAGTCTTAAATAATTTCCAAGATTTTGAAAGCTAAAAATTGACCAAGACTAGGCAAAAATTCTGATTTTTTCTTAGTGTCTAGAATTTTTCTGATCTCTGAACTGCGCTCGACGATTTCCCCTAAGATCGTCGAACGGAGATCGACGATTTCCAAAATCGTCGAACTGAGTTCAGCGCCTCTCAGATAGTATGAACTATCTCTTCCGGTCAACGATCGTCGAACGGCGCTCGACGATTATGTTATCTGAACAATCATCGAACGGAGCTCGACGCTCTCCAATATCGTCGAACGGAGATCGACGATGTTGAAGTCTCTTCAGATTCCTTTAGAAGCCTCGATCGTCGAACTGAGTTCAACGATCTTTCCAATTCTGCGTCGAACCCTAATATAAAACTCTTTTTTCGCCATCGTTCTCTTTTGCGCTTTCGATTTCTCTGCAGGATTTTCTTTCCCTCCAAACAGTTCCACGCTTGGTCGTTTTGTTTGTTGAGTTTTTGCAGGTACAATGGCTGTGTCCGTTGCTGTACTAGCTGCAATGAAGTTTGACGCCGGGTTTGACATTGATATAGAATCATTCAGCACCACCGACCAGATTTTCCAAGACATATTGGGTTTATTCAAGGATCAGAATCTGTCTGCCCTCATGACCACTAGGATCAAGCTGGCTTCAGATGAAATCAAAGAATGGGTCTATACTGCTCATAATCAAGACAACTCTACAATAGTTTGGTCTATTGCTGGAAATCAGGTACCCTTGACCCCCACAATTTTAACAGAGGTTTTTGGACTGAGAAATGGAGAAGATATTACTGAGTTATCAGGAGAAGAATATTCTGAACTACTTGCCAGGATGGGTCATCCAGAGGGAAACCCTTGCAAGCTATTCAAGAGGAATCTGTCTGTTGAATACAGGTTCCTGGTAGATGTGGTAGGGAAAGTGTTGCTGGCAAAGCACTCAGCACATGATACAATATCCAGATACGAGCTCTGTATCATGGGAGCTCTGGTGGACAAGAAAAATCTGAACTGGGGAGAGGTGTTCTTTGACCTAATCAAAAAGAAAATAAACAAGAGCTTTGTTAATTTTGGAAGGATTCTTGGAGTTTTTCTGCCGACCAGGTGCCCTGCCTTGCTGGTCTCCTCTGGAGTTCACATAAATGCCTCCAAGAGACTTACATGTGCCCTCTTTGGCAAGTGGGACAGGCATATAAGCAAGCCTAGCAGGCCCTCCTCAAGTGCTCCTTCAGGCACAAGGACTCAAGGAGTCACTCTCCCACAGGTCTCTGCCCCTGCAGATGACCTGGCTGCTGCTGTTGCTGCCTCTTCTCCTCCTCCAATTCCAACCCTTCCCCTACCATCCACCATTCCAGTTCCATACCCCATTACTATATCCAGCCCATCTCCAACATCAACTCCATCTCCAGCACCCATTCTACCTCCACCAGATGACCAATTCCACCCTCTGTTCTCATACCCTCCACCAGATATCACCTCTTCACCATCCATTCCATCCTTCACCCTCCTGGATGACTCCTATATGGATGATTCCCCATCCTCTCCTCCTGAATTACCTTCCTCCTCCACTTCATTCCAAGACCTCCTACACCACATCATTGATCAACCAACATTCACTCCATCAATATCCATCCCCTTGTCCTCCATATCCACCATCCCAACACCTCAGCCATCCATTCCACCACTATCCAGCCATCCACTTCCAGAATCTTCAGCTACTCCTATTCTATCTACCTCTGCTCCAGCTGTTGAGCAAGTAGACCACTCAGCCCTACCTGACAAGCTGTATGAGCTGATTGCCCCCAGGCTCTCTCTCCTGTTAGAGACCTCCTTAGCTCCTCTACACCAGTCAGTGGCAGCTCTATCTGCCAGGCTCTCCTCCTTCTTCCCTCAGGCAGCACCCACAGCAGTGTGCCTTGATCCAGATGTCTCTGCATCTAGGCAGTGGGAGATGCCACATGAAGAAAGCCTTCTTGCTGTTGCTGCTGCTGTTTCTGCTTCTTCTGCTGCTCCTCCTCTTGCTGCTGATGTTGTGCCTCTTACTGCAGTTCTTGCAATAGACTTAAGGTCTTTGCTTTCTGCTTTTGACTCTGCCTACTTCAGCTATCTGCCAGAGAGTAATGCTGTCCAGCTCCCAGAAGACTTATCCAAGGCACTGGTGCCTTTCTCTTGCTGTGACCCTAGCATTATCTCTTCTTTTGTATATTCAGTAATTGCTGCTACTGGAGATGTTGCTGCTGCTGCCTCTACTGAAGAAAGGATTGTTGATACTGCTGCTGAGATTGTTAATATGGATGCTGAAGTTCCAACTGATTCTGCTGAGCCAATATCCAAGGACTTTCTGATGTCAGAGGCCACTGATTTTGAGCCTGCTGCAGATTTTGATGATGTTACTGCTGTTATCAATGAAGTTGTTGCTGCTATCACCTCTCCAGCTTCTGTGGCTGTTAGTGAATCTGCTGTTGAGAGTGAATCTGTTGTTTCTGCTGTAAGTGAGAATGTTACTGCTGCTGTCACCATTCCTGCTGTTGCTGTTGTTGCTTCTGCCTCATCTGCCTCTGTTCAGCTGAAGAAAGACTTGATGAAGAGAATAGATGCTCTATATGATGACCAGAGTTCTGAATCTGATGAGTTCAAAATAGACTCTGATGATTCTTCTGCTACTATTGCCAGGAAAAGGAAGGCAAGGAGCAAGACAATGAAAATGGTTCCTCCTGCAAAAGTCAAAGATAACAATGACATTCCTTACTACATTCTGCATAATTGCCCTATCACTGAACATTGGATGCAATATTCTAAAAACCATCTGAAAGCCATGAAGAAAAAGGGAAAATATGAGAAGGGCTCTTCCCAATTCCAGCACCCTCATCCTCCTCCACCACCTCCTCCTGATGCAGACGCAGGTGGAAGCTCTGCAAGTCAAGCCCCAGCTAGAAGCCAGGCTCCCTATCAACCCCATGCCAGATCCTACCAAAGGGAAAGACAATCTAGGGGTTCATATTCTAGGAGAGGAGGATACAGGGGTAATCAGAGAGATTTTCAAGTATATTCTAAAGGGTACTCCAGGCAGCACCCATATTCTAGTGGAGGACATGCTTCATCTGATACATCTTCAGGTCCTTTCCCTTACAAGCTAAAAGAGACTGTGTCTGCCAGGCCTCCTCAAGACAATCCTTCCAACAGGTATGAGCCACATGTACCTTTTGAGGACCCTGAAAATAACCCAGCTGCTTGGACTGCCAGGTTAAAAGAATTGGCTGCACTGGATCAGATTAAGAAGGCCAGAGAACAAGGATTAGATACTTCCAACATTTCTACAATGTCTGAGCAAAGACAAAAAGAATTAAAAAGATATGCTTCCAGTAAATTCTTTGATGCTGACAGATATATGGAATTGCATCCTGCTGCTGTGGTTCTCAGACCTACAAAGCAAACTTATTTGGGTGTAGCAGATGACACCAGGTCCAACAAAGAAGCTTAAAAGGTCAATTAGAATTGAGTCTAAGGGTTAGAAGTCTAGGTTTGGAAGCTGCCCTGAAGACCAAGTTTTTCTGTCTGGAGACTAAGTCTGATCGTCGAGCTCAGCACGACGATTCGTCGATCTCCGGTCGATGATCGTCTAGCTCAACTTCGACAGATCGTCGAACTCCATTCGATGATCGGTGAGCTCAGGTCGACGATTTTGACTCTGCATTAGATCTTTATCTCTGAGCTCAGTTCGACGATCTTTGAGCTCAGATCGACGATTATCTTGCTGCTGTGTGTTTTCAGATCGCTGAGCTCAGCTCGACGATAGCAGAGCTCAGTTCGACGATTTCAGATAACTTCCAGAATTCAAATTCAAATCAGTTAGGAGTTATTCTGCAATTAATTCAGAGATTTGCTAGCCGTTTTCATTTAATTCTGGACCAAGTTTCAAGGGAGTTTTCAAGTAATAATTCTGTGGACTTTTCTTAAAAAGAGATTATGCAATTAAGGATGCAATCAATGCAGACCAACGACTATTTTTGACAGAGAATAATATTCTATTCAGGACCAGAGAATAAAAGAGAGAATGTTTTTGAATCTCTAAGTAAAACAAGAAATAGTGCACACACAATACAGATTACAGAAACTCATTCAAAATCTTCTGTCACAAAGAATTCTCAAGAACACTCATCAAAGGAGATCAAGTTTTCTCAAATCTTCAGATCTCTGTAGTTTTCAAAGTGTTCAAGGCCAACATATTTCCTGACTCTAGACATTCAACATTTCAGCTATTGTTGAAATCATCCATTGCTGAAGTTCAACCTTTGAAGGCCTATCACCCTCAGCAAAGCTTTTCTTCCTGAAGATTTCAAGGATTCAGGGGGAGCTTTGACAACAATCCACATAGTCTTCTCAGTTATTTGAGAAAGAGAAGACTGCCATCACTCTCTCACCCCCACTCTGTAAAGGATTTTTCTAACTCCCTTCAAAAGTTTGAATCTGGTTTTTGAGCACCTTGTCAAAAGCTCATTGGTGGCAAGACACCTGATCAAAAAATCTGCTTTGGTTTTTGAGCACCTTATCAAAAGCTCATTGGTGCCCAGGACACCTGATCAACTCATCCTGCAGTAGATTCCTACCTAGGGTGGTAGAAGAGTGGATGTACCCAAGTTTGGGGAACCACTATATTCCCTTGTGTCATCTGGTTTTGGCTTGCTTCCTTTTTGTTTCTGGCCTTGATTTTTCTGTGCTTAGTTTTTGCATAGCTTAGTTTTGTGATTAAATTTAGTTCTGCTTCCCTACTCACACATATTACAACAATTGTTGTAAAAGTTTGTAAAAGTTTTTAAAGCATCATATACTCTATTCACCCCCCTCTAGAGTATATCAGATCTAGTTGCACTTTCAATTTTGGATATGAATTAGAGCGTGGGATGGATTTTGATGAATTGCTGGAAGGATATGTCGAATGGGTGGCATCTATGGAAGATGAGTGAGGAGAGTGTGGTTTTTGTCTAGGGTTTAGAGGCGTTCGGGTCCGACGAAAGATCGTCCTACCCAAGGAGAGTTGGAGTCAAATCACCCTAGGATTAGCATATCGGAACATGAGAAAATAATGGGTAAGGGAATCAACAAATAACAAAATAAGTACCTTGCGAAAGGGAACGCTGGGCGTAATCCCAACACAGTTCCTAGTGCCCCTTGAGAGCCCTTCACAGGGAATACCGGGGGCAGTCCTGGGTTAATGTAAACTATTTTAACAAGCTGAAAAGAGTAACTTAGTAATTATTTTTGCATATTTCACAAACACTGATGGCACCGGATGTTAGCTGGGAGGTTCGGCTCGGATGGTTAAAAGGCGGACTTTGGGTCCGGGGAGCTTCAGCTCGATTGTTTGAGACAGACGTGTTGATCCGGGGAGCTTCGGCTCGGTTCTTGATTACGGTAATTTGCATGTGCATAACAGGAAAGGAAATTAAGGTGGTGGGTCGTCGGTATTGGAGGGTCGATGCACCGACGCCAATACGTTGGTTCGGCAAGTGTGGTTAGCACTTCGCCAACAGAAGTCCGGTGCGCCAGCCAGCAAGAGTACGCAGGAGTCCGCTTCGTGCACCATGCATTGAGGCGTACGATAGGTCTGACCGGTAGTGCTTTACTGGTTTAGAGGTGGGCGAGTCCCAACCCACCGCTTCCGTCTGCCACTACGGAGGTATCCGGGGAGGTTACGGCTCCAAAAAGTGGAAACTAAAGGTCTGTGTGCACAGAGTCGGGTGTGTGTGTTGCACTTGCATGTCCATCATACCCACTTGCATGTCATAGCATAATCGTTACCTTTAACCTTGACACCTAAAGTATAAGTGGAATGGGACGCTTATACTTTAGGACCTGCAAAACGACCCCTTGGTCTATAAGCTTGTGTGGGCAAGTTTATAAATTAAGGTTAATTTTGATATATATAGTTACTACTGTTTGATAACCGACACCCCAACGTATAAATTGGTATGTGACTTTTTATATGATGGGAGCCTTGCAGAAGACCCCTTGGCTTATGTGTTTTCACATAAGTAAAGGTTACTTTTCATAATTCAGCTTATTGTCTTTACATGCTATAGAATTTGCTAGTATAGAACCGTTGCCATCTGCTTTTGATGTTCTCCACCTTCAAGTCCTCCCCTTTCTTCCTCTCCGCTCGGTGCCTAGGAGCCGTGGGGGAAGGGGCGGGGGATGATAGGACTTAGTCTTTTAGACTAACGGTTTTCGAACCGCATCATTTAGGGGATCGTGGAGACCAACATGGAGGAGGAGCCCCAGAGACCGGTGCGCTTGGAGGTGGGGCAGTCTAGCTCCGGAGTTCATACAGCCGGGACCGTGAGTCTCGACCTTGAGTAGTTTTTCTGCTTCCGCATGAGTGATCTTTTTGTAGTGAGGATATGATGTACCGGGCATAAGCCCGTTTTTGCTACTCTGATGTATTATTCTGTGGACACTCCCTTCGTGAAGTTATATTTATTATGACATGTGATTTTCTGTGGACAGTTAGTTTTCATGACTTCTTTATGCTACTTTTCTGTGATCGAATTGGCCGGCAGAATCGGCGCTTTGTGGTGATGACCCTTCAGGGCGTGAAGGAGTCACCGCAAAACGGCGGTTCTAGGCCTAAGACCCCGGTGTCGAGAAAGAAAAAAAAAGGGGTCTTACATGTGGTATCAAAGCAGACCTCGATCGAAAAGTAGCAGTCCACAACCCTGGGTCACCCTCGTACGAGTTTAGTTTGGGGACAAACTAAGCAGCGGAAGCAGTGGTGTGCCCATATGGGGGGAATCACATGTAAATTGTCCACTTTCATTAGGTATTGAGTCGATTACCTACTAATGTAGTTCGTTTTGCAGCCCCCAGCTCAGCCCACCCCATAAGGTGGACCTCAGCAGACCCCAGATATTGCACCACCTCCCATGGTCCCCACACCGTTCCTCCAGTCAGACATGGGGCAGACCCTTACAGCTATCCTTGAGGCCTTCCGGGCTCAGCAGGCTCCAGCCCAGCAGCCAAACCCAGGGGCTAACTGGTTGAGCACCTTCCGAGGACTCTCTCCCCCATCATACTTGGGGATAGAGTCGGCAGTGCGGATAGAGGAGTGGCTGGATGTTATGTATGAGATGTTGACTGGGATACGATGCCCTTGGGAGGAGAGGGTGGCCCTGGAGGTATCTTGCTTGGAGTCCCATGCTAAGAGGTGGTGGAAGACGCTGTTGGACACGACATTCGCTAATAGGGAGATTTCAGAAATCACTTGGGAGGAATTCAGGGCCACGCTGCTGGAGCACTTTGTTCCGCAGTCGGCCAGGGGTGAGTTTGAGGAGCGGTTCTTGCAGCTGAGACAGGGCACCAGGACGGTGGTGGAGTACCACCGAGAGTTCGACCATTTGGCCCGGTATGCGGGCCCTTACCAGCTGGACGACGCAGGTTACGTCAAGAGATTTTATAAGGGCCTAAAAGAGGAGTTGAGGGAGGCCCTGCTGTTTGTATCTGACGGGCCTATATCCCGAATTTTTGAGATGACGAAGAGGATTGAGGCCGATTGGCACACCACTTGGGGCCGGAAGCGACAAGCGGAGGATCAGGGCCGGAGGGCCCGAAATGATCAGCGGCGAGGCACCATACCAGATGGGAGGAGGATAGAGGAGCAGCCTCGTCAGGAGGTGAGGCAGGAGCCGAGAGAGAAGGTGGTTTTGGACCCTCAACCTCTCCGGATTCAGGAGATGCCGAGACCCGGGGGTATGGCGTATCCCCCGCCGGAGTGCTTCCATTGTCACCAGGTGGGACATCTCCGGAGAAACTGCCCTATGAGGGGGGCACCACCTCCAGCACCACAGGGTGGCCCACCTGCCCAGCATTTCGGAGGCCGAGGACGCGGCTGAGGACGTGGTAATCAGGGAGGAGACCGAAGACAGGAAAGGGAGCAGGTATATGCCTTGGACCTGGCACAGCCTCGAAACCCAGAGCGGGTCATCACAGGTATAGTCTTCATCAGCGGCAAGCCCGCCTATACTCTGTTCGACACGGGTGCCTCGCACTCGTTTGTCTCGGAGGCCTTTCTGGAAGGGCTAGAAGGAGTGGAACGGTTCACATGCCGATTGAGTAGAGTGCGTCTGCCCGACGGATCGGAGATACTCACCACAACCCACTGCAGTATGGAGGCGGAGATTGGTGGAAAGTCGTTCGAAGTTTCGGCAACGGTCCTGAGGATGCCAGTCTTCGTGCTGATCCTGGGCATGCTTTGGCTACAGTGGAACCATGCCCAGATCGATTGTCTAGCGAAGAGGATCACCATGAGGCACGGGGACTCTACCATCATCATCGAAGGTATAAGACCTGCCTCACGTATACCCTTATCTTCAGTACAGGCCGTCAAGGCCTATTTACAGGGGGAGGAGGTCTACGAGGTGTTGTTTGAGATGGCGGAGGCCACGAGTTCTATATCGAATATTCCGGTGGTGCGGGAGTTTGAGGACGTCTTCCCGAAGAAGTTGCCCAGGTTACCCCCGTGCAGGGAGCAGGACTTCCAGATACAGCTTGTGTCGGGGGCCAAGCCAGCATCCAAGGCACCCTACCGAATGGCCCCAAAGGAGTTGACGGAGTTCCGGAGCCAGCTTCAGGAGTTAGTGGAAGCCGGATTTGTCCGGCCAAGCTCTTCACCTTGGGGAGCCCCGGTATTGTTCGTCAAGAAGAAAGACGGGACCCTCAGATTGTGCATCGACTATCGAGCACTAAATCAGCT
Source organism: Platanthera guangdongensis (assembly GCA_039583875.1). Taxonomy (NCBI): domain Eukaryota; kingdom Viridiplantae; phylum Streptophyta; class Magnoliopsida; order Asparagales; family Orchidaceae; genus Platanthera; species Platanthera guangdongensis. Next base: position 44,142,640 of record CM077160.1, on the reverse strand, counting down.
GACGGTCCGGAACACCTATCCACTGCCGAGGATAGACGAGCTGTTCGACCAGCTGTAGGGAGCGCAGTTCTTCTCAAAATTAGATTTGAGGTCGGGATACTACCAGCTTTGGATTCGGGAGGAGGACATTCAGAATACTGCTTTTAGTAGCAGATATGGTTTATACGAGTTTACGGTGATGCCCTTCGGACTCACCAACGCACCATCAGCGTTCATGACCCTCATGAACCAAGTCTTCAAGGAATATCTGGATGTGTTTGTCATTGTGTTCATCGATGACATCCTCATTTACTCGAGGACGGAGGAGGAGCACACCCGCCATCTGACACTGACCCTGCAGAGACTGCAGGAGAATCATCTATATGCGAAGTTTAGTAAATGTCAGTTCTGGCTGAAGGAGGTGGGCTTATTAGGCCACATCATCAGTGGAGCCGGATTGGCAGTGGATCCGGCAAAGATTCAGGCTATTCGGGATTGGCCGCAGCTGAAGACAGCCACCGACGTACGGAGTTTTCTAGGACTTGCCGGTTATTACCAGAAGTTCATGGAGGGATTCTCTCGAATCTCCCTCCCGCTCACATCCTTGACGAAGAAGGAGGTACCATTCGTGTGGACCCCGCAGTGCCAGACAGCTTTCCAGGAGCTGAAGGATCGGCTAACCTCGGCTCCCATTCTTACTCTCCCCTCGGGGAGGGAGGGATTTCAGGTCTACACTGATGCTTCCTACCAGGGTATGGGAGCTGTACTGATGCAGAAGGGCCAGGTGATTGCATATGCATCTCTCCAGTTGAAGAAGCACGAGCAGAAATATCTGGTGCACGACCATGAGATGGGGGCAGTCGTTTTTGCTTTGAAGGTCTAGCGTCATTACCTTTACGGAGTCCACTGCGATATCTATTCCGACCACAAGAACCTGAAATACGTGGACACACAGAAGGAACTGAACATCAGGCAGACGCGCTGGGTGGAGTTCCTTGCAGATTATCAGTATGAGATGCACTACCATCCAGGGAAGGCAAACGTGGTGGCGGACGCACTGAGTAGGAGAGCCGCCACAGCAGGAGCAGAGCCTCAGTTGATGTCTATGGAGCTGCTACAGAGACTAGAGGACATGCACATTACTCTGGTGTCGTCTGACGATCCTGAGCTCTATGAGGAGTACTTGGCCGCGATGGGCATTAGAAGCTGGTTGAATCAGAAGGGAACGAAGTTGGTGACCAAAGGGAACGGCAGGAGGTATTCTCGAAGAAGGTGAGCGTAGTAGGAGGCGAGGGAACGAAGGGAACGGCAGGAGAATCAGAAGATGGGAGAAGAGGAGAGGAGTCATCCGAGAAGTAGGAGGTATTCTCGAAGAAGGTGACATCAGCAGAGACGAACTGCTTACGAAGGACGGGATCAAAGCAACAGTAGCCTTTCTGAGTGGTGGAGTACCCCAGAAAGACACATTTGGTGGAGCGAGGGGAGAGCTTATCACGGGTGGCAGAAGGGGTATGCATAAAGGCAGTGCATCCAAAGATTTGGAGAGGAAGAGGAAACGGCTCCTTGCCCGGATACAAAATGGAGAACGGGGTTTGGCCGTGGAGAACCGTGGAGGGAATGCGATTGATGAGGTAGCAGGCAAGGAGAACAGCATAGCCCCAATAGGAGCGAGGAACATGCATCTGGGTCATCAAGGTGCGAGCGACATCGAGGAGGTGACGGTTTTTGCGTTCGACCACACCATTTTGTTGTGAAGTATAGACACAACTAGTTTGATGAAGAATCCCATTTTGCATGCAGAATGTAGAGAAGTCACGACTGAGATATTCTTGGGCATTATCATATCGAAACACTTGGATAGAAACACCAAATTGAGTTTTGATCATGAGATAGAAGGATGTCCATACAGAGAATAATTCGAAGCGATCTTTTAATAGATACACCCACGTACAGCGAGAGAAATCATCAATGAACGTGACAAAATAGGAACTACCCCGACCAATGGTAGGAGTAGGAGAAGGACCCCAGATATCGGAGTGGATAAGATCAAACAGACGGGTAGAGCTACGAACGTGCTTTGGAGGGAAGGAGGAGCGGTGATGCTTGCCAAGTTGACAGGCCTCACAGTTGAGCGGAGGACTTTGAGGAGGAAGGTGGGGCATAAGTTGACGAAGAAGACGGGGAGGAGCATGACCAAGGCGGAGATGCCATTGGAGAAGATCTGTGGAGGTGGAGGAGAAGGTGGAAAAAGCAGAAATGTTGTCCAGGAAGTATAAGCCGCCACTCTCAGTCCCAGTAGCAATCGTCCGTTGGGAGTCCGGATCCTGAAAAGAGCAAGAAGTAAAAGTAAATGTGACGGAAAACTGTAATTGCTTGCAAAGAGAGGTAACAGATAATAAGTTGCACGGGAACTGGGGCACGTATAGAGTATCCGCCAAGTGAAGAGACGGAGTGACATGAACTATCCCTGTTCCATGGACTGATGATGAAGAGCCGTCAGCGAGAATAACCGGGGGCAAGCGAGCATGTTTTTCTAGGAGAGAGAAACACGGGAGATGGCCGGTCATATGATTCGTAGCACCAGTGTCGATCAGCCATTTTCCCTGAGTAACAACGTGTGCACGACCAGAAGACGTGACAACTGAGGCGAATGGCTTGGAGGAGGATATGAAAGCCATGAAGGGAGGAATAAGAAACTGCAGCGGTCTCGGTGACAGCACACCAGCGGCAAGAAGGGGCATGACCAAGGTGCAGAGCACAAGCCGCGCGACTGAACCAGGAGGTCGCGGCGACTAACAAGCAGGAGCGGCTAAAGGAAGAAAGGCAGAGAGGCCGCTCAAACAAGGGAGAATCCACGCGAACAGAGAGAAAGCCGCGGGGAGAGGAAAAGAGAGCAACCCGCGTGAAACCGCAGCGGGTAAAGGGAAGAAGCCGCGCGAACACTAGCGGCTAGGAAGCAGAACAAGGCACAGCGGGGAAGAGGTCGCGCGGACTGAAAAGGCCGAGCGAACAGAAGAGAGGAGAAGAGCAGGTGACCGCGATTAAGATGTAGGGGAGATAGGAACAACCCGCACGGTCAGGCAGATCACAGCAGCAAACCGCGAGTATAGAGACAAGCGGAAAAGGGGAAAGCAGAAGCGGACAGGGAGAAGAAGTCCGCAGCGGGTAGAGACAAGGCCGCAATGACTAGGAAGTCGGAGAGGCAAGAAAGAACAAGGAGCGCGGCGACAAGGAAACAGGCCGCTGCGACGAATAGCAGTAGGAGAAGAGAACCAAGAAGAAGCAAGCCGCGCGAACAGGGCAGCGGACAGAAACAAGCCGCGCGAACAGGGCAGCGGACAGAAGAGAAGGCAAGTCGCGAAACAGGTCGCAGAAAGCGGAAAACAAGCCGCGAACAACAGAGAGCGCACAGAATCAGGAGGAAATGACCGTGTCCTCTGATACCATGTTAGAAAGTAGCGAAAAATAGAGAACAAGCGGATAAGCTTTTGAATAATTGAAATTTTATTATACAAAAAAGATAACTATTACAAAGGTATGTCCTCCCTTATATAGAATGGAGGAGAGATGAGAGAATACAAATAAGAGATGTGGGACTAAAAATTTACAAGCTAAGCGGACTGTACAAAGTAAACCGCACAAGCCGCGCGGTTAGACAGAAGGACTAACCGCACGGCTACAACAAGAGAAGCAGAGAGGTCGCCTGTGAAGATCGCTAGACCGCCCGGTTTACAAGCCGGCGAGTCAAACCGCCAGACCGCGCGGTCTTCAACCCGCCAAGACAGACCGCGCGGTCTTCAACCCGCCAAGACAGGTGACCGTGCGGGTTGTTCCTATCTCCCCTGCATCTTGGTCGCGGTCACCTGCTCTTCTCCTCTCTTCTGTTCGCTCGGCCTTTTCAGTCCGCGCGACCTCTTCCCCGCTGTGCCTTGTTCTGCTTCCTAGCCGCTAGTGTTCGCGCGGCTTCTTCCCTTTACCCGCTGCGGTTTCACGCGGGTTGCTCTCTTTTCCTCTCCCCGCGGCTTTCTCTCTGTTCGCGTGGATTCTCCCTTGTTTGAGCGGCCTCTCTGCCTTTCTTCCTTTAGCCGCTCCTGCTTGTTAGTCGCCGCGACCTCCTGGTTCAGTCGCGCGGCTTGTGCTCTGCACCTTGGTCATGCCCCTTCTTGCCGCTGGTGTGCTGTCACCGAGACCGCTGCAGTTTCTTATTCCTCCCTTCATGGCTTTCATATCCTCCTCCAAGCCATTCGCCTCGGTTGTCACGTCTTCTGGTCGTGCACACGTTGTTACTCAGGGAAAATGGCTGATCGACACTGGTGCTACGAATCATATGACCGGCCATCTCCCGTGTTTCTCTCTCCTAGAAAAACATGCTCGCTTGCCCCCGGTTATTCTCGCTGACGGCTCTTCATCATCAGTCCATGGAACAGGGATAGTTCATGTCACTCCGTCTCTTCACTTGGCGGATACTCTATACGTGCCCCAGTTCCCGTGCAACTTATTATCTGTTACCTCTCTTTGCAAGCAATTACAGTGTTTCGTCACATTTACTTCTACTTCTTGCTCTTTTCAGGATCCGGACTCCCAACGGGCGATTGCTACTGGGACTGAGAGTGGCGGCTTATACTTCCTGGACAACATTTCTGCTTTTTCCACCTTCTCCTCCACCTCCACAGATCTTCTCCAATGGCATCTCCGCCTTGGTCATGCTCCTCCCCGTCTTCTTCGTCAACTTCTGCCCCACCTTCCTCCTCAAAGTCCTCCGCTCAACTGTGAGGCCTGTCAACTTGGCAAGCATCACCGCTCCTCCTTCCCTCCAAAGCACGTTCGTAGCTCTACCCGTCCGTTTGATCTTATCCACTCCGATATCTGGGGTCCTTCTCCTACTCTTACCATTGGTCGGGGTAGTTCCTATTTTGTCACGTTCATTGATGATTTCTCTCGCTGTACGTGGGTGTATCTATTAAAAGATCGCTCCAAATTATTCTCTGTATGGACATCCTTCTATCTCATGATCAAAACTCAATTTGGTGTTTCTATCCAAGTGTTTCGATCTGATAATGCCCAAGAATATCTCAGTCGTGACTTCTCTACATTCTGCATGCAAAATGGGATTCTTCATCAAACTAGTTGTGTCTATACTTCACAACAAAATGGTGTGGCCGAACGCAAAAACCGTCACCTCCTCGATGTCGCTCGCACCTTGATGACCCAGATGCATGTTCCTCGCTCCTATTGGCGCTATGCTGTTCTCCTTGCCTGCTACCTCATCAATCGCATTCCCTCCACGGTTCTCCACGGCCAAACCCCGTTCTCCATTTTGTATCCGGGCAAGGAGCCGTTTCCTCTTCCTCTCCAAATCTTTGGATGCACTGCCTTTGTGCATACCCCTTCTTCCACCCGTGATAAGCTCTCCCCTCGCTCCACCAAATGTGTCTTTCTGGGGTACTCCACCACTCAGAAAGGCTACTGTTGCTTTGATCCCGTCCTTCGTAAGCAGTTCGTCTCTGCTGACGTCACCTTCTTTGAGAATACCTCCTACTTCTCGGATGACTCCTCTCCTCTTCTCCCAGCTTCTGATTCTCCTGCCATTCCCTTCGTTCCCTTGCCTCCTACTACGCTCTCCACCCCTACACCGTCTCCACCCCCTCCTCTTCCTCCACCACCCTCTCCCTCATCTCCGCTGCCGTCGCTCTCTTCTCCCGGGCCAGCTTTCTCTACCACGGATGCTCCGGATGCCACGGGTCCGGCTGACCTGGATCTTCCTATAGCTCTTCGCAAAGGGGTGCGGACGTGTACCCTACACCCCCTTGCTGCTGTTGTTTCCTATGATCGTCTTACCCCTTCTCGCAGGGCATTTGCACTGGCTATCTCTGCCACTGCCACACCCCGCTCCTATCAGGAGGCCCTTGATATTCCTCACTGGAAGATGGCCATGGATGAGGAAATGGCGACCCTAACTGAGCGGGGTACCTGGACTCTTGTTCCTCCTCCCTTCGGTACTGATGTTGTTGGCTGTCGCTGGGTCTTTGTGGTCAAATTTAGCCAGACGGCACTGTGGATTGGTATAAGGCTCGCCTTGTTGCTAAGGGCTTTACTCAGACCTATGGGGTTGATTACTTTGACACCTTCTCCCCTGTGGCTCGTCTCAGCACTATCCGGGTTCTTCTCTCTGTGGCCGTCAATCGGGATTGGCCGATTTCTCAGCTGGACGTCAAGAATGCCTTCCTTTATGGTGATCTTCATGAGGCCGTTTACATGGAGCAACCTCCTGGGTATGTTGCTCAGGGGGAGACACGAGTATGCCGGCTGCAGAAGGCAATTTATGGCCTCAAGCAGAGTCCTCGAGCTTGGTTTGACAATTTCAGCGGCATTGTTGCGGCTGTTGGTTTTGTGCGAAGCTCTGCTGATCACTCTCTCTTTATTCGCAAAACTCCTTCTGGGCTGGTTGTTCTTGCTGTGTACGTCGATGATATTCTTCTCACTGGCGATGACCAGGAAGGGGTAGCACTGACAAAGCGACATCTTCGCCAACATCTGATCACTAAAGATATGGGCTCTCCAAAGTACTTTCTGGGGATCGAACTCTCTCGTAAGCCCGACTCCTTAGTTATCTCTCAGCGTAAGTATGCCCTTGATCTTTTAAAAGAGGCAGGATTAACTAGAACAAAACCTGCCCGATGCCCCATGGCTACTGGGGAGGACAAAACCTGGACAGATGATTCGCCTCCTCTTTCAGATAGTTCGCGGTACAGGCGTCTGGTTGGTAAGCTCATATATCTCACAGTGACCAGACCCGACATTTCCTATGCTGTGGGCAAGGTGAGTCAATTCATGCAAGCGCCTAGGGAGTGTCATCTACAGTCCGCCTTGCGGATCTTGGAGTATGTCAAAGCAGCGCCTGGGAAAGGATTACTTTTTCAGAAGAATGGTCATCTGAGGATTGAAGCCTACTCAGATGCAAGTTATGCTGATGACAAAGGGGATCGCAAGTCAACCTCAGGTTTTTGCACCTTTGTTGGGGGAAATCTGGTGAGCTGGAAGAGCAAGAAGCAGTCTGTTGTCTCCAGGTCCAGTGCAGAAGCTGAGTATCGCAGTATGGCGTCAACCACTTGTGAGTTGAAATGGTTGCGGGCTCTCATGCTAGATTTAGGAGAGGTGTACAACCATCCTCTACCTATGTTCTGTGATAATAAGGCCGTCATATACATCTCCAAAAATCCGATATTCCATGAAAGAACAAATCATATTGAGGTTGACTGCCATTTCATTCGTGAAGAGATTTTAAAAGAAAAATTTGCACTCTGTTTGTCACGTCTGATAAAGAGATGGCTGACATCTTCACCAAGCCAGTTTCTGCCTCGTTTCTGCATGTTTGCGACAAGCTGGGCATGATTGATATATATGCTCCAGCTTGAGGGGGAGTGTTGAAGTTGGTGACCGGGCGGTCTGTCTTGGCGGGTTGAAGACCGCGCGGTCTGGCGGTTTGACTCGCCTGCTTGTAAACCGGGCGGTCTAGCGATCTTCACAGGCGACCTCTCTGCTTCTCTTGTTGTAGCCGTGCGGTTAGTCCTTCTGTCTAACCGCGCGGCTTGTGCGGTTTACTTTGTACAGTCCGCTTAGCTTGTAAATTTTTAGTCCCACATCTCTTATTTGTATTCTCTCATCTCTCCTCCATTCTATATAAGGGAGGGCATACCTTTGTAATAGTTATCTTTTTTGGATAATAAAATTTCAATTATTCAAAAGCTTATCCGCTTGTTCTCTATTTTTCGCTACTTTCTAACACCGATGACATCAGAGACCGAGTCAGAGAAGGACAGAGGCAGGATGCCAAGTTAGAGCCCATCTTCCAGGCCCTGGAGGCAGGCACTGCAGGAGATTACACACTGAGGGACGACCTGGTGTGCTTCAGAGGATGGGTGTATATACCGGAGGGAGGCCAGATCCGGGAGGATATTATGACGGAGGCGCACTGCAGCCGGTATTCTGTGCACCCGAGGATCACAAAGATGACGGCTGATTTGAAGAAGGCTTTGTTCTGGCCGGGCATGAAGAATGATGTCTCTTACTTCGTGACCCATTGTGAGGCATGTCAGCTAGTGAAGGCGGAGTGCAGGAACCCCGCATGATTATTGCAGCCACTCCCGGTGCCGGAGTGGAAGTTTGATGACATAGCCATGGACTTCATACATGGGCTTCCCCGGTCTCGGACAGGGAATGACTCGATCTGGGTAATCGTTGATCGGTTGACCAAGGTGGCTCGATTTATACCGATCAGGAAGGACGATTCAGTAGGAGTACTGGTGCGGAAGTTTGTGGAGCAGTTCATTCGTTATCATGGCGTGCCTAGGACGATAGTGTCAGATCGTGATGGGTGGTTTACATCCACGGAGTGGCGATCAGTTCAAGCCTACTTAGGCACGCGATTGACCTTCAGCACTGCATTTCATCCCCAGACAGACGGGCAGACAGAATGCACCAACCGGACGCTGGAAGACCATTTGAGGCTATGCATTTTGGACCGCGGGGAACCGTGGGAGAAACTCTTACCCTTGGTCGAGTTCTCCTATAACAAAAGCCACCAGTCCAGCATTAGGATGGCGCCTTACGAAGCCTTGTACGGGAGGAGATGCCGGACCCCGCTTTCTTGGGTTCAGAACGAAGATCCGAAGGTGTTGGGATCAGAGTTTGTTGAAGACACTGAGGCACAGGTGAGGCTGATCAGAGACAGGATGCTAGAGGCGCAGAGTAGATAGGCTAAGTACTATGACGCCCGGCATCGGCAGGTGGAGTTCCAGGTGGGAGACCGGGTGTTTTTGAAGATCCGGCCCATGCATGGAGTCTCGCGGGTGCGTGGTCGGAGGAAGAAGCTCAGCCCTAGGTACATGGGCCCTTACAGGATCCTGGAGCGGATCGGACCCCTAGCCTACCGGCTGGAGTTACCACCAGAGCTGGAAGCGCTGCACGACGTCTTCCATATTTATTCGCTGAGGAGGGCTCTGCTACGCCCGGAGCAGCAGATTTTGACCACCGAAGGGCCGGTAGCTTCAGACCGGTCAGTTCGTTTGGAGCCGGTTAGGATCGATGACCGAGGAGTACGAGTCCTGCGTCGCAAGAAGGTCCCATTAGTCAAGGTCCTGTGGAGGAACCAAGGCCAGGAGGAGCATACCTGGGAGCCGCAGGACCTGATGCGACAAAGATACCCAGAGCTATTCAGTCAGGTATACCTCTCAGACCCCTCAAGATGTTAATTTATTCTCCTACTTTAATTTACTAAGGGCTGCTCTAGGCAGATAGAGGCTTATCTTTTGTTTATTGGGGGCTTATCCTTGTTTATTGGGATCTTGGTCTACCGATTGGGCGAAATGGTCATAGATCTAGGTTTCCCTTTAAACCTATTTTAGCAAACAAAGTGCCATGCTGGGATGTTATAAGGTTCTTTTCTTCGGTAGTAAGTCCCGTACACTCAACCTTGATTTCAGGGACAAAATCTTTGTTTTGTTTATTGGGATTTGTAACATCCCATTTCCAACTAGACCCCTAAGAGTGGTTTTGGCCATGACTAGGTCATGACAAAACCCTAGGAAGCCAGAAATGGGCCAAGAGATAGGGGACAGAATGTGGAAGATCATTATGGTCTGCAAATAGTAGAACTCTGAGCATGGTTTAGGATGACCATGGGCCACACCCTAACCCCAAGACCCTACCACAACACCCCTAGTACCTTGGGAGGCCCATTAGAGCCAAAAGGACCCATTAGGGTCAACCCAAGAGGCTCAGTTGACCAAGGTCAACCCTAGCCCTAAATGGGTCAAACTAGCCTACTTAGGGTCAATTGACCTACTCCTAGCCTAGAGGACCCCACCTATGCCCTGCTAACCCTAAAGTGAGGTCAATGGGTCACTAAGGACACATTGGGGTCAGCCCTAGAGGCCAGGTTGACCCAAGTCAACTCAAGCCCCTAATTTGGTCAAAGTACCTTTAATAAGGGTATGTGACCTCCAAAGTGCAGGGTAACCCTACATAACCCTACCTAGACCCTAGGGGAAGCCAATGGGTCACCCAGGACCCATAGGGGTCAACCCAATTGGTCATGTTGACCCAAGTCAACTCTAGCCCTAGATGGTCAAAGTGCCCTTGCCAAGGGACATGTGACCACCAAGAGGCCCAACCAACCCTATTCAAGTAACCCTAGACCTTAAGGGAGTCCAATGGGCCACTAAAAACCCAATGGGGTCAACCCAGATGGTCAAATTGGCCCAGGTCAACCCTCATTTGGGTCAAGTCAAATCTAGCCCAAAAGGGCTAACCCAAGCCCAAGCCACTTCCTCCTTAGGCTAACCCCATTTCCTTGAACATCATAACCAAGTGGGCTGCATTTAACTTGTGGGGTTGACCAGTCAACCAGAGGTGACTAGGAGAGAGAAAGGAGCTCCCCTCCATGATAATGGAGGAGAGAGAAAATGAGGAAGAGGAAGGGGAGAGTGGAAGGCCGGCCAAGGGAGGCTAACAACCACCATTTATGGCTGCAATCAACTCCTCTAGGGGAGAGGAGTTGATTCCATCCATTTACCGACCACCAAGGGGTGGATTCAGCCCCCCTCTACTCTACCCGAGCCACACCATTAATGGTGTTGATGGCCATTGAAGAACCATCCTCCCCTCTTCCCCATTTGCCATTTAAACACCATCAGGGGGCCAAGGGGAATATTTTAGAGCGTTTACCTGGAGGAGACGAGCCATCCCACTGTGCTGTTGCAGAAGCCGAGCGCCGCCGCAGTCGTCAATGGCATCCCGCCGTTCTTCCCGCATTCAGGCCACCAAGAAGGTCCTCCCCCTCTCCTTAATTCATGAATAGATCGTAGCAATCAATAGGTCCAAGGTTCGGGCTCAATTGAGCCCGATCCAATTCGGCTTTTCATGGATTTTTCTGAAAAACTTCACCTCTCGGGATAGCCGGAAAAGGGGCTACCGGCGGCCAAGCCGCCGCCTGGCGACGACCACCACCTCAACGAAGGTGGTGGTGCCGGTGGCCGGCCGGGGAGGTGGCCGGGTCGCCGGCAGTGGCGTTTGGAAATCGCTCCAGGCGGGACGAATCGTAGCCGTCAGCTGGAGCTTGAGGATGACCGGATTCCGTTAATCCTGCGCCAAGATTCGTGCAGATGGATGAATTAAACTATAGTGTATGATATGTGTGTTATACGAATTCTGTCACACTTAGGTCATTTAATGTTTTAATTTTTTAAAAATCGTTAGAGGCTCTGTATGAGGAAATGATCAACATAGGATTTGTAGCCCCTTGGGTCTAGTGTAGTTTAAAATTGGTTTGGACCAATTTGGGTGCCTGGTCTGCCCAGGGCACCCATTTTGGTGGGGCCTGCACTTTGGGCTAGGCAGAAATTCAATTGAGTGCCCACACTTTATCATTGATCCAAATGAGCTGTAATTTTGGGAGATATTCAACCTAGACCATATCTGGGAGTAGACCAAAAATGGGAAATTTGGGGGGCACTTTTTCTATAGTTTTGGAAATTATTTAATTTATCTATGATAATTTAATTGGGTCATCTAATGATCTCCAAACCCTCCCAAATTTTGGTGAGTGGTCCCTGGGCTCATGTTATGTAACTGTATAAAGTTTCACCTAATTTGGATGTGTTTTGAGTAGGTATTGATCCAACCCTAACTATACCTTAATAAGGGCATTTTGGTCAAAAAGTGTATTTCTGATTTTCAGTGACCAAATAACCTCAACAGAGGCTGAAATTTGGGTCACTAACTTGTTATGGCACTTAGCACCTCCCCATGGATTGTGGGGTAGAGTGGAGTTGATTTGCCCTAAGTCCCTAGGCCAAACCCTAAGGAGGGACCTTTTTGCCTTGTGAAGGGCATGAACCCTAAACACCTTGCATGAACATCAAATTTTGCAAGGAGGTTCCTAGGATGTGTAAAACCCTATGTTAAAAATATTAGCTAATTTTGAAAAGGGTAGGGGCCCCAAAAACCTAACCCTAGCTTAGGACCTAAAACTTGTAGGGTAGGTTTGAGTTAGCTAAACATCTTGAAACTTAACCAAATTTGGGTAGTGAGGGAACGAGGATATTTTGAGCCTCTGATAATTTACTTGAGGAGTTTTGATCAATATTTGTAGCACTTCATTTGTAACTAATAGGACTGCCCTAATTAATAATTTTGACTATTGTGGTCTCACTGCCCATTGAAAGGGCATGAAACATTGGCAGAGGTAGTCTTAGGCTATGCTAATCATGTATGAATTTTGATAGAATTTTTGGATAACTAGTTAGGGCATCTACTTCACAAGTGCTCTATTTTGATTACATACTAAATAATCCTTGCAAGAGCCCATTACTTATTGAAAAATCATGAAACTTGCTACTTAGTGTTTCTAGCTCAGTATTATCAGGTGAGAATTTTTGTGGAAATATTTGATGGCTAATTAGTATACTTTGTTCATTAACCCATAAACTTGAAAGTTCATGAGAAAATCAAATATAGCCTTATTTTTAAATGATAAATTATGGAACTTTTTCTAGGGTATTTGTAGGCCATTACATTCATCCCTGAATTTTGCTCTGAATTTTTGGAGGCATTATTACTGTAAAAGCTTTTAAATTGACTTTTATGAGGTAACTTTGAAATTAAATTTAAGGGCCCAAACCTTGCTGAAAAATTTGAAGACTTGGGCCTTAGATTTGATTATGCATTTTGTAATTACCATAAATTTATTGGAACATTATCTTGTCTGAAATTGCTACTTCATGTTCAAACTTGGGCTTTTTGGATACTAGAATAAATAAATAAATTATCAGACAAATTAGGAAAAATTATGGATTTCTGGATTTATGCTTAAAATATCATTTTAGCCCTCTAGTAATTATCATAGGGGTATTGGATGAGTATTTCATGTACTTCCCTCTTTACGGCTCTTGTAGCTTAAGTGGTCTGCATATAGCAAAACTGCAGGAAATCATTTTGGATATGAATTAGAGCGTGGGATGGATTTTGATGAATTGCTGGAAGGATATGTAGAATGGGTGGCATCTATGGAAGATGAGTGAGGAGAGTGTGGTTTTTGTCTAGGGTTTAGAGGCGTTCGGGTCCGACGAAAGATCGTCCTACCCAAGGAGAGTTGGAGTCAAATCACCCTAGGATTAGCATATCGGAACATGAGAAAATAATGGGTAAGGGAATCAACCAATAAAAAAATAAGTACCTTGCGAAAGGGAACGCTGGGCGTAATCCCAACACAGTTCCTAGTGCCCCTTGAGAGCCCTTCACAGGGAATACCGGGGGCAGTCCTGGGTTAACGTAAACTGTTTTAACAAGCTGAAAAGAGTAACTTAGTAATTAGTTTTGCACATTTCACAAACACTGATGGCACCGGATGTTAGCTGGGAGCTTCGGCTCGGATGGTTAAAAGGCGGACTTTGGGTCCGGGGAGCTTCGGCTAGGTTCTTGATTACGCTAATTTGCATGTGCATAACAGGAAAGGAAATTAAGGTGGTGGGTCGTCGGTATTGGAGGGTCGATGCACCGACGCCAATACGTTGACTCGGCAAGTGTGGTTAGCACTTCGCCAACAGAAGTCTGGTGCGCCAGCCGGCAAGAGTACGCAGGAGTCCGCTTCGTGCACCAAGCGTTGAGGCGTACGATAGGTCTGACCGGTAGTGCTTTACTGGTTTAGAGGTGGGCGAGGCCCAACCCACCGCTTCAGTCTGCCACTACAGAGGTATCCTGGGAGGTTACAGCTCCAAAAAGGGGGAACTAAAGGTCTGTGTGCACAGAGTCGGGTGTGTGTGTTGCACTTGCATGTCCATCATACACACTTGCATGTCATAGCATAATCGTTACCTTTAACCTTGACACCTAAAGTATAAGTGGAATGGGACGCTTATACTTTAGGACCTGCAAAACGACCCCTTGGTCTATAAGCTTGTGTGGGCAAGTTTATAAATTAAGGTTAATTTTGATATATATAGTTACTGCTGTTTGATAACCGACACCCCAACGTATAAATTGGTATGGGACTTTTTATACGATGGGAGCCCTGCAGAAGACCCCTTGGCTTATGTGTTTTCACATAAGTAAAGGTTACTTTTCATAATTCAGCTTATTGTCTTTACATGCTATAGAATTTGCTAGTATAGAACCGCTGCCATCTGCTTTTGATGTTCTCCACCTTCAAGTCCTCCCCTTTCTTCCTCTCCGCTCGGTGCCTAGGAGCCGTGGGGGAAGGGGCGGGGGATGATATGACTTAGTCTTTTAGACTAACGGTTTTCGAACCGCATCATTTAGGGGATCGTGGAGACCAGCATGGTGGAGCAGCCCCAGAGACCGGTGCGCTTGGAGGTGGGGCAGTCTAGCTCCGGAGTTCAAACAGCCGGGACCGTGAGTCTCGACCTTGAGTAGTTTTTCTGCTTCCGCATGAGTGATCTTTTTGTAGTGAGGATATGATGTATCGGGCATAAGCCCGTTTTTGCTACTCTGATGTATTATTCTGTGGACACTCCCTTTGTGGAGTTATATTTATTATGACATGTGATTTTCTGTGGACAGTTAGTTTTCATGACTTCTTTATGCTACTTTTCTGTGATCGAATTGGCCGACAGAATCGGCGCTTTGTGGTGATGACCCTTCAGGGCGTGAAGGAGTCACCGCAAAACAGCGGTTCTGGGCCTAAGACCCCGGTGTCGAGAAATAAAAAAAAAGGGGGTCTTACACAACCTCCCTCTCTTGTCTTTGGGTTGTTGAGTTAACAATTGTAA